>JAWWEE010000162.1:24409340-24507284 GCA_035221455.1 Xenops minutus | reverse complement strand
ACTAACATGGTATCTAATTGTCTTAGCTTTGGTACATGTTTCTCAGGCATGGTGTTCCAGCTATTATCTGACCCTTAGACAGCTAGCACAGGGATAGAGGTTGTTAGCTGCTCTGAATGAAAGAAACTACCTAGAAGTATAAAAATCTACAAATTCATGAAAACCTTACAGCAACACACCCAAAATACCAGTTTTAATCTCTACTTAGAGAAAACACCTACTTTCAAAGTTATGGACCAGATATGTGACTGGTTTGCCTCCATCTGTGGGAGTGTAGGTCATCTCTACTTTTCCAGGCCCAGGTACCACAAAGTCAGTTGCTCTGTACTGTTAAAAAAAAAATGCAATGATGATTTTATCTATCAGAAAGACAGAAACATAACAGACAACCCTCATTTGGGAGGGCAGGGTGCAGAAAAGCCATTGTATAAAAAACCCCCAGTACAGTAGACACTTTATTCAGCCATGTGGCCATTGGATTATTTTACTAGAGATTAGAAAGACAAGTCATAGAATCATTTAGGTTGGAAAAGACTCTTAAGATCATCAAGTCCAACAGCTAACCCAGCACTGCCAAGTGCACCGCTAAAACATGTCCCTAAGTAGTCAAGAGTTTGCCTGTTTCAGGAGGCATCCTCCCCTTTCAGGGGAAAAGCTCACAGATCTTGGGCCCCATCAATTGGCAGAGGATGTACTTTTGCACCTGCACTGAACTTCTATGGTGCAAAGACTGTTGTGCAGTTGGTGGGTAGAAAGGCTCCTCTCCCTGCTTCAAAAAAAGCCATATCACAACTACTGATCTCATAAATAAGGGGGTATCATACATCATACAAGGTGACATTTAGAAGTCCAACCTGTAGTAAGAGTTCTTTGAATTCTATACATGGATACACATTTTGCTACTCTGAGATACACAGAATCAGAAGAACAAGTATGTACTTCAAGTTTTTAAATGATGTCTCATCTTCCCAGTTGTCCTGAACAGTACTATTTAACATCTTGACATTTGTTATCCTTTCTTTTCATGTTGTTTCCCTCCTATCAAGGGAATCTGTTCTGAAGTTATAGAAGTGTCTCACTCATATATCCTTTATATGTTCTTCTATAATCCCTTTCCCTTTCATCTCATCCTTTGGCAGGGTTTCAATCCTTCCCCTTTAATCCATTGTTATTATTTTGACCTTCTCAATTATTCAGTACTGTTAAGGATGCTGAATCCCATTCTTTTATAATGTCAGAATTATTCAGTTATTTTCCTCTTGGAAATGTATTACTTTACCTTCCCATCCCAGGTAATCTGATGACTTACTCATCTATTTAAGCACTTGGATCTTCTAGAAGACTTTCCTCTTGTCATGTTTGGCTGCTTTACAGCATATCATTACCCATGGAGAACAGTATGATTGATTCTTGTCCTCTGAGCTACCCAAAGTAGTGTTATGTTAGGGCTTTCCATGGCTTTGTACTACTTCTGACAGGAAAGCTCTAATAAAGTATGTTTCCCTACTTCTGTACCCCATCCCGATGTACTCACTATGGATACTAACTCCGCAAGAGTGCTGTGCAAGTTAAGCAGCAGATCCCAGTTAAAAAAAAAATAAAAAAACCCAAACCCCACACTCCTATGCAGAAGGCAGTTTTGTCCACTTCTAGAAATCACTTGGATCCATTTTTGCTGTGAGCAATATTTGACACCAGAAAGTCCTGAGAAGTAAGAAGATGGGTGGTGTAAAGGATATTTCCTAAAGATGTTGTGTAGGGAGGAGGGTTCTGCAGAGCTGAAGAACAGTAATGTAGAGGAGTTATACCCTGTGTCTAAGGACAGATCTATCTAAGTCAAGCATAGGCCTCTGAATGCTGTTTATACAGTGACACTATCTAAGGAAGAGGGATATGAACCAGGCTGTTCCACAGTCTGTCAGGTGCAGTACTAACAAAGTGCTGGCAAGTACCTGCTACCAGGTGAAGTGCAAGGGACAGAGCAGGAGCAGAGGGATGTCTAAGTCTATAGCTCTATGCTGTAAAGACTAAGCCTGGTAAGATAAGAAGAGGGGTAAGCACTAAAGTGACTCACTTGATCCCCATAAGCATGACGGCCAATGACAATGGGTTTCACCCATCCTGACACCAGCCGGGGAATGTTCTTGCAGATAATCGCCTCCCTGAAGACAGTGCCTCCGAGGATGTTTCTAATTGTTCCATTGGGAGACTTCCACATCTGCTTCAGCTTGAACTCCTCCACTCTCTTCTCATCAGGAGTGATTGTTGCACACTTTATGCCAACATTGTATTTCTTTATGGCTTCAGCAGCTTCCACAGTTACTTTATCATTGGTAGCATCACGATGCTCAATGCCCAAGTCATAGCTGTAACAAACCCACAAAGATGGTCAGAACTGCACAGGACATTTGTTTGTGTCCAACAAGAGAGAAACCAGACCCCATATGTGCTTGTGAGTGTAGTTCCAGCATTCTGCCATAACTGAAGTTATCCCTCTTCCAGTGCAAATGCTGCTGGACTGGAAGGAAATATGGACTTACACAGTGACTCTTCTGCTGCTGGTAGGAGGTTGGAGAAAGGAGAGTTTCAGGTTATGGCTGAGGTTCTCTGCCAGCATGGGACAGTGTCTCCTCTGCCTTCCCTTTTGAGCTTCCTGCAACAGCAGCTTTCAGTCTAGGACTGTGATAGTATGGAGCAGCACAATCCCCAGATGAATATGGGCCTTTATTTCAAACCTCTTGTGCTGAGGATTCTGGCTTCTTTCACGTACTGAGCACATGAAGCTACAATAGACTTAAGAACTGCTTTGACAATGGACCCACAATCCTACTCTGGCAGAAAAACTGGCAATATCCCCCTCAAGCAGTCAGAGGAAGCACATTTCCCTTACTCACTGTTTTAATAGCTTTTGGAGAACAACGGGTGCCCAGCATGGGACAGCCCTGAAGCACGGCCAGCTGGACATAAATCTAACCATTGTGCTGCCTCAGCCAGGGGTTTGCTTTCCCCCCTCCCACTCCTCTTTGGAAGGGATGCTCTCCAGACTGTGTGCACGTATTATGCTGCTGGGTTCCTGTTTGGTTGGTTTCAACACCAGCAAGCAGAAAGCCTGATGTAGGTGGCATACAACTGACTCCAGCAGAAGTGGAAGAGGTCAGACTTGTGGGTTTAATTATGGCAGATACCACTGAAGGCCTCTGTCCACATGGCTAAGGGGCAATGTAGCTGGATACTTCTCGAATAGTTATGACTTGGTGGCTAGAAAGGGAAGAGATCATTTGTTCTGCTTGGCCAGATGCTGTAGACAGCATGTGCCTTTTGCCATACCAGCTGCTAGTATTTGTTTTTTCCAGAAGGGAGTGCAGGAGCACAGCCTAGGCCTGAGGAATAATTACAACAATTAACTCACACTGTCAACAGCAGAGCTCAAGCTTACAGACAACAGGGCAGAGTCTATGCCCTACAACCACCCCTCTGGACAAATATTCAAATGGGTATGGCAAGAAGCCATAAGCCTGCTCAGGGTCCACAGGCTAGGCTTCAAGTCAGGGAGTGGCAGAAACACCCCATGTTTCTAATTGTTTAGGCTGCAGAGAGTCATGCAGACTGCCCAGGTACTGGGAAGCCAAGATGCAGGAGACAAAAATACAGGCCATGTCTGTGAGAGGCCTTCTTAGAGGTACAGCACAGGAAAAAATCTAACTCACAATTAAGCATTCACTGCTTACTGCTGTGAGGAATCCCAGAGGGGCTGCTCTCAGCGCTAAGTGAAACCTGATCAATGCCTACTGCCACATACAAATTGCAGTACAAAGTAGCCATGTGTCATAAAGAGCCATTACCTGTGCAAATCCAGATCTACATAAGGAAAAATCAGCTTTTCTTTAATCAGTTCCCAGATGACCCGTGTCATTTCATCTCCTTGCATCTCCACAACTGAGCCTCCACGGATTTTTTTAGACATCTTGAGCTGCAACAGACATAAAAAAAGCCCAGCCTAAGTTAAAAACTACCAATACATGTATCCTGCATTTTTACAATACAGCTAGGAGAGGCATCAACATAGCATACAGATTATCTCCCAAAAGTCTTGGAAAATAACAGCAGTTTATCCCTAGTTTCATGCTAACTGATATTTTCCTTAGAGCCCAAGAAGATCTATTTGAGGATAAAAAGAAAAGTCAGTATCTGAGAATTAAGGGCATGTGCTTTAATTATGGTTGTACAAAAGAATCCAAAAGCACAATCAATTTTTTCCTCCGAATTCCACAGAAAGATATGAGTATTGTTTATTTTTAGATTTCACAAGTTCTAGTCCAGTTGCCTGTTTCTCCACTTTTTTCTGAAAAACATGGGTTAATGGACATGACTGCAGTGACAGCTCATATTGCCAGCACTATGAAGATTAATATATTGTCTGCTTCTTTATTAGCTTCCTCCCACAGGAAGGTAGGAAACAGGCAGAAAAATCCAAGGGCTACACATCAAGAGTACTTTCTCATTACAAGCTTTATTTCTACTGGTAAAATAAATACTGGATAGATTTGTTTGCTGTAGGGAACAGAGGTTTCCCAAGATATTTGTGAACAAAGCTTCAAAAAAAAAAAAATAAACTTGAACCCTGCCCTTCTATTTGCACTTTGTTCTTTGTTAATAAACCCCACCAGCCACTGCTCTAACAGAGTTCCCTGCGTTCCAACAGCCAGTTTCTCTATTCTCAGCTTTGATTATGCAAGAGGAATGACTTGGCAAGTTCCTCCTTCCAAGACAGTCCCGTTCTTGTGTGCAGCTGTCGGAATACTACATTGAGATACCAAGCCCTGGTGCCTGAGGTTGCAGTCTCACACATACCAAGGGCCATGAATGACTTGATCCAGAATGAAGGGTCCTGCTGTCCCCTGAATCTGTTCATCTAGACAGAGTTATTCAGAGGTGCGAGGTTTGCAGTGCAAGGGCCCCAGGCTACAAGCACATGGGGAGATTACTTCTAGGTTCAAATTTTCTTTTTTCTGGTGTGGGTTTTTTTGGTTTTTTTTTGGTTGGGTTTTTTTACTTCAAGCAATTTTATCCCAAACAAAGACAGTATCTTGGCTTATGCTGGGCATCTCTAGTCCTCATGGAAAACGAGCTTCAAATGACCACACTCTGTTTGAACTCAGTTTATTCATGCAAGTGTTTTGGGCCCAATTTTAAATTGTGACTATCTAAACGAGGACGGTGTCACACTCCATGGCCTAAGCACAGAATTACTGCTCAGGAGACTTCAATTTGGTACTGAGTACTTTCAGTACTGAGTCTGAGAAACACCTTCATTTAAGTAAAAATGTAGACAAGCACCAACACACCACCGCTTGTTTTGTGGTTTCGTTCTACTTAACTAAGACAAATCAGACTATGTCAGTCATAGCAATAGGTTTTGCAAAGCTGGCTTCAGAACCATCGGCTGCTGCTGTCACACAGAACACAAAGGCAGGTGAGACACACCCCCACTGAGATCCATCTGCACTGATATGTGGAAAAAGCAGCTTCTTCAACGACTCTTCAACATTTTTATCTGATCGTGGCTCTGGTACTTTTCCCTCCTCAGACACCAATGTCCACAGGTTCTCCATGAACAGGGGCAGTTCTGCAGCAGTGTCCCCCTCCTGCACGCCAGAATCAACATGCCAAAAGGCTCCTCTAGGGAGCACACATTCCCCAGAGTTCAGCTCTGTCACTCTTCCCTTTGATTTCATACCGGACTGCCAAAAACCAGCAAAGTCTTTTCTCTTACAGCAACCCTCCTTTCAATAAGCTTAACCCAGGCAAGGCAGCCTTGAAGAAACTGCATTTCCAAACGCTCCTTTGCCCTAAGGAGAGGCTCGGGGCCTACACTCAACCATTACCTACGGCACCAAGCCCTTGGCTGCGGTTCTCGGCGGGTCGCTGTCACCAGCACAGCCCCCGCTGTTCTCGGCCCTGACCTGCGGGCGCGGTGCCCCCGGGCCGAGCCTGCAGCGCCGAGGGGACACTGGGGGAGCCCGCACCGCGGAGGGGCCCGGCCCGGCCCTTGAGCACGGCCCGGCCCTCGGGGGAAGGACAAAGGGTGCGGTGCCGACCGGCGTTACCTCCGATCCCGATAGCGATCCCGATGCCGTGGCGGTCCCGGCGCGGTGTGGGGCGGGTGCCGCGGGGGTTCCTTTATGAGGCCGCGCCCCCGCCCCGCCCCACAGCGCCCCACAGCGCCCCTGCCGGGCCCGGGCCCGCCGCGTGTGGCCGGCAGGGGGCGCTGTGGGGCCCACTCGCCCCCCGGTGCCCCCACGGAGAGGCCGCACCTGAGGGGCAGGAGCGGGGAGGGCGGAATAGAACTGAGTATTAAAGATATACAATATTCTGTGCGGCCCCCGAGGCGGAGGCGGGGCCGCGCCGCGGCTGGCGGGTGGGGCTTCGATTGGCGATGCCTGGGCGGGGAGCGGCGCGGTCGGCGGGCGGTTGGTCGGGGCTGGTGGCGGGGCCGGGGCCGGGGCCGGGCGGGGAAGGCAGAGCGGCGGGGCCGGCCCAGCCCCGCACCGGCACCAGCACCCGCATTGCCACTGCCACCGGCACCGCCACCGGCATTGCCACCGGCACCGGCATTGCCACCGCCACCGGCACCGGCTCCGCACCCGCGGGCGGCAGGTGAGCACCGCCCGGGCCCGCTGCGCTGCTCGAGCCCTCCGCGGGGCCCAGCCCGGTGTCCGCTGCCGGCGGCCCCGCGGGGAGCGCGGCCCTGCCCGCCCCACGCCCGGGGAGGCCGTGCCCGGCAGGCGCGGTGGGACCGCGGGTGTTCGGCCCCCGCGCCCGGCAGTGCCCCCCGCCTGGCCTGGGGAGCGGCCGGGAGGGTTTGTGGGGCGGGGCTGTCGCGGAGCTGCCCTGGGTGGGCGGCCGGACGCGTGTGCAGACACAGAGCCAGGCTTGCGCTCTGGTTGTCGGCGCTGGCCCCGGTGATTGCCGAAGCTGCAGCCCCGGGCCGGTGTAGGGCATTGGCTGTAAGTCCTGATGAGGATCCTGCGAGAGAGACGTGCTCTGGTTTTCTGCCTGCTGACAAATATACGTACCTTGCTTTCTGGTTTCCCGTAATGTACAAATAAGTGAGCATCGCCCTGTTTTTTGCAGTGGGATGGAGCGAGCTGTTTTCCCTTTAGTGGGAAAACTAAAGGACTTTAAGAAAGGCTGATGCACTCCACAACTAGTCTGTTGTGCAGCACAGAAAATCCAGGCGTTTCTGGAGGTAATGCCAAGTACAGTGCTCTTCTTTTCAATCTGCTTTAACTGGGCTTGTACTGCTCTCACGGAAGCAATTGCTGTGTTTTTTTCCCCTTGAAGCTAAAGTCTGTTTTTCTGTAATCGCATATGTATGTATTGCATGCAAGTTTAGAGACTTCCTTGTTATTTTTGTCTTGCCAGGCTTTAGTCAGTTGCTGAAATATAAACACAATTTCCTATAAAACTTCTGGTTGACTTTATAATGGCATTTTTAATCTGGTAGTGTGTGTGAGACCACAACCCTGTTGATTGTTTCACATTTAAAAAGCGAATTAGTTGCATTAAGATTGAAGAAACAATTCCAAATTTACACGAAGATGAGCCCTTGAAGGAAAATTTTCCACCAGCTCCGGTGTTTAAGCACAGTCAAATCACCTGTTTGAATAATAATGCTGAAATGAGCAACAACAAAACATACCCTGACTTACAGGGGAGAGGGATGCAGAAACATTCCACAGGCTTACATGAAGAACCTGACCAAAGTTTCTCTTGAAACTTAGTGAATGATGCCTCTCTGTTTCATTTCCTAGGGATATGTGAATAACAGGACAAAGTCTGAGCTAAAGATGCTTGCTATACAGAGCAGCAAGCAGAAGTCCACTGCGAAGTCATGTGAATGACTTGCAGATACAATCTTTTGTGCATTTTTTGTAGGAGTGGTCAAACCTTGCCACATGAGCTGCATGCAACTTGTTAGTGCTTCCAGTGTCACTTACTAACCACGTGGGTTTTCTCGGGGTTGCACAGATCTTTTTCTTCTAGTGTGACTTCTTAGAACTTGGAAGAAAGTATTCTAGTTAGCAAAATATGGCTGTTGGTTCTAGGAAATAGTTGTGGAAACTGGAAGTTTCCCTTTCATGAAGGGGCATGTATCAGCTGCTAAGCAGGAAGTAGGCTTGTACAGCGTTTTAGTCCTTGGCACAGGTAAAAGTCAGCCATCACTCAGGTTCCATCAGCTCCCCATGTTCCTGTTCTGTCAAATGTTTCACTAAGTCTTGCTTAAACAAAGATGAAGGTAGTAAGCACCTTAGCCTAGCAGGCTGGAAGTGCAGGCTGAGTGAGGCGTTGTGAAAGAAATTGTGTGTCTGTTGAGGCTGCGGAATATGGGCTGTGGGAAAGTATGGCTCTTGGCTGTAACAAAGCTTTGGTACACACAAAATGGGCTTTACAAGTATGGCTTCTCCTAATATGTTGGCGATTTTTGGCATTGGGATTTTTGTTTGTTTCTCCTTTAATGGAGCGAGCGACTCCTGAAAACAGGGAAGTTTGGAGGTGTTAGATTTGACAACAAATAAACCACAGTCTGGGTTGCTTCCCAATAACTTGGCACAATGACCTGTATTGTAATGTGAAGGGGAAAGAAGGGTTTGCCACTGAGATTAATCTTTCAGTCCGGCTTTTGTTTGTAGTTCATTCTGTTTCTCCTTCTGAAGTTACACTGACCAAACATCAAGTCTGTCTTGTGCTTGCTTAGGCATGCCTGTCTTCAGTTTTATTGTTGCAAGGGCTGCAGAAGTCACAATGTTAAGAGAAGAGCTGTCTAACTTAAAACTTTGAGGTATGCATGCGGAATCTCCATTTGGAAACTTCAAGTTCCCCTAAAATCGCAACTGGAGTGTGTCATCAGTGTAGACATTGTTTACTTACTTTATTGCTCTGGATGTTTAACTGGGTGCTCTGAACGGCTCTCTGCAGAGATGCTGATCTCTTGTCAGGGACTGAGCTGGGGACATGGGTTCCTAACTCTGGCTCTTTTGAGCTGTACTAATAGCAGATGTCTGTGGTCAGTTGGGTGAATGCATCCCCTCTAGGATCTAATGAGATGCCTCCTCTTCAGTTGACTGAAGAGGTTCTCTTTCACCACCCCTGTGTAATACATATTGCTGAACTCCTTCCAGGTACATGAAATGGCTGCAGATGACAAACGCTCTCCGACACTGGACTCTGCCAGTGACCTACCTCATTCTCCCAGCAGTCCGTCTCATCTCACTCACTTCAAACCCCTGACTCCTGACCAGGATGAGCCTCCTTTTAAATCAGCTTACAGTTCTTTTGTAAATCTCTTCCGTTTCAGCAAAGGTGAGTGCCGGAGAAAGGGGTGTGTGTGTGTGCCCTCTGGCACCACATAAACTTGTAAAAACACTTCTGAATATAAGAGCATAATGTCAGACGGCTGATGGTAAGTCAATTCCTTTTCCAAGGGATGTTGCATCTTGCTTTTGGGTAACATAGTAGAGCTTTGCTTCATCTTGCAGCTAGAAATCTGTGGCCACCCACAAAAGTCAAAGACAAGCCAGTAAGCAGATAATGTTGTATAGATTCTTAGCTTGACATCAGAGTTTCCTTTGTCTGTATGAAGTTTTTTTTGGCTGAAAGTAGAAGTAACCCTCTGCCAGCCTGTATGAGCAAAATGTGTGTTTGTCCTTCCAATGCAAGTTCTTACGTCACTTCTTCTATCCCTCAACTTCTTATGCATCTTGTACCTTCAGTTGGGTGACATCTGAGCTGCAATAAAGCAGTGCATTTAGAGGAAGCTCACACTTAATTTGCATGGCTTAAGTATTCCTCATTAAGAGATCTGAAGTGTTGTGAAAGTTTTGTTTATTAACAAGTACTACTTGATTTCGTCCTTTGTGCTGTATGTATCATGAAATATGTTCTCAGTAGGCAAGCACTTAAAGATTTATGTGAGTTTCTTTGTTTCAAAGAAATGCCCTCCAAAGAGTGGTGAATGAGTGCACCTTGGTTTTTTACAAAGTCTGCATATCTCTACTGAATATGGCAGACTGGTCAGCTGCTTCTGTTTAGTCTGTTCGTTATCCAGCTCTGCTAAGTGTACTTCTGCAGTGTTTGGGCTGGGGAAAAGGGCCAGGATAGCTTTTTGTGTAAGCAGACTGATCTGTTCAGACACTTTTCATGCAGAATGAAAAATAGTTACCTGCTATAATTGCTGTTAGTTTGCATAGTGGAGTAGCACCTGTCATTGCTAATTTGTGGAAAGGAACATAAGATGTGGTCAATTTTGGCTTCACTTGTTTGTTTCTGACTAATGTAGCTGGAGTCAGCAAAGTCTTGTGTTGAGTGAATTGAAAAACAACCTTGAAACAACATGTGAAACGAACATGTTACTGGAATCAATGAAAACCTGTCTATACTTGATCTGCTGATGGAAATTAAAGGCTGGGAAAGCTTTCGTGTGACCTCAGTACTGGCTTCTAAAATAACTGAAAAACTCTTTTCAGGGCAGAAGCTGCTAATCAAGTGTAGCTATTTCATATAGCAAGAATAATTCATGTTTGCCAATTTTGTTTTTTATACACTTTTCACATTAGGGATATGTCTGAAATAGCCTGAGCCTTGATAGACAAGTTCTACATACTGTCCTGTTTCCATGATTTGTATGGTATTTTTAAAACTAAAAATTCACTTGTTTTGTTAAGCTTAATTGTGATTCAGAAGAGCTATTTATGAGAGTTTTTTAACCTTTAGTTTTGCATGCACTACTGGTTTTCTTTATCATGTCTGAACAGTTTTGTTTCTTGCTTTTTGTCAACTCTAGATGATGGCAGGCTTTCATCCCCCGCAGAGAGAGCAGAGGCAGGACAGAGTGATCCACAAGCATTGAGTGGTGGCTGGTCCAGTCCTCAGCATCCCACCAGGGCTCAGTCTCTGAGATCACCGATTCCTTACAAAAAACAACTGACTGGTGAACTACAAAGAAGATCTTCTGCAACTCTGGGTAATTTAAGCTCTTTGTGCTATAAGGCAGTGTTGTGGTAGCCAGTCTGGGATGCCTCAGGGTGAGGTGGGAGGAGGTGAGTAAAGGCACATTGACTGTCTAGGTTGATAGCAGAATTTAGTATCAAACTATGCTGCTTCTGTTAGTAAGAGGTGAGTGAGGTTGCACTTTAACCTCAGAAACATGTTCCCTCCACCTTTCCTAGTGTTCCAGCAAGACAACTAGTTATTTGGGCTCTGCACTTTCAATTAGAAAGCAATCTGGAACAGAAGAGGCTGCCAAAACACATGCAATGTTTTAAAGTCACTGAACCTTGATCCTGAAAATTTCTGCTATGTCCTGAGGGGTTACAGTTTCTTAACATCCACATGCAAACTAACTTTGGTGCTCAGTCTGAATGGAGTTGATGTTTGCTTCTTCGAGGGAGTTATAAATGTAGGTTTTTGCTGGTAGCTCTTTTGAGGAGAATTGAGTAGGAAGTTGTGCTTAAATATAATTTTTTTTCAGTCCTACTTAAGCTCGGAACTATTGCCAGGTGCCATATTGAATCTTTTAGCTGGACTGAGGATTGAATGTAATTTTAAAGATGCAACTGTGTAATGACTTTATGAATATCTGGAAGAGCTAAGAAGATTTCAGGGGTCCTGCCTGGTTACTGTTGACTGTTTGTGATAGCTCTGAGGAAACTGCTAAGCTGGGTAACAATCCTGTACAAGACAGTATTTTCAAGAGTATGGTACCTACTGCAAGCAAATAATTTCTTAAATGTTGTTAATGTGTATGGGATTTTCAGAAAGATGTCTAGTCTTGGTAACCAGGCAAAAATCCAGTACAGGTAACTAATATTTTTATCTAAGACATTTGCATGCTTAGTTGAACACATTTGTCATCTTCCTCCTTACCTTCTAGTACTGTTTATTCTATTTAATTGTGCCTATCCCAGCAACCAGTTAAGGTTTGGGCTTTTTTAAAAAGATTTTTCTTGAATGTTCTAAGTACAGACACGTGCTCTTGGCCGATATGCCAATCTACTTTATTCTTAATTACCTCATGTAAATCACTTGGAAATTGTGTGGGGATTAGAGGTTAGAAATCTTCAGGTGAGGTATGTTGTTCATTAGTCAGAAGGCAGAAATAATCTTGCTGTTTGACTTCCACTGGGATTATGCAGCCAGGGAAATAAGACTAAGTTTAATGTGTAGGGGAGGAACTGTTGCTGTATTATTCCAACTCCTTTTCAGGACCTTCATTCATGTCCCTGGATTTGGATTGCTAGTATTCTTAGAGAAATGTGATGATGAATCAACCTGGAAGGAATGAAAGTTACACCACGAAGGAATTGCTGACTTTTTGAAGAGAATTTTGTGATATTGTGTGCTGAGTGACCTGACTCCCTGTTGAGTATTTTCCCCAGAATAATCTTGCGAACAAACACAAACTCTGTTTAATGCAAGTAAGAGTATAGTGGATTGGTGAGGAGTTTTTGGGTGAGTTTTTAGGCCATCTCACTTCATTTGAAGAGGGGAAAAATACTTGCATTGTCCTTTTCCAAAAATCAGGTGTTGGTTTTTTGGGTGTTTTTTTTTTTTGAAACAAACATAAGAAAACCATTTTTCTTCCCTTCAGTTGCCTTTAAAGGTGCTGAATCAGGTCTCTGAGGATTTCTGAACACTGAGCAGAGGAGAATTTTACTTCTGCTGCTGCTGATGCTGGCGGTTGGCACAAATAATCTTAGAAATTACTCTCATATCTAAATAATGAAAAGTAGGAAAATAAGTGATTGATAGGTTGGTTCACCCACTCAGTTTAGTGACAGTGAGGTGTCTAATCTAGTAGAGTTTTCTTGTAGCCTTGTATCTGCAGGCCTGTAAATGTTTTTCAAGGCTTTGCTATTACTCAGATACTTCATAACATTGGCAGGTGTAGGCAGGAAAATGTGTAAGTACTTCACAAAAGTCTCTAGCCTACTTGATCCTAAATAATATATCAAGAAAACTGAAAGGAATAAATAGAAGGCTGCTGCTGGTACCTCAAAATAGCAGTGGAATGAACTCGCTTCTGAGGATGCTGACTCTCACCCTTCATCTGTCCATTAGCTTGCCCTGTCTGTGCAGCAGATCCTCTCATTGCTCAGCGACCATGCTGGCTGGCAACTGCAAGAGCAGAACAACAGGGAGGGATGGTGGCTTTTGTAGGAAACTGTCTAGCATCAAATATGTAGGGTTTCAATTGTGTGCTTCCCTTCAGGACTGCTTACACAAAGACATTATAATAGCATCCTATTGGCTTCTGTGAAAGTAGGAGAAGCTGTGAATGGCTGGCTCATGTCAGAGATGCTCTGAGGATTGTATGGCTGAAGAACCCGTGCTGAGATTCTGCAACGACTTCTGCAGCCTCTCTCTTGGGTAATTGTTGCATCTTCATGTACTGGGTGCTGCAGAGCAGATGTCACTTCTACAATACCAGAGGGCCCAGCTGGTTGTACTGAACTGCATGTGTTTGTGCTGTCAGATGAGGGCTTTTAAGGTGCTGGTTTGAGCCAAAATAGTCTGACATTGAAACTATGGTCACTGAGATAATGTCACAGCTTGCAAATCCTGTTTAAGGAGAACTGGAGGTGCTGACGTGTGGGAGAGGGAGCACTGGTAGTACAAGCACTTGTAGCTTGTTAGCCTGTCACGAAGGATAATGCTGTTAATGGCAGACAATTGTAGCAGACTGGCAGTAATAGGGAATGGCAAAGGAGCTCAGTAGGAGTCAGGGATGGCTTATGATCATTTGGGGAGAAGAAGGCCTGAGGAAAGCATATGGTGGTTACTAGGAATCATGCAGAGCATGAATTATTACCCGAGCATCTTTTCTAATGAAAAAGATTTTGGCATATGAAAATGCATGTTGTAAAATGAAGTTAAGGACAGCTTTTGTGCTTTTCATGTCACTAATGCAGTGACTTGAGAAATATGTGATATTTGAACTGTGATAGTGAACTTGAATATGAAACTATATGCTTTGGCAGCAAATAATTAGAAAGCAATTTGTGTTGACTTGTATTAGCAAAACTGTGCCATACCTAGCAGGGGTATTTTGTTATTGCTGAAACTGTGTGAAGCTTCCTGTACTTCTTGGGTTAGTGTATGATCAGCTCTCTTCCTGTAAACTGAAATTAACAGAAGTAATTCTTGTGGTGTTTTTGCCTTGTCATTCACTGTAAAATGAATGCTAAAATACTGTAGAGTCATGGAAGTAACTCTCTAAAGACATATTTCCATGATTCAGAGGATGTATAGGTTTTGCCAAGATCAACAGCCATGGATACATATGGGAATGATGGGGGTTACTGTTGAAATAGAAGAACTTTTTTTAATAGCTGTAGGAGTTAATTTTTAGCTTAAGAATGATAAATAGGTTAGAAATAAGTCAGTTTGGAAATCTGTATGGAGTCCCTTTGGTATATTAAGGTATGTTCAGTGAACATGTAGATGGGAAGAGAATGGATAGAAAAAAGGCAATTGCTTCATAAACTGCTCTTCCTGAAAAGATGTGTTCCACATTTATGTTGGTGTGTTATATTTAAGGGCTGAAGTGCAGCAATGGCAAGGAGAAGTTTGTGGGGCTGATCTGGTTGTCATAACAGATTAAATAACAATTGAAGTTTACTTTTATTTTAAAATCTAATTTGTGGTGTGTGACTTGAATTGTGACTGGTGGGGCATGGGGTTTTTGGTTTTTTTTGGGTAGTGTGGATTTTTGTGTGTAGGTTTGGTTTTTATTTCTTTTAGTAGCATATGCCAAGTTTGCTGTTTCAGAAGCACCAGAAAGGCTTACCACTACTTAGATGTGTAAATGTGGTCAACCCTTTTGGATCAAATCAAAAGATATGAAATCTCTTCAGAAGTGCAATTGATGGCAGTTGGGATGATGATGTGGGCAAAGCAAGAAAAATGCTCAGTTTGTGTTTGTGGAAGGGAACGTGGGGTTTACATATTTGATGGTGAAATGAAGAATTACAGTTGCAATGCTGAGAACATGTACATCTGTAAATAGTGTGATATTTACAGTAGTGCAGTTAGGATGAGCAATAAGAGTTAACCTAAGATTGATACATGGGAATTCTTTTCTAAGGAAGGTGTTCTAGACACCGTGTGTCTTGTATTGCAAAAATGGTAACTTACTACCTTCTTGCTATACACTGTGTTTTTCCCAGAAAGAGAGAAATGCCATGGATTGAGAAAGAAAAGAGCCACCTGAATTTTGGTCTGAGAATCAGTCAGCTTCTCTAGTATAAAGAGCTTAGCCATGTGCTGCTACTGCTGATGGCATGTTTTTTCTTGTGTAGGTGATATCCCTTTGGATATTGTTTTATATTCCAGAGAAAAGGGCATTTAACTAACAAGAACCAGTATGGAGTTACCTGTGGCATTTCCTCAGTGATGTGGATGTTTGTATATTGCAAATCATCTGCCTGACAAGATTTGTAGCTAGTTAGGCAGGAGATCTGATAAGAATTCTTAAAATTGGAAGCAACATTCCTGGAAAAGAAATACTGTTGAATTCAGATTAAGGTCCAGGACGTAAATGCAACATGAATCTTGTGACAGAAGTAAGGAGGAGCCAGAGATTTCTATGGTATTATCAGTGTTTTCTTGAAATATGAAAGTCCCTTTAATCACCCTAAAACATTCAACTTGGTACTGCCCAAAAGTCTATTTATTTGATTTAAAAATGAAAAAAAAAGAATTGCAGGTGGCTAGCCTGCAGAACAGAACCCACAGAAATGGGTTTAAGGACCCTAGAATCTCTTATAAAACTCTCTTATACATAGTAGCTATATGTGGGCTGATTGGCTAAAAATATCTGCTAAGAACCTGAGGAGGAGGCATGGAATCCCACGGGTTTGGTCACATTACAGTGAGGGTTTCAGTGTCCTTTGTGCACACACAAAGCAATAGCCTGGTTGTTCCTGCACGGCAACAGTTAACACGCCTGTGCCGGAGCTGTCAGCATTCCCGCTGACATCAGTGGCATCTGAGGCAGTAAACAGAAAGCAGCCATGTCTGTTCTTCCTGTGCTAGGGCAAGCTCAATAAAACACTAGTCAGATGGAGAGCAGCGAAGCTGGTAAGAAACTTGAGACTACTCGGAAAGGCGTTGATATAGAAAAGAGACTCTGATAATGTTTATATATCTAGATAAAGAACTGTGTTTTCAAATCTTTATGGAGGGAAGGATCCTATTTGTAACTTGTACAGCAATGTTTCAAAGTAGTCAAAAGTTTTATAGGAAAGAAGTTAGCTACATTACCTTTTTATTCAGGAGTCTCTTTGCTATAGTTAATCAAGAGTGACTGTACAAGTTCTCAATAACTTGCTTTTTTTTCTTAGGAAAGAAGCAAACCTTAAATATGTGAACTTCTGGATGGATTTTATTCAGAGCTACTGTTTTTAGTAGAAACTGAGCAATTGAGTCCTGACATTCACTGTAGTAATTTATAAATAAGTTTAGGTTAAGGCATTGACTTATACCGCTCCTAGAATGTAAATAGTGTTGCAATTATTTTTTAACTATTAATATCCTAGAGGGCATTTTTAAAATAAGACGTCAGTACTTTGTAAAAGACTGTTACAAAGCTTCATATAGTAAGTTGAAAATCACTTCTTTAAAAGATGTTTTTGTTCTCAGAGGACTTGGGTGGCTTGTTGTAAACACAGAGGATGGTATTTAAAATGTCAGTCAAAGCAAGCTGTCTGGCATCAGAAACTCCTTGTTGGGGGAAAAGAGTGCAAAGGCAAGAAGTGATACGGTAACTTTAGAAAATGTAATATATATGTGAATGTTTTTCCCTCTACTGGGGTTTTTTGTTGTGATGTGAATGTTGGTGTATCATGGAAGAAATAAGTGCTACTGTCCCTTCCCTTTCAGACAATCGAAGGAAAGTAGAACCACCTCTTGGAGGTCATGATCCTCGAACAGCAGTTCAGTTAAGAAGCCTCAGCACTGTTTTAAAACGCCTCAAAGAAATCATGGAGGGGAAGAGCCAGGTACTTCTTTTGAAGGATTTCTAGGCCAAACTATCTAGAAAATGAAGTGTTTACTGGGCTTCTCTGACCTTTGTTTTTAAATACATCTTGGTGGTTTGTTTTTTTTAATGTTTGAGGGATGAGTAAATAAACTCAAAAAGCGTTCTGTGAATGCTGGGGAAACAATTTCAGTTGATGCTGACTTTTGACTTGTCATATTGTAAAGATAAGTCATTGCAGTTACTGGGCTTCTTGTGCTTGGACCAGATGCTTTCACTTTAGACTCCTTCCAGCTTATGTATTACCTAATCTAGTACTACCTTATGGTTTTCTCCCTGGAAGGCTAACCATGGGCGGGTGAAACACATTGACTGCCACAAATAGTAATGATAATTCTGAGAATTAATTAGATCTGCTACTTACTGTGGTAATGGTTAGTCAGCAATATTTGCTTGAAAGGCTTGTCCTGTTAATTGATTTTGATTTAGCTAGATAAGGGTCTGGTGGTTGCTACTGACTTGCTGAGTTCACCTCCATCTGCTGAGCAGGACCATATCTTTAAGAGGAGGATCTAGTTGAGAAAAGAAGCCACAACTATTTTTAAGTGACGGTATAAATAGCTGTGTCGGTGGGCAAGACATGAACAGGCAAAAGTACATTTAATTAAACTGATCAAGGAGGCAAAAGGCTTTTGGCTTGATAGCTTTTACAGGTAGACTTTGAGCAAGCTCACTTAGCTTCCAGTGCTCTTCTGCTTGTAAGAATGTTTGCTTTGGTAGAAAGGGCAACATTTTTGAGGGTGAAGCAGAGGCCTTTCATTGCGATAAGCAGGGCATTGAGTGTGGCCCCTACTAGAAGTTCAGTTTGTGGCAACTCCTGAAGGCCCTAAAGATTTTTAGACATCTTTAAAGCTATTGAAGTGCTGAAACAGAATGCAGCAGTAATGAATATGACGAGGTCTTTTTCTGGTGGTGGCATGTTAGTTATCAGCATGCTGACTTCTTTACAAAAGGTAATGCATCACTGCCTTTGACTGCAGACATGACTTGCTTGAGTCACCCTAGCCAAAGTTTCTTCCTGCTGGGGACTTGATCTGTTTCTACAGGAGATCACTTTGCTGCTGTAGAAAGCTTGTCTCAGATTCTGGAAGGTGTTGTTCTAATGAGCCTCTACTGCTAAGGGGGGCCAGACTTGTGTTCTGAACCCGTCCTTGTAGGCTGTTCTTGTCATGACTTTTGGCTTTGACTTGGAAGGCAGAGAGCTGGAAGGTGTCAATCACCAGCAGTGGCTGGATTTCTAGACATATAGTCATGTGCAAGTGGGGCAGAGGCACTGCTTGGAACAGCCATTCTTTCTGTGGCAGAACCAGGGACTTGGCTTATCACGGAGAACTGCAGCAAAAACTGTAATTGGCACCCCCTGTGGCTTTGCAGCAGTTCCTTGGCAAAGTTCTTCACTGTAACTTTCCCTGTTTTAAGCTTAGTGTGCATCTTAAAAAAAAATCTAGATTCTCTAAAACACTGCCTCGAGCAGCCTTCCACCTCTTTCTGTATGAGTTTTCTTCGGTGAGGACAGCATGAAAGTGTTGTCTAGTTGGTCATAACTGTTTTAGTCTCAAAATTGGTCTAGCAGCTGTGTCAAACTTTACTTGTGAACATTCAAAAATAAACCCCAACTCAGGTTATGGGGTTTTTTTTGATTATGTGAAAATCAGAGCATGGATCACTTTACTTCTGTGTGGTTACTCTCTTCTCTGATTGTTCTGAGAAAATACTTGCAGTGGTTTCTCTTCCTAAGAAAAAACCTGGAATATTCAGTCCCTCTGAAAAGGCTTATTGCCAGAACTGAACTCTTGCAAAGAGTGTTTCACAGTCAAGCTGTCATGTGACCATTAGCAGTTGTTTCCATCCATGGTAGTTGCAGCTGATGTGCTCAGAATCGTAATTGAGAGATTTGTCTTGCTCTACAGCTTCAACACCAAATGGAAGTTTTAACCCTCTGTTTTTAAGATGAAATCAAGACAAAAATTGCTGTGGCTGCACCAGTGCTGTAAATTAATATATGTTATTGTCTGCTGAATGGGAATTCTACAGTTGTCTTCACATAGGAGTTAACCTAGAGTTTTGTAACAATGTCAGTCTGGGACACAGGTTTTTACAGCTGTTCATTGAAGTGTTAAAGAATTTGATCACATAACACAACTTTTTACTTGTATCTATAATCCTTTCAAAACACATTCCAATATTAACTGTTGAAATGATCTTCCTGCACTGATAATTCCTGATAACTTGATTTACTCCTATATAACAGCTTCAAGTAATGTGTGGTGGGTTTTTTTGTTTGGTCTTAATATTTCTTTTTCTTTTTTTACTGTGCTAGTTGAGGGTCTCTCGTGCTGGGAGCAAATGAGAGGGAAGAGCAATCAGTACTTCTTATGTTTGTTTCTTTTTGACCTTTATCTACAGCTCATGATAGTTTTTATGTGCTTTGCTTCCATCTTGGGTGAAGGAGGCAAAGTCTTACTAGATTTACTTGCAGAATTCAGAGGTCTCAGCCTTCTGGCTCCCTATAAAACCACATGAAAAATCCTTTCTGTGCATCTGTGTGCTTATATGCAAGAGTGTGTACACATATGCACATGTATGCGAATATATGAGCACAATCTAAAAAGCAGTCATGAAATCTAAGCATGCTTTTTTATTTGCAAAAACACCCTTTTGTCTGCTACCTACTTTTGTAGGACAGTGACTTGAAGCAGTACTGGATGCCTGACAGCCAGTGCAAAGAATGTTATGATTGCAGTGAGAAATTCACCACCTTCCGGCGGAGGCACCACTGTCGACTTTGTGGGCAGATATTCTGTAGTCGATGCTGCAATCAGGAAATCCCTGGAAAATTCATGGGGTACACAGGTAGGGTTTATCTACTGAGGAGCAGAACAGCCTCTCTGTGCTCAGCTCTTTTTGGCTACTGCATGTTAGAACCTGACATGTGCTAGAAAATACTGTACGTGTCTGTAGTGGGCTTAAAAATAAGGAAAAAGAATCACAAGACCTAATTCTAATAATTTCTTTATGGACAATGGTGGATTATGCCATGCTTGCTTATTTTCACTGCAATACATCCGTCATGACTAAACAAATAGGGCCACTATTTAACAAGAGTGTGCACTACAATAAGGGTGCTCAAGGAAAAGCTGCTCTTAGTAACAGTAGTTTTAAAATGTAATGAGCCACATATTCTAATTTAGGGTGAGGGAAACTATTTCAAATACCAATTACCAAATTCTAGACCCCTTCTGATGGAGGTAATGTTTTCCAGACACCAGCTGGTATGTCATATCTGACTGGCTACTGTAGTACCATCATTTCAGTGTGCACACGTGCGCTCTCTCTCTCCCTACCTCCCTGCCCCCACAACCTGCTTCTCTCTTACTGAGCTTGTGTTGTGTGTCATTGGCCTTGGAAAACTTCCGAGTACGTAATTATCTGAGGTTTTGCCCTTTAAGGGAATATAGGAATTAGACTTGCAAAGGGGTTTTGAAACAGAAAATCCTTCTGTTTTCACCACTCTACACCTCTGATCCTGTAGGAACAGAGTACTGTTTGTTCCTGTTCAGTTACACTCTCTGGTTCCCCTTTCCACAGGGGATCTCCGAGCCTGCACTTACTGCCGTAAAATAGCCTTAAGCTACGCGCACTCCACCGACAGTAACTCCATCGGAGAAGACTTAAATGCCCTGTCAGATTCTGCATGTTCCGTATCAGTGCTGGATCCTGGTGAGCCGCGCACACCGGTTGGGAGCCGTAAAGCCAGCCGTAACATCTTCCTGGAGGAGGATCTGACCTGGCAAAGGTAAAGTGAATGGCTTCATGTTGAGCTCCAGAATCTTAACTCTGTTTTCAGGCTGACAGCTACTTGGATAAAACCTGGTGGTTTCCACTTAGGAAATTCAGAAGTGTATCACCTGTAAAAAGAACCTAATCCTGTCCTTTCTTCCAATATTCTTTTCAAGTTGAAATGTGGAAACTTTTGTAGTGGAGTTTTAAGTTACTTGCAGTTCTTCCTTCAATCT
This sequence comes from Xenops minutus, assembly GCA_035221455.1. Classification (NCBI taxonomy): domain Eukaryota; kingdom Metazoa; phylum Chordata; class Aves; order Passeriformes; family Furnariidae; genus Xenops; species Xenops minutus. Next base: position 24,486,170 of record JAWWEE010000162.1, on the reverse strand, counting down.
ACTCAATCAGTGATTCTGTGTCAGTGACAGAACAGACTTTTAACTTCAGAGTTTAAAAAGATGAAACCAAAATCGTTCTTTCTAGTAACCAATGTATTGAGAGACAAGTCAATGCAACATTGATGCTTTGCCTGTTCAGGTTTTGGTTGGGCAAGAGACTATAAGCAATGCTGTCTGTGTAAATAAGAGAGAAACTGTGGAAATAACCACGTGTTTCAAATGAAGTTGGATTGAAAGGACGGCTGTAAAGATTCTCTGATGTCCTTCAGAGTATATTTATTCCTATTGTTCTCAAATGAGGGAATCTTTATTTTTGGAACACTGTACTTCTCAAGTGGTATGCCAGTTTCTGAAGACCTTGATTTAATTTGGTGTGGGGGGAGGAGGAAATAATCAGATGTGGTATTTGTGCTCATTTCCCTAGAAACAGAACAGGAAGATGTGAAACTACTGAGGAGGTCTTGAGTCAGAACCTTCCTTGAACTGAGAGGTAGTGCTAGTGACATGTGCCTTGCAGCAGATCTCTTCTGATAATATTAAAGAAAAAACCTCAAACCCAACTGTCTTCAGAAAGTGCCCTGACTCTTGCTGTGCATATTGCTTTTCAGAGTGTGGTGCTCCTGTGTGGAAACACTTGAACAATCAGCTTTAGGCCTACATACAAGAAAGTACTTCCGATTCAATGTTATGGTCATTTAAAGCAATGATGTAGCAATGCTTATGCAAAATGGCCAAATTTTGAATTGGAGAATAAGTATGTGTTCTCTTCAGGTGTACAAAATAACTAAGGTACCATTAGTTTTGTCTTCTGATGTGTTATTAGTATCTTTATTATGACAATTCAGCAGCTTGTAGACATGAACATGTAAAGCAACTATTTATATCTTTCTTTTAGCACTTGAAAAATACTGCCTGTTATTGAAAGGCTGATAACTTTCTATAATAGAACACTTTGTATTGTTGGGAGACACTGAGTGAACGTGGGCTGCTTTTGTGTGTGAGAGGAAAAGAGATTGAGATTAGGTTGTTTATTGTTACTTAAGAGGATTAACATTTTTTTCAGTGGTTGTTGCTCTTAAAGTGTAAAACTTTGCAGTGAACTACCGGGCTTTTCTTGAATACTGTGTTTGGTAGTTCTTGATTGACCTTAAGAGGTTTAAACTCAAGATGTTGAATTTAAATGGTACCACAGTTGAAACTAGCTACTCACAGCTTCATAATGGATCAGAAATTTTGTTCTAATATGTGGCTTCTGTGTGAGAAGTAGTTTGTTTCAGAAGAAAACTTAGGAGTTGAGTTTCTTTCCAAAATAATGTATCTTAGATAAGTCTCTTGCTTCTCCTGCTGTAATGCTGCAAAGCAGGAAGAAAAGCATTTGGGAGGAGTGAGGCTGCATTTACTTGCTCTACCCTTTGGGCAGTTGGAACACAGAGTTCCTGCTTTAGCTAACTTGAAGGGCCATGTCCTTTGAAAGTGAAGGAGTGGTGTCCTCTGGATAAATACAGCTACTCAGGCAGAGTTGTATTGCTCACAGTTTCTCATGAATAGCATTTATCATACTGGTCACGTTTATCGCGCCAGAGCACAGTGGGTCTGGCTGCATCATTTGGTGTGTAGTGGCTTGTATCTGGTATGGTTTTGCCAACAGGGTTTATAGTGAATGAGCATCTGCTATCCTTCTTCCTGGGCTGGAAGTAAAAAGAGGGCAGAGGAGGTAGTGATCAGGTTAAACAATTACAGAAGATTGTCAGGCTATCTTGGTAAAAGCTGTGTAGCAGTAGCTACAGATAGCATTGCTTGGATTGCCAAGATGGAGTGCTGGGGATGTTGTGGCAATGTCTCTACATCCAAGGCATGAGAAGCAGCCTGTAAGGAAGAAGGATATGTAAGAAAGTGGTATAGGAGAAGCAAGTGGGAAGGTAGGATAATACAAGTGGGAAGGGGCTGTGTTGTCCAAAACTTGAGCACTGTTTTCCAGGTATCATGGGCCTACAGATGGGGAAAGATTTCCCTATTCCCTCATTGATTTAACTGTCACGGGTGTAAGTGAGAGCTAACGTGGCAATTAATTGTACTTTAATTACAGCTGTTCTGATGCTGCTCTATGTCACAAATCTCTCAAACATCTCTGTCATGCTCCTCTCCATGCAGTTTGATTCATCCAGACTCTGCAACTACCACGTTGTCTGCACGTCTTGGCTCTGTCCAGGAGGATGCAGGGAAGTCACCAGCCAGAAACAGGTAAACTAATAAATTCTGAGTATTTTCTCTTCTGGATGAACTCCTAGCCCTCTCTTCACTGTAGGGCATTTGGCTTTGGGCTTATTTTTATTGAGAGTGTGCTGTTTCATGTCTAAAATGGGACGTGCCACTCCCCATATGTAGTGATGAGGAAAGGCCATTTGTGTACATATTCATATTAATAAATGTACTGCTTTTGAAGAACCTATAGTTTTCTGCTGAGTGAGTCAAACAGAAGTGGTGATGAAAAGGATAGAAAGGGAAAGAAATAGCCAAGAAAGGTACAGTTCTGAGGAAGCTGAAGAAAAGGGAGTAACACATAGGTGGTAATGGGAGACAAAGTCTGAGGTAAGGGAGGAGCAGAGGTGTAGGGTTTTTTTATTTGTTTGCATTGTGCGTGTCCTCATCTGCTTCCTCTGCTCTTCCATTAAGGACAATCTCATTTAAGTTACCAGGCTTCCTTGGGCTAAAATCCTTTCATAGATCTTTTATGCAAGAGTGCTGGAATGAACTTTAAACTGTTCATGAGAGCTTTAGTGTAAGTTATGAATGTTTGAGCTTAATCCCACTAAATAGGCCAGTATTAGAAGAACAAGTAGCTCCCACTTCGCAGTGCTTCTGTTATAGTACTGGTGATATATTTCTCTTACAGTTAAGTTGAGGAAATAAAGGTAAGGCAAGGATGTGAGGAACAGAGCAAAGATAATCCAGATTTCAAAATTGGAATCAGGAGACATTCAGAGATTTCTTTGCATTGGTGTTACGGGAATGCAGAATATTAAGCAATTTGGAGGGATCTGGCAGGACCAGTGAAGCCTAGGGAACTGGTCTGAGAAGGATGCTGGGTGTGCCTTTTTGAGAATGGACTGCTTGGAGCTTTTTAGTTTTGTGATGAGGATGATTAGAGAAGGTGCATACTGACTGTACAGCTGAGACCCAAAGCTCTCTCTGGGAGAGTAAAATACTGGTGAATAGACTAGTACCAAAAATCAATTCTGGACAAATGTGTCAAGGAGTCCATAGTTAGAAGTTCAATGCTAGATAACTGCAGTGACGTCAAGAAATGGCTGAAACCTTGAGGATGGATGGTGTCCTACTTCTTATTTGAATTGATGTATTTTTTAAAAGGCCTTTGTGGTTTGCTCACACATACAGTAGTAGGAGGTCTCTGAGCTCACCCTGGCAGGCCAAAATTGCCCAGTTGAGTTACCTTTTAACTCTCTGGCTATTCATGGACGGGCTATGGTACTCACCTGGTTGTATGCATGTAATGATGAGGTATAGTGTATCTTCGTCAAAATTCTGAACTGGGGGAAACAAAGCTATTGGCTTTGGGCTAAGCAGTGTTAACCTTTAGATCTTCTCAAGGCAGCTGTAGCCATTTCTTTGAGAAAAGCTTGACTATGCCTCTTTCTAGATGAGGTGAAGCAAAAAACATTCAGGCTGAGTGCATTTAGATGCAGGTACAAGAAATTGCATATTACTATTTGTTTTCCCTGTGGGTGGGGGATGTGTTATTTTTTTCTCAGTCTTACTATTTATGAGAAGAAAAACCCCAGCAAAACAGTCAAGTGTTGCAAGCAGAGGGATTGAAACTGCTCCTTTGCAGGTCCTTCTAAAGCGTAGGCATTTTCATTGCAAAATCTCATCCTCTGTTTTAAAAAAAGTTATATGCAATAAAGTCACAGATGTAATTGTTGATGATAAAGACACAGACTGTTCTGTTGCCTAATGCCCAAATGAAAAATCCCTGCTGCTTTTACAGGTAGGTGGCACAGTTAAAGCAGCTGTTGCAAAATAACTGGGGGGAGTGCTTAATGATGGACTTTCTTGTTGGTCTCATTTTGCACATAAGAATACTTTCTGTTAAGCTGCATAATACTCTCCAGCTCTAACTTTAACTTGAGATCATTTGAACAGTACAGAGTTTTAGCCTGCCTTGAAGGCCTGATGATGACATAGTCAAAGCTTTTGCTTATCACCCCTAGATGTATACGGGCCAACATAGTTTCCTTTGATTCTGCATGTGACTTAAAAGGGCCTAACTAAACCCCTTTATCCTCTAAAAACAGAGGAGAAAGAAAAAGTGATTTTGAGTCTAATGTACCTTCAGTGCTGCTCATCACTGAGACCACTGCAAGCCTCTCGAGTCAGTTCAACCTTGGCATTTTGAGCTTCCCTCTTGCTGTATGCAGAAGTGTTTTCCATCCTCAAGGCTTAGAGTGCTGTCAGGACTAACTGCTTACACTGCATGCTTTTTGCTGCTGTATGATGAGAAGCTGCACTTTGGTTTTTCAGTCTCAGTCTAGTTGTGACTTAATGGGGCAGAGGGTATCTGGAACTTGTATTTGCATTTGTAACTTTGCAATGATTATTGCAAAACAGTGTGTTTGTACTGAAGTGCACAGCCAAGATTTCCTGACAGCTGGGCTGAGATAAGGGGGGTGCTCCATATCGCAGTACAAGGGAAGGTTGCCACTGACCTCCAGCTTCACAAGACTGTTTAGCCACTCTGGGGAACAAGTGCTCAAACTTCCAGACTGTACAATCTTTCAGCCATGTATTTGAGAGTTGAGGACAAGGAATTTTAATTGGGTCAAGGAGAAGGGGAAATCTCACTGCTGTTACAGAGATCCTGGAGTTGGCTGCCCATGCTGACATCTGTCTTACCCTCAGACTGCTGGAGCTTCTAATTATGTAGCATCCCCTCTCTTTCCCAGTCTGTTCAAATACAGATGTATATTGGTGTGTCTAAACTTAGTTCTAACTGTTTCACACGAAGAGCTTTACAGAAGTATGTTTAACTTAGAAGTTCCAAAGCAATACACTTGCTTTCTAGGGGTCCTTTCTTCTGATTTGACAAGGAAGCAAGCATTAAGCAGTGAGTCTGTACCGATGAAAGTAAACAATGTCACAGGCTTAAGTTTGTGTTTTTAGCATGCTGTGAGATAAAAGCCTGCTCTGGTGAAGCACCACACAATAACACACTTCAATTCTTCTCTCTCCCACTGCAGATCAGCCAGCATCACTAACCTGTCACTGGATCGGTCAGGCTCACCCATGGTGCCTGCCTATGAGACATCAGTCAGCCCACAGGCCAGTCGCACTCATATGAAGGCAGAGACCAGTGAGGATGAGCGGAAAATCCTTCTGGTACCTTTCAGATTTCTGTTTGCCTTGCTTTGTGAAGGCAAGGAAGTTTGCCTTCTTTGTGTCATGCAGCAGGAGTATTTTGCTGCCTTTAAAGGTTTTTCTCTAAGCACTCTTACCTGAACCTCTCCTCCAGGTGCAGAAGGGATGGAGAATACCGGTGTTGCTTTGGACATTGCTGTCTTTCTGAAACAAATCATAGTTTCATGTGGTGTTTGCATGAAGATCTTTACAGTTTTAGTCTTGCTAAGTGTGTTCCACAGTGTAAAGTTGGTGTGTGATGGCTCCTTGTGGATTAAACTTGTCATGGTTGCAACTGTAATGCAATGACCTGATTTTGTATTTCTCCAAGCTGAGATTTTCCCTTTCGTGGGCTACGTTGTCAGAAACTTCAAATGGATGCTTTGAAATAGTTGCACCATGATAAATGAATTAAAGCTGTTGCAGCTTGTTGGGCCAAAACATAACTTGGCCCCTCCCTTTGCTTTCAGAAAAAGTAAAATGTTTTGTAGAAGGTTGTAATGACATACTTTTTCAAAGAAAAATCCATGGGCAACAGTGTTCTGTGTAATCCTGTTATTCCTTCCCCACAGAGGCAGTATTGTAGGTTGCAGTTACTGTACAAGTTTCAGTGAAAAATAGTGAGTCTTTTCTCTGAGGGAAGGGAAGTGTTTCCAACAAATGAGGCAAAAAAGTTGCAGAGAAGGGAAGGCATTGTTTTTCATACATTAAAAGATTCAAGATTATTCACCATTGCCAATTTAAAGTCAGGAAGGCTAGTTCTGTGTTATCAGATTCTGCCTGCTGTCAGTAGAATGCATACAAGTATTCCTGAGGGTGTAGAAACACTAATTCCTGGTTAGCTGCAAAACTCCTTTCCAAGTTGCTCTGTAAATGGATAACCACATGAGGGAGAGAGACATGTTTAAGGCATGTCTTTATACCATCCTGTTACATGCATAAATATTAAGGCAGAAAAAAGGAAACTTAAACTGCTGTGAATTCAATTTGAACCAAGATCTTCAAGTCCCAGTGCACTTCAGCTTCACCTTGCTTAATTTTTTATCCATTTTCTTCCTTGAGGGAGAAGTAGACTGGTAGTGTCACTTCTGTTCATGTAAAAGCAGAAGACACAGTGTCAGTTAATGTAGGATTTTCTGTGCATTCTCACTTTTTGTTTAATGCCTTTAGCACGTGGAGTTGACCCTGTATCAGGGGTTAATTTAAAGCTTAACCTAGTCTATTCAGAAGAGTAATGAACTTTGTTCTTGAAATAAAGGTGGGGAAAATTGTACCTACTCTGATGTAAGCACATAGTTCTCTGAACTAGAGGTCAAAATCCTTGAGTTGGAAGGATTTGCTGTGTTCGTGAGCACAAGGCAGCTGAACTGTGGAATCTCCAGTTGCATCAATTTGTGTGATCCTATCATGTGTTCTGTTACTGATCCATTTGATTCTGTACCTCGTACAGAAGGGGAGCTACTAACACTGGTTTTCGAATAATGCCCAGGACAGCCACTGCTGTCCAGTAACAAAAGTGGAGCAAAACTCTTGATCTCAGGGCACCCTTGGGGAAGTGCAATAATGTGGGTCTAGCACTTAACTGTCAAGCTGAGACCAGTTAATTAAAGCTTTTTTTTACTCTTACACAAAAATAGAATGAGACATTTGAAATGAGCTGCAGTGTCTCTTCTCCACCCCTTGAGGTGCTGTGCTTTCTCAAAATAATCCCAGATCCCAGTTTCTCCTGGTTCCAAGTGGTGGGGGTAAGAGATTCACTGGTTCAAAAATGGTTAATTGAGTTGGGAAGAGTAAAACCTTTTTTTCTTAGTGGCCAAAGCTTTTTTTCTTAGAGACCAAAGTGTCTAAAAAAGGCTTTTTACTGGACAATACAAAAATGGATCCTCAATAAGAGATGGTGTCCTAGAATTTGAACATAGCAGTGTGCATTGCTGTGTCAAGTACTTTCTTCATATCTGGGCTTTGATATTGGACTCGCATGTTTCACAATGCCTCTGCTGAGCACAGATAACACAGAAAAAAAACACACTTCCAAAGGATGAGTTTTCATTGTCCTGTATGTTTGCTCATACCACCTGAGTTTAAGGATGGGGTGCATGAGGGCAGTAGTGAGAACATAAGTATCTTGTAGGCAGTACAAAATGTTGCCACATCAAAAACCCCTTAACTCTGAGGGTACCCACTTTATTTTCACATTGTTCTCAAGTGGATATAAATGGAAGGATGTGAGGATCTCTCATATCTGCTGTTTCTGCTTGCACCTTTGCATAGGTTGTGCAGAATGGCTTAGATTCTGTGCCTATTTGTGGAGGGATTTTGATCTAGAAGCTGATCTGAAGGTCCAGGTTGATGCCTTTGAAACCAGTGCTAAGAGTAGACTGGTGACTAACTTTCACATCTCCCTGTCCAGGACTCAGTCCAGCTGAAAGATCTGTGGAAGAAAATCTGCCATCATAACAGTGGGATGGAGTTTCAAGACCATCGCTACTGGTTGCGGACACATCCCAACTGCATTGTGGGAAAAGAGCTGGTCAACTGGCTCATCAGAAATGGGCACATAACCACGAGGTAACCTGGATGCTTTAGCACAGCAGCTGTCTTCTCTCTGCATGAGAGGAGGTTGTGAGTTTGAGCTGTTACAGGATGCCTTCCACTGCAGAGACAGAATCCTTTGCAGGGAGATGAGAAAGAAAATTCAGATCTCTTTGTGACTGCCTACTAGATGAGGTGGCATTCTGATTCCATGTGGCCCAAAACAAGAGGGCATGGGGAGCTGTCTGATTTGGAAACCAGTATGGGAGGTAGCTTATGGGACAAGTGTCACTCAGTTGGAGAACAGTGAGTGTATTACAAAGACTGTTCAAAAATGTTCACTGATACTCCAGAGAGCAAGTCTGCCCCTGGGATCAGAGATCACTGATAGTGTTTGATAGCTAAATTTTTGTTAGGGCTGGCAGACTCTTAACTGTGTAAGTGAATATAAAGAATCTGGTGTATTTAACTATGTGAGAACAGGATAAAAGTCAGATGGTTCTTAAGTGAAGAGCAACAATCCTTCCTCAGAGATGTTCAGTAAGCATAGCTCCAGTTAACAATATTGGAGGAGCACAATGTGTCTTAATCATCTGTTGGACACTTCAGCTGAGTTCAGAGTACTGGCAGTCTCTTTATCTATCTCCATGCTTGAATAGTGTGAACACTGTGCTGCTTCAGCATAATATTTTAAATAGTGTCTGTTTAAACATGGCAATGGAATATTCATGAGTCAAATAGTGGGTAGCAAATGACTTTTTCCTTTGAAAGTGTGCTTGTACCATAAACCATATGTGTTTAGAACTAGACATAGAAAACCATCTCCGTTCTTATACTTGCAGGGTCCAAGCCATTGCAATAGGACAGGCATTGGTTGATGGACGTTGGCTAGAATGTGTCAGTCATCATGATCAGCTCTTCAGAGATGAATATGCTCTCTACAGACCGCTACAGGTAAAGGAATAGGAAAGCTGAAAGCTATGCTTCCTGCTGGCTTTGGCTGCTGACTAAAGTGTTTTCCAATCCTGTTCTCAACAGCTGTGGTGCATTTTCTAAATCAGCTCTCCTGTGCAGAAAAGGTACAGGCCTTTTACCATACTGGGTTAAAGCTGAGAAAGTTTCATTTGCCTGGAAAGCTTTGGGGCTGTCCTCTGCAGAGGATGTTGGTAACTATTTGTAAGGGGCTTATATTATCATGTGTTTAAAGACAGTTCTTATGAGCTGAAAGCATTCTCTGATTTAATTTCTTCTGTACAAGTCAGGAGAAATGGTGGTATTGAGTCAGTTGCTTGCTGCACTCACTATAGCCAAAGGAACGATAGTGAGGACTTCCTCTTGAGGTGCCTGGAGGCATCAGGATGGCTGATGGAAGTTACTTAGATATTCTCCAGGTTCTCTGGCACTCTGGCCAGATTTGGTTTTGACATAGTAGCTCCAGCTGGAACCTAACTTGTGATTGGAACTCTTGAGGCTACTTTGGTCAGTCAAAGAATTGCTCCAGTAACTTAGAATTAGGCTGCCTGAGAAGCTGCATGTGTTGGTTTCTGGGCAAAGGATATAGCTGTCACCCACTTTGGATAGGGATAGCAAGCATTCAGAACTGTTGAGTGGGGACACAAAATGTGCAGTAGAATAAACTTGTTCTTTAGTGCTGCTTAGTCACAACTTGTGTAGAAGTGGGAAGTAGGCAGAGCCTAAGTATGGGGGAAGTGTAAAGAAGTACTTGTTTCCTGTCACAGAGAGTTCCTACTTCATACCAGGGGGGGTGACTCTATGACTAACTTGGCTTAACCCACTGAGAGTATCCTCTGATTTTTAAAATGTCTGACCTGCATTTGTAGCTGGCTGCTTAATATTTCAGCAGAGCTGCACTTTAACAACTTTTTTTTCCCTTCCTTGTCTTCTAGAGTACAGAGTTTTCAGAAACCCCGTCTCCAGACAGTGACTCTGTGAACTCTGTAGAGGGGCACTCTGAGCCATCCTGGTTCAAAGACATCAAGTTTGATGATAGTGACACAGAGCAGATTGCTGATGAAGGAGAAGATAACTTAGCCAGTGAGTTTCACTTGAGTCTTGTTCTCACGCTGCCTTCTCCCCTGTTGTCCCCAGTCCCTCAGGACTTAGTAGTTTAACTGTCTTGCTTTATGTGTGTGTGTTTCTATGTGCGTGCATGGGGCTGTAAGGATCTAAGCAAACTACAACCTGGCTAGTCTTCCTGATTCTTACAATGGATACAGTATTTTGTATTTGAACTGGTGAAGCTTCATACTTCTAATGAAGGAGAAGCATGTAAATTGCTGCCTTCTGTTTGTCAGGCAGACTGCTACTTGATTTGGGCCCTATAGTAGTGAACTAAAGAATGTCCAATATGCCAGCATGCCCACATGAAGATAAGAATAGAACTCTGAAAATACTGTATTCCTGTAGTATTGCACACTGGTCTTTATGTATTAAAGACAATTTCTCTCCTCTCTGGTACCCTCATAATACCAATTTGAACCCTTCTCCTCCCTATATCTTCCCCCTTACCCAAAACTAAAAGACTCCGCCAGCCCTAGCAAGCGCACTTCAGTCAGCAGCTTCCAGTCCACAATGGACAGTGATTCGGCCGCCTCCATCAGCCTGAACGTGGAGCTGGACAACGTGAACTTCCATATCAAGAAGCACTCCAAGTACCCACATGTGCCCCCTCACCCTGCCGACCAAAAAGGTATGAGGTAGTCACCAGCTGGAGTTGCACATGATGGAGAGCTGGGTCCTAATATTACTGACCTATTTGGACACTACTCATGTAGCTGTCTTACAGAGGGGAAAATACAATATTTAACTGGCACTTGCTTGCAGTTTTGATATGTTCACCTCTGGGAATGCTCAGTAGACCTTTTGAAACACCTTCTCTGCAGAGTGTGTAACTTCCCCTGTGACTTTCTCTTTGCAGTTGAAATAAAGTCTAATGCCCATACATAATAGGGCAGATCCACATATATATTCTGGCTAATTGGGGTGGAAAAATAATCCACACATAAAACAGTTTGATAGGTGTCTCTATAGTCAGAGATGAAACTGAAAAAAATCAAGCAAAGAATAAAACTCCAAGCAACAAAAGATCAAGATTAACTTGGAAGAGTTCTGTCCTGACTTATAATTGTACCTTATTAGCGTTACATTTTACAGAATTGCCTTACTGATGAGCAGTAAGGCCGAACTTAATCCATATATGTAACATTTGTTTAAAAGAGATCATCCACTTAAATGAAGTAGGAAGAAATTAAATACTTGATGTTGAAGACTTAAAGGTGTGTCCACTAAATACGTATTAAATTGAAAGACTATAGGCAAAATCTTTATGGAAGAAATAATGTGGCTGCCTGTTGATAACTGCATTCTCTAAATGGGACAAGGGCTGTCTGGAACCAGGGCTTGCCACTGGCTTGGGTCTAATATATTCTAGTTGCTTTACCGGCTGGGTAGCAATTGATGTCTTTGCTCTGCTTCCTTACATAAGGTTGCATCAGCTTTGTAGACTTCTTTCTTTGGCTGCTTCTAAGAAGTTCCTTATTTTTAGTAATTGTTTCACCCCACCCCTTCAGTATTTCCAACTTTAAAAGATAATTCAGTGTTAAATAATTTATTCTCCTAATTAATTCATTCTTCTATAAAGTCTAACAGATCTTTTGTGTTGTTCTGGTTTAGAATGTGTACAGATTACATATTCTGAAACTGAAATTGTCACTGAAGAGAGTGAGGGAGGAGAAGTGGTCGCAGCTGACTTTCAAAGTGTGTCAGACGTGGGGGACAGAGTGAAGCAAATTAGAGGGGGCAATTATTGGTGCCTGTTGTAGTCACCTTTTGTTATTTGCTAAAAACACGTTTAGAAGGGAGGAAATCTAACTGCTTATTTTTCACCCAAAGAGAAAAGCAGAACAGGTTCAAAAGTTCGAGTTGATTTCAGATGACTCAGTGGGAATGGGTTGTCAGCACTACCAACACCAGCTCCTTCTTGGTTCCTTTCAATGTCTTTCCAGCTGATGCCCTAATTAAATGAAAAGCTAATGCATCTACAGGGAAGGACACTGTGGAGAGGGTAAACTTATCAATGAATTCCTTTTAGGAAGGAGGGATACTGGATTAAGTGAGCTTGAAACAGGCCCAGGTGTGCTGCAGTATCCTGTGAATTTACAGGTGTAGCAGGTTTATCAGCATGTGATGGCAGTGAAGTAAGCACTAGTCAGTTTGGGTCTGGCAAGTGTTAGAGTACTTGTAGAGTGTTAGTCCTGGTTTTGGACATCTCAGTCTTTATCAACTTGTACAAAAAGCAGTACATGATGAAGGGGAAATGTAAGAGAGCTTGTCTCTCTCGGAAGTTGTTGACCAAATCAAGGCACCTCATAGGCAGAACTGGAGGTCTTGTGAGAAAGATTTTGATGATGGAGAGCTCAGAGATCAGCAGAAAAGGCAAGTGGTGAGACAACTGAAGGGAGAAAGACTTTTGCCTTTGAATTATGTGTGTTCACAGCACTCTGCTAGATTCAGTGAACCTCTGCTGGTGTTTATCTGTTCCTGGAGCATGTGGTTTCTTGATCAAGTTATTGTGTAGGAGTGTAATTCATTAGTAGAAAAGTGGTATCAATTCCTTTCAAGAGAATGGATTTCTCTTGAGGGGTTAGTATCGATAATACGCTCAGGATTGGCATAGAGTGGAGCTGTGTCATGAAAATGTATCACGGAGAGGTAGGTATTATCCTGGAGTTTTTTGAAAAATCTATATCTCTGCAAATACAGAGGATTTAGTGTACCATTTTTTTTTTCCTTTTCTAATTCCTGACATGAGAATCTCTACAGAAAAGACCTAACCAGGGGGCAACAGTATCTAGAATCGCAAGAAACACCTATTGGCAATAGGCAGACTCAAGTTTTGTAGGTACTAGGTGGGACAAAACCCTGCAGTGCATGCTGCAGTGCCTAGGGTAGTGAAATGACATGACTTCTAAAACTGTTCTGAAAATACTGTAGTCAGAGACTTTATATAATTAAAGACTTTAACCTTGTCTTTTTTGGATTATCCTGGCTGTATCCAACAAAGATGCCATCGAGGATGTTAGAGTATCACAATAGTTGATTGTCTCGACAGCCAAGACTGGATAGTTAACCATTTACATAGATGCTTATTTTAAGAACAGAGTGCTGTAGTTAATCAGTGACGTGGTGTGTTTGCTGCTGTCAAGATCAATAACTTCCCTATGGCAGGTATGGACACATATGTTTAGCTTGATTGTGTTGGCATTGTCTCTTGCCCTTAGACTGGGTGACAGTGACTTGACTTTCTTTGAAATAATGAGATGAAACTGAAGATCACACTGGCCTTTTGAGGCTTGTAATTTCCTCACAACTGTGTAAATTACAGTCATTGAGGGGAGAACTGAAAAAAGAAAACATCAAGTGCTAGAAGTGCAGGTCAGCTTTGATCTAAGAGGTTAGTGGGTTTCTTGGAATGATTAAGGGATATGCAATTTCCAACAGTTACAGAGGTCAGCTGCTTTGAAGCAAGGGCGGGTGATGTATCCACCAGCTGTGTTTTGGAGCAGAGTGGTTTGTATATAGTCTAATGGCAGAATATCTGGGGTGGTTTGGGCTGACTAACGTCTGGTGTGTTTCCATGAAATTTGAGTGACTCAAGTTAACAGAGTGTAGTGACTCATTTATAGTATTATCTGCCTAAAGACAGAGGTACTTTATAGTATGTATCAGAATGGGAAATAAAGTAAGATTGTTTTCTGCATTTAAATTGAGGGAAGGGATTAAGTGGCAAATTTTAATTGTGGGGATTAGTTGCTATTTTGAAAGAGATACAATTAACAATATGAGAAACTTTATTTTCTTAATGTCTTTGCAGCCAGATATCTTCAATCCTGGTAGTAGGTATTTTGGGCAGTTAGTTTTTGATGCCTGCATCTACTTAGGAGGGGGAAAGAAGAGGTTCCATATACAGTTCCTTATCACCGTTGCTTGCCAAGGCTTAGTGTGCTGTTGCCAGGAGACTTTTGAGTTCTTCTTTTGAGAATGTGCCTCAGTTTTCAGGCTACAAAATAAGCTACAGAAACATCCCGCACCCCCCTTCCCTATTTTGTGGAGCATGATGCATGTAGGGATGATGTGAGGTGAGAAATGTGCATTTTAGCCACTCTAACCACCTAAAATTCATATCTATGAGATCTCTCTGGTCTAAGAAATGGTCTGGTATCTCACCTTGTAAGGAGCTTCCCTGGGGCCCAGTTGGAAATAAAGTTCCAATAGGAGCTGAAGCTGTATTGAAGAGAGTAATAGAGTGGTTTGGGTTCGAAGGGGCCTTAAAGATGGCTTAGTAGTCTAGAATGTAAATTATTAGAAATCTAGAAGTGTTCCTGATTTGGAGGTGCCACCTCTGTCTTTGTCCAGAGCATAACTAAGGTTAGGTTTCAGCTGGGGATAACTCCTGCTTTGGCTGTGCCAGTCAGGGGTATGTGCCAGACCTAATTTGAGTGTGTTTACAGTAAGAGCTGCTGCCCTGAGGCTGTTGCAAGGTGGACAGGGATAGGGGTGCCGGTATAGATGCTCGTGTGTAGGTAGAGCATGACATGACTTTCTTTAGGTCACCAGTGGGGTTGAGGGTCAGCTAGCTTTTATCAAGTAGTAGTTTATTGTAATGCTGAACTCTTAAACTAAGCAAGAGATGAAAAGAGTCTTCAATACTCAGTAAGCTGCAAGGGAAGCTTGTAACTTCTCTTAGGTACATTGATCCCCTATGAAGTATCTATTTGCAAACTAGCTCAGACTTTTAAAATGGTGGCACGTAAGGGGACTCCTGAGTGCTGGTGTTCAGAGCCTTGTGATTGCTTATGTCCTGTCAGCTTACTGTTGCTTTGTTGGTGGCTGAAAGCAGCCTGGCTTTGCATTCTGTTTGTGGCAGTAGGTCTGGACCATTGTCAGGGAAGGTGACAAAGGGCTAACTTTGCGCTCCAAGTAATCATGCTGTATTAGCAATTGGGCTACTGCTCTTTCTTTCCCACAGTAGAATCCCTTTTTGTAAAAGTGAGGAACTAACTAAAGGCACAGCAAGCTGATGGCCTCTGGAGAAAATAAACTTTTTGTAGCCAGTGGTCATGAA
This sequence comes from Xenops minutus, assembly GCA_035221455.1. NCBI lineage: Eukaryota > Metazoa > Chordata > Aves > Passeriformes > Furnariidae > Xenops > Xenops minutus. The sequence goes on along the minus strand of JAWWEE010000162.1, from coordinate 24,471,082 downwards.
AAATCAAGATCTAGCAAGCTAAGCAAGGGTAATAGATGGAACTTCACCTTATTTCCCGTATGTAAAGTGATATATCTCTTGCTCTGCTTTTTTGCTAGAGTCCACCTCTGTCAGCATGAATTCCTTGAAACATTTTGAACTGTTTTAGACCTTAGACTTTTAGCTCTTGAAAGGGAGGCTGTCTTTTGTTTCTTTCGCTGTATAAGATAAATTTCATGTCTGGTCTCTCCTTCAATCTGAGCTGATTCAGTGGAGTGGGAGACCAAAATGGTTTCTAAAGCTGTATTTTTAGAGCAGAGTGAGGAGGCCGTTCCCATGGTGTCTGCTCACATCTTCACACATTTGTATTCAGGCCTAAAAAAGGGTGGTCTGGGTCTGGCAAAAGCAGACTCCTAACTCCTAGTTCAGTCTTTGCTCATGTCTGCTTTGTTTGTTTTGTTTCTTCACATTAATAAGTACTATTTTTTTGTTGTCATAGAACTTTTTGATAGAAGGAGCGGATATTCTTGTCTTTACCACTCATCACTCAACCACTGTTGCTAAATTGGTGACTAAACATTTAGATGAGTAATGCTGCTTCTTCTGGTGTGGGCGTGTACATTGTAATTATAGGGGCACACCAGTTTAACCTGTCTCTCTTTTTTTTTTTTTTTTTGTCTCCGCCTATCTCCCTCTTCTCTCTTCTTTCAGAGTACTTGAATCCTGAAAACGGAGGGCAGCAGATGTTCTCTATAAGTGATGCTTTTATTAAAGGTAAGGAAAAGCTTCAAATGTTGTGATTGTGTGTTTCTTTAATCTAGTGATGGAAACTTTAATTCTCCTTTAATAGGGCATTGACCCTTTCAAAATATTTACTTGGCAGTAAATCTGAGCTTATCTGTGGCAAAATTGATGTATAAACTATACTCTGGTTTTTTTGAATACACTTTAAAGCTTAAATTTCTGTCACTTCTCTGATTTCTTCATTCAAAAGGACTCAAAGAAAAGCTTTTATTTTTTTTTAAAAAAATAAACGTAGGTGGCAAGTCTGTTCACAATTTCTTCGTCAGCCAACTTATGTAACCAATTTTTAACTTTATGTGCAAGCAAATGAAGATGTGATATAATTAATTACACTGCTTTTACAGAGTAGCTTAAAGCTTCATCTTCTAAATCTTTCTGGGTTTGCTGTCATCACCACCTTTACCGCTATTACTTCTGAAATGAAAGGCCATTACATGCAGTTGTGAGTTTTAAAACCCTCATGCCTTCCAATATCATGGCCAGATGCACTTGTGCGCTCTTTTTTCTGCCAGTTAATTCTACTCGTTTTAGTGAGCTCATAAGAGGAGGAAGTAAGGGGGAAATAAGGGGAAAACCCCAACATCTGTGCAACCTGAAAAACAAAGTCTTCGATTGAACTGATGCTTAGTTTTTAACTGAGCTTTTGCAGGAGAAAGGGGGAAATCAGCATAACTTCTGTTAATCTTCTATACAGCTGATTTTGTGTATGGAGCATCTGGAAGAAGTTAATCCTTTTTTAAGAGTTTTTTCAATAGTCTTGTTTAGATTACTGTTGTCTAAGGATTTTGCTTAAAAGTCTGAGGAGTTTTAAGCTTGAGCTCTGAAGGCTTACATACTTGCTTGGTGAAAATTTATACACTACTAGCTAGCATAGAAGACTTAGAATATAGTCAGCCGTTATGAAAATGTCGAGGTTTATAACTTCCCTCTATAATATTGTAATACCCATGTGGGGAATAACCTAGTAACTCTTTCAAAGCACAGAAAACTGTGCTGAAATAACCTCTAATTTTGGTACTGCAAAACAGAGAACAGTTCTAAGGAGTTCCTTACACAATATTGTGATTGAAAGTGGCAGGTCTTGTCAAACTGAGGATCGTCTTATACTGTTGAAAAATCCTTTCAGTTTCCAAAATCAGAAATGGCTGTAGTTCATGCTGACATTTAGGATTTTAAAAGTTGTATTCAGTGGATTCAGACATCATTTGTATCCTGCTTATTGTAGCAGAGCGATACCTCTGTGTATGATGGTTAGGTGGATGGAGAAGATGTGCTGAAATGCTTCAAAAACCTTGTGCCACTTTTTTGACAGCAGGTCCTTGAGGATTCTGTAGAACGCTGCAGTTCCAGAAAAGAGTACTGTCTGCTGTATGCTGGCAGTACGAGAATTCTGGTAGCTCGCTTTTCCATTGTACACTTACCACTCTTACACTGCAGCATCATGTTACTGCGATATTTGTCTTAAAGTCAGTATTTCAAGATTTATGTCTTAGTAAATTCTTTCCTTTTCAAAGTAGCCTTTCAGAAAGACACAGGCATTCAGCTGTGACCTTATATTAACAAGACTTGTTTGTCTCTTGCAGAGTCATTATTCAACAGAAGGGTGGAGGAGAAGTCCAAAGAACTCTTTTTCACACCCCTAGGCTGGCACCACAGCAATTTGGATCTGCTGAGAGAAGAGAATGGGGAAAAACAAGCCATGGAAAGACTGCTGTAAGAAACATGTAGAAAAAGGAATTTGCGTATCTTGACTAAAATTTCCTGGAGCCTCTCTGTACCATCAGGTTTCAGTGGGACTTGATCTACAGTGGGCGATACAAGAAACTAATTTGCATTAAGAAAGCAGCATTTTTGCAGTATTCTTTGTTTGGGTTTTTTTCCTTGTGATTTTTATATATTGAAGTACATCACCAGAGCTGACTGTAGAACATTCTAGGCAGCTGTTCCTTGAGAGGATTTCCTGTACTGTAACTGTTAAGAAATTTACTCCTGAAATGTGACTTCAGCTAATCACTGCACTGTATTTTTTTTTCAGGGGAAATGAGTTTATTTTGCCTTTTTTACAGGTCTGCTAATCACAACCATATGATGGCACTGCTTCAACAACTTCTATACAATGAATCCCTGTCACTGTCTTGGAGGGATATCATTGTACCTGTGGTCTGCCAAGTAGTTCAAACAGTACGGCCTGATGTCAAGAACAGAGATGATGACATGGACATCCGCCAGTTTGTCCACATCAAAAAAGTAAGTTTCAAGCAGTGGATGTAGGGAAACAAAAGGGTGCAGCTCTTGGCAGCACACATTGTTTGAAGAGAATAGTCCCCTTCATGAATAGTCCCCATTCCCCTGAATATGCCCCCGGCATATTCAGTGGTGCCATTGTCCAACATGGCCTTTGGATAAGGTGGAGCTCTAGAGAAAGTTGCACAGGGGGAACTTTGCATGCTGTGAAAGGTTCTTTAATGCTCTGGAGCTGACCTCTTCTTTCAGGCTGTAAGCTCCAGAAGGTGGTAAAGAGTAGCACCTCTGTAGCGACTTGCTTTGTTTTCTGGTTTCTGCTTGTTCTGTGCTTGAATTTGGAGATGTACCAAATGCTGGATAAATAGCTTGCAGGACTCAGTGTAGCAGTCTGCTGTCTTGTAACTATCCATTATGGAGGATTCAGCTCCTCCCATGCCAAGTACAATGACTTTCTTCAAGAGGATAGCTTAATTGTTATGGAATGCTGTATCCGGTTCTGCCAGATGGCCCAGTATTGACATTGTTGCACTGTAAGGCTGGAGTTCTAGCAAGCAAAGTTTTATTCTGAAAGTCTGATGTGAAACAAACATCCAAGGAACTGGTGTGACTGACGATTGAAGATTATTTTTCTTTGGCCAAATTCACCTCAGGATGGCTCTTTTGCTTGAAAGCTATGTAAGATACGAGGAGAACCTTATGAGTCTGGTGGTAGCTCTGTGGCATCTCTTCAGGCAGCATCACTTGTTCCTGCTTCTCCTGAAACTCCAGTTTACAGAGAGTTGTTCAGAGGTGAAAGCTCTTCATCGCTGTCTGCTATTTTCACATGCTTGTATTACAAATGTCCTCTGAAACATATTACTCATAAACGTGTTTCATATTGTTTATTACGCCTGTGATTGCCTGTCACTGTAGGCACATCAGGCAACTGTTTGATGTGTTCAAATAGTAGGTAGAGGTTTGTTTGGTTTTCTCTCTTTTCTTTTCTTTTCCTTTTTTTTTTTCTCCCTTTCCTTCCAATTAGTTTGTTGTTAGTAGAAATGCCATCTGCAAAGGTATATGTTCCCAATGGCCTATTGAAGTTAGATTCCCTTATTGTGCTCCAGATTATACCTGGCTTAACAAATAAAGCTCTCTTGGGAGAAGTGTAGAAATCCTAGAATTTAGTGCTTGTTTTCAAGTCCTTAGTTTGCCAGACTTTAAAGGAAAAGACTTATGTGTCCAGCATGACTATATCTGATCTTTCATGTGATACCTGAGGGTGTAGCTGAAGCTTGCACATCACCTACAATAGGCGTTGCGTGTATTAGGTTTACTGCACTAGAAGATGTGGGAGTGTATGACAATTCTAAAAATGTTCTTTGCTTTGTTAGATCCCTGGTGGGAAGAAATTTGACTCCATGGTGGTGAATGGATTTGTTTGCACTAAGAATGTTGCCCACAAAAAGGTAATGCAGCTTGATTAATTGAGTGCCTACAGTAATGCATGCTGCGGAAACAAGTACGCTGTGGCTTGCTTTTTGTGTAGTGAAGCCTTTCTCACCACTCAGGAGGTTTGAGAGCTTTTTCTACTTTGAGACCCCAGACAAGAATGGCTTTTAAAGCATTTCTTTTCCAAGCTTTTTTTTTCCTAGCCCAAGATTCTATTTTTCTTATATACGTATAGAAAAACACCCTTTCCATTTCTACCACCAAATAAGCCATCTAATAACTACCTCAACTTTTAACCAGCAAAAGGCATTTGTAGTTCTGACTTACAATAGTGTAGCAAAACAAGCCTTTAAGGCAGGAGGGCAAAATAGAAGTGAACTGCAAGGATCAAGTGTATCAAGACTTCAGGGTTCTGAGCAGTGACTGGAAACCTCTAGCATTGCCTATTTACTGGACAGTGGCTGTGAAATTCCAACAACTGCATGTGACAACTTCATAAGGAGGAAGATGTGTAGTTGTAGGGGGCTGGAGGGATAGCTGAGACACTTTTAAGGGAGTGCGGGCTGGCAAGGACACCAATCATGGGAAGTCTGTTTCTTTTTCTTGTCTAGCTCTTCCTCTCCCCTCCAAGTGTTTGTGTTTTTGTTTTAACTATTTTTGTCTTTCTTAGATGAACTCTTGCTTAAAAAATCCCAAAATTCTTCTGCTGAAGTGCTCGATTGAGTACCTCTATCGAGAAGAAACAAAGTTTACCTGCATAGAGCCTATAGTGCTTCAGGTGAGAATATACTTTTGTTCTTGGTTAAAAAAACAGAAAGCAAAAAAAAAAAATCATGATCAGTACATTTTTTTCAGTGTGTAAGGTGGAGTTGAGTGAGTGAGATTGCATAGAAAAGAGAAAACTTTTCTAGTAAGGTAGCTAAGATAACTGCTGCATTAAATACAGTACAAACTTGTAGTCTTGCACTGAGGGTTTTTGTCTTCAAGTTATATGTGCTGAGAGCCTATGTGTGTGAGCTTTTCATCCTCACAATGCAGCATTTTAGAAAAATTGTTTGGTTTTTAAAGATAACTTTCTGAACTGTTTGTTCCTTAGACAGTGCTAGAGTTAGATAAGATTTAGGTATGTGAAGAAATATTTGAAAAGTTAGTGTAGGGTTAGGTCACACCCATGTTATTTCTTGTCAAGCTTGAAAAAATGGAACAAAAACCAACCTAATGAAGTGATGAACTAGAAGATGTCACTTTGGAACAGGTGTCCTGCCCTTTAAACAGGGGCTTGCCTTAAGAATGAAAACACTGAAATATGTAGACCTTTTCTTTAACACATTGACTTTTTGTCTGAAAATTGGTCTTCAGGAGTTTGCCAGGATATCCATAACAAGGGTATTTGATGCCCTACTGAGCTTGGGCCATAATGTTTATTTCTGTATTTGACTATTTTCTTAGTATGCATTTAAGACCAGTTCTGTTTGGTGATTAATAGATAGTCTGACAGGTAGGAAAGTTTAGCAATAAAACTTACGTGCTTAATGAGTTGGTTTTGTAGTAAATGCTTAAACTTTTGTTTGAATGGAGTAGAAGTATCTGAAATACTTCGCAAATATTGGTCTCTGTAATTATTTCAGTGTCTGCTTCAGAACTAGTCATAGATAATTGTGTATTTGCATTAAAATCCTATAAGACAGAAAATACTACAGTAGTGCTAGTTCAATTGAAAAGGTTAGCTGCTACTAAGAGCTTTATCTTTGTTACACTAACATGAATGTTTGTGTTCTGAGGAGCTGGCAAACTGCTTTTGTGGTATCTTCATATTGCACAGAACTTTTAAAACCTGACTGATGTGAGCTGCAGTAACACAACTGAGTATACTTGCCTTGGGAAGCTGTATCCTCTCTCTAGCAGGATAGACCTTTAGCTCTGATGCATTGCAGCCTGATTTCTCTTTCTATGCATGGTAATATAAGTGTCTGCAGGGGTAGTGAGATGAAGCCCCAAGGTGGGCATGGGTAGAAGAGCAATTACGCAGTGCACAGCATTTGGGGTGGGACTCCAGGAGCACTGTCCCTAAGTGCAGATTTAGGGACTGAGGATGTGTGTACAGATTTATAGAGGCATAGACCACCGTCATACTCTTCCTGACTGTGTCTCTGAGCGTCACACAGCATTAGCATGTATCAGAAGGTCGAGAACATAATACTGCAAACTGCTTTGGTTTACAATGCTCTAATTCTAGCACCTTTTGAACATAAAGCTTTTTTATGTGTGAGGTTGTAAGGTGCATATATGTATGTTTGGATTCGGCTGAAAGTCCCTTACTTCACACCATCATTGCACTATGTTCTCATGTTCAATTAGTGCTTATAACAAATTACTGATGAACTGGGCGTTGTGCTGTGGGAGTGGGAAAATGTGCACGAATGGGCAAATGATGGTGCTTTGTGGGTAGCCATATTCCTTGATTTATAGGAAAGATCAATATGTAAATGAAGGGGAAAGTAATATTAAGCATTAAAGTGTGTTTTTTTTCCCAGTGAGTTTGCAGTAGTTAACTGCCATACTTTGTTGCTGTCTGCAGGAAAGGGAGTTCTTGAAGAACTATGTACAGCGGATAGTTGATGTCAGGCCAAATTTGGTCCTTGTTGAGAAGACTGTGTCCCGAATTGCCCAGGACATGCTCTTAGAGCATGGTATCACTCTGGTCATCAATGTCAAGCCGGTGAGCATTTCCAGTTAGAGTTAGACTGGGCCTTGTAGTAGATCTCTAATGTCTTCTTGTAGCAAACTCCCTGGAGAAAGCAAAGAGTTGTATTATTTTCTCCTCTAACCAAATCTGGGGTCTTTTTTAATGGTACTTCTCTTGCAAGAGGGCAAGATAGGCAAACCTAGAGAGTAACTTTTCCTCAGCTCTTCATAGCTACTCTGCTGTGTCTTGTGTGATAGTACCTAAACAATGGTACCCTTGTTTAGTTCTAGTTAAGTTTGGTGCCTGTTTGAAGCAAATCATGCCTGGGTCCTTAGTGACTGCCAGAGAGCCTCTGTCCCTATGAGGCAGGGTGCAGACAGCCATATAGAGAGTAGCCGTGCAAGCTGGCTGTGCTGCTCCCTCTGGAGATACCTGGATCTGTTTAAACAAAATTAGATCAAGGAAGGGCACAATCTTACATCTCACCAGAAGTATTTACACAACTGTGTTTCTAAGATCCTTATGTGTTGTGAATGTGTTTTGGGGAATAAGTTTAATGCAGAATTTGCATCTCAGATAGAGATTTCCCGGATTACAATGGTATTTTTGTTTGTTTTTGGTTTGGTTTTTTTACGACCTCTATAAAGATGCCAGTGTCCTCTTTGCATTGTGCGTTCTTATTGTTCTTTCCATTTTTATAGCAAGTGTTAGACCGGGTAAGTCGCATGACCCAGGGAGACTTAGTGATGTCAATGGATCAACTGTTGACCAAACCACGTTTGGGAACCTGTCATAAATTTTATATGCAAGTTTTTCAGTTGCCCAATGGTGAGTAAAGCTTGATGTGTCTTAGTTTACGAGTGTGAAATGATAAATGCTTTGCTCCTTTTAAACAGCTCTGAATTGTTGGGTGCCTTGTGTGATCTAGTATTATTGTACTCATTTTTTATCTGTTACCTCTTGAACTACAATGAACTGGCTGTGTACAGAAAAGCATGATCTTATTAATATGAAACACAGTTTAATCAGACTTATTTCTTTCTCCCAAAGTGTTTTTTCTCTTCCCCCCACCCTGAAGTTTGTCTACTCCAACTTCCTGTCCAAAAGAGCAAGGATTAATTTCAATGCAGCATCAGATTTCAAAGGCTTTTGTCAGCCAACTGTTGAGAATATTGCAGAACAGGGATTTTATAACCTGTCTGGGCACCATCCTCACTCTGAAGAATTTTTCTGCATTGAAATAGAGAATCACAGAACAGCCTGTGTTGGAAGGCACTTCAAAATATTATCTGGTCCAGCCTTAACATATCCAATCAAAACTTGCCTTGTTGCAATTTGTGCATGTTGCCCCTTGTCCAGTTGATGTGCACCTTTGAGAAATGAGGTTCCTTTTTCTGTGTGACCCCCCTAGGCAATGGATGTCTGCCAAAGAAGGGAGAAATGCTGCTAGACAGGTTACCAGTGGCACTGGGACACATCAATGTTGTAGATGCATATCTTTGTGGAGATGCAGCCTTTGCATCTCTTCATAGAATCGTAGAAAGCTTTGGGTTGGAAGGGACCTTAAAAATCACTTAGTTCTAACCCCCTTTCCGTGGGCAAGTCTGCCTTTCACTAGGCCAGGTTGCTCCAAGCTCCATCCAATTTGTTTGAACGCTTCCCCTTCCACTTTCCCACTGGCCCTCCAGCCTTTAAACTGTCCTCAAAATGTCATAGGCTTTTGACTTGTAAGGATGAGCAAATGTGCCTGGGAGGGCAGTGGTTCTTTTGCTTCACTGCTGCAGTCTGCAGTAATATTAGAATATGCTGTTTAGGCCAGCATGTCCCATATGACCTTCACTTAGATTTTATGGTGACACAGGAGAAGTTTCACAGCAAATGTTTGTTTTGCTTGCAAAAATAAGTTAGTACAGGAATATGACTTTCTGCAGCTAATGTTACTTGCTCTTAGTCTCTGTTACAGTCTCTTCAGTGTGTGACAGACCTAAAAGCAGGTTAACTGTAGCTGTCATTTTAACTCCTGTGTTTTATTTTTCTTCTAGATCAGACAAAACCCTTAATGTTCTTCGAAGGGTGTCCCCAGCACCTGGGTTGCACTATCAAGTTGTGTGGTGCTGCAGAATATGAGCTGGCTCGTGTGAAGGAGATCCTGATCTTCATGATCTGTGTGGCTTACCATTCCCAGCTGGAAATCTCATTTCTTATGGATGAGTTTGCCATGCCCCCTACTCTCACGAAAAACACCTCCTTTCACTCCCTTATTGAGGAGCCAGGAGATGAAAATGAACAACAGAACCTGTTCAATGGTGAGGATTTCAGTACAGCAGTCAAAGACATTGAACTATCCTCTGAAAAGCTGCCTGTAATCTCTGAGTCAGTGTCCTCTGATGAGGTCAATTTGCTTGAGCCAAGAGGTTTATTTGAAAGGGGGGACCAAGAGAGCAATCAGCTGGAAATGGTGTCTTCAAAACAGCAAGAGCACCACAAAGTGGAGTCACCATTTACAGTCTTCAGCTCTGTACCTCTTGCTATACCTGAAACATCCCTGCTGCCCCTGCATGGCATGGACACTCTGGATAGCCAGGCACTAGAGCCTCTTCAACAGACAGATGATTTGCAGGAGTCCAAGAGTCAGATGAGAGTCTTCAGAGACCCTCTCCAGGACGATACTGGTTTATATGTCGCGGAAGAGGTAACTTCTTCTGAGGATCATCTCAAGACTTACTCTGCAGCATTTAAGCAGGAGTTGAAAGATGTCATTCTCTGTATTTCTCCAGTACTGACATTCCGTGAACCTTTTCTTTTGACTGAAAAAGGCATGAGATGCCCTGCCCGGGAATACTTTCCTGAGCAAGTTTATTGGTCTCCTCTCCTCAACAAGGAATACAAGGAGCTGGAGAGCAGAAGGAAGAAGCAATTATTGCGGGATCTCTCTGGACTACAAGGAAGGAATGGGAGTATCCAAGCCAAAGCTATCCAAATCTTACCTTCTCATGAGTTGGTCAATACTAGAATAGCAGAACATCTACGTGATAGCCAGAGCTTAGCCAGAATGCTGGCTGACTATCGGGCCAGAGGAGGGAGGATATTACAGAAAAGCACAGATCCTTTTGCCCAAGTTAAGGATGTGTCTGGTGTCCCTACTGGGAAAACTGGGTGCAGAACTGAAGAGGAGGAGAAGGGACTGGCTCCAAGTGAATCCTCATGGTCTCATAAGGTAAGATTGAGATACACTGCTGAAAATCCAAGTTACATCAGTTTCTCATGGTATATAACAGGTGTAGTTTCTCATATTAAACTAGAGGGGGGGGGTTTCAGTCTATTTCTATTTGGGTTTTGGGCAGTTTTTGTTTTGTTTTCTTGACTGGGACATAAGTACATTTTAGATTGCAGTGCTCTGCAATCCTTTAGAACAAGAGACTGCAAAATTTTTCTGAGAAATGCATGGTCAGCCCAGAATCAGTGTGTTACATTGCCTGTTTGACTCAGCTGTACCTAACTGATTTCTGAAAAAGAGTGCTTGAAAAGGGAGCAGATGTTAAGAAGTGTCTTAAACTGAGCATTCTTGTTCCTTGTGTTTGGTGATTTGTAGTAGTGTGATATTTTCATTTTGAGAGGGCTTAATGTCATGGAAGCAGCAGTAGGTTGTAATTACGTTTAAGTATTTGATTGATTTTAAAAGTTTGGGGATATAAAGAAAAGCAAGAATCTCATAATGGAGAGGGAGCAATGTTCTTTGAAATGTCAAAGCAAGGAAGTATGTACTTGTAATCAAAATATTTAAAGTTTTGGTAAACTACCAAAGTAACTAACTTGTATTTGAGGAAGAGGATCTTGGGACTTTGTTGAATTGTAAGCTGTTCAGGAGAAAAAAATCTGTGAACAAGAGCAGCAGAACTGATATGTTGGAGTAGCCAAACATTTCAGTTCCAGAGCCAATCAATCCCCATGTTTATGAGCAGAAGTCATTTTTAATTGGTGTTTAAATGTAGATCTGTGGAGCTTCACAGGCCATAAGCTGTAAGACTAGCGCTTACTCTGGATCAGACTGGTTGATGCTGTTTTAAATTTATTCAGTGATCAAAGAAAAGTATTTGGTAACTTCATAGTTCTGTAGGGTGTGGAAGGAAAAACAGCTCCATTCCATCAGCAGTGCAGTAAATCTCTTCACAGAAAGCTGGAAATCTTTCTATAGCCTTAATGAGTAATTGAGATGTAATATATTGGCAGAGTTTTGAATCCAAGGTGGTGTAGACTGTGCAGTGATTTGGAGACTCTGGATGTTTGTCTTGGGGCTTTCGTTGTTTTCTGTTCCTCTTGGCTTCATTTCCACTGTTTCAATATGCATGTTATGTTGCTTTCAAAATGACAGTTAGAAAATTATACATAGTACAGGTTTACCTGAAGCTTGGAGATAATGCCAAGTTAATCTGTACAAAAGGAGATTTGTCTTTAAATAAAATGACTAGAACAGAATTTTGTCGATAGAAGTTGCATTTGAATGGAGATGTCCATAATCAGTGAATGAGTTCATTTCTCTCTACTAGGTTGATTGCTTGAGTCCAGTAAACCATCAGAGGCTCTGTGTTCTCTTCAGTAGTTCTTCTGCTCAGTCCAGCAATGCTCCAAGTGCCTGTGTTAGCCCATGGTATGAAAACTACTCTTTTAAAGCTTACACGGTTGTTTTTTTATTCCCCCCGCCCTGAAGTCAAGGTCAGTGCCTGACTTGTAGCATTATTTCTTTGAGATATCTGAATTGTGATGTTTTACAGTGATAGACATTTTAAATGGCTTGGTCACTTCAGGTTCTGAGGAAACAAAAGTTGCTTTTAAATATTCTAGAAGAATAAGGATTTTTAAAGGTTTTTTTCATATTCTGGATGTACCCTTTTTCTAGTTATTTAAATGTTAGTGTTTGAAGCTTCAAGCTGTCTAGACTTCTGTGCCTGGATATTTTTGAACATGATCTTCAAAAGTGCAGTTGAATTGTATTGGATTTTCAGATGTCAAGTTTAAAGTTGTTCTAGTAGGACTCTGATCTCATTATTAGCAAACCTGACAGCAGGGATCTAGCAAGGGTAGTCAAGAGGAGAAAAAAAGTCTTAGAAGGTATACAGGGCTGTAAACAAGCCAGCAGTGGGTGTAGATCTGTGCTCCTAAAGGCCATTGCACAGCTAACCGTGGCAGCATCCAGTCTCTAAAGCTTTTTTTCTCTACTACAGGATTGTGACCATGGAGTTCTATGGGAAAAATGACCTAACTCTAGGGATTTTTCTAGAGCGCTACTGTTTCAGGTGAGGAGGAACTTATTCCAAATCTCATTCTAAACAAAACTAAACCTTTTGATAGTTCTGTGAAGTTCACCTGCCACCCTGTATCATTTAGGAGAGTAACATGCAAGTGTGCCACTGGTTGTGTCCTAGTAAAGCATACCACTTCAATCTGTTCCCTTGGCTTTATTATCAGGTTATAGTAAACAGGAACTGGATTTAAGAATTTACTTACTTATGCTCACACCATACCAGCAAATACATCCATTGCTTTTCTACTTTGGCCCTGTCCTTCTTATTTCCTTTATAAGGAAGTGGAACAGATTATGAAAGAAGATTTTTAAGTTCACAAAGACCAATGTGTTCACTTAGCATTTTTTTTGTAGCAGTTAGGGCTCTAAGGACCTGGTTAAGAGTCTGAACATATATTCTGGTTGTCTGTTTCTCAAGACAAGCAGCCATACTGATCATACCAGTTCTGGATAAAAACTACTCATTTAGCATCTCAGAGTAAGGCTTTGTCATGTATGCAAGATGGCTAATGTAAATGGTCCAGAACATTTTTAGCCCTGGCAAAGTACTGCGTCATTTATTTCATTTCACAAAGGTGTAAGTTCTTAGTTTCTGTAATAATTAGTGCTGCCATAACCCCGTACAGGGTCTCAGTAGGCTGTGAAGCTGGATAGGTAGCCTGTGGCTCCTCAAAAGACAAGATTACTCTGTTCTCTTCATTGGCCACTTGCAGTAGCAAAATGCTCTTATACTTAGCCTTCTCTGGAGGAACAGCTATTTTGTCTTACACTGATCAGTGAGGAGCAGAAGCTTAGCCGCCCACTTTTAAGTTCTTGTTTTTCCTCTACTCACTAGGTAGTGTGTGCTAAAGTGAATGCTTCTCAATCTCCATAGTTTCAGTAATTATATTTTTTTATTTTTTTTCATACAAACAACGAGGACCTGGGCTTTTTCAGGCTCTTTCTGATTTTGAAGAACTCCTTATTTCACTTTGGTACCTAAACAATTCAGCTTTTTTTTTCCTTATATTGGTCTTTCTTCCCTGACTTAAAAAAAAATTAAACAAAAACCAAAAAAGCCATCCAAAGAAAGTTCATGAGTTTTACTATTCAGAGAGGTTATATGGCACTATTTTGCTCACCTGTTCTTTCAAGAGCTGAAACATTGCCATTTTGAAGGCTCTTTGTCACTTTTTTGTCATCAGTAGCATTTGCTTTGGTACATTGTCACAGTGGTCTTTTAATTTGGTGCCAAGCACTTACACAAGTGCTTTGATCATTATTTTGTGGATGGTATATACTATGTTGGTAGAAAGGTGATAACAACCAGTCACTTCTTTTAGGACTCGTACAGCCATTGCTGGCAATGGGACTTCCTTATATGCTACTTTCTTAAAGACTACAGTTGACTCTGTAGATTCAGCCATTACTGAAAGCTTAGGAAACTTTTGTTACAGTGAAGGTAAATAATGCCATGTTATTAAAAGGCATATTAGATCTGTTGAATCAGTTCCTCAGCAGTGCCTAGTGTATGATCATTCATATGTTTCTGTTTCTCTCTAAGGCCTTCCTACCAATGCCCCAGCATGTTCTGTGAAACACCAATGGTGCACCACATTCGTCGCTTTGTTCACGGGCAAGGCTGTGTGCAAATTGTGTTAAAGGAGCTGGACTCGCCAGTCCCTGGGTACCAGCACACCATCCTTACTTACTCCTGGTGCAGACTGTGCAAGCAGGTAAGGATATGGACTTAATAATCACTGCTGTTCCAATTTAGTGTTCTTGTGACTGGCTTTGTGTGGGAAGGCAGCATTTTGAGAAGGTGCTCATCCCTGGAGCTATGGCTAAACTAGCAGAAAACGTATTACTGATGCAGATGTTCTCATGTTACCTACGAATTCCTCCTGTAGAACTGGGGCTGCTGAGATTGAAACATCTTGTGTGAGGTAGTCTTGTTAGAAAGTGTCAAAACTGGCTCTGAGAGGATAGTTTTAAGTGGAAAAAATGGAATTGCCCCTTAAGAGGTGGAGACTGTGGTCCCTTCCTTGCAGTGAATCAGTATGAGCATCAAAAGAATGTATGTATGGGGAAGGACAGACACCAAGACCTATTGGGTTAGTAATTGGCTAAAGCCACCTGCATTCTTTGATCTGCTGTGGACTGAACAGCCTGCATTGTGTCAAGGTGATGTCTAAAATTCCTTTGGCAGTCATTAGAAAGTAACATCTTCATTAGAGGAATGCTAAATTGGTTTAAAAAAAGCCCACAAGATAGTAAGATTGTGTATTATCTGAAACTTGTTCTTTAATTTAGCTAAGAAAACATTGCTAGCTGGATATGCATTTCTAGCTAAACATTAAGAGCCCTCCAAGAGACGAGACTTAAACTTAATGAAAAAAGATTCATGCAGTGCCTGAAACATAAAACATCTCAATTACCTGTGTGGATGACTCAATTCACCTATTTATGCTGACTTAAACACAGGTGTTGGATTTAAAGATACCTGGAGCAAGTTAACGTAATTTCTGACAGCAAGCCCTGCACTGCTGTGTATACACCTGCTCTATAATATATTATTTCTGTGTGCTCATGTAAACTCTAATATGTTTGTTGCTGTTGAGGGTGTGTAAAGCTGTGTCTACTCTAAGCTTTTGAGCACTGCTAAAGTTGAAATGCACCGTGAAGCAATACCAGTGCATTTGTACCTGAAGAATCACCAAGGAAAAAACATATAATGTAACCATTGCTGCTGGCTGGGTTGCTGGAAGTCGTCTCTATGCACTGAAATAGCATCCCAGATAAAGGCTTCCATGAAGGATATGTTTGTTTATCAGATTTGTTTTAAATATGGTTGGTCTTAGCTTTACATAAATGCTGTCTTTGTTGTTTAGTATGTTTCAGGGTCATGGGTGCTTCTGGTACTAGAAATGTTAGATTGCTGTCTAGATTATTCTCTCCTTAATCTTGTTTGACAGATGAAATTGAGGATGAAATTGAGATGCTTGGCTTTCAATTTTGCAGGTGACACCGGTTGTTCCCCTTTCCAATGACTCTTGGTCTATGTCTTTTGCAAAATACCTTGAGCTGAGGTTCTATGGGTACCAGTACACTCGAAGGGCCAACGCAGAGCCTTGTGGTCATTCCATTCATCATGACTATCACCAGTATTTTTCCTATAATCAGATGGTGGCATCTTTCAGGTGAGTTCCACTGCTAAAAATTTTTTCTTTGGAGTACTGTATGAAGCATATAGCTCTAGTAAGCATTCATCAGTTCTGTCCTTCACTGTGAGTACAGCATGGGATAACTGCACTATAACCGCAAGTGCAGGATTGTGTGCTGGTTTGCTGAGGGCAATCACTGTCCTAGATGTGGTGGGCAGTGTCCTAAGAATAGATGGTTCCAGTTCATGATACAAAAGGGAAACACTTTATCTAATTCCAAAAGCTTTCAGAATTTTGTTTTTGCAGTATGATCTGTGCTTTTTCCTTTTGCCTAGGAGATAGATGAACAGGGTGTTATTGCTACTAATAGTGACTAAGGCCCTGAACACACAGACAGTGCCCCTTTTCATATAGAGGCCTCAAATCTCAATATGGTGTAGAACTAGTGCTGTGTGGTGTGAGTCTTGTTAATAGCTGTTGTATTGCCTTCTCAGCTACTCTCCAATCAGGCTACTTGAAGTCTGTGTCCCACTCCCCAAGATCTACATCAAACGACGGGCTCCATTAAAAGTTACTATTTTGCAGGATCTCAAGGATTTCTCACAAAAGTAAGCTTTGTTTTTAATGTCTTCCTCATCTTATTTGTATTTTTTTACTTTAATTAGCAGAACACATAACTATTTTTTGTTAGTTTGAGATTAGCTAAATACTCAATATTTCATAGAAGAGTAATGATTTAAAACTCACGTGTATATGCTTCTAAGGCAGAGTGGTATTGAAATCTTTTTTTTATTACCTTTACCTGCTCTGTCTATACTAATCTCTGACCTTTTTTTCTGGTGGCAATTCAGCTTAAAGATAGGCAGTAGAAACTAAGATTCTTTTCTTCTCCATCCCTGAATGTTGCACTGGTATCTGAGTATGTATAACAATAGCATATTTCTGAATGATGCTGTCAGGTAGCCATTGAAAAGTTGGCCATCAGCAAGTATCTGGAATGTCACCTTTTCTTATGAAATGCCTTCTCAAGCACAGCTAAAGTATTTTTAATTCCTCCCTCTAATGCTAAAAGTGAAACAGAGGAGGAGGTGGTCCTAGAAGACCTAATCTGAAAACTGCAGGTAATGCTTTGTACCGTTACCCTAATGTTGCTGTATAGAGCATCTCACTGAGTTTAAGTCCTGTCTTCATCCCAAAAAACCTGCAAACACTTTTCTCAGATCTGTTGTCCAAACAGAACTGTTTTCTTTAGATCAGTCATGTGGCAACTAAACTCTCTGGTGTATAAAAGTCATTGCCTTTGTTAGCTATTGAATATGATAACAGCAGGCAGACTGGTACCTTCTTGTAGGCTAAGGTAAACTACTCTAAGCCTGGGCATCTTCTCTAAGTAGGAACAAAAAGGTGGAAGACAAGCCTGATAAAAACTATTAAATCCAGCCCAACTGCTGGTCTGCCTGGTCGCTGCATTCCTATATGGTGGCTGTCTCTGTGACCACCTGACTGGAAAACCTGTGGAGCTTTGTTTAGAGCTGAAATAGAGGTGCTCATTATTTCTGAGTCTGCTGGTGGAGGTGTAGCTTGCGGATCCAGATTCTTCCTAGGTACAGATGACACAACAGTTCCCTTCTCTTACTAATGTGTTTGTGACATTTGTATTGCTCTCTGACAACTTCCACTGCTAAGACTAAATTGTGAAGACAAATGTTGGTGTGTGTAACTTTCAGGTTTCTGCTATTGCTAATGAAGTTTTTCCAACTCTGTAAATTCAGTGGGACAGCCTACTGTGCAGGAAGGCTGTCATGTATTGTCTTTTGTATTCTTAAATGCTAAGGTTAAACGTGCTCAGACTCATTAAAGAATGTTGAAGATGCTCCAAGTAGTCACAGCTTAACTCTTTGCATCCCTGTTGGCAGGGTGTCACAAGTGTATCTTGCTGTTGATGATCGCCTTGCTTCTCTGAAAACAGACACTTTCAGCAAAACAAGGGAAGAGAAAATGGAAGACCTCTTTGCCCAGAAGGAGGTAATAGACTATTTGCACATCAGCAGACCATAGGCAGAGAAGTGTATGTGGGAGTCACTCAGATCTTGTATCATCTCAGGTGACAGAACACTGACAGTTTTTCTTATGGCAGATGGAAGAAGGGGAGTTTCGAAACTGGACTGAGAAAATCCAAGCACGGCTGCTTTCATCATCACTAGACACACCTCAACAGCTGCAATCTGTTTTTGAGTCTCTGATAGCTAAAAAGCAAGGACTTTGTGAGATGCTACAAGCCTGGAATAATAGGTAAGGAGACAGGTGTTGGAATCATGGGCAACACTGGTGCTTTGTTGGTTATAGGACTGAAGAGGTTCTGCTGTACGTTTTTTTTCCCTGTAGCACCGTTTCTCTTTATAACTTGTGCTGATTGTCTTCTACTGATTAAGACCAGAGCTGGTTGTTTGGAATAGAAAATCATTTGAGGCCATATAAGAAAAGTATTATGTTGTAGAACACAACGTGCATTTGGAGGAAAAAGTGTTGTTTGAATAAAGGTAGAAGAGGTGTAAAGAGGGGAGCATGGGAGACCAGTTGTTTGGGTGAAATTGTCTCAGAGGTGAAGAAAATGTGCTGTCTTTGGCCATTTGAAACATTGCCATGGCACATGTTAGCAACAATCTGAGTTTGCAGTAAAGACTTGTGAGGTTAAGCTAGCTGTATTCTAGTACAGAGAAACTTCATAACTTGTGTCATTCAGAAATAGTACCAGGAATCTGTCTTTTGATTATTTTTTCATTGATGGAGTGTTTCATGGGGATTGGTTTTGTTTGGTTTAGTTTTTTGTTTGTTTGTTTTGGTTTGGTTTTAAATTTTGTTTTTTAAATTTAAGATTGCAGGATCTCTTTCAGCAAGAGAAAGGGAGAAAACGTCCATCAGTACCACCGAGCCCTGGGAGACTGAGGCAAGGTGAAGAAAGCAAGGTAAGAGTAGCAAGCTAGAAGCCTCTTAAACATTTCTTTTCTGTGACAATACAATAGTCTTAAGACTGGCTTCAGTTCACTTTAGTAATTAGGAAACTGGTTTTACTGCATCCTGTAGTTCTCAGCTGTAAAAGCTTCAATTGCATATTACTATATGTATCTTTTCCTAAAGATGTGAACTAAGAGCCATCTTGTCCAGAAGAAGACTAAGTATGAATAGGAGTTGATGATTTTCTGTGATATTTGTATAGTATTGATATGGACACTACCACCAGAGAGCTGCAATCATTGTCAAGTGTATGCATAGGTAGGAAGTGGGTCATCTCAGTAGACCCTAGGTTGCCCATCATGTGTATCCCTTGTGAAAAGGAAAAGGCAAAAATTATTGAGTGGCAGAACAAATGATACAGGAAGGATTGATAATGTATTTGTGGGGTCATCCCAGCTTTTTGGTGTGTCGTGTGGGAATTGAGATCCAAATGATTTTAGACTGCTGCCTCAAGAGCTCTGTCCAAGGGTACACTTGCCAGAATGCTGAACATTCACCCTTTGGGGAGCTGGCACTCTGAGGAAAATATCTGGCCTTCAAGGCAGTCCAAGAGAAGCAGAACTCCCAGCAGTTCTACCATTAGCAGAGTGCACTAAGAAACCCCACGGGTTTGCTCTGCTGCTTGCATACATGTCCTGTTCACTTACTACATATTTGTTAGGTGCTAAAACAAACTTAACCTTTTCCTAGCAGGAAGTAGGTTCATATAGAGGGACAGGGTAGTATTTTAAGCAGCATACACAGGTGATAGCCATCATAACCATCTTGTGAACGTGGATTACTGTTGCCTTGTCTTCTTCCTGTGGTAACAGATACAGTGACAATGCAGAGGCTGAGAAGTGGGTGGGAGTGCTCTCTTCTGGTACATCTCCTTTTGCAGAGGCAATACAGCTGGAAAGAGCTTGGCATCAACACTGCTATTTTGTTATTCTGCCTAGATCAGTAGCATGGATGCTTCCCCACGCAATGCTTCACCAGCGCTGCAAAATGGAGAGAAAGGTCTGTTACTTATTTTTCATAAGCTACCAAAAGAAGCTTGCTGTAGTCCTTTCCTTTACATGATATGGGAGCTTTTGTCCAATTTGATAATTCAGAGAAACAGCGAATCCTCATTGGGTCAGATTTGCTCTTTCTAATAGTAAGAGAGATATTGGCCACCTGCTTCTAATAGGAAGCTCAATTACTAATGATACTAAATTGGCCAGGAAGGGTTTTCTTTTGAACTTGAGTTAAAAATTTTTCAGAGGCTTTCTAAATAACTGAATAACTACATGGAATTATGGAAATACCTGTTGCCTCTTCTGTGTTATGTATGCAGAGACTTCTTACCTGTGAAGCGTACTGAATGTTTTTGGGAACTGAAGGTAGTAATTATCAGAGTCTGCATTTTTTGGAGGTTATGTGCTACATTGATTAGCTTGCCCAGTCCTTTGCTCTGTATGGCCCTACCTGTTTTTTAACTAAAAACTTTTTGAAAGTAGGTATTGGTGCTAGCTTGGGCTGCAAGCAAGCAATATCACTTCTGACAGCTGTGTTAAATACTTTCTTCTGTCCTTAACTGTCCTGATACTCTCAGAGGATCGTTTCCTGACTACTTTATCAAGTCAGAGCTCCACAGGCTCCACGCATCT
The DNA here is from genome assembly GCA_035221455.1 of Xenops minutus. Lineage (NCBI taxonomy): Eukaryota > Metazoa > Chordata > Aves > Passeriformes > Furnariidae > Xenops > Xenops minutus. Next base: position 24,450,850 of record JAWWEE010000162.1, on the reverse strand, counting down.
GCAGCTGCCCACTTCTCCAGACGTTGTATCAGAGCATATGGCTGGTGCCAGCACACTCTCTGAACAGGATACAACAAGCAGCTCAGAAGGTATAGTTCAATTGTGATCTTGCATTCTTTCTTGTCTTCTCTGTGGCAAGTGTACAAGATCTATTTAGGGAACAACAAATCTGGTAACTGTAGTCATCCTTCTCAAGTTTGATTTTGTGATACAGACTTAATTTATCTCTGTTCCAGATGTGTTTGATGGACACTCACTGGGATCTACAGACAGCCAAGTGAAGGAGAAGTCTACTATGAAAGCTATTTTGGCTAACTTTTTGCCTGGAAACAACTATAATCCCATTCCATTTCCCTTGTAAGTGCCGCGTAATATATAATGAACAAAATTAGCAGCCTGGTCAGATTGCAGACAGAGCTGTGCATGATTTCTTTGCTTAGTATATAATTTAAGTAATTACTTGAGTTTGCCTCTGAATAAGCTTTAGAATTTTGTCAAGGTAGGAAGTTTTCTATGTCCCTTCTGGGTGTTTGTAGGTTACTCACCTTTCTTTTTAATGCTCTGCCTGTGTGTGAATACATTCACTTTCTCCTTGACCTAACAGAGATGTCTCCTCCGAACTCTTGTGGGAGACAAAGGGGTGGGGGCGAAGGGGAGAAAGATGCCTTCTAAACTTCATTGCTGCAGGGAGGGAGCGGAAATGTCCTTCCTTAGCAAAGGCTTAGTAAAGCTACATGCCTGCCTCTTGTTTTTGCTTCCAGACCTCTTCCAAGGGTTGGACTCAAATTGGCATTTTCTGGGTGTAGGTCAGGTTCAATGGCTACTGCATGTGCCCTCAAGTCCCCCTCTCATGTGAAGATGGGCAGGCTGGAAAGTCTTTCAGCTACTTGGTCTGCGTGCTTTGTAGTGTTTCTTGTTTGACATGAGCCTAATGTTTGGCAGCCTGGGTTTAACTTCTGAATCCTAGCCCCAGGGTAGAAGCGGAGGCCTTGGGCTAATGAGGTAAAAGCTAAAGGACTGGACCCTACAGATAAGTGAAGAAAATCTTACAGGAACCCAAGTCTTGGGGAATTTTCTATACTAAACTGCTTGTTCAGAAAAGAGTCCAGGTTTGTCCCCTTATTTCACTCTGCAGGCTAAGCTGCAGGACGGTCAAACCAAACTCAGGCAGGTTTTGGTGCCGTTAGAAACAGTGGCTGCTAAACAGGCATAGACTCTTATTCTAACTTGGAGCTGGTCTTCTGATATAAGCAGATTGCTTGAAATGCTGATTGTCCTAACACTACAATTTAGAATTAACCGCATAGTTATGAATGTGTCTTTTGGGAGAAGCTGATCTTGGGAGCTTTGGTTCCATGCTGAGACTTGCAGCTTTTGCCTGGGAGTGCAGTGATGAGATTTGGGTTTTGACCAAAGCTGCTTTTTTTTCCCACAAACTTTTATGATCTACTAACAGTCTCTCTGTCATTTCCATTCAGTGACCCAGATAAGCACTACCTAATGTATGAGCATGAACGTGTTCCTATCGCAGTCTGTGAGAAAGAACCAAGCTCCATCATAGCTTTTGCTCTCAGGTACTGGTGTGATTTTGCTGTTCATCTGACACACTTTGTACATTTGCAGCTTCTGTGTTCAAAGAATATTTAAATTGTAATGGTAGGAAACAAGCATGACAGTTTCTTCATTAAACTATATTGAGAGTTTCTGCCAGAGCTTCAGTTCTCTCCTTTTACTACTGAGATATGTAAAGTAGATTTTCCAACTTGCAACTAGATTTTGGACTGTTTTAGTTGAACTCTAGTACACAAACATTAATTAGTTGTGTAGAGTTCCTTGTAATGAGATATTATTAGAGAAAGAAGTGCAACTAAAGTTTGCTTAGCCTCTCCAGCCTGGAGGAAGTACAACCGAGTTAGGGAACAACAGCTGGTATTGATACTGCAGTCTGTCCGTCGCCTACCATTGGTCATAGCAGTTCTTGCTACTACTCAGCTCTCCAAACCAGCTGTTTCAGTAAACCTTGGAGTTTGTGTGTCACAAGGCAGTAGATTTTTGAAGAAGTGCATTCTTAAATTGGGGGGGGGGGAGGGAGAGAAACAAGGGGCAGTTTTTCTTACAGTATTATTTAGAGCAGCTTCTGTTCTAAGGAAACTAGGCTCTAATTATAAGAAAAAACAAAGCAGAGGTTTTTCTGTAGTGGTCTTTAGTTTCCTGTGGTTGTCTCTGAACTGAATCTTTGGGTTAGTGTTACAGTCTTACAGAGAACACTTAACTCTTTAAGTTTCTGTTGGTTTTTTTTCCACTTCTTTTTTTAATTTATTTTCCTTTCCCCTTCAGTTGCAAGGAGTACAGAAATGCCCTGGATGAGTTGTCCAAAGCATCTCTGAAGAACAGTTCTGAAGAAGTACTACAGCCGAACAGGTTACACACAGTAACTGCAGTACACAGTGGTTGTAGTGAGCAGGCCAAAACTAGGATGGAGAAGAACTGTCAAAATATACCCCACTTAGGATCTCTGCTTTCTGATGGAATCTGATACATGCCATGTCACCAACACATACTTGTAGTATGTGAGTTTCCATTTTATGTTAGGGACTGTGCTGGCTCCATCACCTAATCCCTGGACTGTGTGCATGGTAGGATTACTGGGCCTGCTTACCATTCCTGTGGTGATGGATGGATCTGTTGCTATGGACCCCAAGTGGGGTTTTTTTAGGAAGGTGGAGGAGGACAACTTTGGAGAGTCCCACACCATTGCAACTTTAAACTGTGTCTTCTTCCCGTAGCAGTACATAGTTAGGCATGGGGGAGAAATAAATATCCAGGCATAAAGCAGTAGCATCTCAGGTGACAGTATTTTTTGGGTCATAACTCAGTTTTTCTCCTTTCAGTGTGTCAGACAGCAAACCAAAGAGCAGTAGCCCTGTCCGCCTGCCTGAGGCCAACATGGGTCCTTCGAATCGCAGTGCAGAACCAGAACAGCGTAAGACCATTTTGCCAAAATCATATTCGTGATGCTAATCTCAGCTCAGGCTTGAGTCCACTCAACCTGAATTCTAGCTGTTGTGAAAGTGAAGTTAGAAAAAAGAAAATGCATTCTGAGTGTAAATTGTAACTAGTCTTAGAGTTGACTTGTGCTAAGACGTGAGAGGGGAGAGGGTGTGGTTTTGTGTTTTGGTCTGTGGCTTTATCTGATTCTTATGAGATCAGACTTATTCCCTGATTTAATATGTGAACCTAGACTTGTTCTTGAATCTAGCCTGTTTGGTGGGGTATGGTGCTACTCAGAACACTGAATCAGCTAACCTCATGGATCTTGGTTGCCTGAAGAATAGCAAATGAGTTACAGTTGAATGACATCATTTCCCCAGTTAGAACAATGAATGGGGAATGCTTATATGAGTTATGCTTTTATTAAACTGCCTGTGGAAATGCCAACACTATCTTTTTTATTCCTTTTCACTGTAGCAAAGAAACCATCTGGTGTTTTGTCTTTCTTCCGTGGCACGGGGGGGAAGAGCCCAGACCTCTCTTCCCAGAAGAAAGAGACCTTGCGTGGTGCTGACAGCGCTTACTACCAGGTTGGACAGATGGGCAAAGAGGGAGCAGAAAGCCAAGGAGCAGAGACTCAAGGTATAAGACTGCTGAGACTTCTCTCTTGGACTGTTACTTCTGCCAAACCTCATTCCTACATGTAATGCCCAGAATCCACTCCTGTTCATACTTCTTCAACAGCCCAAAGTTACTCAACATGCATTAAAAGTTAATTGTATGAGCATCAAATGTGGGTTCCTCCTAAAGACATTGCTTTGCTTTGTGATAAGGGAAATAAGATCTTTCAAATCCAAACTATAGGGACATTGAGTAGTCTGGGCTTGAATGTCTTTGGATTGAGCTGACTGTAGTTAAGCAGCCGAGTCTCTTCCTCAGTTGCTGTTTAATTTTCCTTGTTTCAACTCAACAAATAAATGAAGAGAAAGGTTGGACTTTTGTGTCCATGAACAGCAGTGCCTTTCTAGCATATGTATTATATCATACAATTGTAGTTGTATTTCTAATTCCCTCTGTATTCTTGAAAAAAAAAAGAAAATATTTTTCTAGTAAGAGCAGTTTGCAAGTATTATCTGATGTGGCTTTCTCAGTAATAATAATGAACAGCCCTGACAGAATCATCCCTTTATGCCTTCAGATGACGGAGATGGAGGAGATGGACAGAAGAAACAGCTGGTGAATCCCCATGTAGAGCTCCGTGAGTAGTTGTAAATAATAGCTTATTCTTGGCTGACAAACTCCTTTCTTCATGCAAATGTAATAGAAATCTTGAAGTTAATTTTTTTTCTTTGTATTCAGCATGAAGGAAAAACAAATCAAGAAAAAAGCAGTGCAATTTTTACTTACTGTAATCAATCTCTATTGCAGACTTTTATTTTGATTGCTATTTTGTCTGAACACTTTCCCATAGAATATACTGTGAGCTAAATGGGAGCTGACTTTCCTGTAAGTTTTCCATTTAAATCCTATTGCTGGAGGACATAAGCATGAGAGGGATGTTTAGCACAGTAATACCCTTCTAGACACCAGGAAAAATTTCGAAGTGTCATCTCTGTTAGTCAGCAAGTATTGCTTGCAGTTTTTGAGGAAAACTGTTTTTTGCAGAGTTCTCAGATGCGAATGCCAAGTTCTACTGCCGGATTTATTACGCTGGCGAGTTTCACAAGATGCGTGAAGTGATCCTGGGAAGCAGTGAAGAGGACTTCATCCGGTCCCTCTCTCACTCTATGCCCTGGCAGGCACGAGGTGGCAAATCTGGAGCTGCATTCTATGTGACTGAGGGTATATATTCATATGCAACTTTTTCCCCCATGGTAATGAAAGGGTATTATTTGGGGATGGTGGGGGTTAGTGTGTCATTCAATCCCTGATTAGCTTTATCCAGAGAGTTGCTGACTGTGAAGTGGCCACTCAGAAGGGAAATTTAAGTGTATTGTTCTGGGATCTTCAATATCAAATTATCTGTATGTGCAGGAGAACAAAGTGTTGTTCTGCTTTTCAGCAGTAGCAGCTGGGAAGGCCAGTTGAGCAGAAGGGTTAGAGTCTCTTAGACAGGCTTCAGACACTGAGATTCTGAAATTCAGAATATATGAGGCAAAAAGAATCTAGAAATGAACTTCTGTAGGCAAGGATTTAAAGGAATTTAGTACTTTAATTTTCCAAACCATTTCAGCTATGTGGCAGTCTGAAAGAAATTACAAATAATACGACACTTATTGTATGTAACCCTATTGCCTCTGTCTGGTGTTAAAACAGATGATAGATTCATCTTGAAGCAAATGCCTCGTTTGGAAGTCCAGTCATTCCTTGACTTTGCTCCACACTACTTCACTTACATCATTAATGCAGTTCAGCAGAAGGTATGAAAAAGGTTCCTTTTATTTTAGGTAGTGTTCTGTATTTTACAGACTAGTAACAGTTTGTATGAATACTTTTCATTTAAATAAAAGAAAATGTCAGATGCTATGAGTTACACTAATAGTATGCTTTTAGGATGTAAAGTGGGAATTTTGTTAGGGCTTCTAAGCTGTAACACACAGACAGAACAGTGGTAACCTCTAGTATTTGATTGCTGATTGCCTCTACATAGAGATCTTCATGTCTTTTCTTCATCAGAAACCCACAGCACTGGCCAAAATTCTTGGGGTATATCGAATTGGCTACAAGAACTCTCAAAACAACACTGAAAAGAAGCTGGATCTGCTTGTCATGGAAAACCTCTTCTATGGCAGGAAAATGGCTCAGGTAAGAACGAAGCGTTTTGTTCCCTTGAAGTGCAGTTGTGACTGGGAGCAGGAGCAGGGTCACCAGCAGCCATTTAGGTAACTTTTAACTTTGTGTGTGCTGTCTGTATCTGGCACTGCTCAACGGTGACAATTATGCCTGTTTGCTTGTGACGTGATCCTCGGTAACCTGATGCCGACATTGGCTAGTTCAGAGAGGTGTAGTGCAGGGTTCAGTTTTTAGAAGCCTTGTCTGTCCCTGTATCTCTGGTGTCTGAGAGAAAGCACTACCAACCTAATTAGGAAATTATGAAACCTTTTTGCAAAGCTTTCAGAAGAACAGACGGGAATTACAGGCTAATTTGTTTGGAATTAGAGCCTCACTCACAGAGCTGGTGAGTTACTGTAGTGGGGGAAATACTAAAGCTTTCAACCCACTGCTCTTTCTTGGAACCACTTCAGATGTGGGACAAGATTTTGAGTTCAGTCTTGCTCTTAGTCAAGGAAAACCAATCTTTATCAGACTGTAGAATGAAGACCTTAAAATGAATAGGAGGAAATTCTCTTCTAATAGGGATTTGATGCTGAAAAGGAAATTCAGATAAATGCCACTTCTAAAAATAGATAGTATCAATTCTTTCCACCTTACCTCAAACGGGGGATGTTTGTAGGAGGAAGTGAACTGAGGGAGTTCTAGATAGATGTAAAGGATGTTGCTGTGGATTTTCTTTTTGTTTGTCTATTGTTTCAATCATGAGGAGGGCTCAGGCACTAGAAAAGAGAAACCCAGACTGTGGACTCTATTCCCGAAGCTAGTTAAACCTTGACTCGACAAAGCTTGAACAACCTTCTCTAGCAGGGCCTGCTTCAAGCAGGACTTTGGAATGGAGATCTCCAGAGATCATTTCCAGCCTAATGATGGTCTGTCTCTTGCCTTGCCAGTGTTAACAGATGCTGAACAGTGCTTTGTGCGTGACCTACCTCCCTCTTCATTGGCTTTATTTTTGTCAGCAATTGATTCTGTAGGAGCTGTCTGGAAAACTGAGTTTACCTAAACAATATGGAAAAAATAGGGACACCTTTTTTCCCCTTAAATTAGATTAAATACTAATGAAATAACTTGCCTAAAACTTGTGAATTGAGGTGGCAGAACTTCTACCTGGGCTTGCATGCTATTCTTTACTCAGGAAACTAATTGTAGTACAAAAATACTTTCTGTTAACTGTCTTCCTCCTGCAGAGAAGGAAACAGTTGCTCTGCTGTGCTGCCTTCTCAGTTAGGTGTGTTAAAGTCTTTAACCCTAGAGAAAAGTGGAACAAAGTAGTGCTGTTCTCTATTGGCAGGTGTTTGACCTGAAGGGCTCCCTCCGGAACAGGAATGTTAAAACTGAAACAGGCAAGGAGACTTGTGATGTAGTCCTGCTGGATGAAAACCTTCTAAAGATGGTTCGAGACAATCCTTTGTACATCCGTTCCCATTGCAAAGCTGTGCTGAGGGCTTCCATACACAGTGATTCCCAGTTCCTCTCCAGCCATCTCATCATCGACTATTCCCTGCTGGTGGGTCGTGATGATACCAACAATGAGCTAGTTGTTGGGATTATTGGTAGGTTCTCCTTTGTATTTTCTTGCTTTCAGATGGTGAAACAGCCTTCTTCTGGCTTAGGTATTTATAGTACTCTTAGAACTGTACCACCACCAGAGAGATGTGTGTCAGGAAATCTTGTCTTCTCCCTGGTGGAATACCCTCTTTATGGGTATTTGAAATGAGGACAGGAAGTCATCTTTCCCAGTCTTGCATATGCTTATTATGGGGATTGCATAGCTAAGAGTATATTCAGGAGGCCTCACAGGTAGTGAAAAAGCACTTAAGTTGGTGGTTAATCTACCCTTTGACTCCAGCTGAACCAGGAAAGGTGAATTGTATGCTTTATGTGTTTAATCTTTAAACGTTAGTCATGTTTATATAGTCTTTCAAATTTTAACTCGTGTGGAGGGGATCTAAGGAGAAATAGTATTGGTAGGGGGAAGTTAAACACCATGGGATCAGTGGATCTGACCTGCATAAATGGGTGGCAGTGCAGTAATTGCTTCGCTGCATCCTCTGACTTGTGATGGAAAAGTAGAGCCTCGTTTTTGACAGGCAAACTTGTATAAAAGACTGAGATGAGGCCATGAATTTGTCTTGAATCCCAGCTCAGAAATGCTTCCAGATGAGATCTCAAGCCAGGAGGTCCGGATTACTCTTATTCTGGTAAAGCTTGAAAGCCATTGCAATAACATTTCTAGTTGATAATTGAAGTCTCAACGACAAATAACTGCAAATTGTTATTACTTTCTAGTTTTGTAGACTCTTGAATATTTGGGTAAATAGGATGAGTGCTTATATTGGGTAAAACAGGATATTTGGGTAAACAGGATGAGTGTGCCTTCAGCATGTGTGGCTTTTTGTTGCCCTATGCCAAGTCTTACCTGATTAAAGAGTATATTTTTTGTGATGTTTAAAGCTACAGTTCCTTCTGTTAATCACAAATGTCTGAAGGAACTTGTTGAAAACAAGTATCTTCAGGAAGAGAGAACATGCCTGCTGTGTCAGGCTATCACAGTGTTCTATAAATGATAATAAATGATACCCCAAGAACTTAAAGTACTCAAGCTAAATTTGCATTGAACTGGAACTAAAATAATTAGGTCGGATTCTGTTGGAATCTGAGGTCAGTATTTCTACATGTTTGAGATCCTAATGTGGTACAGGAAACAGGTAGGTTTGGTCCATTAAAAGCTTTGAAGACTTAATTTGTAGGCCCTGTTGTGTGGGACTCTGGGTCTTGTGGCATACTTGACAGTATTCAGTACACAAACTGATGATATCAGTTCCAAAAAACCCTGATTGTTTTCAAAGAGTATTCAGGTAAATGAGTGAATCTTAAGATTGCCAGGTCTGGATGAGCTTGTGTAAAGCACAGCTGAGATGAAATGTGGACACTTACTGTGACCTTCTCTAAATCTAGAAACAGTAAATTCAAAATTGTGTAACTACAATTATAGTTAGGAGGTAATGATATCCAGTAATGAAAAACTGCAGCTTCAGCTTTGCAGACCAAAATGTTCATGTGCTTGTAATGACTGGGCATGCTTTCTCTGAAAGAGGCTTGGAGACAATTCTGAAGTCATCTTCTTGCAGCCCCCTCTTCCAGTCAGGGTCACTGGTGAGGTGTCCAGTCCCGCCTAACATGAAGTGGAAAGCATTTGCTTTCTGTTATCAAACAATGGTGAGAAATACTGGCTTAAATGGAGAGGTGTCCAAGCCTTGATGCTGCTAGCTGGTGTGGTGGGAACTGTTATGGCAAAGTGGGGCTCCTGGGATGGGGGTGAGCTAAATGACTCTTGTAAATGAGCCCTTGGCACTCGAACATAGATAAAGACAGACATGCCTGGGCAGTCTGTTTTTGTAGAGATAGGAAGAGTTGATTGTCCCCTTGCTGGGCTTTTGAGATACTGTATTCACCCTACTCAAATGTAATCAATACTACAGTAAGTGAGGCAATTGATAGGAATAACACTGAAGCTCTGACTGAAATCCCACTGCTTTCTTGCCCTTCTCGGGGGAAATAGCTGTTTTAGAAAAGCAGTACTTGGCTATAGCAGATAAAACATATCTGTGTGTGTATTTTTTTTTTTTCCTTCATTGAAACAGACTATATTCGCACTTTTACCTGGGACAAAAAGCTTGAAATGGTAGTAAAGTCAACTGGCATCCTGGGAGGACAAGGTAAGTCCAGAGTGAAAGAACTTTTGATCATTTTTCTTTGTTACCTGGAAGCTTTTTTTATCTGTGGTAATAAAGTCACAGCTTTCCCACCATGCAAATTTGCAATAGTAGATTGAGCTGTCCAGAACAGCAGGAGGAACTGTAGAATACCAAATTGGAAGGGACCTCAAGGATCACCTGATCCAACCTTTCTTGGTAAACGCACAGTTTAGACAAGATGGGTCAGCACCCTGTGCAGCTGAATCTTAAAACTGTCCAGTGTTGGGAAATCCATCACTTCCGTGGGGATATTATTCTGGTTCTGATTGTTCTCATTGTGAAAAATTTTACTCCCGTGTCTGACTGGAATCTGCCCAGGAATAACTTGTACCCATTACCCTGCATGTTTTCTATGTGACTCCTTGTAAAAAGGAAGTCTCTGTCTTCTTTGTAGCCACCCTGTAAGTACTGGAACATGGTGATAAGATCTTCTCTAAGCCTTCTTTTTTGAAGGCTAAACAACTACAGCCATTTCAGCAGTTCCCCATATGGCAGGCTTCCCAGTCCTTGTATAATTTCTGTCTTGTATCGGCTCTTGTCTTGACCCTCTCTACCCTGTCCACATATTTTTGTGTATCAGGGACCAAAACTGACCGGAGTATTCCAGGTGTGGCCTGGAAGTAGCACCTTCTAGGTGAATGATGATGCTGGGATAATATGGGGTAATGACTTCTGTACATCTGCTGTTGATGCCTTTGTTGATGCAGCCCAGTGTCCTGCTGCCTTTCCCTGCTGCAGCAGCAGCAACACTGCTCGCTCACTGAGATGCTGGTCCACCAGGACCCCCAGGTCCCTTTCACAGAGCTGCTCCCCAGACAGGTAGACCGCAGCCTGTGCTATGGTCTGGGATTATGTTTCCAGGTGCAAGACCTTACACTTGTCCTTGCTGAACTTCATAAGGTTCTGTCTTGTTGGCTTCATGTTTATGCTGTCTGGTGGTGTAATTTCGTGTGATGTCTGTCTGTCCTGCAGTATACTCTCTAGCCCATTTTTAACTGCTCTTGACTCTTACACATTAGGTAAGATGCCCACTGTGGTCTCTCCAGAACTCTACCGGACCAGGTTTTGTGAAGCGATGGACAAGTATTTCCTGATGGTGCCAGATCATTGGACAGGACTGGGCCTGAATTGCTAAGTTAAAGCCCATATTGGGAAAGCACAAGAGGTCAATGACATTATAGGCCACTCATTTCCAGCGGTCTGTCCAGCAGTAAGCAAGAGGATTGCAGTTCCACATCTACACTGACCGTGTGTGTCATGTTGTGAAGTGTGAAATCTGCTTGTTGCACTTTAATCCCCTTTTGGAGGATGATAAGCAAAGCTGCCTCAGTAAGGATGGAAGCTGTAAGGTACTACAGAACAGCATTGCTGAGACATCCCTTCTGTCACTAGGGAAGGTGATTCTCTTACTTTTTGTAAGAGTACTGAAATGAGTTACTATCCACATCCTGATGGTGTAGAAGTACATATCTCTGGAAGTCTTGCACTGCCAAAATGGTATTGAACACGTGCAACTCGTGTTTCTGGATGAGTGTTTCTCATGTTAGTGGATGAGTGGTACTGCAAATGTGAAATACATGCCCCAGTGTGTGGATGGGTGAGAGAAGAATGAAGTTAATTCCTGAGTTCTGCTGTTGTTGCAGTGGTCTGTAGCTGACCTCTTTAGGATTCATTAATAACTTGTCTTGCTTATGCTCCATAGTTCAAATTTTCCCTGCCTTTTCTAAACAGTATTTTTTTTTAAGGCAGCTCCACATCTGTAATGCCCTGTGACTCCATCTTTTAACTGATATTACTGCAGTACAGCTCTGTCTTTATCTGCCATAATTTCATTTTAGATGAATTCCATAAGAATGGGTTGTCAGTCATCAGCATACTGCAAAACCCCAAAACATATCCCTTCAGTCCTAAACAGTACTTTCATCTGAACATTGCCCAAATCCCTGGAAACAGGTAACTAAAAAATATACCCTTTAATTTAACAAGCCTTGATTAATTAACGAAGTTGCTAGGCAAAGTGAAGCATACTGCTTTAGAGTCGCAGCTTTCTCCCTAATGCAGCCATCATTCCTGGCAGATCATTTCAAAGCCATTTCAGTTCCCCTGGACTTTCAAGCAATGTATTTACCTCATGGTGAAACTTTTCTGGGAGAATGTTTTTCTCACATTTGTGACATGAATGTTTTTTTTTGTCACTGAGATGAATGTAGTTGTTGTTTTCTGTAAAAAGACAAACCTGAACTAACAGGTATTTGTATGATGGATAAGATGTGCAGAGATCTGTGAATCTCTGTTATGAAAATAAGCACTTCTTTCCATTTTTATTAATTTTTACCTGGTTTTGTAGGTGATGAGTTTACTTCTTAGTGTCATTATAATATAGGCCAGTAAATAAGAGGGGTTTTTTATGAGTTTGAAAGCCAAGAGTACTGTCCTTTGACTTCCAGTTTCTAATGGAAGGACTTGAAATGAACATGGAATCTGGGACAGTATAGCTCTTTGTGATCACTTGCTTGTTCTAACCAGTTTGCCTGATAATGCCTTCTTCACTGTAACTATGGATTGAAATGTGCATTTTGGTCACTCCTCCTGTGTTCAGTATTTTCTTCTGCAGCAGATGGTGGTGGCTGTTTAGGAGTGACATCTGGGCAACACTGAGAAAGGAAAAGGCCAGCAGTGAGAACTGCGCTGTTGGCTCCAAAACCAACCAGTGTAGCTCGTGTCTGAGCTGCTGGAGGCAACAATCATTTGTGTTGGAAGAAATCTTCCCCACCCTATTGCAAAACCATACTAGAGGATGAGCAAAGATGCAGCCTTGAAGCAGCAGAAATTAAAGTATTCTCACTTCCTTAGTACAATGCAATAGTTGTTTCAGGGGCTTCAGTGATGTGTGCTGTGGAAAGATGACACAGTACTCCTTGCTTGCTGTACCCAGAATTCCTTCAGTCCAACACAGTGCTGATCACTTGTGGGACACTTCTTGCCTCCTTTGTTGGCATGTACTCCCAGGATGCCTAGCTGTGTGTGGGGCCTTGTCTAATGAGGGCAGTGTCCATCAGCTCAGTGCCACTCTCACTGTTGTAGCCTCTACCTTCTGTCTTGCTTCATCCATGTGAAAGAACATGTCATGCAACCTGAATCTGTTCCAGTCTCAGCTGAAGTTTACATATGTCCTCCTTCTTCCCTTCCTAAAGTTTACAGGGAAAAAACTTGACTTCCTGTTCAGCTAAGATGACCCAACAGCAGCTAATTATGTTGTCTTACACCTTTGTCAGCAAGTGGATCGGTTGATGGAGCACATGATGGCATCTGCACTAGGCACAGCTCTACATTAGCTGTGCTAGCCCAGTCCTGTCACCAGTAGCCCTTACTCCTGGGATGTGTGGCTGCTCTATACTGCTTGTCCTTCAGAGTCCCAGGCAGCTGGCTCTAAAGGAACTCAGTCATCTGTTAGAAGCTAATATTCCCCTGTGCATGACAGCATGAGGCCATCAGCACTGCAGAAGTGAGAGAGCTTTCAAGTGTTTTGCTGTCTGTGTTCATAGACATATGAATTGTGGCCTTCTTGGGCTGAAGTTACAGCAGTTGGAGAGATTTGCAGGAGTGACCTTGAGCTGGCATCAACAGCTGGTGTTGGGCCAGGATGTGGCTGATACGTTAGTCCTGACTAGACTGGAGTAAATAGCAAGCTACTGGTCATGAGTAACACAGTCACCACAGTATTGACTGGAACTGGGACATCTTTGGGTGCTGCGTGATGTAAAGCTGTAAGCATTCCTAGTTCAAATCCTAGCAGCCAAACAGTTCTCCTCAAATGTTCCCTTTTCAGAATAAGAGATGTCCTGGCATTTCAATTACTACAAGGTTGACTTTCTCAGAAGACCAATACTTCATGCATGAGAGATCTTTGAGAAAGCTCCTTGGGAGGCTATGTTAGGTCTGTGTCCCTATAGAATGCCTAAGGATGAACCCTTTGGTCAGGGTTTGTTTATTTCTTTATAACACAGGCTTACTATATATGTAAATAAATCCCAGTGGCAAACATGTAGACTGCATTTCTCCAGAGTTACACTCTCTCTTTTTCTTCTCTTGTTTTGATCTGAGGCCTTGTGACAAACATCTAAATCTTGTCCCAGTCAGAAGTGATGACCTTGAGTCATCATGTAGACAGGAGAATGCCTTGTAGTGGCCCAGGGATGCGTTCTGTCCTCAAAAAGCACATGAGGGACTCTTCCTGGTAAATTAATTCTGCTGGGCTCAGGGGAGTCACCTGTGGACTCTCCTCTGTGAGAATGACCAAAACCAAATGAATTGCTCACTAGCTGGTGGCCAGACTAGTCATTATTCAAAGCACTTAATGTACCATAATGTATGTATTTCTATTCTACCTTGGTTCAGCTGTATTTTATAAAATTGATGTACTAAACTCTTTGAGAATAACCGCATTGACTACCTGGAGAATCAAAATGTAGTGTATATAGACGCAAATAAAGTGACTAAAATATATACACTTGAGTCTGTTCCGTGTGTGGAGCAGTGAGGTCTCCTAGCAGCCCCTTTTCCTGACCAGGCTGAACCCTGCTGCTCGCTGTGCTCCACTGCTGTTTGGAGGGTGCCAGCCCTGGGTACAGTCTAAGTGTGTCTGCCACGCCTGTGCCTCGAAGCTCCTCCTCTAATGGAGCAGCACCTCAGGGCTTCTCCCCAGGCAGTGGCAGCAGAACATGTAAATAACTTTTCATGCAAATCTATCTTCCCAGCTGCTTTTCACCACAGTGCTGATCCAGTTTTGTCCAGCAGATGGTGATGTGCCTTTGCCCAGTTCTTCCAAGATGAAGAACACATTTCAGGTATTTCCATAGTCTTCAGTGGACTAGATGAAGAAAAGATCTAAGGAAGTCTGAAAATAAATGTCATCTTTATTGCTTTGTATTAACCTGGTATATAGTAACCTCTTTGCAAAGGCTTAGTTATAGGAAGGGGACTTGTTGGTTTCTAGAATATAAAACTCAGTCTAAAACTTAAAGATTTTACCTATATTATGTGCCATCACCATTTTTTGCCAGATGAGTTCTTTTATCTGTTGCAGTATGAAACTGCATCAGCAGCTGTCCCATACGGGGGTGTGAGCAAGGAAGAGGTGGGATACTCAGTTCAGGGGCAGTGCTGCCTTATGCTGTGTAAGTTTGAGTGGTGGGACTTGAGGGGCTTCTGGCACTAACTCAGAAGCTGCGTTGCAAAGCACAAACGCAGGGTTATCAGAGCAGCATTCCTGAAGCCCCGCTGGGACTTCCAGCGCCTGGGAAAGGACGGCTGCCGCCTGCTGGTAATCAAGGCTTTCACCTCATCTACTGCGAGGGCTGACTATGTTTGCTGAAATCGCCTCACAGAACATAAATATTGTGAGAGAAAATCTGATCTTAGTGACAATTGTGTATTGTTTTCCCGGTCTCTAAATGTGCTGTGAATCCACCTCTGAAGAGGTGGAGGACTGAAGTCCTATAATAGCTGAATATGTACTTCATAAACAATTTGGACTCCTGATGTCACAATCAAATGTGCATCTCTCCAAAATTTTAAAGGCACTTTGTTTAATACTTCCATGTACATTGTAACGTTTAGTTATTTTTAGCCTGTTGGAACCTTGTGCTCTACTACTGGCTCTGCAACAACACAAAGACCTACATTACTACAGATGTAATTCTCCACATGAAGCTTTTTCTAACAGCAGTTCTGGAACAGCTGCAGCTGCACCAGAGTGTGCTCATGCTAAAGAAGAACAAAGCATAAAAGGAAGTATTGCATCCTCTGAACATCAACTGGCACTTCTTTGCTCTGTGGCTGGCCAGGTGCACAGGTCCTTCCTGCGTGCTGTTCCAGCCTCCAGCCTGAACAGAAAAATTGAGCACTGCAGAGTTCCCTTGCTGCAGCATGTAATTGAAATAAAGTTGCTCAAGACATAAGGATCCTGTGATCAATGGTAGGATAATAAAGGAAGTGACCATAACTACTGAGAAGAGCATTGAATTACAGTTGAAAAGAGGATGGGAATATAGCAACTTTTCTCCATTGTTTATGTAGGATATTTTTCTAATATAGCCTCAGCAAAAGTGAAATCCATAGTGTCCTCTATGAGCTTCTGTTACTGAACTAGCTGAGATCTTGTGACATAACAAAAGTAAACTAGCTACTTGATGAAAAAGCTATGCATCTTGCTTAATGGACACGTATGCACATAACAAGAGAAAGAAAATGCTCTTTTACCAATAGGATTGTAAAGACTATTTGAAACACACACTATGGGGAGAAAACTATTTTCTGGAAACAGGCCCAGGTCAGCTGTATGAATTTCTAATGGCTGATCTGTAATCAATTCTGGTTAATGTGTCTGGTACTTTACAAGGTAGAATAAAAGGAATAAGGTAGCTTTATGTGACTCCACCACAGCCTACAATATGCAGAAATTATATTTACTTCATGTTAGTTTGAGCTGCCTTATGGAAAAACAATATTCTTTCTGGCCATTAAACCCTAGAAAGCAAAACATCCATAAGGCCCATTGCCCATTCCAGCTCAGGTGTATAGTAAGAATTCACCAGAACTAACATGTTTTTACAATAATGCAACCCAGCCCCTACTTAATTCAGCTCTTGAATGTTTTTTGAGACTGACATTTAAGTAAGATAGTCATTCTCCTACAGGATATGTCAGCTCATGCAGAATACACACCAAATGTTAAATGACATGGCTCTTGTAGCCTTTGTCAAGAAACAGTCTGCAGAATACAGTGGTCATCTACACTGATTTAGGAAACATTCTTCTTTTTTGCCTGACTAACTGTAATTAATATCTGTTGGCAGCTAGAGAAGTCTATTAGAGCCTTGTAACTTAGCAATACAAGGAGGGGGCCTGTTCATTGTTGGGGCTAAGTACTTACTGTGTTGATTTACCTTTAGCTGTTTATCCACATATAGATGGATTTAAAAATTAGTAATCAATTCTAGCATAGCAAGAAGAGCAAGGCTGAAAGCATTTGGGCTTGGAATGTCTCTGTTTTCAGATGCCAAGTTTCAGTAAGTGAAATGAGGTTTTTTGTGCATTCCTGGTGAAAACTTTAAATATTAAGACATTTTAAGTCTTTTTATAAACTGAAAAAATATATTGAACTTCCACAACTCATTAAATGTGAAGCATGCCCATGAATGGAAAAAATCAAACTTGCCAAATCTGATCAAAACATGATCTTTCCAACTGCAGACCATATAAAACCAATATGTTGCTTGAAACTTTTGCTATATTCTATTTTTATGCATTTTAGCAGCAGTAGAAGCTCAATTAGCCAAATGTCTTTTGGGAACGTCATTGTTTTAGGATAGGGCACGATAGCTAATCAGTTCAGTGACACTGAACAGCCATAGCAGTCCTTTTAATTAAAATAGGATGGTAGAGTTAAATTTAAAAGCCACCAGACTTCTGTATCTACTACTCCACCTATTGTACAGCATATATGTATTCTGTGTTCTATGTGGTGCCCTTTCTTTAGGAGTGCATAGTAACAGGAGAAGGAAAAGGTAAGACCAGCCTCAGGGTTTGCTGTTTGTCATCTGAGAAATGAGGCAAGGCTGCCAGTTTACTTCATAGCCCAGCAAGTCCTAAGCAATGGAAACCCTAAGGAGTGTTCCTGCCCTGCTTTGACCTGATTGAGCCACTGTGTCATTCAGTCAAAGCCCACAGGTCCTTGCTCTCATCCACTCAGTTGAATGAGTCACATGTAAGAGTGGAGTGAGGAAAGGAGTGAAGGAACTGTTTATGAAGAGCTCAAGTATGAGTAAAGCCACAGGAGAGCCACAAGGTTCTGCTGTTCCCAGCATCTTAGGGAGGTGACTGTTCTACTAGCCTGTGCCAGTAAGCAGAAATAAGAGAAACTGTATAAATAGGCATAAAAAAGAAACTGTACAAATGCCTCTACTAAGTTATTTTTAGATTTTTAACAGTAGAACCCTAGAGTGTAACCATGACCTCATTCTCCAGCAAGAGAGTGTGGGAACTGCTGTTACAGTGAGATGCAAAAACTGACCAAAACAGAGTTTAAATTAAAATTGTTGGTTTTGATTGGGATTGAGGTTGAAGTTTGATGTCGATGGGGGTAGGTCTACTTTACTGAAGAACAGATACAATACATATACAAATCAATAGAGGCAACCTTGCACATCAGGGAAGAAACAGCTGACTGTCTCAAAGTTTTATGAATCTCTTCATTTCTTGCTGCCTTCTCTGTGAAATAAATTACTTGTAGACAATAACACATTTGCAAATTTGTAATACTCATACTACACTGGCTAGTCATGCCACATCTAAACATACTGAGACCAGGGCGAAAAGTTCTTCTGACAAGTTCTCAGCAGCATTTTATTGAAAACATGAAACAGTTGTTTGCAGACATTTTGTCTTCTGTAATTTTTCTTGTCTACGGAGAAGCTATGAAAAATATTACTCTTTAGAGTTGGAATTCTATTAAGAAGTAGGAGGAGAGGTTGCAATGTACATTATTCATTATTACATTAAAGAAGGCACTTGCTATCCCACTTGCCTGAAGGTTATATAAAAAACAAACCACCCAAAACAGGTCTGCAGAGAAGGGGAGAGTGGTAATGCCAAAAGAGGTTAACTATGTCCATAGAATACATTCATATTTAAATATTTAAAAAGACAGTAATAAAAGTTACGATCTCATAACTTAAACTTTGAAAGTCAATGAAACACAGAGTTTGAATTACTTTATTTTTTTTCTTACTTAAGAAAAAAAACCACAACCCCAAAACCAAACCAAACAACTACAGAAACTCCTCAAAGTTCTATTCATCAAGGCAGCACCATCAGTGCAGAGTAATCCATTCAAGGGCAAGAGCAATTTAATCCAATAAACATTTCCTGCTCCCAGTTCTTGATTTTATTTCTTAACAATTGACTAGACAATAATGCAACCCCAAAGCAGAATAATCATCAGGTACAATTGTTTGTCTTTCAAATAGACAATCCCTCATTATGTTTCTGCATTGCAGAGTGGTTTGAGTGCATATTCAGCCACAGGCTGAGTGCCACATTCAAAAAGCATTTGAAAAAAGACAGAAGAAAATATAAGGAACTAGTAAATGGGTAGGCAAAAGTAATACAGTTCACACTGCTGGTCAACTCCAGTGTTCGGCCAGGAAGAAGGTAGCTGGTATATCAGAAGAGGGACATGCAGAAACATTGAATGCCTCCACCAAAACCAAAATGCTTTCATCTCCCCACAGTCTAACAGAATTCATACAGTCACATATGCTTGTGAACTCAAACTTGTTTTGTCTCTCTTGTCCTGTCACAAAAATAACCATCCTTATATTTTTCTTGTGGTGTCTTCTATATTCACAGCTTCAGAATATTTTGAATGGTATCTCTTTTTGGTACCACTTAGAGTTCATCCTAGTGACAAGAAAATAAAAAATGGAGTTTCTATAAAAGTACAAATAAAAATATTTTTCCTGTCATTTTAAACCTTTCTAGTTTAGTAGTACAAATTTTTCAATTGGACAAGTGTTTCTTAAACAGAATTCAGGGTACGTAATAGCTGTGTATTAATATCTTCTTTCTGAGTTAAAATGTAAATCCCAGTCTTGCACTGATCAGCCTCTAATTCGGTATCTGCTTCCTAAACCTAGTGCAAGGATTACACATAAGGATACAGTGCAGCTCAGCCATCCCTCAAACACAGCTGTACCACGTCCATGTCCCACACAGTCCTGCCACAACTGCTGTCACAGCTGCAGCATTCTCTGCTGCAGCATTCTCTGCTACAGCAGTGGAATCCCAGAACTGAGCTTGAATGTAACAGTAACCAAAACAAGATTGCAACTAAGGTGTGCCTCATACTACTGGAAGATACAGATAAAAACCAAATACTAACAATTTTAAACAGCTACTCTTTACAGCAAGTCTTCTGCAAGAGAGCCCATAGTAAGTGTTCTTACCTTATTTCTAGGTTTTTTTCTTTTTCCTTTATTTTGTATTGCTTCTAATTTTTCATTCAAAATGTCAGCAATACCTTTGGCATCTCTGCTGTCTATATGTTCCCCAAGAATGTTTTTCTTAAAAAAAAAAAAAAAAAAAAAATAGTAAAAATAGAGAATGGATATCATTTACCACAATTTTACACTGAATAGAAATCTGTTTACTTTCAGACAAAATTCAAGAAGAATGCAGGGCAGAATACAGTGGCTCTGGTAGGCTGATTCAGGGATATATTTCTATCTCTGTTTAAACAATGCTAATTGTCTTTATAGTAAGAACTACTCTTAGCTGCCAGTTTTTACACAAATTTTGTCTTGATCCTTAAATCTGAAATAATTATCATTTGCTCCTGTTTATTCATTGAAGTATTTAACACAGACCAGCTGGTACCACGTCTGCCACTTTGTAATCTATGCTTGTCAAATCTGTCAGTGGGGGCGATACTGTTGAGACCTAAAAAGCCTTTACTCTTCGCCACAGAAAATCTCATTGAATTTGGTGGGATTGTGTGAGGAAGGATATCTAGAATTTCCCATAAAAGTGTCAGTTAAAAAAGAAAAGTTAAGTATGATTAAGAGAATTGCTCTATCAGAAATCATTGAATAGTTTCTCTTCAGCATTCATACATTTATAAAGATGACTATAATATTATATAAATTTAATATATTTTTAATTTTCTATCTTAAAATATATTATTTAGGTCAAAAATCACTCTTAATATATTCACAACATTTCATTATATTTCTCCTTAACCAAAATGAAGTTGTCCACATTTCATTTAGAGACTGTGAGCTTTGGGGTAAGTGGTGATAGAATTTGTAAAGGTTGAAAGTTGAAAAACATTTTGTCATCTAAGACCCCAGCAAAATTAAACCTGGGTTCTGGTTAAGCCCAAGTTTTAGTTACTGTTCAATTAATTTGTTAATTATTACCGCATCACTGTCCTACCATTTTAAGTATTACTGAAACTGATTATTACTGTACCTCCAAAGTATATGAATAATGCACTTTAATATGTTACAGTATTCTCTTAAGTTTCAATGTGAAATGAAGTATCCCTACTAACAGTACTTGCTCACCAGCAGGTGACATTTTACCTTTGTTCCATGGTAGGGGTAAAACTTAACAGTAGGATAGGCTCTGATATCAGCAGTTTGACAGGTGTGACCATATGCCTGACAGTCTACTTTTCCAGCTTTTACTTTTCCTTTAACAGCCTAAAAAGAAATGTTTATTAGAAACAAACATCAAGTTTTCATGGGTGAGCATAAGCAAAGAACTGGAATAAGCCAGCACTAACAGCAAACAGCTAAACTGCAGCTAAAAGTAAACAAAACAAATGTTGCTCAAATGTTTTGAGTATTTCAGAGTAGTTGCTTGCTTGCTTTCCAGGCTCTTCACCTCGTATCAGGCACCTCTGCATGTTCAGCAGAACACTTCAATTCAGGGCAAAGCACAAAAGCACATCACAGCTCCAAAGGTCACCCCATCATAAATTAAAGGCTGTCTCAGAAGACGGTCTCTGTCTATCTGTGCAAGAGACAACAGCCACCGGCAAGTAGGACCTAAAAGTGTGCACCACTCCCTGAGAAGGAGGCTCACTGCAGTATTGCAGTTTCTGGATGACTGCTAAGAGATAAAGTGCTGAGGAATAACATTTTAACCATCGCAAGTGTAACAATCTGCTAATACAGTTAAAAACCTACCCTTGCAAGAATCTCAAATTCAGGAGCAAAATTTTGGCAAGGTCCACACCAAGGAGCATAAAAATCAATGACCCAGTGATCCTTCCCATTCAGAACTTTTTCTGTGAAACTCTGAGGAGTGAGATCTACAGACACTTGTGGTAAATATCTGTGGAAAGGAAGAGTAACAGTCATAACATATTAAAAATTTTAAACAATTTCCAAATTCCATTTAAGAAAAGCTTCTGAAATTAAAAATATTAGTAGGGAAACTCCTACTCCACACTGGGTACTATAAGAGAATCACTTTTAAAGAGTGGTAGACAAAATAATACTATGGTTTTCAGGAAATGTGTGGACAGCAAGGAGTATGATATTTCTGCACATTTAAAAAAGGTAAGTTAAAAGATGTAGAAACTTTAACATCTTAAATTAAGAAATACTCAAGTGTAGATATACCCAAGTGTTTCTAATTCTTGATTTATGTAGTATTTAAATATTTATTTCTCCTAGCAAGCAAACTATATAAAGAGCCCGTGAACAAAGTTCAATGCAGCAACTTACCCCAATGCCCAGCCTCTCAGTGAATAGGAATCTCTGTGCCATCCATTGTAGCTACTATAAAAAGATTGAAAGAGAAAACAAAAATCCAGTTGTACAGTAGTTTGAATTATGTTGGAAAAAAACACAACCTCACTCTGAAGAGTGGAGATACACAAATAAAGAGCGTAAATGAATATGTTTTAGAATATATTTCTACATTGCTTTCAAATCTGAATAAATAAAAGTCTTCTAAACACAATTTAAACCTACAGAATTAAAGACTAGACGATCAAGAGAAGAAAATTCTCTGTCAAGGAAGCACATAAGCTTTGATAGCTAGGAGTATTTTGGATTAAAGTATGATCCACAATGTAATAGCAAAGTATTTTTCAACAGAGTTACCTGGTCCAAATCTGATGTGATAGTTTTTGGTGATCTTTATTTTAAGACACATTTTTCCATATCTTTGCAGGAAATAGCTGACTCATGATTAGAAATTTGGCACTTAACAGTCATATCCATCAACTTAGTTGTTTTAAACAAGAAAAAGAAATTTTTCTTTCAAGAGAAATTTTATCTACAAGACCTGAATAAAAGCAGAACAATGCTGAAAGTACTGAAGTCTGCTATTATCCATTACGATGAAGAAACATTACAATTTACTATCTGCCAACATTTAATAGAAGTTTACAATTTGTAAAATAATGAAGCAACACATCTACCCTTTCAGATGGTTATCTGTCTTTATATATACATATATATATATATATGTGCCTCCTGAAATCCCTAGACTTCAAACTGCACTGTGAAACGGAGGGAGAGGCAGTTTGTTTGTGGAGAGATTTTATTTCCACTAGATTTCTTTTGTTAATATTTCCACACTAATGACATGAACAGATGATTACATGCAATAGACAGTTTTTGTAATGGTGCTAACAGATTGTTGACAGGGAGGATGATCATACACTACATCATTCTGTTCACTAAAGATAAAGCTTCAATCAATTATGCCTAATAATATTTTTATTATATGATTTAAGTCATCTTCTTTAACAGGAAAGTTAGAAAGGCAGTCAGTAAAGAACAAGAAATATAAATTAAGATTCCTGTGTCAGTTGAAATTACTGAAATGAAATGGCAAAATAAAATGACACTTGTTTGAAGTAACAAAGCAAATGGCATCCAGGACAGTAATATCCTAACAACCTATTTTAATAGCTGTGATGATTTTAATACACAACAGTATTTGTTTAGTTCCACATCATGTAATGTTTTCCCAAACTGAAACAATGTACTCACTAATACTGATGAGCTGTGTTTGATTTTTGAGGAAAGAGTCTTATTTCAGGATATCCCCGAACATTTTCTTGGTGACAGAAAGAATAGTATTTTTGACAATCCACACTTCCTACGCTGATTAATCCATTTAACATCTGAAAAACGAAGAAAGTTTACAATCAAATCTGTCAGCCAATCCTACTACAATTTCAGTAATACTTCAGAACTTAAGTCTTAATCATTTAGTTGGGGGCAAAAATCTCAACAAAATGGACCAAGATTATCACAAGGCTTTCTCTTGCCTGTCATTGGATCACTGGTGTCAGAGCCAGCCACCCAGAAGCACTCCCCTCATGCTCATATATTTAGTTAAGCTGCATGCACATGGTCACAAGGCACTTGCCTTACCTCTAAGGTACCTACAAGTGTGATTATTCAGTAAAAGGAATACCATGGTACTGTGTTCCCTATCGTGGGCTCAGTAACTGACAGATCCCGGTACAGTGCAGATGTACTACCAGCTGCAGAGCTGGCCTGTGTCCTGAACATACTGTATTTGTTGCAAGGGCCCAAAGGGCCTGGCAGGGGCAGGGAAGCTGATGATTACTGAACCTGTACTATAGAGTTACTAATACTTCACAGACATTTCACCAGAGAGAGAATCCTGGCTAGAACTCTTAGTGTAGTGGAGTTCTAAATGACTCAAAGTCATGGGCTTGTTTCCAAAGCTCTATTTTTTCCCCCCTGTGGTTTATAGTTCAAATTCCAGGAAACACCTTCAGGAATGGTACTTTTTCAAATGAAAGAACACTGGAATTGACCTTGCAAAACAATAACCCTCCCCAAACCCAAAAATTCCATACTGAAGTATGTGTAATTCAGCTAATGGATAATTAGCTTTGACGTGCATGGTATTTAACACTTACTTAATTTTCAGGGAAGGAAACAAGATTTCAGGAAAAAAAATAAATCTTCCTAATACAGGAAGTAATTAATTTGGGCACGACTGAATTCCTTTGATCTGAAATTCAAGCCAGAGGTGTCATCAAGGTCTCAGTGCTACCTTTAAGATGACTAATGATCATAAAGAATACTGAGAATAAAGTGCCAAATTATTTCCACCAATTCTTATCTAATTTATTGATAAATCTGTCATATTTTGTTTTAAACAAATGCAGAGCTGTTGCCTGTATAAAGCACTAAGCACTAAGTTAGTCTAAAGTTTCTTAGATATTGGAAAGCACTCTTGTAATCAACAGGAAAAACTGAATTACAGTATCAGTGTATTGAATCTTTAAAAAACCCCAAAACTTTCTATTTGAAACAATATAAAACTGTCAGGTAGGAATTCTGTTTTGTCTGCAATATTAATCTCTAGATTTTCTCAGCTGACAATTCTCTTAAAAAGAAGTTGCCTCATCTCAGGAATCCCCCAGAAGAGCAAACAAAAGCAGAAAAATGTTTCAATGTCATTTACCCTGGCCATTTTTTTCCATTCTGGCATTAAAGCCTGACAAGGTCCACACCACGGAGCGTAGAAGTCCACCATCCAAATCTCCTCTCGTTTTCTTCTCTGAACTAATTCAACAAATGTCTCTGGTGTTAGGGAGACCACTGACGGATTCCTAAGATCCTAAATGAAGACAGCTTATGGATATACACTGTGCAACAATAAGTTATCCCATATCTAATTCCACCATGTACAAACAAATCCCCAGAATGTTCTGTGAAATCTGCTTGCTCATTTGTTGAGAAAAGCTATCAAAAAAACCCCCCAAACATCCATCTCCAAAAGGGAAGTTTTTCTCAATAAAGGGAGGTAAAATGCAAGAAATTCAGCTTATATGGCAAGAAGAGGCATTATGAAACTCAGCCATGCTATCTAGACTGGAGGGTAAAGGAATATATATGGTGCACTATAGGCCTCTGAGTATCAGCTGGGAAAAACTGATCTCCCCCTGTTTCTGCATGTGTTTTTTGAACCTGCTTTTGCTGAGCTACCTGGAGAGAACAGTCTCTTCAAAGAGTGGAAAACAGCCTGTGGACAGAGCAGTGAAGAAGAGAACCTGAATGCCGGAGCAAGGTTGGGTGCCAGAACTCCGGCATCAACAATGACCGGTACCAGTGATCACAGTTCTGTGAGTTAGTTACAGAACAGCTGGGAAACATGGAGAGCAGCAAGTTAATTGACAAAAATGTGAACATCCTCCTATGTTTAAGGTATGTGAGGCATTTTCACCTTAAAAGTATGAAGTGCTGCAATGTTAATTCCTTTATCCTGTCTGTGAGACAGAAGTCATTCTGATTACTTTGCAGAGATCTTAATTTATTTGCTAATAATCTCAAATTACTTGACAGAGTAGGGAAATAAATCCATTAGGTGTCAAGTCCCTGACTGACAATTGCTGGATCACTTTTCTTGCCCAAGTTTTTTGCACTCTTTATCTTCCTAGTCTAATTAATTAAAATAAAAATAAAATCTCAGAATCTTCCAGCTAAAGACCATATTTTTTGGATGAGTTGTGTACAGAGCAAGACTGCAACAAGCGTTGTAATTTACATACCTCTATAAACTCCAAGATCTGCTCAGCAGAGTGGTGTCCTTCATATTCGTGAACATCAGACTGGTTGAACACCACTGTCGTGGGATAAGCTCGAATGTTGTGCTAACAAAACAGACAGTAAGAAATTGCATGGAATGATGAGGTTTGTTGTCCTTGCCTCGAAGTGTTGTTGGGACTGGGGGCTCACAGCTGCTCCTCTGTTCAGTGTGTGCAGTACAACTGCTCACATTTACACGCAGGTGGGAGTCTGACACTGCTACAAATCCATACAGAGAACGTGCCAATTCTATTTGGAGATGACTTAGTGTGTTCTCCATTTAAAAACCAGACAGCAATTGTTTTGCTGTGCTCCACAAGTACAGGAATTAATCCATGAACCATCTAAGCCCTAAGTTTAAAGCTATTCCCAGTCTTCAGGTGGAAATGTTTGTACTGTATGAATAACTATTGTTTATTATTGAACACAGACACTTCCACGATTTGAATTCTTCAGTGTGTAAACACATCTAAATAAAACTTGAAAAAGCTTGTCTTTTTTTGCCCATTTTCCATGCATTTTAAGACATTAAAAAAAAACCTCAACAGGAATTACTAAATTCTGAGACTTCTAGAGTCCCCCAGTAACGCCATAAAATCAGAACAAAATGTGACCTGTATTTTGCACTGATATATTATCTGTAGTGATTACATAGTTTGCTCCTTCAAAAACATTACGATAAAAGTACCTATTCAGTTTACCACTCTTTAAGAAAATCACATTAAAGGACAAGCATTGTCTGCCCTTATCTCCCTGCCCCCAAACAGAAGAAAATAATATTCTTTGAAAGGATTATATTTTTTTATTTTTAGTTCCTTCAGCTTACCATGTTGCAAAGCCCTTCATGGACAGTACAGTCTAGTGTTCCAAATTTAAGCTGGCCATAGAGATGTTTTGATGCTTTTCTCAGCTCTGGTAACAATGCTCGACAAGGAGGACACCACTAGAAAACAAAATACCAGTAAGTGCAATTGCTTTCCCTACACTTGACTCTCAGGAGAATGTTTGAGATTAATAATATGCTGCTTTGACAGCAGACTCCACTAAACACAAAACCCAGTCTAGGAACCAGTGCTGCCAAGGAATGAGGAACTAGAACACTGTCTCATGATGCTGACGGCCACTTTCAAGATACTCCTTAGTACCTTGTTAAAGAACAGATTTCAGAAGAAGGAAAATGTAGACATTCAATATTTACCGGTGCAAAGAAATCCACAAGCCATGGCTCCTTATCTTTGTCAGGAAAATTCTGAGGTCCCAGTGTGATGACATGAGAGTTCACACTTTCTTTGGCAAAGGCAACAATGTCATATAAGATCTTCTTTCCTTCAAAGAACAATGGAGAAAGGCAATTTTATTGTTCCCTATCAGAGATGTCATTAGAAAACTGTGAAAGCAACAGGAGTCTTTCAGTTCCCTTTTCTGATCTTTAAACATGGCCTGCTTAAATAAATTTAACAGGTACTGACTTGCTTTTTCTCAGGAAGACAATGTTAAACTGTCCAAACATACACAGGCAAGACATACTTTAGGCAATAGTTGATATTTGGCTAAATATTAAACTGGAGAGTTACCCAATATTAGCCAAATAAATGTTTTATCCAAGACAAAACGTGTTTTTGTCAAACAAAAAGACTAAATTTTGTGACTGTGTTACCGTCTTACTACCAATGGAATTAAAAAGCTACTATTCTAGATACACCTGACTTGGTGAAGGGATTGACACAGTAACAACTCCAAGCAAAATAAATGATAAACCACAGCTATTTAGGTGTAACTGAAGTTTTCTGCTCACATAGGTCCAGTGGGCAAAAATCAAGTCTCTTCATACCCTTTGCATACATATTTGTCAGAAATGAGAGTTCGTCTTGAACTAAGAATACGAACCTCAGGGGAATCAAATCTGAAGTCACTGCACAATGACTTACTAAGAGTTATTACTGTTCTTAAACAGTTGAAGCCCTTCAACACAGCATATAAAATAGCCTGATTCTTTCGAGTATTATTTTGTCACAAATACTGGAGCAAGATGACTATTGGTAAATGCTCTACATGCCATCTATTTCGTAAATAGTAAACCAAACCAGTCAGAAAAAAATGTATGCACTGTAGTCCAGTGTACTTCTCTTACCCTGTAATCTATACCATTATAAAATGCCGTATGGATATGACCCTTTCTTGGCTTCTCTGCAGGAGTGGAAATTGCAAAAAGTATACGAGGCCTTTTCTGGGGGCAATCATGAGATGTATGGGATCATCTCTCCCTCTGATGTAAGTCAAATCTTAGATTCTAAGTAGTAAAAAATTTTTTTCCTTTCTTGTTTATTACAGTAATGAGGCCCTGACTTAATTCTACCAAGCTGTTTCTGATACTTTAGAGGCTGAAAAATGAGAACTTCACCTTGTGTAACTGCCTTGTGCTGCATTCTGGATGAAGCTACACCTATTACTGCAAGCTACAGTTTTGCTTCAGGCTCAGTTCTTCTTCAACCAGCACTTTTGAATCCTTTCAGCAGTAGATAGTAACAAAGTTCCAACTTTTCCTGAAAGGAAACCGCTGTGTTGGAAATGAAGATAAGGGGTGAAAGCCTCAATATAGCTTTTTCTTGGAGGGAAGTTAACAAAGGCTGGAATTAGTGTTACTGCAGTTGATACATGAAACCAAATCCAAGTTTCTCAAGTTGGCTGCACAGTGTAACCAACATGTTCACCCTCTCTGAAGGGTGTGTCTTACAGCATTCTTTGGTTGTCCTACCCAAGGCAGAAGCTGTCCTCATCAGCTTCTGAGATTTCATTTGTATGTAATTATGTACATGATGTTGAAACAGAGAGCATAGTAAAGACAAAATATATCTCTTGGCATCTGATGATCCAGGAAAAATAAAAAGTAGAAAACCAAAGGAAACTAAGTTTGTGCAAGGCTACATTACAGTCAAGAGGAAAAATAGCAAATATTAAACGTATGAAACTGTTCTTTGGGAAAACAAATGAAGTGTGCCAAAGATCTTGTCATCTCAAAGGAATTATGTAATGATTTAAAATTGCCAAAGTTTCCCTTACCATGGTGAATTTCATAATCTCCAGTTCCTTTTCCTTTGAAGACTGCTAAACAAGGCTGATAGACATATAGTTTATTGCAGATAGTTGGTGAAGAAAGGCAGTCAAACTTGCCAACCTGTTCATAACAGACAATGACATTTTAATTAAAGTAACCTAATTTATCTAAATTAATATATTTTGAAAGGCAAAGGTAAAAATATGGAAAAGCAGTAGCCCTTTTCTAAACAATAGAGGTCTTGAGACAAACTATGATGTTCAACAAACACTGCTAGCACAACAATATTAGGCTGCTTGCTAATTTTTAATTTAAAGGCCAAGATGGGAAATAAAAACTTAATTCCCCCTTTTTTCCTCCCTCCAAAAATAGCAAGGAAGCAAAAAAGACACCTAAAATAAATGTGACATTAAAATTCTTCTATTCAAAGCAACATTTTTTAAAAAATACATACATTATAGAATACACTCCATAGGCCTTTAGTACAAAGTTAGAATTTGGTTTCTTTTTAAGAAAATGTTCAACATGATCACAGGGCTTTCTGAATAATTTAGTTCCACATACATAAATTTGATGCTGAAGTATTAATTTGTAATTGTTAACTGAATGGGATCTCCAGCAACCTTGCCCATTAGAGAACAGAATTAAAAGACAATCTTTCTTAACTACTTTTACATGATTGAAGCTCTACGGGGAAGCTTAATTGCTTGTTTTAAATAGAAAACTTTACTACAGAGCTACCATATGATACTGTATCTTTCAGTACCAGAGGTGGCAGGTGGCAGCACCAGCTAATAACAATGAAAACCATATTGACTTGTTCTCAGCACGTAAATGGTATTAACATTAAATGAGTCTCACCTGGATATGTTCATCTTTAAGTAAAAATTTAAGTTTCTTAAATTCCTGTACATTTGATTTATCACCCTCCCCAAACTGGAAGAAAAGCAGCCAGCGGTGATGAGCCAGACGGTCCTTTAACCAAGGGAAAAAAACAAACAACAAAAACACAAAACAAAACAAAAGAATTAATCCCAACTATACCAACCTGCAAAATTCTTCTGTGTCTTACAAAGGCAAATGCCCAGTTATTCATCTAATCTCCATGTGACCTCCTCAACAAATTCTTTCAGGTAGTCCTTCCACTAAACTTCCTTTTACTGCATCATAATCAGGAAAGAGGAAAAATCTGAGAACACGCTGGCTACAAGCTACCCTCTATACTTTTTGTTTGCATGTGCATTTCTTATTGTGAATTATGCATCTGTGTGCAGTAAGTGTGAAAAGGTTTCCCTTTTTTCCCTCCAGGACAGGAGTTACTTTTATGATTTTTCATTTCAGTTCATACAAAACTAATCATGGACTAACAAATATTTTTTTTCTTTCGTACATTACTGAACAAAATACATTTAAAACAAAAGTGTCCACCATGTAGTTAATTTAAAAAATAACCAGAAAGTTACAGTTGCAGAGTGAGTTGCAATGGCAATTTCTGTGGCTTTTATTTTCCTATGAAATTTCCCCCCTAACTTTCGTTGTTCTGCTAAACGACAAAAGTAAATGTAGACAAACAATGTTAAATAATTTTGGGTACAGAAGAAAGAGTAATTTTCAGTTAAATACTAGGTTGTTGTGTCAACAGATTTTGAAAACTGCAAAAACCTTTCTAAATTTTAAAATATATTAATTTTATACTAATATGTATTATATATATACACACTATATTTTAGGGTATCTAATATCTCTACTATTTATACTATGAAATCTTAATATATTTTTTAAAAATTACCTCTAATGATGCTGCAGAAATAATTTCAAAGTCTGGTAGATGCTTCATTACTTCCTGATATATTTCTCTGGCATCCAAGGAGTTAAGAAACTAGGATGGAAAGTTAACTGTCTTTATTACAAGGAATTATAAACATCAACCTGATTGTTGATTATTAGTACTAAAAGTGTCAGGGAAATTATTCTGATTTGTTCCTTTCCATCAACTGGAGGATGCAGTTAATATGTTATTTGATCAACTTCTTTTCCATATATATAATTTCACAAACATCACTCTCATGCTTTTTAGCTCATTTGCCTACAATATTCAACTCAAGAAATTGTATTTTGTCAAGACAGCGGCTAAAAGTCTGAAATTCAAATTTCATGCCAAACCCAACTATCAAATTTACAAGATTTCCAGTCTAGTTTTACAGCCTTCCTTAAGTGCACTGTACAGATAGTAAAGTTTCTGTAATTTTTAAGAAGTAATACAAATCAGTAAGTCAGAGTTGGTAACTTACACGGTTCAAAATAGGTAGGTTACAAATTTAATTTCATCCTTCTAAAGATACAGACAACAGTAGTGAGAACAAAGGAACAAGCTGTGCTTCAAACAGAAATGTCTCCCATCAATTAAGGAAGTTGAAACTACGATACAAATGTAGGAGGAGGTTGCAGTATTAGAACAGAGCTGAACAGTAAAATCCCTACTGACAGACACCGTAGGAGTACTTTTATCATACATGTCAGAGGAGCATTTCTCAAACTTGTGATACTTGGGGCATATTCTTTCTGGAATAAAAAATTAGGGGCATATGGCAAATCATAGAATCATTTTAGTTGGAAAAGACCTTTAAAGATCATCAAGTCCAAGCCTTAACCCAGCCCTGCCAAGTCCACCACTCTAAACCATGTCCCCAGGTGTCACATCTACACAACTTTTAAATACACCATGGGCTACTGACTCAACCACTTCCCTGGGCAGCATGTTCCAAAGCTTAACGACCATTTTGGTGAAGAAATTTTTGCTAATTTCCACTCTAAACCTCCTCTGGCACAACTTAAGGCCATTTCCTCTTGTCCTGAGTTTTTACTTGCCCCGGATAGCTGGGTAACAGCTCTTGGGCGTGTCACGGAGCACATCCTCCCTCCCCTGGTGGCTGGGCAGAGCTCCAGGCTGCTGCTACTGCACTCTGCTCCTGTGCACTGTCCCAGCACACCAGCAAACTGGGGAGCACCCCCAGAAGCACTGCCTGAGAACACAGAAGGGATATAGACTCACAGTAGAGCATTCAAGCTTAGAAGAAAAAAGAAAAGAACATCTTTTCAGTTGTATATAATCAGTCTGGAAATTATTTGTATGTTCCCTTAACGAGGTTATCACTCTATTTTAGCTAAATACCGAATGAAAAACAACTCGTACCAAAACACCTCCTGTCTCTTTGTTATTTATGGTGGCTCCAGGTGGAAAGTATGCAGTAGTGCTAGATGAGACATCTAAATTATCGCAAAGCTCACCCTGGGTGCCACAGTCCATCCAGCCTACATTAACAAGACCTTCCTGTAATTAAGAAAAAACAACACAAAACAAAAACAAATGCAAACCCAAAGAAAAGTACTTTTTAATTTCAGGTTCAGAAATGCTTTTGAAAATCCCAACACAGGAAATTATATACAACAGTTAGAAAATGAAAAGAAACCACACCACAATTAATTAGTTAATATTCATTCGTATTTTAGGAAATTCTTAAAAAAAATTATATTTCAATAGCTACTTACTCAAAATATTTTACTCTTCTAAAAGTTTTACTTCTAAATATTTTACTCTACTAAACTCAGTGAGAATTTTAGCTACAATTTGGTGCTTTCACTTCTGTTATTTTGTTTTAAATATAAAGGTAATGCTTTCAAAGTGAAACACTCCTTACCAACATGCCAGCTAGCTTAAGGCGGGTTTGGTAACTCAAGCAATCTGCAAAATAAAAATGATTTATTTACAAACATAACACTTTGCCTTGTTAATGCACTAAACCTACCCCTGCTTAGAACAACCCCTTTCCTCTCTACACAGGTGACCATTTCTAAAGACAGGCTTCTTGGCTGTTCATTAGTATTTCGGTGTCTTGGAGCTGTAACATCTAGTAAGCAGCATTCAATGACTGTCTTCTCTAAGATAAAACCCCCATGAATAACATTCTCTTGCTTCAACACAGAATTCTCATTTTAAAAATATTACTTTTTTATTTGCTATATTAAGATGGACCTTTAAAATTTGTTAATCAATGTTTAAAAGAAATAAATCCAACTGGTATCTACATACTGTCTTGTAATGATATTTCAATGGAAATATCTTTTCTGTGATACAAATAATCACTCATTATAATAAATACATCATATGTTTTAATTATCCATCCAGACTTTGAATAGTTTCCTATCCAGATAGGTAACTATATAGATAGATGCAGATTTTTTTTGAAGTAAGACACATCTCCTTAACTGAACCAAAGTTGAAAACTTAATAACAAAAGGGTTGCAACTTGAAAGCAAGCTATTTACAAATGTAAATCCAAGACTGCAGCTCTAGTTATTCAGTTCACAGAACAAAGGTCTTTTCATAAGGCTGAGAAATTTTTGTTTGTCAAAGGTGTAGTGCATTTACTTAGCTCTACCAGCTAACCTGGGTAATTTTCTCAAATACTGTATATCCAGTACTGATCCCAAGAAAGCCAGGGACAAAGAGCTACAAAAAATACCCTAACTCTAAACTCTGACATGAAACCAGTGGTGAGAGCCTATTACTATGTCCAAACCTAACTTTAGAAAAATTAGTCAGCTAAATTTTGAATATTGGTGTTTTAAAGGGGAGATACATCCTTTCTTCTACTCAGCTATCATGACAAGCTGGCCCATACTGACGCAGTATCTGTTGCTTGAGCTGGAAACTGAAGGTACAAGCTTTTTCTGCCAGTTCCCTTGCTGATGGGTTACACTTGAGTGCTGCTCTAATGACTCACGGGACATTACAGAAGCACAGTAGCATAATTTTTCTATTAATGTCCCTGTTGTCAAACTGCCTCTAAAATGGAGCTTAAACGACCCACGGTCCAAATACTGTGATCATCTAAGATGTTTTACCATTTTTTTCAGAAGCAAAAGGGATTATGCCACTATCAACACAAGTACTTTTTTCTATTGCCTTATCTGAAAAATATTTAATATACCTACCCCCACGTTCAGCACAGAAGGTGATCAGCCAACCAATGCCAGAAGCAAATGAAGTTTCGATGGCATTAACAAAATTTCCTAAGAGTGAAACAATTGGCATCAGTTTGTGACTAGTTAAATGTGACTACGAAACAAGGTTTTATACTTGTATTAGCAAATGACATAAGCTATTTTTAAACTCAAAGATAAGACTTAGCAACAGTTGAAAGATTCAGTCGTATATGTAATTTCTGCCATATTTTATACTGTAAAAGCAATTTCAAGAACAGCCCCCCAGGCAAAATCCATGAACATTACCTGCCCATAATTCAGTGACTGTGCTTGTAACATACTGCATAGCAAAGTTCTTTAAGCTCTCTTTTGACCTGTCTCCATAATATTTCACTGGTTGCTATAGAAGACAAAGAGTAAAGTTTATAAAATTAAGAAAAAAATAAAAGGAAAAAACCCCATCCCAAAACCTACTGTGTTTTTATAACAATATTTATGCAACTCCAGGACCAACCCTACCATTCCCTCTAACTGTTCTCTCCCTCCCATATTGGAATGTTTGAAAATTAACCTTAATTTAAATTTTGTAAAGTGATTTCTTTCCAAATGCAGCAACACAAGGATAAATTAGTCTTAGAAACACCAATTCCCAAGGACTGTATTTCTATTTATATAAAACTTGCTTGCATCACTCCATTTAGCATTCAGCCTCTCAAAACTTCTCGTTGTCAAAATGTACCCATCTATCCGAGTGCAATTTATACACCACCCCAGCACCACTACTTCACAAGCAGCTGTGAAGAGCAATGTACACAATGCATGCAGCATGGAGGAAACCCGGGGAAAGGAATTCCCAAGATTCTTTAGGCATATGCTCATATTCTTTAGACTCAAAACCACAGACTGTGCTTTGCATTTG
Organism: Xenops minutus; assembly: GCA_035221455.1. NCBI lineage: Eukaryota > Metazoa > Chordata > Aves > Passeriformes > Furnariidae > Xenops > Xenops minutus. The sequence goes on along the minus strand of JAWWEE010000162.1, from coordinate 24,416,152 downwards.
AAAAGTCCATTACAAAACTATAAGAGACACTGTTCAAGGAGGCTTGTGAAGCCTCACAGCACCACCTCTGACAGTATCTTCCCCAATCAGAACTGATATGTTGCACAGAAAAAATGATTCACAAAAACCATTGCAAAAAATGCATTATATTTTATATATAAATTACATATATTTATAAACATATAAAGTTAACTTTAAAGGTTCAACTTATCAGAGGAAGTAACATATTCAAAGAAAGATCTTTATATAAATCTCTATGATTGAACAAATATTAAAGAAATACTCTCCCAAATTTCATTCTAAAAACACCTGAAATTTTATCACTCACCATTCCAGTTTTGAAAACATACAGACTGGGGTAACTGTTAATCCCTTTAATGCGACAAAGCATTCTGTTATCTCCACAGTTGACAGCTCCAATGCGTATTACTCCATCCATCTCCTTCGCAAATTCTCTCCACTAAAAAAAAAAATAAAAATAGAGGCTATTTTCCTATAAAGATACAATGAAAAATGTGCACGTTTCATTTCTGGCATTCTGACTTGTCTTTAGTTTCACATTCACTGTAAAGATGCACTTCATTAAGTTTTATGCTATTAAACCCAATGAATTTTCAGAGTTAATGTACTTGTACCTACCGTAGGTGCTAAATCATGGCAGTGGGAGCATCTAGGAGAATAAAAATTCACAAACCACAGTTCTCCGGAGTTAACAGCAGCATCTAGATGGAGAGAAGAAAATTAAAAGCAAGTAATGCACATCCACAATATAGCTGTATCTAGAATACACATTTTTACTACATTTTATACCCCAAAAGCTGCACTAAGTATTACATGTCAGGCACAGTAACAGTAACTCACAAGAGATAAAGATTGTATCTCATTTGCACGTACTCACTGTTGTAGGCAGGTGCACAGAAATCACATTTCAGAAGCTCTCAGCACCCTCACTTTCAACATCTGTTCTATTAGTTACGAAAAAAGTACTCTCTGCAGATTAATCTAGATGAAATGTGTGATAGTGTAAGTCTTGTTACAAAATACAAGTTTTAAAAGATTTTTACCCACTGGAACTTTCCATTTCCTTTTATCACTTTACGTATTTAGTAGGTTTCACCTGGCAGTCTTTTTACATAGAATTTGTGTCTAATAGGTGAAAGTGCAATTTAAAAATTCAAGTTAATGTGACTACTAGAAAAGTGAAGGGAAACATAATTAAATACCCTTACTTATGAAAGAAAATAACAGCAACAAAATATAGACCCAGATTGAATTATATGGCTTTCAAGCCTCTTTGGACATAATTTTTAGAGTGGATTTTCTTACTTATATTTGCCTATACTAAAATGTCATCACAAAAAAAGACAACAAAGGAATGCATAAGCTCTGCAAATCAACCAAAGCAAGACTAGATTCTCAGGGAGAGCATCATGAAGGTCTGCTATTAGAATAGTTTATAAAACTAGCTCAGCATGTAGATCTAGTCTGTGGAAAGGAAATTGTATTGCAAATGCAGATTAAAAAAATCACACAAAATTCAATATTTTTCCTCTCTAGCCTCTTCTTTATAAACAACTTAGCTTTAATTTTAAAAGGAAAAAAGTGAATTATATTCTCACTGAAAGTGTTGTCTTTCCACATTTTGTTTTAGTTAGCTGTGTTTTTAGTGTCTGGTATCCCCTTCTGATTTTGAACCTCTTGTGCAAGGCACAATTGACTGGATTTCACAGAAAAAAAATAAAAGAAGAGTTCTATCAGGTGCATTTTTATACTAGTGAAATAGCAATGATAAATTAGGAGAAACAGAATTTTAATTAATTTCCTTTCACCAGTCTCACAAAATATCTTTCAAAATGAAACAAAACTGTTCATTGAAATTGATTTATTTGCTAACTACCATTCATCAGAAAGCACTAAGGGGGCTTTTTTGTTTGTTTTCTCATGTGAAGATGATTTTCTGACAGGTTTTTGTACAGATATGTAATAGAAGCCTATAGATACACAGCTCAGCATGTAAAAACTATTACTTTGGGTTGCCATGTTATCAAGCAGACAGCCATTTATTTAAAACTTACCAAATTCTCCTCTATCCAATGTTATAATTTCGGGATCATCATCATAAATACCTATTAAAAAAGCATATTTTTATTTTTCCATCTTTGAAACAAAAACTATCATTTTATTCACAAGGCAAAAAGCAGAAGAAAGCAGACTTAAGTTGAAATACTAAGCTGACAGAGATAGTTTTTACAAAAATGCTGTACTTGTTCAATAATATGTAACCTTAGTTTAACCTCTTGCTAACTCCTGCACTCTCATGCTACAAAAGCCATTACCAGAACAGAACAGTTCTTTTGGGATTTTAGTAGACCAACCACTGAGGGAGCAGAGAATTAGAACTCCTGCTGTTATGCTAAGAGTATTAGAAATAATGTCAACCAGTTGTCAGAGGAAAATTCAAGAAGCTTCAGCTCTCATGGTGAGCTTTTAGTGACGTCCAGAAGCCTTCACTTTTTCTCTCAGCCTCTGGATATTTAAACATTTAGATCACAAAGGTGCTTCAGCCACAAGCTTTTCCAATAACAAAATGTACGAATGCAGTGGAATGAAGTGGATGGTATAAAGGCAAGGCAGACAAAGCTAACCAGTTCTACCTAGGGCATCACTACAAAACACTCCACTACTTCATCTACACAAGAAAGGCATTGCAGAGTTACCAAAAATACTATTACACAGCATTACATTGTGCTACTATGGTTACACATCTTTTACAGTACCTAACGTGGTGAGATGTCATTTCACCTGGGGTATACAAGAATTGCATAGAAATAAATAGAGATGAATTTCTACAGGTGACAAGGTACTTTTTACATTACTATCCATTTATATCTCATGTAATGTAATACATACACTCACCCATACATATATATATAAAAATCTGTATTTTAATATATACACACATATGAAATACAAAGATAGATGCTCTCCAAAATACTGGTTAATAGACATTTAAAGATATTGTTTCTCAATCAAGCAGCCACAACTTCAAGCAGATAAAATTTCTTAAATCTGTTTATCTGAAGAAGGTTTAAGATAATTTTCATATTTTCCTGTGACAGTTGCACCACTGGTTTATTCAATTTCAATTTGCACAGATATATATCATCAAACTACATCAGAAAAAATCGTTGCTAAGGTGGAGTTTTGTTTCAGCTCTTTCTTTGATCTCAGTCAAACCATGTTCCTCAGCTCCCTGTTCTAGGTTATTCATGTTACAGAAGCTCTGAGAACTGTTTATCACAGCCTTTCCCTACGACTACCTAAAATTTGTTGAGACGAGGATTAAATAACTTGTCTCCAGATCATTTTAAGTATGATTTTGGTTTTGGGGTTTTTTTTCCCTATTTTCTACTACCTTTTTGCTGATCTCTAATTGCATAACTGCATACAAAATACACTTGCCAGTGCAAAACTCTCCTCTCAATATCCCCTTGAAGAATACTTTAGCTGAACAAAAGAGGTCTTCCTGCATTAAAGTTAAAAAGGATCCTGATGAAACATGAACCCTGAAATTTAAGTGAAAAAAATTCTTTGCACTTTAAAAAAAATAAACAAGAAGTTAGATGACCCACAAAAAAGAAAGCAGCAGGAACAAAAGGCAAGGGGAATAGATCACTAACATTTTTAGCTAGCCATTAACAGCATAAATAAAATACTAGGTCAGCAGAGAGAAAGTGACAGCTACAGACCAGGCAGAAATCTGGAGAAGATGCATCAGAAACACGTAAAAAAATCTGCTACAGATCTGAATATTGCATTCACGTGTGACTGTTCTAAGCAAATCACAAGCATACTCACCAAAATCATAGCGATAAAAGTGCCAGCTTTCGTACCGGCCTCCTTGCTGCTGATCCTCAAGACCCTTCTCTCCGTATTTGTCATACTTCTTGCGGAGATCTTCGTCTTTAAGTACTTCATATGCTCTATTTATTTTCAAAAAATTTTCATGTGCGTTTGGATCATTCTATGTAAGGAAAACTATAATTAGTAATTAATTAATAAACCATATTTTGCATGCGATGTTGAGAAAATAAACTTTGGAAATATTTGTATATCTCTACTAAAGATGTCATTTGTGATGGAAGCAGACATTGCACGGTAATCTCTAAACAAACTATAGTAAAGTTTTCCTTTCCTGAAGCCGGATGTGTTCCCTCCGTATTTCTTCATCCTCACTAAAGTACCAACTAAAATACAAAGTGAACTGGTAGGAGGCTGTAACATTCTCCAGTGATCCCTCTTCTTTCAATTCTCTCTTCAATGGAAGAAAAATGTACTCAAGAATGAAGACTTACCATTTCTCTATAATCCTTTCCACTCCCCCAGAATCCCCACTTGTCCAGTTCAAAATCTCTGTTATAAAGACAGATTCATCCCTTCTGCTCCTACAGTGTACACAAATGCTCCCATTTTTATTTAAAACGCATTCTAGTTCTAGGTAGCTTGGAATTAGAATGGTGAAAAATCTGCAGACATATTTTGAACCCCAGTTTGGGTTCTGCATTGGTGCAGTGTAACCAGGGGCGTGCAAAATCTGCCACACTCACAGCTTTCCAATTTCTCCTTACATGTTCCATTCAAAAGACACTTTTTCTTAAAGATTCTTGACTTATTTAGACACAGAGGAAATTAATTACCATTATGGAATTTGTCTAATGGCATCAACTTCTATGTATCATCTTTAGTGTTGAAAATAATCTGTTGAAAAATCTTCAGTAGTATCTGCATACTTGGCAACTACAGAATCTGACCCAAATGTCACTATTTTGAAGGTGTCAACATAGGGAAAACAAAACTTGCAGTTAACAGGTACAAGTTGGCATTTCTAACTTTATTGACATTTGCCTTTCTCTTTGAGCCCTTTTACAGGCTCTAACACAGCCTGTGAAGCCAGGCCCTGGAATACTGCTATCTTTTGGGGCTCCATGCAGGTGCAGTGTTACATATAAAGACCTAAACCGTCACATTTCCTGTCATTTTCTCCTTATTTCAAGTAATTTTGATGAAAAGTGATGATGTTTACATTTAAAAATTATTTCTTTGTACTTCAAAAATATAGTAGCAAAGACTGAGCCGTTCCCAGACTTCTCTAATTAGTCAAAAGCTCTTTCTAACTTCCGTTGTTATGCCTTGGCAGTCCCTAAATCTCTGTTTTGTCCTATATGATACTTGGAAACTGACAGAACAGGCTGTTATTATTTGCTATTTAAATGACACTTGATGGTAGGGAAACAGTAAGTTCCCCTAAGCTAAATGGAAAGAGAAACTCATCAGTTTGCCAACGAAGTAATATAGTACACACATAAGTTTTCTTCTATTTACAAAAATATACTTAAGAATTAAGGAATCTAGATTCTTTTTACTACAGCCATTTAATACAGCCCAAATTCAACAGAACCATGTATGACAAGTAATTTTTTGGTAAATTTTCTCTGCAGAAAATCTGAGTTGAATCATGTTATCAAGTGATTACATTACTTCACAATAAAAAAGAAACCTTTCAGAAAAATTAAAACCACTTTTTGTTTCAACATTACAATCACAGAATAAGTCACAAAATATTCTGAATTGGAAGGGACCCACAAAGATCAGCAGGTCCAACCCTAAAGTGAACGGCCCACACAAGAATTGAACTCACAGCCTCGAAGTTAATAGCACCAGGCTCTAACCAACTGAACTCCAATAACTCAACAACTTTGACTTGTTAAAAATGTAACTTACCTGATTTTTATCAGGGTGCAACTTTAATGCCAGCTTTTTGAATGCTTGTCGTATTTCTCTACTACTTGCCTCTTTGGATACTCCAAGTAAACTGTAGTAGTCCTGATCAGTGCACACAAGAACTATTACACATACTAAAACTAGCAATAACGATCTTTTGAAATATCTAAAATAATCTCCTTTGGATGCTAAAAACTCCATTGTGAATCTTTTGGAAGTTTTCCAGGTTCTGATCCAGCCTCCAGTAAATCTGCCAGCCTTCAGAGACACAGGTGTACGTATAGCAGAGCTCTTCAAAGTGCCGGCTACTCTACTTCATGTCACGAGTACTTCAAAACCTACAACCTATAAGGAGAGGGAGGAAAAAAAAAATAAGCAAATACTTGAATAATCAGTTATTTAATAAATACAGGTTAGTAACGAGCCCCACTGGCAGCTTGTGCAGACCGCACGTGAGCAATGAGCTAATTGCTAATCACTTCCCTCTGAAGCCCACACGAGGGGCAGACCGTCCCGTCACTGCTAACGAGGTAACCCCGCACAGCTTCGCCCGGTGACCCTGCCTGCCACTCACCTGTGCCACGTTAAAAAGGCGGGTTGGGCCGGGCTCCCTTCTCCTGCCAGCCTGCCCTCAGCAGCGCCGGGGGTGCACTGCTCCTGCAGGGCCCGGCGGGTGGTGCGGGCAGAGGGAACCGGGGGGCCGGAGGGGCCGGGAGGGACCGGACGGGAGGGAGGGAGGGAGGCAGGCAGGCAGTGGGGCCGGGAGGGACGGAACGGGAGGGAGGCAGTGGGGCCGGGAGGGACCGAACGGGAGGGAGGCAGTGTGGCCGGCGGTACCGGGGCCGGGAGTCAGGCAGGCAGCGGGGCCGTGCCGTGCCGGGGCTGCCGCAGCGCTCTGCCCTCCCTCCCTCCGGGCCCTGCCGTGCCGTGTGTGCCGGGGCCGGGCCGGGAGCGGTGCGGGCGGGCAGGGCGCTGCCCCGGCGGAAGGGCGGCGGGCCCGGCTCCCGGTGCGGGCCGGACGCGGCGGGGCG
>JAWWEE010000162.1:24381273-24409291 GCA_035221455.1 Xenops minutus | reverse complement strand
AGCGGGCACACGGCCCCGGGGGGTGCGGGGCGGGAGTGTCTGCGGGCACACGGCCCCGGGGATGCGGGGCGGGAGTGTCTGCGGGCACACGGCCCGGGGGATGCGGGGCGGGAGTGTCTGCGGGCACACGGCCCCGGGGATGCGGGGCGGGAGTGTCTGCGGGCACACGGCCCCGGGGCACGGCCCGAGGGGGCGGCAGGGCCGGGGGCTCGCAGGGTGATTCCTGCTGGGCCCCCCCGAGGTCAGGTTTGCAGCGCAGTGCGGGAGAGGGTCGTGGAGGGACAGAGCGGTGATGGGTGTGTGCCAGCAGGGATAAATTCGGATAGGGTTGGGAGCTTATTAAGCCCTTAATAACGAGTTGTTACCGCCCGTGGAGGCAAAACTTACGTGGTTTTGTGAGCAGGGCCCGGCAAGCAGGTTCTCAAATACATATACATTGCAAGAATTTTCTGTTTAAGATGTAATTCTGGATTATATTGCACTGCCTATAATCCAGAATTGGTTGCAGTTTGCCCCTCTGTGCATTCGCTTTGTTTGACATTATGTCAGAAAGTCTTATGGTTCGCTCTGTGACCGTGCTCCCATTTAGGCAGGTGAAACCAATCAGGACTTCTAGCTGCTTCTGCTTCAGGCCGTGTGAAACTGACCTAGGAGGGCCTAAGGCTCCTTGTTGAAAGAGAATTGGTTCTTTTGTGTTTGCTTCTTAGTGTCATCACCCTAAATAAACATTTCTATTGTGAAATATTTGGGGAAAAAACCTATTTAGTCAACAAATACAAAAATACACTTCAGTGTAGTGTACTTGAGAAATTAGTTTATAATTTCCATGTTATTACTAACTTACTGAAACAAAAACATCTGGTGTGAAAGGTGTAATGGTGAAAAAAATACCTGCTGAAACATATTTCCTTTTTAACTTTTATGTGACAAAGTAGGTTAGTGGATGGTTCCTTTGTTTCTAATTTTCAATTTGCAGAATTTAAATGAGACTGGTATAGAAGGACTGACTTGTTGGTGCAACCTTTGCTTCTCTATGTGCCTGTTCAGTGACTGGGAGTCTTTCAGATGGGCTGGGGATACTGACTTGCTGTCATTAAAAGTTTGTGTAGCACATGATGATACATAAAGTCTCTTGAGTGTTAAGAATGTATGCTAAAACATATGAAATGTGTTAGTCTGAAGATAGTTTAGCAGAACTATCTGTCAAGTGAATCTTTTTTCCAATGCTTCACATAGAGGAATATAAGCAAAATCAGTTTCTTTTTGAACTCACACACAGCAGAGAACTATATATTGTGAAATGGGTTAAAGCTCTCCTGTAGCGCTAGAGGAATACAAAGGTAGGCATTTCACTCACTTTAACTTAATTTATGTTTTTGAAAACAGTGCATGTCTGAAAATATTCACTCAAATATTCACTTTATTTCTTAATGGTAGTGAGTTCCATGAGCTATTCTGCTGTTCTTGTCAGGGGCTTTGAATGCCTGATTTGAGTATTAAAGAAGATGGTGAGCAGATACTTTTATATAGTCTTAAGGATTCCAACTATCCTAGTTTTCTCATATTACTGCAATGTTTTTTTTTTCAAGTTGATATTCTGATTTACTCAATAAAGTACTTTAATTTTTTGTTGTTTCTTTGTTGTTGTGGGTTTTTTTGACAACTGCTATTTTTTATCAAATTACATGTCTGCATGTCTAGATAGGAAAATAAGGTTGCCTCTTTGTACACTGTACTGGTAATAAATAAAGATCTGTACTGTGCCATAGCTGCATTTCATCAGTTAAGGAATATCTATGAATGTTTTGGGTTTTCTGCTGCTCGTTGTTGCGGCCTTGTGTCAGGACAAGAGAAGCAGGGGAGACTTTAAAGTTCTGTGTAATTCTGAGCTTGAGAGTGCTGAACAAGAGCCCAGAAAAATGAGGAAAAGCTGCTGTAGCTGAAAATATGCAACATGCCCTAATGCCGGAGCCTTTGGTTCATGTGAAGGGTGAAATGACTTGCGTCCCTAATGACTTCACATGACTCACAAGTCGCTCAATTCATGCTTCACCTTGTGATAGGCATTTGTCATCTGTGTGCGTAAGGGTTGCATTGAGGGGTAACTAAGCAGGGCCATTTGTGCACACAATATGTTACCTTTCTTCAACAATTTCAGCCCTAGCCCCGAGAACTGAATGAGGTTCTTTCTCATCTTAGGTTGTCTTTAGTAGTAACACAGCTAAAAAAGCACCTGGCTTAGTGACGATATTATTGTTTTGTCCGTTTCTTCCTTCTACTATGTTTGTCTTTAGAAAAGCTATGTCAGGAATTTAATATAATTGTGTATCCCTTCCTTTTGCTGGAATTACCACAGCAACTTTGTACTCGGTAAAGATTTTATGAAAACTTTCCCTACTATGCTCAGTCTCTTCTTTTCATCCCTCCTTTTCTTCCAACTGTGTGATTGTGGCTTTGAAAAACTCTATAACCTGATTTTCTTTTCCCCTGGGGAATTTGGGGATAGCATACCTTGACCTAGTTTTTTTCTTTTATGAAATGCTTTTTAAGCAATTTTGTTAAACCTTCATTATTATCTCAAATATTTCAGAGTCATCAGCAGTTGTGTCTTACTGTTGTAGTAGCATTTGTACCTGTATCTTGTTTGGAGTTGGTTTTAAGGTTTTAATAAAATAATTTTCTCTGTTTTGCTGGTTTTGTTTTTGTAAAGGCAATAAAAAGGGAAAATCTAAAATATTTGGGTTTAAATTAGGGCTATTTAAAATAAAGGAACCCAGTAGAATTATGAAAAAACATTAGTATTATCATGAAGAAGAAATAGGAAAGAAGTGAACAATTAGGTTTTTCACCTGTATTAGAAAATAAAAGCTAGGTTGGTAAGTTAGTATTGGTTATCAATATTTTAATTATCTGATTAATACAGTGCATATGTAATATTACTTTGTAATTTAAATTCAGAAAGCCAGTTGTAAAGAATGCCATCAAATACCATTTTATAGCATATATAAAATGTTTAATTAAGCAGTAAAGCCATGTAAACCATCTGCTTCTGTTTAAATAGTCAAGATGTTAGAGAGCCATTTCTTGTAATTTAAAACATCTATGCATTTTTGATTGCTTTAAAATTAGCATTCAGCTTTCCTAAGGACTTGCTTATTTTTTTCCTGCAGTGAAATATGCAATGACTGTTAATGAAGGGGCCTTTGAACAGAAATTCTGTTCCTTTTAGCACACTTTGAACTTTAAAGTATCAATTTTTGTCATTTAAGTCTTTTATTCTTGCTAGGAGTTTAAAGAAGATGAAAACCTAAAGTAGACTCCTGCAGTTTGAAGCTTTCTGTATGATGCATGGTGGGTAACTTAGGAGGAACTGGATTGTGTTTTATTCCACTTGTCACTGGGGCCTTTTTCTGCAGACTATTTCCTGGATGTTTAGTAGCTGAGAGTGTCAGGGAATACAGCTCTTTCAGGCCATGTTGTCTGCACACTAACTCCTTTGCAGGCTGCTGAAGGATCCATGTGAACTCAGGAGCATCATGTAACTCATGTTATATGGAGCTGGCAGGAGAAGGGGTCAGAGCAGAAGGGATATGTCTCTTCAGTCATTCCCAGTAACAGAATTCCTGGGGAATGCTGGCACAAATGAAAGCGACCTGCCAAATCCAAATGAAACCCTAACCATTCCAAGGAGCTCACCAGGAATTCCATAGCCTTGTCAGCAGACTTTCAAAACCTCCTGTAAAAGGAGTGTGGTGCATTGAACAGGCAGACCTGTAGCTTCCAGGTTTATTTGGAGATTCTGTGCAGCAGTTGAAAAGCTGTTTGCAAGGTGCAGATGGGCAGTTTCTGATAGTTTCAAAAAGATGAGATATAAAATGAGATATGGCTGTGGGTGCGGAAGCTTCCTATAACATATACTGCACAGTCTAGGGGTTACTGTACAGATCTTGAACACAAAAATGTGCTTTCTGTTTGACTTGGTCTGCCAGTCATTAATCTTTTGAATTCCTGATTATAGTGTTATAAAGTGTTTTTTCCCCTTGTACATTCCAGGGACTTGTGCCTCATTGTTTCCTAATAGCTTCACAGAAATCTTTATAACTGTTTTGATGCACAGTTTAATATATACAGACATTGTTATTAGAACATAAAGTGCTAACACCAATTCTTTTGTAAGTCTAAATAGAATAAATTGTTTAGTACAAATAAGCTTTGAGATCCAATATTTTGCAGGCAAAGAGATGTTCAGAGATGGCTTCACTATAGTTCACTAAAAGATTAAAAATTATGACAGGTTTTATTCCAAAACTCCTGTTTTCCCTTACTCTGTCATGGCTGAACAGTTTTTTCTAGTTCAGTAATAATTTAAGGACAGAGGTGGCCAGTTTGTGTACAAGGAATCTGTAAACTTAATTGGATCTTCAAAAGCTCCACATCTGCAATGAGATTTCACATAGAGGAGTATGCAATCCACAGCAGTGCAGCAGCTGGTGGAGGTGCCTGAGTATCCTTGAAGGAGTTTTTATTGAAGAAAACAAAAATAACAGCAGTGCAGTGCTTCAGCAAGTCTAAAACCAAAGCAGAAACTTTGAAAAATTTTGATAGATGTGTCACTTTAGAGAGAATAGCAGTGGCAGTCTTCTGTCAATGTACAAAAAAAGGCAAACAAATGGAAGCTGCTCTTAATATTTACAGTATTTAGTCAATATGATGTAAGATGGGTGTGTTTCTTCTCATTTAGAATTCCTTTTAGGCATTTCAGATTTTTAGCAGCCTGCTCCAATTCTGCTGACTTACTGCCCCTTTGCATGCTTCACTGGCCCCTTTTCATCAATTCTGAGCTGTCTGGCTGTGTTTGTAAGCAAAACAGAGCATTCTTAGTGCACTACTGAGATTTCCATCTTCACAAACCACATGCTATGGCTATGACCCATGGACAGCAAATCAAATTGTTGACTTTCAGCTGATGATATCAGTTAGGATGAAATGAGACAAGTCTATTTCTCCTGCTTCCCTTCACTGCAAAGTCTTGTTCCTTAATGTCAGGTCTGCTGAGGGGGGTATGTGGGCTATGTGTCTTGTGTGTGCAAATGTGTGGCTGCATGACTTGCTCCAGGCTGAAGCCCAGATTTTCTGCTCCCAGCTCATGGGTTTGTCTGGGTGCTGTGCTCTTAACAAAGTGTCCCTGTAGACCCTTTAGTCCAAATTTAGTTGCTTGGACTACAAAAAGCTGTACTCACAGGAAGTGGAGGCAAAAGTTAAAAAGGAGAAAGAAGAGTCAGTGATTAGGCAAATTAGATTAGAGGAGGCAGAGCTGGATGTTTTTAGGCTAGGAGATACAAATCGTGCTTGTTGAAGGCAGCAAAAATGACTGCTTAGTCATATCTTAGTTATTCAAAGATTAGTATTTTTTCCTATTAATGACATAGGTCGTGATCTTTTAGTCTCACTGATGAATACTTTTTCACAAAGATGACATCAGGAGTGTTATTCTTGTAGGGTGAATCCTCAGAGCAAGGGGTTGTGATGAGGCCATATGGTGCTATTTATGCAGGGTACCTCCCCTAGTCAGTGTACAAGTCTGTGAGATTTGCGTTCTGTTATCTTTGTCCTTCAGCATTTCCTCATGGCTGTTGCATTTCTTCTAACTTGAACCATAACATGCAGCACAGAGTGGAAACCATATGTCTGCAACGAATCCCTATGTATTCTCAGGCACAGTAGGAGCAAACTGTGGCAGCTGGTTGGCAACCCAGAAACACAACTGTTCTGTTGTCATTGAGAATTAAAATCATCCCCCCTTTGGGCACATAGGTCATTCCATTGGTTTTATTTAGTGTTTTAGTATTGAGAGTGAAATAGGTGTTTGACTGCTGTTGTTTGCAGTGATGGTGCTGCCCCTTCCACTTTGTGAGTAGATATTTAATCATTATGGACATGTTCTAGAATAAATGAAATAGCAAATTGCATGCACTTACATTTTTGTGTTAATATGACTTCAACCTATGCTGTAGCTGTCTTAAAGTACAATGGGGTTTTTTGCATTAGGTAGCATGCCTAATTTGGTTTCTGAAGGTGGCCTTGTGGGAAAAAGCATTCATTTCCACTGGTATGTCATATATCATTGTTTATACCTCTCATTGTACAGAATGCTGCAGTTTAAGCCTATGAGGTAGTACAGAAACTTTAAAACAGGATTGTTTTCATTGTTCATTTATTTACATTGTATTTACAACTTCTGATGAAGTGAAGAAAATGTTTTAAATCCCCAATGGATAAACCAAATATATTATTTTAAATTTCTTGTGATTCACATTTAGATATTTTTAATGAGCCTGAGGAATGATCGCCAACTAAACTGAGCTCATTAATTTAAAACTGATGTTAATGACATTATTTTTATCTGTATTCCTTTTAAAATTTTTCCCTGTGCTCCTGTTAAATTCATGATTCATAAATAGATTCTTAATTCATGCTCTGAATCATCATACAGTTATAACTTCCATGGTGAAATTGTGATAAAGTGAGGATTTCTAATAAACACTAGCTTTTTAAAGTCAGCACTTGAGATTCTTGCAATAAACATATATACTAAAGTTGAAAAAAGTGTTTTAAATGCGCAGTCTGGTTGCTGGGCTGGATCCTGCTTACCTTGTGGTGTTAAACTGGTGTAGTTTTATTGAACTCTCTGTGAACTTTCACAGTGTCCTCTTCAGACCTCTGGACATCTCACCTTATTTCAGCTTCTTCTGGTGTTTTAATTAACTAAAAAAAAAGCTTATGTTTGATTTTTAACTTTGTCCTCAATTTATGCTTAATGTGAAAGGTTGTAATAAAATGTGATTTCATATAAGCAAATTATAAGGGTATTAATAGCACTATTATGCAAGACATACTATTCAAAGTAAGAGGAAACTGTTCAGCACACATGGCCTCCTTTCTGTAGGCACTTTGCATCTCATTTAAAAAAAAACCCCAAACCTATGATTGCACTAAAGGGCTTTATACTTAAAAAAAGAAGAGGATGCTTGTGAATGTTTGCAGAACATAAGTCTGTACAATCGAGGTCATAGATTTAACAGCTACAGAAATGCCATAATGCATTTGCTTGATCCAAGAATTTATCAGAATATTGTGAAAGCCAGTTACTGTGATTCATTTTTGTTATGTAAACTATCATTCATACATTGCAAATCAGCATGCTTCAATCCTGACTGCCTTTGATATTTATTGTAAATATGTAAGCAATTTTTAGCTGCTTGGCATTTGTTCAAAAATGCCATATTTACTAAGAGCTTTGTAGTTGCCTTTAGAGTAAATAACTTTACTATCAGTGCTCAGCCACTGCAGCAGTTTAAACAGTTAGCTTATTGTAAAATTCCTGTATGCCTTGTCCCTAGGATTCAACACTGCTGCCTGTATTAGGTGCAAGAAGAGGTAGTAAATATTTGCATGGAGCTGCTCATGGCACTGTGTCAGGGACTGTATCCTGAGATTGACAATGTGGTTTCCCTTTGCTTAGGAAAAAAAACCCAAACCATGCCAGTCTTTTTCCTCATTTGGCTGACTCCCCCATCTATGCTGCTTCTCTGCTGTATTCAGTGGGGAAAAGAAGACAGCTCAGTCTTCTGGGTGGAAGACAAGAATATGCCTTCTGTTTGTATGGGTTATAATACACTTTTCACTAGTTGATGGCAAAAGTTCTCCATCTACACTTTTTATACCCTGCTGTAGTTACTGTGGAGGTAATAATCTGCTTGCATGTTCTCATGCTTGTTTTAGTGGGAAAGAATCCACTGACCTGAATCAAACAAGATCAAACTCCAGGTTCCTGTGAGTTCTGCACGAATTATTGATACAATTTTAAGAGTTGTTCAAGGGGCAAGGGACATTTTTACATAAACATAAGGCTTTTATTTAAAGACTTTTTTTCTTTTTTAAATGCAGAGAGAGGATTCCACATCTAAGCTTAGCTTCAGGTTTTTTGACATATCTCAAAACGAATATGATGTCATATTTTCCTTTCTTTATGCTTCAGTGCAAAATTGCATGTGTAATTATACTGTATTTTGAACTTGTGATAGTTATATGGAACAGCAAAATTTACTACACTGTGTTAAGAATTTAATTCATCTGTACAAATATGTAAGCCTATTAAATGATGAATGTGAATTTTTTCCTCACTGACTGGACTTTTTTTTTTAAGGTAAGTAGGATGTTGGCACATATAGATGACCTTTGTCATCTTACAATTCCAAGTTTGTGTCAGAGAAGACTCTAGAGGGAGCCCATATCACAGTTTTCCGCATGGAGAGAAATGGCTTTACAAAGACAATAAAACTGTTTCTACAATGAGTAATTTAAAGAAAAATTTCTTCTGGCTTTGCAATACAAAAAAAAATAATCACAGTAGTGTAGGACACTTATTTGCAAACATTTTTAGAAATTTCTCAATTCATCAAGTCAGTTCTACCTCACCATTATCTGCATTTTTTTGAATACCATCAAAGGAGTACAATAGAGGAATCTTCCTTTTGGTGCTTACATAACAGAAAACAATTTATGACAGTTCTCTTTTTAAGGACCTGTGAGTGCCGTAACACAGAGGAAAGGTTTAAGTATATGTGTGTTGTGGCATTCTACTTGTTCAGGTAGTGTGGAGACCTGAGATGTTCGAGAATCTGTTAGAATTTTACTTTTGTTTGTGGATGCCTGTATTTTACATATAGCTTCCTGCCACGTGTCAGTGAGCGCATAAAGTATGGTTCATGCAGAAATAACTTCTTTAGTCATGGTTTCTAACCAGCTAGTTGTGTGTCAGCAGACACTGGGCAAAAGATCTTGTGTAATGTTAGAGCAGCTTATGGGTCACGGCTGTAGTAACTCTTTCATTGTAGTCCTTAACCTGTTGATTGCATTTTTTCCTCACTAAATAAATAGATTTTAGAATTTAGCAAGGTTTGTGTCCAAGACAGATTGCTTAAGGCTGCACCTGCAGTGTATGACATCATTTCCATTCTGTGTGGCTGTTCTTCCTGCCTGTAATACTTCCAGGTGATAATGCCCACCCAGCCACCTCCTCCTCTTATGTAGTCAAAATGTACACTCAAATCCACAAGATGGGAAATGTTCCCAATTTCGTTCTGGATGCAGCTGAACTCACCCAAAGTGAGAGTGAGAGTCCAGATGGGAGTTAAAAGGAGTCTTTAATTTCAAGTGCCCAGCCTTATATCCACTGTGCTGAATATTTTCATTTCAAGGAACTGGGAGATGTAATGTTTCCAAAATTTGTATTAATAGAGAGTAGAGGAGAAAACCTGTTGTTTTTATAAAATACAGTATTTATTCTGAGGACAGCTTCCCTATTTGATGTAGCAATTTGCAGGGGATTCAGTATTGAAGACATTCAATATCCTAATTGCACCTTATGTTTAGTCTCCACGTTTATAAATGTCGGCGCTAAATCCATCATGATCTGTTTACAAAGACAGTATTCAGAATTAACTGCTTTTTACTTGCGTTCAGATCCCTTTGTCATGCTTCTAGCTAACAGAAGCATTTTTTAAACACTTCACATTAGCAGAAGATTATGTAAGTGTGTGCTGCAACTTATTCACAGGATAACTAGTATCAACATGGTATTTACAATTCAAATAGCAGCAGAGATGTATGCAGTTCATCAGGACCCACTCTCTCTATCCATCTGTTACACTGTGCTCTGTAACAATAAATACTAACCCAAACATCTTTCCTCAGCGTGTATACCATTTGTCACTATGCACTATACTTGTGATTTGCTCCAGACTGTTTTTCCCAAACTGTTGTGGTTTTGTCCTTATAATCACAAGGAACTTGACTGAAGTAGCTTTGCTAAAAATCTCAGTTGCTTGTGCAACTTTTTAAAATTAGCAGCTGTTATGGATGTTTGTGTAACAGACTCTAACAGGCACCTGGTAAAACTGTTCAAGTAGCTATTTCTGTTAGATGTGAAGCATAACAAACTAAAATGGGAGAGTGTCTCTCTAAGGTTCTGGGCGTGAGGGCAACATTATGTGTGTTTTTTTTCAGACAACAGTTGATGTTTCAAACAGTACTCAGGTGTTGGTGGAAGGCTGCGCTTGCCACATTTCAGAAATTCAGGTACAGAGAGTCTGGAGAAATATACAGACTCCTGAATCTCAGGAGTTTCCCATTAGCTGGAGATAAAGATTACTGGAGGCAGGTGAGAGAAAGGATCCCTGGCAGAAGGAACAACTCACAAATAGTGAGGGACTGAGGTTAAGTAGCTGTGAAAACCTTCTAAAAGCATAATTTGGAGGAAAAAGGGTATTTACTTCTTTGAATGATTGACTATTCAATCAGTAGCAATTTACACATTTCCATTTGTCTAAGCAAAGTATATGCATCATACTGATGCATTTAGAGAAGAATTCTACTTTTCTGTAATTGTTTACATGAATAACAAGCTTGAAAGAAAATAACTGAAAATTTATTGGTGACTCTGCTTCCAGTCATATATACAATTGTATTTTAAGATAAAAGTTTTGATGTTCCCTTCAAACAAAATTGTCTTACATATTTGAATTAAAGGTGATTGCTAACCTGCAGAATAGCAGGGGTTTTCCACTTGCCACAAAAGGGGATGGGTGGTGTGTGTCAAGTCCCAAACACTTTGCCTACTTGTTCTATGTACATTCCAGTATTTTCTTATGTAAAGAAGGAAACTCATTATGGCATTTCTTTTCTATTTACAATAACTGAGGAATATTTTGTTTGCATTCTCTCTTTGCTGTGTGAAAGGGTGGAGCTGCAGGAGCAGTAAGAGGTCTCTTGGTAGAACCTTGTGTTATTACAATTAGTTATCTTGACCTGAAGGTGTGGAAAGAGAAATAATACACTAGTGGAAATCTGTATTTAAGCGTTGCTACAGAAAGATGTATGCTGGAAATAGCATGTCCTGTCTGTGGTCTCTACTGCCCCTTGTAGTAACTGGAAAGTTATATGGGCTTGAAGTTATTTAGCTGGGCTCTGATGAAGAATTTTTTGGGGTGTTTGGTGGTTGTTTTTTGTTTTCTTTAACTACTGTGAGTAAACATGACTTCTCAAGAATGGGCAGTGTTTAAAGAAGAGCAGCACTCTGGCCAGCATGTCTGAGACACTGGATAAACAGATGATGAGCTTTGGTCCAGTATCTGTCTTAGTCTAGATGATTCACAAACTACGCATAAGATTTGGTAATTTGTTTAATTCAAGTGAAGAGGGCACATGTTTCTACAATAAATTGGCCAGGACTGCATTTCAGAGGCTGTGTGAATATAGATTGATGTTTTCACTCTATGTCTATAATAAAAGAATAATTCTCTAATAATATACTTGGTTTAACTAATTATTTATGCTACACTGACTGTTTATTATTCTTTTTGGGGCAATATTTTTGAGATACTCAATTGTTTTTGTTACTGATGTCACTATAATCCTGAAGATATATGACAAAGTAAATATTAGGCTTGAGAGGTATGCAAAGTAAATTTCAATGAAATATTGCTTATATGAGGATTACCTTGTATGTTGTGAGAAAGAAGAAATCAAATATTTTGATTTAGATGTGAGTTGCACATTTGGTCCATCCTAAGGAATTTATGAGGTAATTGTGCTTTCCTTTTCTCTTGATTCTTTAACCAGATATGGTCTTTTTTTATCTTTAGGCAGATGCTTTTTGTTGACTGCTATGCTTTACTGAACAGTAACTAATTTCTTATTGTATAAAAATGACAAAATTCTGTGGTCTAAGCTGAATGAAAAGGAAGTACCATCATCAAAGCTAAAGTTACTTTAAGCTAGAGGATGACAAATCTGTGGAAGAGAGATATGACAAGGTAGGGGTTCCTGTGAAGTTAGGGACTTGCAAAAATAACATTTTCTGTGACTGTCTTGAATATTAGATTGTGTTTTGGTTACTTAAAATACTTGCTTTCTTTTTTAAGAAACAAAGGCCCAATCCTGCTAAACATTGATCAGCTTCTGTTGTTCTGATGACTTTTCATGCCTCATGAGGAATACTTGGGTGAACACTCTTTAAAGGTAACTTCAGCTTTCTGTAAGCATGAGCTACTGTCGACTGCAGAATAGTAACAGTAGGCTTAGGTAATACTATTAGCAAATACTCTGAATCTCTGGGAACATCAGTATGACTCATGAAGTCAAATAGATTTTTGATTTTATTCCCTCATGTGGAATCTTGATTCCACTAAAGCAGAGCTCCTATTTACATGATTTGACCAAAAACTTTCAATGTATTCTAAACCTTAACATTCTGTAATGTTTTATGTCCTTCATGTGTCCCCAGTGCTAGTGCTGGCAGATGGATTCTCTATTGTTATATGTATATGTCCTATCACTACTTATATATCCTGTCACTACTTATGCAATCAAAATTTATAATTTTTTTCCAAA
Organism: Xenops minutus; assembly: GCA_035221455.1. Lineage (NCBI taxonomy): Eukaryota > Metazoa > Chordata > Aves > Passeriformes > Furnariidae > Xenops > Xenops minutus. Next base: position 24,396,838 of record JAWWEE010000162.1, on the reverse strand, counting down.
TTTGCCATGTGCATTTTATGTAGTCATTTATTTTCTAGCATGCTTCTGGGGCACCGCAACAATTCTGGCTGATTGTCTTAGAAAAATAGATCTTTGCCTAGTTAGAACATTAGTCGTTCACTTTAGTTGTGTTATATATGTCTGATTTTTGAAATTCTTTCAGAATTTTGTGTGTCCAAAGATGAGTAAGAGCTATGCCTAGCATTACTTTTGACAATAGTTTTGACATAGTTTTTTCTTTATATAATTGTAATTCCATAAGCTAGTTAATTATTTCTGGAAATTAAAGTGGAAATGGTTACTGATAAATTATATTCCAGTGCTGATTAACCATGTGGTCTAAGGTTACTTGATTAAATGTATTATGTGTTTGTTTAGAAAGGACAGATAGACTGTGTCACTTGCAGCATGAGCAAATTGCTATTCACATAATTGTTCTATTTTTCAACATAATTGTTCTATTTTTTAAAAAGCAGCCATTAAAGATAAAGCCTGGTCTTTCAAATATGTTGCGGGTGAGACTGATGCACATACAGAAAAGGAGGAAGTACTTTCTTTTCACTACAGCATTGTCTAGCAAGTATAGATTAATATCATGTACATAAGTTCAGCCTCAGTGGATAACTTAGTCTTGACTTCATCTCTTTGCGTTATTGTTGTCTTTCTAAAAATAGGATCAATCTATTAAAAATGCTAAATGCAAGGAATCTTATCTTTTTATTCATCTTTGAAATATGTTGGAGAATCCCAATTCAATTGGATATAAAAAATTGGAATATGTAGTAATACATATCCATACACATGTGTACATGTGTAAATACACATATTTAACTGTATGTATGATGGACAACAGAATTTTCTGTGTCCTCTGCTTTTTGTGGAATCATTGATGCTTTTTTCTCAAAGGAGATCCTATTTTTTTAGCTATAGCTCCAATTGTCGTATCATTCTAAACATATGTCTTTCTAAATATGTGTGATGGTAACAGGCATTGCAACACGCTTTACAGAACTGTGACTTGATGGTGTGCAGGTTTGTTTAACAAGAGTAACCACAGTAACACGAGTGCGTGTTTCTGTAGATACAGAAATCACATGGAAGTTAATGTTAACAGAGCGGTGCAGCAACAACAGCAGAAGAGTGCTTAAATTAGGAGAGAGGAGTGCTGCATTGGATGGTACAGGTGACAGGAATCAGTGTTTGAGTTTCATTTGCTTCTTTAAGTGCTGCAACAATAAAGGCTGGGTTTTTTATTTTAGAATTTTTAAAGTATTTTTTTTACCTATGAAAAGCGTCTGTTTTTCTGTCATGGATTTATGGGCATTAACATTTTACCATTTCATTCTTAATAGGGTAAGATCAGTCCATTTCATTTTCTTATAGAAGTTCAATTTTGTATACCATATGCGGTTCTGTAACTTGGAAGACAAAAAGGCAACAGGTATAAAAAGAAATGTTCCACAAAGACTGCCCTTTTTGGTTAATACGCAGGTTACATACAGTTTTGCAGAGCATTTTTAGGTGTGCCTTTTTGCCTCAGTGGTCTGAGCATGTTGTATAATGAGGCTACTAGAAACTTGCACTTTTTTAAATGGGAGCTTCCTACAGTTAGAACACTTTTGTACTGGGCTGATGGGATTAAAATTATGGGAGACACCAAGGCTGCTTTTATTATGAACCCTTGAATCAGAATGAGTGGGGCCAAGATGTGGAGAAAACCTGGGTGTAGACTGGTGGGAGAAGACAGAAAACCATGCCCTTTTTGCACTGAGGAACAAAATGCCAATAGTGTGTTATAATCTGGAAAGAATATGTAGATACAGAGCCTCTAGCTGTGCCATTTCTTTTGTCTGTTGAGTTCTGGGTGGATGCTGTAAGGTTGGACATGCCACTTTCTAAAAGGAGAAACTTGCAGTTGCAAGTAAATGTCATTGTCAGTTAGAGAATGGGAGAAAAGTAGGGATATATATATCTAATAGTTTCAAATGCATGCATTTCTTAAAAGGTCTTCCCTTTCATTGTACAGGTAGTGGCATTGCAACAGTCCTGCATGAGTCAGTGTTGTAGAGCTCTGTAATGTCTGTGTATGCCTTTGCATTCTTTTCAGAGACGGGATGTTCTACAGCCAAACACTTACACTGGTAGTTCTTCCTGTTTTCTTTCAAGTCTAATATTGAATATGTAACTGAACTTCCATTCAAGACACAGAGCTGAAATGTAAGAAAATCTGGGATCAAAATTCAGTGTTATGAATATCTATAATGTCAAGTATTGGAAGGATTTAATTAAATCCTTATGCATAGTTGAATACCTCCTGAATTTCATTTCAGTTGCAATCAAGCATGTACAAATGGGGTTGGTGTAATCGCAGGTTTTGTGACATTCGATAAAGGATTTTTTTTAGCAGTCTAAGTCAGCTATAGGATTTGAGAATACTTCTTCATTGCAGCTTTGTAAGTTCAGTAGAACAAATGGGTTTTATTTCATGAGAAGTTGAGTTGATAGGATGTTTTAGGAAAGGAAGCTGATCAAGGAGTAAAGATCCTAAAGTTGTCATTCAGCAATAAACAAAGAAAAAGTTAAGATTTAATGCTTGAGGATTTTGTGCTTTTATGCAACTGCAAGGAATCAGATTCCCATTTCCATTTCCTTGGGGAACTGTGGGCTCCCAAGTGCTTGCATCTTTTAAACAAGCCACGCATTTCCAAAAAAGGCAAAAATGTCACAGGAATGACATTTTAACATAAACTGTGTTTTTCTGCACAAAAGTTTCTTGTTGAAAGGCACAAGTTCCCTCACCCTCTGTGGTAGAAATAGAGATGGTTTTGCATAACTACTTCTGCATGATAAATTATCATGTTGGTCTTGAATACATGTAAAACTGTGACTATGTAAGAAACAGAATTGAAGAAATTAGATTGTGTTTTTTTTGGTTGGTAATGAAATTGAAAAGCTTTCCTTGCAGATATATCCAAATGAGGTGAAACTAATGTGGTTCAGATGTGGTTAGTTCCCCTGAGGAACCCAGGATGATGCCTCAGAAAGATAATGTGAAAGAGTGGCTGTACCATGGAAATATATTGAAGAGACAATGAAATGAAAGAATCTGAAGTTTGAATTGTTGCTTTCTCTACTTTGTGCATTGAGGGTTTTACACTGATTAATTCACTCCCCACCTATGATTCATTTAATAGCATACTCAGCCATTGCTTTCATGTTTTGGAGCACTGACTGCAGAGCTACTATTTTGGTCTCCAAAGCAGGCTCTCTGTTTTAAGAAGTATGCACCATTTATACCAAGTTTCATCTCTAGAAAGACAAGAACAGTGTTACTTTTCACTTCAGTAGATTGATGTGCTTAAAGAAGATCTCATAAGCACTCCTCTATAATCAAAGATGTGTTAGTGATTTTAATCGCTAAGGAAATGGTGATCTATTTTACAGGACATCTTGATTGAGGATAGAAGCTATACAGTCCATGGCTAGCTACAATTTGCATTCAGATTGTTTAACTTATATCATGTCTCTGAAGTCAGTGTTTTTAAGCCAGGCTTTTATTAAAAAGAGAGATTCTGCCTTCCCTTTCATCCTCTGCCATGTGTTTTGCCCTGTGCTTTGGGCTGTTGCCAAGGAAGCACACAGTATGCTGGAGCAAGGAGCCATGCTGTTTGAAAGTGAACCACATTTCATGGTTTTCTTTTTGCTTCTTAGTCTCATCCAAATCAGTTTTCTGATAAGCTCACCATACTGCTGCATAAATGCTGGCACTGACACAAGGGAAGCAGCAGTACTATGTCAGTTAGGGGAAGGGGAATGAGCTTGCCCCCTTAGGAATCCATGTGATATTAGATCAGATTCATGTGGTCCATTGAAGGACATTCTTTATTAATGGCATTAAAGAATTAGACTAAAGTAGTTGCACTTATGTGTTATCACTTATGTCCAGGGTCCTTCCAAATGTCTCTCACCTTTTTGAGGTTCCCTGCCCTGCCTTCCCCAGGAGGTCCATTATGCCAGCACTGCCTGGCTGATGCACAGTTAAGCATGGCAGTTGAAAACTTCTTTATTCCCTACAAGTAAAGGTCTGCTGCTGTTGCTGTGTGAGGGAAAGAGTGGTCTTGTGTGCACAGGTGTTTACCTTGTCTGCAGCGACAGTTAGCCATTAACACACAGATGCTGAGGAGCTTTATTGAGAAAAAGAAAGCAAGCTGGCTTCCAGGAGAGGTAAGCTCTGCCATTAATAGTGTTAGTGAAGTTGTAGATACTGTCAGGAGTTCAATCATTGGTTGCTGATACAGACTTCCTGTATTAGATATTTTTCCTGCCTGTTTCATTATTGCTCCTTGCCATGCTCAGAAAGCTTTTCTTCTGAAAGTATCCAGCTCTTAAAGGAAGCAATTTAATACCTGTGTTCTAGGCATGAAAATGATCTTCCATGGTCTGTGAGATGCACGTTCGAGTCAGGGCTCTGAATCCATCTGAGATCGTTGCTGCTACTGCTCTTTTTTTTCGGAAGCATTTTATCCCAACTTCATGATTTTCTTAGTGGGATTTTAATTTTGTGTTGACATAGCAGTAGCTTTGAGAAGTGACAAAGATGGATCCAAGAAAGATATGGAGCTGGAGCCTCCTTATTTTTTAAAACAGACTTGTTCCTTAGCCAGTCCCAGCACACAAACTGATCCCCTCCAGCCTCCTGAACCTCTCTTTATGGAGAAGTGCCACATGAATCTGACTAACTTGTGGCCAGATATATGATGGAATGGAGCTGGTCTGGGAGTGAAGAACTGCTGCCTTCTGTAGCACTGAGTTGTTATCATGGTCCTGCTGGTCTCTCATGGCATCTACTTGCAGATGCTTACCTGTGGCAGGTGCAATGCCAGGCAGAGTTGCTTACTCCCTGCTTGGGCTGCTGATTTCTCAGGAGAAGCTGAAAGGTTTATTCTGATCTTTAAAGTCATTGGCTGTTTCTGTTCTCAGTGTAAAGTGGTCTGAGTTAGTTTTTGGAGTTTTTATAGAGGTAAATTGTGGTTTTGGGTTTTTTTTAATGTGCAAAAGTTAATGTTTTAAGTAAGTCTTCATGCCTGTGTGACTGAATGTGGAGAAAATTGAATTGCAAGTAAGGAACAGATAGAAAAGAAGCAAATCCTACATAAAAGGAAATATTTACTGTCTTTTTTCTGTCAAAACACGTGTGGTACAAACATGTAACTGACTCTTTTTCAATCAGCAATTTATTGTTGCTTGCAAATCCTCTAAGACTTCCTGGTTCTTTGCCAAATCTATAATTCATTTGATTTTTGTATTTATTCTTATAGTGTGAGCTTGCCCAAAGATAAAATAATTCCTTTTTTTCTTTTTGAGGATGAGAGACTAGTGATTGTGTTTTTGTAAGTAGCCATTGGAGCAATACAAAACAGCCTAGATAGGCTTGAGTTCAGGTAGCATTTTTAATGCAGCATTTCTTGTAACTTTTGATAATTCTTTCATGTAAGAAACTCTTAATCCCATATATACAATAACATTTTTTCAAAGTATATATTTTACCACCAGCCTATGTGAAATATATGTTACTTTTTAATACAGCTGTTGCTGGATGATGTTTCTATTATTTTCTTTATTAAAACATATGAAAGGTTAGAATCAAATGAAAAGATACATGATAAAATGCAAATATTCTGAACTTCCTTGTCAGCAAATCGTAGATTGTCTTATGACAGGATGACTTTTCTCCTATTTTTTTCCTGTATGCTCCCTCCAACCTTTAGATATTATCAGTTTTTCTGGTCTTGACATTAATGTGAGCTTTGGATGTTTTTAAGTGGATGCAGAAAGAAGACAGACATTTCTGAAGATTAAGTTCTGATTTTTGCCATTGGAATTGCAGGATTTCTGTAATAGGAACAACAAACAATGAAATGAGAGCAGAACAATTGAGAATGTGAGCAATATCTTGATGATTAAAGCCAGGTGCTTGAGAGACAATCACTGCCAAAGTTGATACAATTTCTTAATTAATTGGATGCAAGGAAGGGTCATTTGCATGGCACACTCTCACACTTCACAAACGATTCTCTGGAACATGGATTTCAAAGTGCTTCTAAAAAAGTATCATTTCTGTGTGTCCATTCCTTTGAAGAGATAAACTTAAGTACAATTGCAAAGAACTATTTAGTGATTTCTTTTTAATTGTACTTTTAATTCTTTTAAGTTTTGATGGATGATATTTTGAGGTCAAATAAACTCAAATGCACTAATGGATTATTCTCCTCTTTTTGGCCATTTGCTTGATCCTTATTTATATAATCAGTAAATGTCGGAACTATTACTAGAATTATACTTTGAGACAGTTGAGAATTTAACTGATTAGGCAGATGATTAACAAAAGCACTTAGTGTAGGACATACACAGTTTTTCATACTCCCAGGGGGCACATTTACGTTGGCACATTTCATTGCGAGCACAGGTCTCCTAGTAGAAATTTTGTGTGATAAACCTAAGGTACTGCTAATGCTTTCTATGAAGTACATGTAATAAAGGACAAATGAAGTAGATGAAATGAATCAAATTATCTACTCATCACTGGTTTCTAATTTATAACATTAAAACTAAGTTTTTCAGGTAAACTTGATACAAGAACTAGCATCTGGAAACATTACAGTGATCAGTGAGCAGTGTGGGTTGTGGTTTGGGTTTTCTTTTGTTTGCTTTTTGGGGGGAAGTGGTGTGCTGTTTTTTGGTTTAGTTGTTTTGCTTAAGGGGGTTGTTTGTTTATTTAAACTGTTTTGACTTTTCCTGCCTACCGATTTTGCAAACTTTCAAATGCTGCCTGATTTTTTTCATGCTGGGGCTATTATAAGTTTTGGAAGTTTCTGAAGGATTTTTACTAAGTGCTTTTTAACTTATTTCTGTTTCTGCTTGATGTTCTCTAAATGTGACTGTTGTGATTAGTCTTCAATAAGATATGGGTATGTGTTAGGATTCCCAGATGTTATGCAATAATTTTGCTGTACACCTCCAGAATAATCTGGCCAAAAGCAGAAGCACTTTTGGCCCTGGGCAGAACATCTCTGCCCCATTCCTCCTTTGTGCCTTGCACTGAATGTGGTTTGGCCAAACACGTGATTCAGAAAAAGTCTACTTTAGTAAAGACATTATTCTGATTAATACCAGTGTGGCAGAAGAGTATTAGGTTAAGAGTCCCTGTGGGCCAGACTGCACATCTGTTTGGAGCAAGAAACCTTACAGTCTGAACCTTAAAAGTCTACGCCATAGGAGTTACTTTATTGCTGCAATAAAATTTCTTATTATGACAGAGGATGGAGTTCTCTAAAGCACAGAACTGGTATTTCAAATATGTCCCACAGAGTCCAGCATTGTGCACAAATTAATTGGGATTCATTGTCCTATGTTTAAATGCTGTAGCAATGATCCAGGAAGTTTCACAGTGATTCAGAAGTGTCTTGAATCCTGAGTTGTCTGTTGGCCTCAGTGCTGTCATTTTCCACATATCTTTTCCAGTTCATCAGTAGGTTGTAAATCAGCCATTCTCTGGTAGTTTGCCAGTTTCTCTGCTGATATATGTGTATCTCAGAAGAATCATTTGCAAATTTAATTTATAAAAAATTAAACTGCATAAAGCTCTGAGCAACATAACCTCATAGCTGACCCTGTTTTGAAGAGGAATTGAGACTAGAGACCTTTAGAAGCCTCCTCTCTTTTTTTTCCCTCTTCACTCTGTTGAACTGTTTTTCCACAGAATGGGACTGCAGGAATTCAGGTTTAGAAAATGCTTTCATTGTAGACCATTCCAGCATCAAGAATATTGCAGAACACCAGAAACCACAGTGGTTACATAGGTGGACCTGAGAGCTGATATCTGCTCCCTTTGACAACACAAGTGCTTGTTTCACTGAATAGTGCAGTTGCCTCTTCCTTTGGTGTTTCATCACAGTTTTTGACATGAATAATCTTAGCTTTGAATCACAGTCAGAAAAATGGACCCTGAGTTACACACTGGCATTTTCTACATTGTCCTGTTTGCACTTTGAGTCTGGTGTTTGTTTTTTTTTGGTTGTTGTTGTTAGTTTGGTATTTTTTTAATAAAAGCAAGGGATATATTTTATGCTCATAAAGTAATTAACCCTTGGGACACATAGGCATGTGGTGACATCTCCTGTCATTCATCTCTGATCTTCATCCCCTCTAGGTATTTATATGATGATCAGAGGTTGTACCTAGAGGTTGCAGATGCTTCCTTTGTCTGCAAAAACCAACATGTCAGAACTGACCTTCACTACTTCACAATGAAGAATCAGAATTTCCCCTTTGAAACTGCATGGGCAAAGCTCTGACAGCACAGGCATATGTAGTTTCTCTTATTTGAAAAATACCTTTGTCTGTTTCTTTGGTATCACTATAGTGATCAATTCTTAATAAGAATAGGCAGTTTCATAAACTCATCTGTCATGAAGTGGGTGGTCACACTGGCACAGGTTGCCCAGAGAGGTTATAGAGATAATATGTACATTCAGATCCTGACTGGAGATGATCTTGATCAACCTGCTGTAGGTGACCCTGTGTGAGCTGGATGATGATGTGGTTATGTGAAAGTTTCCTTTCAACAAGAGAACGGTAGTTCCTGTTTTGGATTGTTTTATACTGTTGATATTCCTGTCTTGAATGATCTCGGTGGTTTTTTTCACTGTATGCATCATCCCTAAGGCATTTAATCACGACATAATATCTTGCTATTGATTTCATTCCAAATTCCTGCTGACTCCAAGGGGAGTGATGGCAGAATATGGCTTTGGGGAGATCAATCAATATCATACTGAAGTCTCCTAATCCCTAATTTCCTATATGACTGATGCTTTGCACTTGTAAAATTTACTGCCTGGTGATATTTTTAAAGGGCCAGTTTGATTTTATAAACCATCCCTGAGTTAATCAGGGACTGCTTTGAAGTGAATTATATTGTACAACTGGGAGCTCTTGTTGTATGTATAGTGAAATATGAAGTTTTTAGCATCTGGATACAATAAATTAGTTAAAAATTATAACTGAATAAACAAGGCATCTATTAAAATTTATTCCACTTGCATAGGGAAAAGGCAACACTTTTACCTAGAAATGTCTTTTAATCTCTGTAATATACTGCTGAGTCAGTTCACAACTGAAATTTGACAGCAAGAACTGTGGGTATTTAAGTTTCTATACTGTAGCAATTCTGTAGTTGATCTTCTCCCATTTTGTAAAATAATTATAGACAATAACTACCAGGTAGAAACACCTGCTGAAAGAACAAGGTGTAAAAGCATGTTACAAAATGTATAAAAACAGTCTGAAGTAGTCCATAGGGTGAGGAGGAAGAAATCCTCAATGTAATACCAGACTCCTTGCAGAAGAGAGGATTATCCCCTTCCTCTCCCACATCAGCATCATCTCTCCCCACCACACTCCTCTCAGTGAAGATTTGGGACATTGAGGTCTCATTGTTATGCTCCATTAGACTGAAGTCTATGGACCTAAGGACCATAGGAGAGACCTATGGAGTCTGTCTGACCTAAGGACCGAAAGGGGCAGTGAAAGGCTCAGCATAACATCAGAGAGAAAGGGGTAGATAGTAGAAAGGTTGTGGGTATCAATTTTGAGTTGGTAAAATTTGGACTATAATATTAATAACATTTTAACTGGACAAATAATTCTTTGATTAGACTGTTAGGGCTTTAATTAAACTAATGTAAATTGTAGCTTTGCATTTAGAGTGTTTCCTTCCCCTTTTGCTTGCCAGGTGTTGAGTACGATGTGAGTCAGCATCAGGCACTGCACACACTCTGCTCCTTCCCTGTCCACTTCCACAAAGGTGTTAGCATGTTCCCATCCTGCATTTTGAGGCAAAGTGGGGTAAAGAGCTGGTATATCCATGATACACAGCATAGAATTGAGTGGACTGTAATAGTGTATAGTATATTTTTTCCCTACTTCTTTTTCTTGGGTGATCTGTGTATGAACAAAATCTTCAGAGACCAAAGATTCTGCTTATGACTATGCATCTGCTCTCTCAAAGGGCTCAAGAGGGAACATTTGGCTCTTTGTGATTATAGTATTTTTCTCTGATAATTTCTGTAACATGCTAGCTGGCCTCCTACATCAACTCCTGAATGGCAAGTGACAGCGTTTTTTTCTTCATGAAAAGAAATTTTTAATGGGCTGCACCATAAATAGCTGGAACTTGCAGTCTTATGTGAAAAATACAGGATATGAGTCATTACCAACAGCAGGAGACCTTAGATCTCTGTAGCTTTACGTATCTTCTGTGGCCATATCAAGGACTGTGTTTAATCTGAGCAGCACATGTTCATTCCAGATAGCTACTGGAGGCAACCTGGCTCCCACTGTCTGGTTTTGTAGTACCTGCTCTCTAGTAAAACATACTTCTAGTCTTTAAGGCGACTCCAGTTCATTTTAGAGTCAGTTTCTGGTACCTTCAACTAAAAGTGAGGAAAATACAGTAATTACTTGATTGTCTTTAGTACAAGGAGAGGAACAGGCTGACTCAGGAAGCCAGACTTCAGTTCTTTCCGGTGTTTCTGATGTCTCCCATTCTGGCAGAGCGGTCACTTTTCTGAGGCAAATTATGTCTTTCAATGAACCTTTAAAATTTTTAACTAGGTTAGCACTTTGAGCAAAGACAAAAATTGTTATGACAGTTTCTGTAAATCTCTAATTATTTCTAATATTTTTAAACATTCAATTAAAAAAAACAATATGAACTTTCTCCGCATGTTCCATTCCCAAGAGCTCCATGGGTTTGAAATTTTTGAATACAGTTTTGAATTGCTTTACAATTCAGTCTCTCACAGATAAAGAAGCCAAAGCACAAACATTATAATAACTTACTTTAATGTAGGGCTCAATGAGAGAGTACAAAAGCAATACCTTCCAGATCTTTTGACTCGAAGGACTGTGCTTTAATCAAACACCATACTTCTGGATACTTTAGCTGTAGTCTGCTAAGCAAACTCCAGTTTAGGGGAACTTACTGCTTGAATCTAAGTTTGAATAAACAGCTTTAATGCTTTGCACCTGGTAGGGTTGATTTCCAAGACTTTTAAGATAAAAAGTTAAATGTTTGTTTAACACAGTGAGACAATAGTCCTGACACAATGGTAATGGCTGAAAAATCACATTTCAGGTGGTCAGTAACTATCAAGGTCTTTGAAGAGGAAGCAAAATCTGCCTGAAATTGCTTTTCTGTTTCTTAATATTTGAGCATGTTCTATTTTGCTGCATTATTACAAAACACCAGTAGCAAATATTGGGACATGGGTGATAATGCAGTTTTCTGTCTTGTAGGTCACTAACCAGCTCCTTTGCAATAAAGTTGGACTGCTCTTGTGTACATTCTGTTTCTCCTTATTTTATGCAAAAAATTGCAACATCTTTTAAGAAAAGCACTGAATGAGTGCTTGGGGCTACCTGTCCCTCTTAGCATGGTGGTGAAACAAACTTTTGACAAGTATGACCCATGATCATTTTTCTATGTCCCTTTGTGGGTCTCAGGCCAGAAGGACTTGGAATGAGAGATTGAAATGAGTCCAATAGTTGCAAAAGGAAAAATTACCTGGAATTTTCTCATCAAGGTTGCTGTGTTTTAGCCACCATTACTAGAGATGTTTCTTCCCATGAGAGCTTGCATATTGCATTTTTAAAGTTAGCCTCCACAAGGAAATGAGGAACTAATTAATTGCAGTTTAAGCTTCTGATTTGCAATTGTAACTACAGAGAAATCCAGTCTTCTAAAGAAGTGGATGGAGAGAACTGTAGCACTAAGGGCTCTTCTTTCAAGACTGAAAATGAATAATTTAGTCAGGATTATGTTTCTCTTAACAAAATTGCTGTTGTGGCTGAAAACCTCTATTTTTTTTTTTTCTACACATGATGAATAAATACATCTAAAACAATGGAGAGTTGACTTGAACTTTACTCAAATATTTAGCATGGTTTGGATTTGTCCCTATGAAAGAAAGGAAGGAGAAGGCTCAGGAATATGTTTGGATCTCTGATAATAACACTAAGACTTTTTTGACCTTAATTGTTATTTATTAAATGTAAAGTAGAAGCAATACTTATACTTTAAATGTGGATAAAGAGTTTTTTTCCAAGCAGAATAATTTTATGGTTGGCAATATTTAATCTTGTATTTTAAATTCTTCTACACAAATTGCCTGTTAGGTGTTGCTGATGACAGCCTGGTACCATGAGGGGTTTGTTCTCGCATAATGAAACCCACTACCTTGTAGCTGTGATATTATACCTTCAAAGGGACCAATGCATACAAGCATCAGTTTTCTGCACATGGTCCAATGGAAGAAGAGGGCAATGACATGTAACAATGCTGATGTTCCTTGGGAAGTAATTGGTTAGAATATATGCAGTGCTACTTAGTTCCATGGATCAGCAAAAACTCTAATATGAATTTCCTTTGGGTACTGTGAAAGCATCTTCCACAGCTGAACTTATTTAATGCTAATAGTTTTATCAGGAATTCCATATGGTATTCCTGCAAATATTGCCAGCTTTTTGGTATATTAGGTCATACTGGAATACTGGTAAAAACTGATTTCTTTGGCTGTGACAAGTCATAATGGGGAGGTTTTGACTGTGGAATTCTGAAAATCTGTACCATACTGATAGTAGGGTAACTGCACCATGACTGGAAGGACATACCCATTTATAGAGTAACCACAGCTGAAGTTTAAATTCTGGTCCAGAGTGGCACCTAGCAAATCCTGATTTCCAAATGCTTTTCATTGCCAGAGAAGCTACATCTTCAGCTTCCAGTGCAAGGATATGTCAAGTGAACAGTGTTCTGCTAAAGCTGCAGAATAACACACTGCCAGGGATGCTGCTGTAGTCACTCAGGTGGAAATCTCTGAGTGATGACAAGAGACTTCACAGCTGTGTCTGACTAAGGTGCTTGTAACATTAGTAAAGTAAATAGGTAGGGTAGGGCTGATGGGCCCTTGACTAACCTTGAATTGTCAAATGTCAGGCCAGAGAAACAGTGGGTGACTATGGGCTTTGTATTTTTAGATTTCAGCTTGAAGCTGATTTATAGTAGCTTTCCAGTCTCAAACAAACTGCTTAGGGCTTCAAGGACTGGACTGGGTGTTACTGACTTTTCAGAATGTGCACGGGCAGCTCAGAGAGGCTTTCAGTATTGAAACTGGGCGGTCAAATTGAGGGATTTGAAATTCACTGTAAATCCACACTCTGAAATTAGCCTTTCTGCTTTTTGAGACTTCTGATTCTGAAAGATGACATGTGTAATCCTGAAATTTGGCAAGCACCAGTGAAGATGAGTAGCTCTTGCCTTCTCACTGCCTTGATTTTTCCACTTTTGTTGGAATAGCTAAGATGTGCAAGGTTACAGATTTCTATCATTGCTTACCAGTCTTTAATGAGTGTTTTGGTTTTGGTAGCATAATATCTAGGTATATTTAGCTAAGAAGTTCCCTGCAACATACTAGACATGACAAAATCTTTTTCATCTCCTGAATGTTTACTCTCTACCTCTTACAGGTGTGTTAAAACATGAGCTTTGTTTGAATAAGGCTCATTAATGTCTGTGCTTGTTTGGTAACTAAATGGAGATGGAAGTTGTGGTCCAAACACCTTTCCTTTGTGATAGACTAAAGGGACTAGCCAGAAGGGGAAGGTATGTGTTGTTCCTGCATCCATCACTCTGTATGCTCCCTGTTTTGTGGCAGACAGTGAAGCCGACTGAGCAGTAGTGGCTCATGGTGTTCACTAAGTGGCAGTCCCAAATTTCATATATGCTTTCCTCCCATCTGGTAAGTGGATGAGTCATTTATGACTCAATTTTCTCCACTCAGCTTAAGAATAATTCCTAATGACTCACATAGAATGTTTTCAGGGACTCTTGCTGTTGGAGAGCACTTGATCTCTGCTGCTCTCATGTTCTCGTCTCTCCCATACTGTGGACTGCGGTTTAACTTCCAGAGCAACACAGTTTTACCTGGAACTCAGGATTGCTGCAATTGCTGCTTTAGTGAGCCATTTCTGATTTAAGTAGGCTTTTTGCTTCGTTTGTAGTACTGTCACTTTGTGAGGTGGAGCTCAGCCTCATGGATTGAATGAATTAGACAGTGTATGTGAAGCCCAGGTGCTGGGCCTCCTGGAGGTGCTTGTGGCATGCACAATGCTCCTGCAGGGTGTGCTGATGCAGGGACAGGACCTCCCTTTTGGGTAGCTGTGTCAATGGCTGAGCATGCTCATGGCTGGCTGAGCCAGAGCCTCAGCAGTGTGGGTACAGGCTTGCCTTCAGCAGAAGGGCATGCAGTAGGAACAATTAGCATTACAGGTTTGTTACTCCTTCCCCTGTGCACAATGAATAGAGAGAGTTGGCCTGGCCTTTTGTACGTTATCTGTTTTAATTGTAGGCACAGCTTTGTGTGTTGGCTCTGTGTTTGAAGTGCAGTTCAGTATAAAGCCTTGTTGTGCATGACTCTGCTCTAACCCCTGTGTGCAGCAACAAGCTGCATTTGTGCAGTGAGCTTAAGTAACTCTCTAAATTGCTAGTGAAGTCTGCAGGTGATAAAGAGAAATACAAGAGTTGACAGAGAATTTTTGGTGGACTTATCATCGTATGTATATATGCTCATTCTTGCCATACCGCAGCCAAAAATGTATGTAAATGTACACTTCCCATAGAGAAAAATGCAGATAGTACATCTAGGAGATGCAAATAGCAACTCATGAATCTTGCAGTTTTTCCAACCATATGGCCAGTCCTATAGATGTGCCCCTTATGTAAGAGAGGCCTAATTCTACACTTCAGTGATGTGTGACAGTTCACTGGAAAGGGAGTTTGAGAACCACTAATTAAACGAAATGTCAGGTCTCTTTCATATTTGAATTTTTAATTTTTGAATCCTTCCATCAATAACCAAAGTTTGTATGCTTAAAACTGAATCTTTGTGCTATAACTCCTTTTACTTATCTTTCCATTTAATTAGAACTAAATAACTCTTTCTCCTTAGCTCATTCTTTTGTCCCTAAAGCAATTTCTTATATATCCTCACTAATTACTAGAATCACATCTCGATAGCAACCATTCTTGATGGCTCTGTGATTGTTTAAGGATTCACCTCCAGAAATAGCATTTGCTTCACCATCTATAGCTGAAATTAAATACCTCATAAAAATGTAATTTTCTGTTTGACTTTATCCTCTGTCAGCAGATATTTTCTAGCTGGAGTTTAAATATGATGTAGATATTGCCCCCAAACTTGTCTTCAGTTTGCAGTAAGAATACAAAGGCAAAAAAGGATGTTTGACAGAAATAACTGCATGAAAATTAGGATTTCCACATCTGGAGGGAAAACTGAAACATTATAATAAGATCACTTGAAAGAGATAAAATTAATGCCCAGCCCCCCCTCCCCCCGATACCTGGTAGCCATGGAATGTGAAAGGTTGTTTTTGTTTGTTTGTTTTTTTTTTTTAATTTAATTAAAATAATGTTATTTTATTTAAA
>JAWWEE010000162.1:24334742-24381173 GCA_035221455.1 Xenops minutus | reverse complement strand
ATTAATATTTAATGATCTCTTTTGTTCAGTTGCAATAAATTAATCTATTGGAATAAGCTATAATTTTCAATAAGCATTTAAAGAATTTTTTCTACCTGGAGCACTTTTTTGTGGAACATGTAAGTATGAAAATAATAATAAAAAGTCCTCTTAAACACATTTTTGAATAGTTAATTATTTTAGAATAATTAAGCAATCAAATATGGGGACAAACAGTTGTGGAAAAAAGAGACAAAAATGGGCCAAGGCAAAGTATAAAAACAATTAGGGTAGTAAGATTACTAGGTAGTATTCTCAAACATCAGCCTACATCCTGGTCTTGGACTTTGATCTTACTAACAGGCATTACAAAAGAAGTAGGAATGTACTGTTTTCAGTTTATTCATGCCACTAAATCAGGAGGTACAAAAGAGCAAATGTGATCATAAACATACATCATAAAAGCAATTTCATGACCTTGTGAAACAAAATAATAGCAATAGGAAATTTAATATTGGGAATGGTAAGGTTATGCTTCTCTGGATTGACATTTCTGTTAGAGACTGGAGGCCCATCAGCTGGGAGTGGTGGAGAAGACCAAGACTGTTAGTTGACTAAGAGGCACAAGAAGAAATAAAACCCTGAAAGAAGCAAATGTTCCCAGGTGCGTACTGGCTGAGGTCATTGCAGAAAAGATGGGTACCCCAAAATGGGTTCAGTGCTGTTGGACAATGGGCTGGTTAATCTCTACGTGCTTCAGCACACTGAAGCCTTGCTTGTCAAAGAAAAAATGTATGCGAACTCTAACTTCCAAATTCAGCGTGCTAAGCAATATGTATGGATTACATGCTTCAGTGTCTGTCACTCAGTACTTTTAGTGTGTGTAGAGGTGGTTTTTGCATCCCTGGAGATAATACTACTCGTTGCAGATTTTATAGCTTGAAGAAAACTCTTCTCTAAAATGTGGCTTTCCACCTAAGTACATCAATTTGTCCACCACTAAACAGAACTATATTTCATTATAGACTTTAATGGAATTGGGAAGGAACCCAAGAATATCCATATTGGTGTCTAGCATTTTGCAGATGCCTTTAGAAAACATGGTTTCCAGAACTGATCAAGAATAGCTACTTCCCTTGTGAAGTGATCAGAGAAAATGATCTCTGAACTATGTAATTTTACTGTTATTTATTGTCATTTTACTTAAATTAGAGGGAAAGGTAAGAGAAAACAGTTAATATCACATATGCTACATATTATTCTATATTCTTCGCTTATATTTTCAACAGCACAAGCTGCCAAGTCTCCACTCCTCCTGGATTAATTTTTGAACTCTAAACAAAATGTAATAACTGTTTAAATTCAGTGTTGGTTTAGCTTGAGAAGATTTATTACATGAATTTCTTTAATTTGTTTTGCTGGAATAAATGATGCAATAAAGAAATGGGGCCAAAACTCTCATAATTTTTACATTTCAGCAAGTTGATAGCAAAATTATTTTGTCATCAATGAAATGTGTATAGATTTACATGACTCATATTATAACTAGTATAACTAATGAAATATGAACTAAAAGTAGTCACTGAAATGTTAACATCCTGGGCACCTCTGCAGCCTGTCAGTCCCACCTGCACTAAAACAAATCCTCTCTCCTGTCATTTATTAGGTATTTTACAATTATATTGATCCTCTGCTTCTCCAGCAAATTAAGGAACTTCCCATGTGGTTCTGTATAGTTTGTTGAAGTTTGACTTTACTAGTTAATTTGTATTTATACTTTGGATAATTTTTTGGATGAAGAGACTTTTCTGAGACTTCTTTACTTTTTTTTTTCCTGCTTAAAGGGAAAAGTAGCTGAAATTGTTCTCCTTCATATGAACTTAATTCTGGTAGATAATTCTCCAATAGATAGTGATTGTGAAAGGAAAAGGTGAGATGGGACTGAGCTAGAGTTTGATGAATGCTATCCAGGATCTATAACCTGAAATAACTTTTACCTTAGATAACACTTTTTATTACATTCACGATTACTTTTTCTATGTCTGCTGCTGCCTTTCAAATATTACAACAAAAACGTCCCCTAGATTGTCACTTTCCTTTAAGAAATCTGGGGGTTTATTAGGTGCGATGCTCCTGTTAGAGAGCTCCAACTGTTCAGGCACGGACATCTGAGCTTTGCATGGATATTTTGGGTAAAATTAACACAAGTAGTGTTACAAGAGTACTGTGAGTATCTAGCAGCATTGGAGAGCTGAAGTCCTCAAGGGTTGAGGACGGAAGGCTTCTAATATGTGAGAGTTACACCTAGTCCAGGAGATAGTTCTTAAAACTGTTGCAATGGATCTAATTTTTGCTTTGAAGAGCTAACCAGGTACATCTGCAGTTGTCTTCGCATGGTATTTATGTGCTTGCCTCTGCAGAAGAATAGTGCTAGCATCCCTCAGGGTATAAACTGCTCACTGTTTGCAGTAGCTGTATGAGGCCCAAAGATATCCCACTGCATTTAATGAGAGGTGTCAAAACAAGGTTCTGTGTGATAGTTTGACCTGATGTTTTGCAGCAGTTTAAAATTGTTAGCATGCCTGGAAACTACTGAAAAACCCCCAACTGTCTTAATTCAGTTTAATTAAGTTTTTTGCACTGCATATTTAAAGTATTTTTTTTTCCAGTCATTTTTGTGATGTTATCTGTTCTCTGTTTCCTTTGACAATTAGCAATAAACTGGATGTTATCAGTGAGGATTTCCTTTTGCATGTAGGGGAACACTTCTCCAAGGTATTAATAGTGCCTCTGTCCTCCTTCCAAACCTATAATATACTCAGCTCACTGTACAGGAGACAGATGGAACAGTAAATCTTTGGAGAATAATTTGTAGTTCACTGATTAGTCCTTGCCTTAGATGTTGTGTTTGAATTTATTGCTCCATTGTGCCAAAAGAAAAGGATGAAGGTTTTTTATCTCCATGTAGCACACACATGGCAGGCAGCAGCAGCATGAACTTGTCCACACTGCTCTGGGAAGGTACCTCACTCCTCTGCAGGAGCCATCCCTTCTGTGGGATAAAGCACTTGTTTCTGTAGCCTCCTCAGTGTTTGTGACAGCCAAAGTGAAGTGCAGTTCTACTGATTATTTGCACCCTTCAAACTAGGCTAAAAATTTTCTTCATCAGGGAAGTTGCTAAGATGTGTTTTATATAGACCACTGCAGGCCAAATTAAAATTATTGCAGGGATAGGAACTGAAAGTGTTCTAAAATTAAAATAATTGTAAACTTTGTTTTACAAATTTTTTTAAAAACTCTGCAATATGTCTTTTCAACTAATTAACCAACTGTTATTAAGAATCACACCCCCCTGCATTTGAAAAGCCTAGTAAACCAATTTTCAATTTTAGATTGAGTTTTGCAAAAGAACAATGTAAGCCGTTGTTTTATTCTTTTTTAACTCTGTATTGTAATTTTTTTTAATAGCAAAGACAGCTTGTTTTCACATTGGTTTCCTGGATGTGCTTTTTTTTGATGCACCTAATTACATTCTTCCAGACAACGTGAACTGCACTGAACTTAAGCAACCTCAGCAGCTGATGGCATTGTGTTGCCCAGCAGCTTCAGAACGGGTTCTCCACTTGTGCTGAGTTGCCATAGTAATACCTGCCAGAGGTGGACTTGCTTGAGAAGTTGCAGTAAGAACAATTGTCAAACTAACATAATGACAGATACATTGGCCACTGCAACAGCAAGAAACTGGAAATTATTTCTGTCACAAACATAAATGAAGCTTAATCTCACTGAGGATCATCCCTAGTTATGTTTCTGTTTTGGGAGGTCCAACATTCTGCTTTATTTGATAAATGCACCTACAAAAAGGTATGAGATGGGCACAGCAGAGTCCCCAGAGTTACTTTTTGAATCCATGACATCTGTCTCCTCTTGGTTAGAGTCAACCAAATTTACACCTTACATTTGTACTTTATACTGTGTAATATTTCAATACTGGACAATTAATATGAGGCTCAAATACTGGCCCTCAGGGAGGGCCAGTTTTAATACTGGGTTTCTGCAACACCCTTCCTTTTCCCTCTTTTTGTTATGGAGCCATGCTTTATTTTATTTCTTCAACTTGCTGCAAATATTCTTGATATAATCTCATTCTCCAGTTTAAGAAGTTCAGATATTTGGAGAAGCCAAAGGAGAATGTTTGTGAATATGATTTTAAATTATCTTTTTTATTTTAAAATGTCTCTGAGTTCTGAATACTTCTGAGTCTTCCCACTTCTTCAGAGCCTTTCAGATACTTTAATGTATACACTAAAGTTGCAAGGTTGAGAGTTTACAGCCCTGGAAAACTAATGTAGTAGCTTCAGCCCTACAATAATTATTAGCTCATCTGTTTTGCTTCACTGGCCTATTCAGACACATAGGAAAAAACCCAAATCACTGTCTGCAAAAAAAGCTAGAGCCTTTCTTTTGGATGCATGTTTCCAGATTTGTTTTGTTTAACTTAATAGATTGAGAACACAGTTTCCCCTCTGGTATTTGATTTATCTGTTTAACTTTCCTGGATTAAAATTCAATTTAGTCAAATACTTGGATAAAATGATGCTTTAATTTGGTCTTCCTGTCAGGATTTTTTTTCTCCCTGAAGCAGCAGCTGATTATTTTTCTCAGTGTGCTCTGTAACCGTGGTTAAGTGTTAACTGACCCACGTTTCTGTCTTGGACCCCAGGGTTAAAATCTCCATTTGGAAAGTATCATGGTGTCCCATCCTACTCTGCCTTAATTGTCCAAAATTAAATGTGATCAGAGTGGGACCCTGTTTGAACAGACACAGCAGTGCAATGTTAACTGCTTGCTGATGATGTGTTTGCTTAGCAATTTGCAGGCTATCATTCTGATTAATAAAAAAAAGGCTGTATCTATGGAAACAAAGTGTGCAAAATAGCTTTTACGTCTATGAGGAATGATCAAGGAAAATGACTAGGTGGCCTTAAAAATTATAGCAGCTGTCTTCTGAGCAAAACTCAAGGCATTGCTGGTGTAAAAAGGATTGTGGCAATGTGAGGCATGTACAATCCTAACATTTTAACTGTAATTCCAATCAAACATTCTTTTAGAAAATTCTGTCTATGAAAATCACTGCATCTGTTTGCTGTTTTGATTTTTTTTAAATTATGCTCTTTTGAATTGCCATGTCTTAATTAAGGAGATGTCCCATAGACGATTTAAATCATATATATTATTAATGAATTGCCTGTAGATTAGCTCTAAAAGAAATTAAAATTTCTACATGAGGATAATATAGAGTATTTTGCCCCAAACTTGCCACAGTTTTTGCTCTTTTGGAGAGTGTCTATGTGGAATTTCTTTCCAATTTTATTTTTCCAGCTAAAAGTGCTTGCTAACAAATGACAAATTGAGGAATGCTCCTGGCATTAAAAGTTCTAGTCTTTAAGATGTCTTTTTCCCTCAGCTTATTGACTCCCAGAAGTTACTGTTTGATGTGATCAAAACATATTTCATGTGCCATTGCTACAGCAAACACAGGAAACTTCTGCATTCTTTTAATGGCAAGTGATAATGTGGGACTGAGTTTATTCACCTCTGCTCCTGTAGATGGACACAGAAGGTCATAACCTTCCTCAGTTATCACACTTCCATTCCCATTGCAAATATGTCTTGGAGAACATGAACTTGATCCCATTTGGGTGAGGGTAAAATAAGATTTGCTCCAGGAATGCACACTGCTTTCCAGCCACTAAAAGGAGGTTGATCCAAGGGACTAGATCAGAGATGTTATGCCCTCAGCTCTGTAGACTCACTCCAATTGCAGTCTATTGAGGTAATTAACTGAGCTGGGAGCAGACTGGAGTAAAAATCCGTGTCTCCCAGGAGACTAGCTCTGAACAGGGCATTTTTCCTCAGAAAAAAGAAAGGAGCCGAGGGAGCAAGTAGATTTTACATTTAATTATCTTCACTGTTTTATTAAGAATATTCTTTAGCAAATTACTGTGAATGAAGAAAATGTAAGAATATTCAAATTTGTTAGTAACATATTAGTATAACATTTTATATTTCAGGTCCTTTATGGTAACAAGAGCAGAAGGGAACAGAGGTTTTCCAAGTTGGGTGGTTGTTTTTTTTTTCTCCCCAGTGAAATGCTGTTCCTCAGGGGCCAGTGAAAGCATTTGAGCATGATGCAAGTTGAAATGAGGTGCAAGAGCAGTGTGGCAGCAAAGCCCCCCATACTCCTTGTGAAACCAGCCTTTGCTGATGGCAAGAGAGAGGCTGCAGGAGCCCTTCTGTGACTGTGTCCCCTTTAGAACTATTGCAAAATTTGATTTTCATTGAAAACTCATACTTCTTGCCTGTACTCTGTGCTCCAGGGGAAAAGAAACTTCTAGAAGTACAATACTACTGGTGAGAGTCAACCTTGGGTGCTTTTACTTGGGTCCCTCTTGTAAACAGAAACTGAATGTTTATTTAGGATTTTGTGGTCCTTATTTTGACATCGCCTAGACCCGCTTGTAACAGCAGCAAATCAGTTAGTGAGGAGCAAAAGGTGCATAGAAAGCAGGAAGGCAAAAAAATGTGATGTAACACGAAAACTAAAATAAATGAACAGGCATACAAAAATAAACATTTCATATATGTCTCAAGATATGTTTAAGGTATAATGTAATATGATTGAAACATTAATTGCCAAAATATAAATGCCTGAGCCTTTGAATGTTTTAATAGTTTTTAAAGTTCCATGGAAGGCATAAAAGTTCAGATATTTTGAAACTGCTATTATTGCATTGACAGATTATGAAAGTTTATTTACTTGGAAAGAAACTGAGCTTAGTTAGAAATCCAAGCATATTGCAATAGCTGTAGCTGAATTTACACCTTTTCACTTATGTCAAAAGAATTGTTTACATAGATTAAAATATTTTTGCAGTTAAGTATTATTTTAGAATTTATAGGCAGCTGAGTTTGGAAAACATTCATGTAGAGGCAGCACAGAGTGATATAACATCATTTGCAAAAGTCTTTGTGAAGGATACGCTGTGTTTTATCCAGCCATAAGGAGCAAAGTGCTCCTTAGTGAATGGTACGGCAGAGTTTTTCTTGAGAAAGCTTTTTTGTTTTGTTTCCATTCACTTCCAGATATGATGAGAGTTTGCAGGAGTGTTTCCAGATCATGCTTGTGAGCTGTACCATGTGTGCACTTTGGAAAGTCAAGTGTCTACAAATGTCTGAATGTTCCAGACAATATTGGATTGGTTTTGCAGTGGGATTCTCTTGGAGGAACACAAATTGAATTATAACAAGTGAGACAGAAACTTGGAAAAACTTGGCGAACGATTGTGCCATAGAATCTTTAGATTTCTAGCACTGTGAATTTAAAAAAAACCCTAACACCACCACTCCCCAAAGAAACCAAGAAACAAATCGCCCCCTTCCCCCCGCCCCACCCATAAAATTCGCACCACCCGAGAAACTGAAAAACAGCAACAAAGCCCCCTCCAGATGTAATACATACCAGATAGCTGCAAAAATGCCTTCTTTCTCATTGTTGTTTTGGCATCCTGCTTTCCCCTCTCCCTCTTTTAGAAACATGCCAAGAAATGGATGAAAATGATGAATATTACACAGGCAAACCTATGTCAGGGGACACACAAGCCTCATCTTTGCTTACTAAAGGGAAATCTAGGCCGTAGGGAGACTAAGCAAGTTAGGAAAGGTCATACAGGCAGTGTGTGACAAGGTGGATCATCTTCCAGAACCTCAGGTTGGTGTTTGTACAGCAACACTTTATTCCATTGTGCCCATCAGAGACAAATGTCTTTGAGAAGGTAGTGCCACTGGCAACATGTCAAAATTGGAATGATGAAGCATTTGAGAAGACGCTCTAAAGAGCTCCTGATAAGTTAATGGTGTTTCTATAACAAATTTTCGTCAGACACCAGAGTATTACTTAAGTTCTGGGGAAAGCTACATTCTGACTGTATAAACAAAACCAACTGCAAGTGAAATAGTACTTTATTTTAAATCTAGCAGATATGAGCAATTTACTGCAGTATAATTTAATGCACTATTGCATTCTATTCCTTTCTGAAAAATGAGTCACAGCAATTCCAAGTTCAGGTCTCTGTATCAAGGAATATAAAGGAAATTATATATATATGTAAAAACATCATATTCTTAGGACATAAGTTCAACAAATTATTTCAAAATCTTTGAACTCTGTGTATGAATCTGTCTGAATTAGGGTAGTTTATAATTATACAGTCAGTGTGATAATTGTAAATGATACTGAATCTTCATCTACCAAAGCCATACTTCAAGAAAGAAAGTTCTTTATTTTTTAGGGGGGAAAAAAAGGCAGTTTGGTTGTGTTAGCTCTTTTTCATAGTGTTGCTCTAAGGGTAAATTCCCCTTCATTTGAACCTCAGGATATTTCCTTTTGTATTCATGTAATTCAGAAAAAAACCCTATATTATGTGACATGTTTTATTTAAATGTTATTAATAAATCTGTGAAGTTAATAAATCTTAGTTGTAATTTGGAAAGGAGAACACTTCAGTTCTTTAGAAAAAGCAACTTTTTATCAAGATACAGGAATATAAGAATAAAGAATTTTAAAACTGGGAGTTTTCTTACAAAATCATTTGACTTGAATATTACAAAAAGTTATTAAAAATCGAGAGGGATACTCTTTCATGTTTTCTCAAATATGAGTAGATACAGAAATTCTTTTACATTTTCCTCAGAGGCTTAACATCCACAGCCAGCTTCTCTGTGCCAGAAGGAATTCTTAGTGAAGTATAAGAGCAGCTTGAGTGGGTATGTGATAAAATAAATCATCTGAAATTAATAAATATTCTCATTGCATGCTATATATCACAATAAAAAATGTATTTCAAAAGAATGAACTTCAGTAGAACATGCCTTGTTTACAATATAATGAAACCCAGAAAATAATTTTTGCTGATTACAAGTAGCCTTTGTTGAAGTGATTGAGTGCAAGCAATTTGTAACAGGGTCTTTGGGTTTATATTTGCAGAAGCCAAGAGTTGGACTTGATGATCCTTGTGAGTCCCTTTCAGCTCAGGCTATTCTATGATTCTTTGTTTCATTTTGCACCAATTTAAATAGGTGATCATACAGAAAACAATGAATAATCAAACCCCCAGGCACTTATGCCCTGTTATGTGCATGTCCTTTAAAATTTATTTCTTGTCTCAGATTGTCTTTCTTGCACACTACTAAAATCTTGCCAAATTATTTTTGCTAGTAGAAAAAATATCTGGTGGTTTGTTTGGAAGAGAGGTTCATCTTACAGGATCACAGAATATGCAGATTGAAAGGGACCCACAAGGATCATCAAGTCCAGTTCCTGGCCCTGCACAGGGTCATCCCCAGGAGTCACACCATGTGCCTGAGAGCATCATCCAAACACTTCTTGGACTCTGTCAGGCTCGGTGCTGTGACCACTGCCCTGGGAAGTCTGTTCAGTGCCCAACCACCCTCTGGGGGAAGAACCTCTTTCTAATATCTGCTCTTGACACAACTTAGCTTTGCTTTGCAGTTTTATTGTTATAGCAGGGAGAGGGTAACTGTTAGTTCAAGTCACATTTCTGTATTCTGTGTATAAAGAAAATAGCACATGGATGATTTCCTGTCCCTGTAGATGTGTCAGTTTGTTCACTTCTCAATTTCCAAGTGAATATTAAATTTCTGCTCTCATTAAACCTTAATGCTGTATTTTTGTTAACTACTCAGAAGAACATTAGAACTTTAGTGTACTCATAGTGATGAGTATGTATATATTTAGTTACAACTGCTGTGAATTCTCTTAGGATTTTGGCCTGCACATTCACTGAACTTCTATACTGTGTTTAAAGGAGAAAAAAGTTTCTTTGAATTTTATCCACTGGAACTTACTTCTTTTAAAAGCTACTTATTTTAAGCAAAACGAAGTGTTCCAACATGCTGATTATTAAATAGCCTGCACTGCAATAAAGTGTGAGCAAATGTTATTCCCATCTGTGGTCTTCGCTCGAAGACTAAATAAGGGAGAACTTACATCTAAGAACATTTTGAATATAATGCATTCACTGTTGAAAAGGCCAAGTTTCTGGAACCTTTGTGTTGCAATATTAGTGCTTGGAAAACATGGAGACTGTATTCAATCATGTCAGTGAGACTGCAGGTGAGGAAAGGCTGACAACTCTGAAGTTGAAATGGACTTGGATATCAGTGTCCCCATTGCCAGAATGTATTTCATTTAAGAGCTTTGAATCCTAAAAGTTGTCGTTAGGATAAAGGTACATTGAATATACTCCATGCTTTACTGTGATTTCATTTTGAGGATTCTTTTCATCTGTGTTCCTTCCCAGTTTTAAATTCTAGGTGACAAAAAGATGATCCTTTTTTTATATATATAGAAAAAAGCGCAAAAGTATAGGGCCCAATTTTAATGGTTTTCAGAAGCATAAAGTATCTTCAGAGATACAAAAAATTTAATTACTTTTAATCAGTGATTTCCACAATCAAAGATTTTGCTAAGGACCCGGATGGGTATGGCTTGTACTAATGTCACAAGTTGATTATTTTTTTTGAATAGGAATGTCAAAAGCAGAATGTAGATGCTGCATATTCTATATAACAAAATATTAACAATTATTTTTGTGCTCTATACTAACTGAAATAACTCCCAAGGCAGCTTCAGGTTCACTCCCTGTGCAATGTCTGTCACAGAGCACCCAGCCTCAAACAGCAGCTCTGCCACTCAACCAAGAAACAGGCACCTGTCTGTGCAGGCATCCTCACGTGAGTACCAATGGACTTCAAAGTACCCTCTGTCTTAAAGACTTTGAAGTAGGACCACAAATGACACTTTTTATTATTTACTTTTCCAAAATCTGGTGTGTAATTCATGCAAATTTCCAAGATGTTTTATTAGTTAATTAAAAATCTAAAATATATTTTTTTCAACGTTCTTGGCTTGGCACCAAATAACTGCTTTCTGTATCGTTAAATCCTAAATGTACTTATATGTGAAGAATAAAAATGAAATGAGTAGGAGGATAAAATGCAAAGATTTAATTGCTTTAAAGTGTCAGTCTTGTAAGTTCATTATTATTCTTGATGTTGTTCTTGCTTTTAAAAAAAATGCCCAGTCTGACTAGAAGCTCATTATTCAGAGAGTACAAATTCTTCATTGAAGGGTTCTTTTCAGGCTTAAACTCCATAGCTTTTTGGGGACTTTGAAAACAGGTTTGTTTTTTTAAGACAGGTTTTTTAGTGTGAGCAGAGTGATGAATGTTTTGGTTTTGTCTCCTGTTTGTTTTCTTTGCTTTTGTCAGTTTATTTTTGCTTTGTTTCTCTTCAATTGGAGTTTTCCAGCATGTCAGTAAATATTTTGTAGCATCCTTTGGGATGTCATGGACTTACACAGATTTTGGATTAGGTCTACTTTTGCTTACACTGAATTTGTAGCAAGAATGTTGACCGTAAACCTTACAGAATTTTTTTCTCTATTGTTTTTAGTGTATTACAAAAGATCTCTCTAAGCTGCTGTCTTCATATAAGTGCCTGAAACCTTGTATATGAAATGAAATGAAAAGCTGCTTTGGAAAATACATAGAGATTATGAGAAACTTGAGATACTGCATGCTTTTCAATTTTTTAGCAAAAATATTTTGTTTAATCCACCAGATGCTTGCTATTAAAAGTATGCAGAGAATAAGAAGAGTCAGAAATTACGGACTAAAAGGATTCTGTGGGACAAAATATTTGTTTCTTATAAAAGGCCACATTTGTTTGAAACTTAGACCAGTGCCAAGCATAATTTTGTTGGGGCAGCCCTTGGTGCCTTGGCCCAGTGTTAGGTTACTGTATAGGGCATACAGCTGGTCATCATTTCTTCTCCACTATCTTGTGCCAGAAACAGCCCTTTTATCACATGCTGTAATCTAGTATGTTTTTCTGAGCTTTATGTAAACTATGGGATAGCAAGTATTTCACATTCATAACAGTTCAGATTAGAATAATAAGCTTTTACCTACAATGGGTGTTATGAAAAGTGTTAGAAAAGGGTATAAAAGGATGTATTTGTGCTAACTCCATGCCCTGAACTGTGTCTTACAGATAGGGTGAGTTTATCCGTAATGGCTTTGGTTAACTTCTCCATTTATGGCCTGCCATTGTGTCCCCTGCCTTTCCTCATGTAAGAAAATGCTGCTCCTCCTGCCTCCAGCTGCCAAGAAATCCCCATATGGCAAACTTTTAAAAGGTGGGTGCTATCATCTTTTAAAATCCTTACAACTCTAAATCCACAACTCTTAAAGAAAATCGATTGTTTCATGTCTGACATGGTTGGGCTTTGATGCCTGGAAAAAAACCAACTTGTAAGATGACTTTCTGGGGTTCATTTGCATTCAGCAAAGACTATAACCTACTTTAAAATCATTTTGATTAAGTAGATCAGGCTTGCTTTTGAAACTCAGTCTCAACTATCGTCTTCCTAACTTTTATGATTTCCTGAGGAAATCTAAACCCATATATTTTATCTTCTTTTTCTTCTCCTTTAAAAAAAACCAAACACCCAACCCCCCAAAAAAAAACCCCCGAACAACCAAAAGCTTTTTTTTTTTTTTAATGTTCTCTAGCCTTCTAGTCTAAGGAGTAAGAAAATATTTCCAAAAAGTTCCTGGATATGGATTTTATCTTTAAAGTTTTATTTTGGGGTATACTTATTTTTTTAGCACCTACTCCAATGAGGGAAGGAGTTGAGGAACTGAGAAGGGTATGGAAAGGCTGTTGAATGTGCTTGGCACCTTCATGGGTGTGTTTTTAAATGCTGTAATTAAAAAGAAAAAAAAAGATAATAGGGCATGTGAGTGTTTCATTGCAACTGAAAAGTATTTACCCTCTCAGATACTTACAAATAGATACCATAGGAACTATATACAAATGCTCTCTAATGGGGATTAATGAGCTGTTATGTAAGTTGGTATTTAATTGATTTTGCTAAATATCAGCGTGTAGGAAGAAATGCAATTTTTTTCCATGGAAATAATAATTTTTGCATATGCAAAGATATGTGATTGGAGCTCTGTCAATCCCCAGCAAATTTCAGTGTGGTCTTTTGTGAGATTACAGAAGCCTTTGCCAAGTGTACTTTCAGATAATTTTTCTGAGTGAATTTGGCATCTAAGATTTCCCAAGAAAGCTTCGACTCATGCAATTTCCTGCCAATTTTGTGAAGCCAGTAACAGGGATAAACTAAGGACACTTTGATATCTACCATAAAAAGCTGTAGAATACTTTTTATATAGTAATACTTCTTTTGAAGACAGTTTTTTGGGTAAGAAGTCTCTGTGTCAGAGTGATGAATCTTCCTTTTACAATTGTCACAAAATTAAAATCCTGCTGAACATCATGAAGGTAAGGCTATGGCAGAGATTTTCTCCAGCTTGGATTTTTTCCCTCTGTTTTTTTGCTTTTCTTATCATGTCATACATCTCTTTTTATCAGTAAGTACATTTTCACCTTACTGTATCAAAAGTCATCAAATTGTGACATGAAGCGTGTGTCTATCTAAACAAGAAAATGCATTCAAGAGAAGTCTAAAGTGTATGCTGGTGCTTAATTGGAAGGGCATAAAGCATGCTAGTAGTAAGCAGCATCCAACAGAATGTAGTTCCAAGCCAATTTAACATATATTTTGTCTATCCTTAATATTAAGAAGTATTTACAGAAACTATCTTTGGTTAAGTTACTTTTTATTGTACATAACTTCAGTCAGATGGGTCTGAAGCTGCACAAGGCATTACTTTTACTAAAGCTTCACTGAAATTAAATTTGGAATTTGAATCGATGCCTGGGAATGATGTCAGCTGCAGCAGATTAAATTTGCTAACATCTCTTCATTTTAAATGTGTTTTTAAAACAAAGCAGATAATTCATCCAGCCTTTAGCCTTTTAATGTTTTTAGCCTTTGTTTGGACTGCATGAGCCATTGTATTTTGGGTTATAATACATTAAATTTTAAATCTATTTTGTAGTACCTCTGCATAGAAAAACATGGATTTAGTGGACACGAACAATAATTTGTAAGTGCTAAAGCATTCAATATTTTATCAGTCTTCTGCATACTATCATAATTGTTCATTTATATTTTGGAAGAATGAGTAAAGGGAAGGGCAGAAAAATAATTACTGATGTGCAATATTGTCTGTTACTTATCTTGAAAAATCAAACACACAAAATAGTTCCTCAAGTCCTTTAATATTAAAACCAATATATAACAGGTAGGAAAATAGTTAAACAATTCAGCTTTCTGTCTCTGATAGTATTTTGTATTAGATATACCTGGTCAGGATTTTGTATTATTGTGACAAGTTAATTTTGCTTTTGTTCCATCTGGTGATGTGCTTATGGTCTGACTCAAGCCTGAAAATTGCTAGCCTTTTTATTTGTATCCTATGTCACATTAATAACTGTTGTAATTATTTTTATACCTAATCTGCTAAAAATCATAATAACATAATTAAATCAATTGCATCCTGCAGCAATGAGTTCTGCAGGTAAATTGTATCCTGCTTCTGGAAACAATGTGAAGTATTCAAGTACTTCTTTAAAAGAGCTTTCAAATAAGTGGAAACGAAAAGTCCCAATTTAGTGGAGCACGAAACACAGCTTTGCTCGTACAGCTTTATCCCTGGTGGCACTACTTTGATGTATGTTAGAATCCTAGAGCCCCAGTTTGAGCTGGAAGGGAACTCTGGAGGTCTTGTGGTCAAACATGATCAAGGTACTTGGGGACTTGTCCAGCTGAGCCTTGAACACACCCTGAGATGGCAATTCCACAGCCCTTGTGTGCAACCTCTTCCAGTACTCGACTATCCTGTTAATCCTCAAACTGTCTGCATTTAGAGATTTTGTAGCCTGAAATAAAAATATATTATTTAACATCTTACACCAGGCAAACGAATGTTACATGTGAACTTCAAAAGTTTTTGCATGTCTATTGGAACCTATAACGGATCTTGAAGTATTAAATTATGACTTAATAAATGTCTGAGGTGGTTTCAGCATGGGCTGGACCTCAGGTGCCCACCAAAGCCACTCTGTTGCTCCCCTCCTCATCTGGACAGGGAAGAGAAAATGTTTTGAAAGGCTCTTGGGTTGAGATAAGGGCAGGGATAGATCACTCAGCAATTGCCATCATGAGCAAAACAGACTTGACCAAATCTTAAAAACACACTTTCTTCCCATCCCTCCTTTTTTCCTGTGCTTAATTTTGTTCCCAATTCCGTACATCCTCCCCTGCTCCCCTCCCATCAAGCTGTGCAAGGGAATGGGAATGGAGGTTACGGTCAGTTCATCACAGATTTTTTTCTGCCACTGCTTCCTCCTTAGGGAGAGGGTCCATTCCCTGCTCCAGTGTGGAGTCTCTGCCATCAGAGACAGTCCACCATGAACTGCTCTAGTGTAAGTCCTTCCCACAGGCTGCAGTTCTTCACTAACTGCCCCAACATGCATCCCTTCCATGGGCTGCAGTCCTTCAGAAACAGGCTGTTCCTCTGTGGGGCCCCCTCAGGGTCACAAGCCCTGCCAGCCAACCTCCTCCAGCAAGGGCTTCTCTCTCTGTGGGTCCAGAGGTCCTCCCTGGAGCCTGCTTCAGCACAGGCTTCCCACGGGGTCACAGCCACCTTAAGGCATCCACCTGCTCTGGGGTGGGGTCCTCCAGGGGTTGCGGACAGATCTCTGCTCCACTGTGGACCTGCATGAGCTGCAGGGGGACAACCTGAGTCACTGTGATGTTCAGTGTGGGCTGCAGGGGAATCTGCTCCAGAGGCTGGATCACCTCCTCCTGCTGTTTCTTCACTGACCTTGGTGTCTGCAGGCTTGTTTCTGTCACGTGTTCTCCTCTGGCCACAATTTGCTTCTGCTCCATGACTTTTTTCCTCTTCTTAAACCTGTTATACCAGAGGTGCCATGGCAGGTCCACCTTGGAGCTGTCTGGCATTGGCTCTATTGGACACAGAGAAAGCTGCTGGCAGCTTCTCACAGAAGCTGTGGCTGTAGCTCCCCTATTACCAAAAATGTGCTGCAGAAACCCAGTATGTCATATCTTCCTCCTGTCACTTTCCATCACGATATAGTAAATATTTTTCCTATCCTAATGTACAGTCATCTTTCAAATAAACCAACAAAAAAAGGCCACATTGCCAAGTGATGATAAAACTAGCTGTTAGATTAGAATATAAACACTGCATGTCTCTATCTACATTGGCAATTGTGTGTTTGACTTGAAATATTCCCTGAATTTAGGATTTTTGAATTTTCAGGTATTATAAATATATAATATGTATGTCATTCCTTTATCACAGAAAAAAAAGCAGCCAACTTTGAGTTACAATTCCAGCTTTTCCTTTTCTGCAATTATAGTCAGATAACTGCCCTAATGGTCATCAGTTTGGCATCAAGTGTTGCCCTGAAATTGTTTAACAGTGTAAAGATGCTTAAAATAGTTCTAAACTAACAATCAAACAGTACAAACAGTAGTTCTCTATCCTGTTTTACTGGTCTTTTCTTGCATGTTCACCCTGGCCATATTGTAGCCTGAAATAAGAAAACTTTTGTCTTTTACTCATCATTTATTAAAAGTCACATCAGTAACCTGACTGGTGAACCCATCAATGTTGGAAGCCATCAAACATATGATACGTTTGCTGACCACTAGTTATTAAAAAAAAAAAAATCATAAACTTAATCTTTCTGATGACAAATTCAGTTACTTCACAGAAAACAGCTGGGGCAGTGCAGAAAATAGAACTGTTTGAGAGCTCAGCTGGGACACTCAGGCTAATTTCACAAAGGAGCTATGACATTGAAAATTGTTTTTATCTTGTAATAGTGCGACAAATTTACCTTTTTGCTGAGGAATGAAGAACTCTTTTTAGTTTATAATCAAGATTATGTGGTGATTACAATATGATCTTTAGGTATGGATAAGAGGAAGAAATGTATTGCAGAGAGGGTTTATAAGGCAAGAGATGAAAATGGAAAAAGATCTTATTATTGGAAGTTGGAACTAAACCAGTTGGAAATGAGACACACGTTCATTAGTAAAAAGAATAGTTAAACACTGGAATGATTTAAAGTTTGGTTCTCTCTTACTATCATCTATTACTCTGATCCATAAAAATAAATGGTGTTTTGTAGAGATATACTTCAAGATATACCATTGCTCTTGAAAGTGGCTTGGAATGGGTGAAACTGGTGTGCTAATCCTGCTCAGCAATGCACGGGACTGAACAAAACAATGTACTTGTTGGCTCATACAACATGCAAGTGCTGCTTTCCCTATCTGCGTTCTGGAGAGTTTAGAAGGATTTTCATTTTGAGTCAAGTACCAGCTAGAACTTACTGGCTTGCACTATTAGCCATTAGTATATTAGGGCTGCTGCATCAGTAATGCATTTGGCATTAAGAATAGTTCAGTTGCTCCTCTGGTTTGAAACAGCAAATGTGAACAGTTTTGCTGGTCTCCACTAACAATCAACCTTTCAACATACATCTATATTTGAATTCACATCTTTCTCTCCTTTAGTTTTTGTTTGGAAAATTTCTGCGTAGACATTGAGACCAAATCAAGGGTTGATACGTAAAACTTGACAGAGGTGTATTTTGCCAACACAATTTTAAAACTTAAACTTTACATTTATACTTTGGTTGAACTTGCCTGTTCCAATGATATCACACGTGCTTCAGTGATACTAAATATCTGAGTGTCAGCAGAGTTTTGTTCTTGTCGTTAATCTTTTTGCATTTGAGACTGTTGAACTAATTTTAAAATGTGCTGCTAGTTTTCACCATCATTTTAATACTCCACTCAACTTTTAATATATTTAAAAGCCAAAAGCTGGAATACATCTTGCTGAAATTGTTAAAATGTAGTATATGATAAGAAAGGGCCTTTTCAACTGCACTTAGATTTCAAGTTCTGTAGCAGTTCCCTGAAGCATAGAGGTTCTGAGTAGACTAATTCTGAATCACACATTATTGTGCATGTTCCAGCATGTACAAGAGAACAGCACCAAATGTACAGGAGATACTTGGGGTTATAGTGCAGAAGGTCCCACGTTTCAAAGAGAGTGTCTTTGCCCTTCTCTCCTTAAAGCTCAGATTTTCTATTCAGACTTGGAAGGAATCCTGTGTGGGGTGTGATGATTTGATTCCACCTGTTTGGGGTCAGCTACTAGTTGAAAACCTCTGTACAGTGTAAATGGCTATGGGCAGGACAGATTCCCAAGTTTACCTATTTAGTTTGAGATGAAGAGACTTTCTCTGCTGGCATGTGTTCAATTAGAGTCTTTTATAAATATCAAAAAATGTTTTCTTGTTGCTGTGGTCTTTGTGTAAGTAAGATTTACAAAAGGGAATGGTTTTCTTGTTTTTTTTTTTGTGGAGTTGCTGAAAAGGAATACTTGAAATAACCTCTTTTAGATAATAATTAGCTGAAACAATTTTGCTCCATGTTGTCTTTGTCTATACATCTTGCCACCATGGACTAGTTATTTTCTTTACAGCTGATGTAGTTCCATGGGATAAACTGGCAAATGCTTTACTAAATCTAGAGTTCCTATTTCCTGTTGTTTCATATTCCTTGTTCTCTCTTTCTTTCTCTAGTTATACGCAAATGCCAATAAATTGGCAGTTAAATTTTTCACAGTTAGCTATGGCTTTTGTGTTCAAATGACTTTTTAGCACTACCACTTCTGTGCATGGTTATCAAAAGCACAATACCTCCTAAAGAAGGGATTGAATAGATCTGAACTGTGATAAAGTAGTCAGTGGGCTCTGATAAAAGGAGCACAACTAGCCTGGAACGTTTTTATTTATTCTACAACTGTTTATTCTTTACTATGGGGGCAGTCTTGCCCCTTTTGACACGGCAAAGTAGCAATCTCATGTTGTTACGAAGTGCACCATTAGCCTTCTGATTGTCTGTGGCAATTTCAAACCCTCTTATTTCAACGCTGCTGCCTGTTCTAGAATGGTTTCCTCTCTTAATAAAAATTAGCATATTAGTTTTGTAGCTAAATTGTTTCCTAAGGAGTTCCTAAAAGCTAGTGTTTGTTTCATGAATGTTCCACCTCAACTTCAGCTGATGCTTTTCAAAACCAGTTTACCAATTGATTGTTGATAAAGAAGTTAAAAATCACCAAAACTTAAAAATCTGCAATGTCTATTTTCTTAGGCTGTAGTCCTGTCTGAGCTATGTGCAATTGCTGTTTTCAGAAAAATTTAATCCAATTTTAAGTGGTCCTCTATAGTCCCTCTTTTTTTTCTGAAGTACTGCAATTAAAAACTGAGAAGTTAAAAAAGAGTCACTTTTAAGGGGAAGTAAGACTGAAGAAAATCTCAGAACTATTCTGTACTTCTCATTCTTTTCTTCATTCTGCATCCATTTTGTTCCCAGTGTATGAAACAGTTATCGTTTAGCTTAAATTGCCAATGAATTTCTGCAGACCAATGTAAACATACCTGGAGAAAGAAATAGCTGCCAGCTGAGTATCTGTCTTATAAAACAGGTCAAGATATTCCTTTAATGACCCTGCCTTGAACCACTCTCTTGCTTCTTTTTATTCACTGGCATGCCACACAATTTCTGCTGATCATTTGATTTCTTCTTGATTGACTGCTGTCTGTCTTTGTTTCAACACTTTTCAAACTTTGGTTCTAAGGCTTCTTTCCAGGTCCAGCTGCTCAAAAAGTACTCTATTTTCTTCCAGTTTTCTACTTATGATGTGGTAGCAAGTTTGCCTCTGCAGTTCTTTTTGTTTGGATTATTCATAGCACGTTTCTCATGCTTTACACATCTATACATTTATTCATTTTTTGCCATCTCTCCTTCTCCTAGAATTTTTCAGACTGCTCGGTTCACTGAATTAAGTGAATGATTCTGATTCTAAATGGAGTGAAAAATCACATTCAAAGTAAATTGAAAGTAG
Source organism: Xenops minutus (assembly GCA_035221455.1). Lineage (NCBI taxonomy): Eukaryota > Metazoa > Chordata > Aves > Passeriformes > Furnariidae > Xenops > Xenops minutus. The sequence continues at coordinate 24,361,182 of JAWWEE010000162.1, read as the reverse complement.
ATGTGTCTAGCAAGGCACCTGGATATCTAAATTCTGTGGACTGCAGTGAGGTCCTAGACAATATTAAATGCAGATTTAAGACATCTGCTTTAATCAACCCAACTTTACTTGGAACTGAATTGGTCTGAAGACCCACTCAGTCATGACAGACTTTTGGTGCTGGTGACCTCTAGTAAGGGGCAGTATTGAACAATCAAATGTGACAAAGTCTTAATATGTCATAAGGTTTGCAAATATGTATCTATTTGTGACCTGAGGTTTATCAGCTAATTTGCATGCAAACTTTCATGGGTATTTATTTTCATTTTTAATTGCCTAAAAGCTTTGATAAATCTGACACCGTGTTCATTACCAATATGATATGCCATGCACATAGCAAGCAAATAGAAGATACTTTTTTCTCCCTGCTATACTTAAAATTCGTACTTGCAGGACACACGAATGAGTATGTGGTCTTTAGTCATTGTATGAACAAGCCTCAAATGCAATAAATCAGATGTAGCAAAAACCACTAGAGTAAAAAAAGAAGGGAAAATGTTCCCCGTTTGGTCTCCTTATTTAGCTCATCTAAGAACTGTTAATGTATCAATCAACTCTTATACCTACTTGATTGAGTCAATGCCAATGCACTGTGCAGACCATATGCATCACTGTTTAAAGTTGCTATTCCTCAATTATGTAACTGTGCTCATTTTATTAATACATTCTGTGGAGGATCTGGAAATTCAAGATTACTGCATAATCAATATTTTGCCATAACCAGATTGCTGGAGATCTCTATATTAAAATAAAGTCCATGAACTTTAGTAAGACCAAATATTTTTATTTCCTCTGCTGCACTTTTTTGATTAATAATTCAGACATTTGGGCATTGGAAGCAAACTGGAAACTCTGTTTCTCTGAAAATATGTCACTTCACAAATGCGACTGTCACAGACTATGAGGAGTACAGACGAAGGCATGAGGATACTGTCCAACAAACCACTCCTTTTCTGCAAGGGCAGATTTTGGGTGAAGGGATCTCTGTCCTATCTTAGCTTCTGTTCACAAAGCACCACGTAACTAACATTGAGTGCACTGGCAGGCAGTTCTTCAGTGATTTAACTCTGTTATTTACAATGCTGTTGAACTCTGTCTTGCCCAGCAAATAAATGCAATGCTGCACCTGCTTAAAATTAAATGTGTATTAGTGCTTGGTAGATCAGGGCCAAGACATACAGCATACAAATCTAATACTTGCTGTCACTATTTGCAATAAATTTATCTTATTTTTCTGAGGTTTTGTTTTGGTTTTTTACTTATATTTTCAAATTTCTTAAGTGGCTCATGGCTCTCCTGCAGCTCCACCACAGGGAGGTTTGTGCTGTCAGGTTTGGAAAGATGAGTATTAGTTTGACAAGTCACCCTGCAGGTCTCTTGATACTTCCTCATTTTCCGTGTGTCATGAGTTAGATGTTTTGAAGATTAATTTTAAACAAGGCAGCATATTTAATTTCCCTTCAGGAGTAGGGCATTTTTTTTTTTTTAAAAAAAGCTTTAATTCTCCTCATTAAAACCTGCACGATCTCTTACCTGTTTCTATAGCTAATTAACTGCTCTAGCTGCAGGATTTTCCCAGTTTCAAGGTAAGTTGTTTTCATTTCAACTGTGTGATTTTAGCATAACGGTATAGGTGTCTCATTACTCAATACTGGAAAGCCAACTCAATGTCTTTACTGGTGTGTGTATTTTAAAATTATTCCTTTGCACTGATATTACTACTGAAGTGAATTATTTTTATATGGAAAGACCTTAGTGTAAGTTTTCCTATCTGAGGATTCAATGGCACTGGGACAGTTTTATTATTGCCATAATTAAGGGTGAAGAAGTTAATTATTTCTATTTTAATATGTCTCCATATTGACTAATAAAGGCTTTCCTTCAGTGCTGACTTTAGTATGGGAATTTAAACTCAAATCTAAAAAAACCCAGAAATAGCTATATTTGACTGTAACAACTTGCTGGGACTGTAGAACAAACAATGGGTTAGGTAAGGCAAGAACAGTAAACTGGAACAAGAACAGGAACTGGAAAGATGAAAACTATTAAGAATAATTTATAATTGCAGGTGCTGTCTCTCTGATTGGCTTGGCTTCCCAAAGCAGCTGCTCATTGTTTGCTATTCTGGATCTTCTTTAGACCTGCCTGTACTGCAGGGACACAGATCTGTATTTCTGAGCAAGTCAGGTGGTCTGTAATTCCTCCCCTACTACCCTCATTGCTGTGTACAGGCTCTGTGTGTGGTTGTTCTGTATTCCAGTGGCACAGCCCTCTGCCTTCTGCCCCATGGCACTACTTGCAGGCAGAGGGGTGTGGGCACTGCTTTGGCTCTGTGCCCCCCAGCCGCCCTGCCTGCCTTCTGCTGAGTAGCAGGAAGGGTGAAGGCTCAGCTGCTTCATTCTCCCAGTGTTACTCACAAACCTAAAAGGGAGCAAAGGTGCTTCCTTTCCCAGTGTCTCCATGAGGATTTTTTGCTCATGTTTTCAAGACAACAGCATACCTAGAAGTTGTGGTTTTGTTTGTTTCTTCCTCCTTAGGGACATACAGGACAATTTCTCTGGCAACTTTCTTGATTTTCAAATGCCTTATAGATCTGTTTCCAAGTGTTTCCTGCTCTTTCTTTCATTTTTGGAGACACTTTCATCCTTCAGTGTAATCTCTGATGGTTTGTTGTGTTGATTCTCACGATAAACTTTTGGGTTAGAGACTGTTTGGTTTGTCCTTTGCCTAAGCTGTGCCAGGTACTTATGCTGTAGCAGTTTGTATTGTTGCAGTGGCATGGTCCTTCAGGGAGCATAGTTTTTACAATTTTCTTTTGTGAAGCTCTGGTGATGTTAGCAGGTTTATCTTCATTTACAGCGATATTGTTTAGGCAGTTTGCGGCTTCCTTCCTTCCTGAAGGATGTTGCCTTCTCATTATATTTTTCTCAAGTAAGTCAAAGTAATATATTTTCAACACTGATTTCCTTGTGAGGGAGAGAGAACAGCTTACAAACACCATTTTTTCTTTTTTCATTATGGAACTGGACAACAAGAGCTGGAAATACTTCTGACAAAAAAAAAGAGTCTCTTAAAATTTCCCTCTGTCCCTGGAGGTTTATGTGGTTTCTATAAATAGTTAATTTCTTTGCGTTGCTTCAGATATTTGGCAGGGAAGAGCCCAGATTAGTGTGATATGTTCTCATTAATTATTCCATGGAAGGATATTTATACTCTTTCTTGCAAACTTTGGTTGGACTCCATGCATAACAGGAGTGGAAAGTTTGGAAGCTTTTAAATGGTTCAAAGATAGCACTGCTGCCCTTGACCAAATAAATGCCTTACATTTTTTGAAAAAAACATGTGCTTGTGTTCCTTTATTGTTGTCTTGTGATGCTGTTTGAAAATTGTGATTTTGCTCATCCAGTGACTGATTTTTTAGAATTTGTTAGTGAATTCTATGGGACTGACTCTTATATCTTGGAGTCAGAAATAATCTGGTGAAAGCCCATGAATTAATAGCAGTTTAAACTTATGTATGTGTTAAATCCATAGAAGTAAATGGAATGTACTGTTTAATTATCCACCTGAAATCAGTGTGCAAAAGATGCATCTCAGACTGGTTTATAACTCTCATAGGGTGCATTTTGTCTCTATAATACACATAAAAGATGTCCTAGAGAAAGAAAATTGATTAGGAAATTCTGGAGTGTTAGGATGATTTCAAAGCAGTGAGCTTCTTTTTTATTTTTCTGTAAGAACCTGAGTACTTAGCAATTTTGTTAATTTCTGCCAATTACATCAGATGGGAACCTCTCATCATCTCACATTGTTGTAAAATTTAACACAGACGAAGCTGTTCAGTTAAAGCCGTCCTGAGATATGCATCCCTAACACTTAGACTCATCCCAGTCACCATCTGAGGATGCTCATCCTTCCTTTTCCATTGTGGACCCAAAGCTCCTTTTCCCAACTGGCAGTGGCACGAGTAGCTGACAAAGCTCAGACATATTTACTCCCACTTGGCAAACTCCTCTTGCCTGGCTTCTTGCACAGCTCTTAGTCTGATTGAAACAAACATGATCACTGAGATAAGTCTGGGTAGATTTGATTATTTGGCTGCTGCTTCAGAAATGAAGATTGTTACTGACTCACCAAACAAGACAGGTGCTATTTACAGAGTGGAGAAGCTGCTCTGCAAACCCAAGTCTGTGACTGAGCAAGCAGCAAGGAAATCCTCTCCTTTGCCCTCTCCAACCCCGACTTTGGCTGTACAGCTGGGTTTCTGATGTTTGCATTTGAAAGGCAGAGCAGGCAGTCTGCTGCATGGCTAATGTACTGATTAGTCCTCGACCCTTTTGCTGTTTGCATGCACTGAGTTGTTTTTTGCTGTCAGGCATGCACAGTTCAGCATCAGATTTTGACACACACATGCTGCTGTCCCGAAGGATTCACAGAGCAGGCTGTCTTGCAGCTACTGCATTTTCCACCAGTTAAATTGACAGTTACCTACTGTGTGGAGTTGCTAGGAGAAGGTGAACAGTCATCATTACAGCATATTCCTTCAATAACAACCTGTAGCATTTTCTGATTTCTCTTCTGCAGGGATTTATACATGTCTTTGCTACAGACTCAGCATCTGTTCAGTCCTTTTTATTGAGAGGCTGGTAGATGTTTATTCACTAAGAAACAATTTAGGATCAACTAAAGAGAGGAAAGCTCTGGCATTTGAACATACACTCTTTTTGTAGGGTGATGTGGCTGATACTGGCTTCTACCATCTGCTTTCCTATTGCAGCCTGTTTCTCCAACCTGCAGAGCAGAAACCAGCCTTTCTTTCCTTCTGGATTGTTAAAGCCATTCACATTTATCCTGCATGGCAATGAATTATAGTCCGTTTTAAGGAATCTTTTGTGCTTCTGTGTGTATTCTTACAGCAGAAAAAGTGCATGAGAAAGGAGCTTGAGCAGCCAGTAGTATAGTAGCTGGCTCACCCGTATGGATTAGACTCGTGAGGTCAGAGGAGCTGTGTGTACTTGCTCTGTGCTTGGTGGGGGGGAAGAGTGGATTTGTCTGTCAAAGTGAATAGCGAGTCAGTCAGGATCGTCCCTCAGCTGTTGTAATTCTGATGTGCTTTGATATGACAGCAGCCACTGTCTAACATGCGTGGATCTTCTGAAATTTGTAGTGGACTACAGACTGCTTTTCCGTGCTGCTGAGCCTGACTGTAAGTGTATCGCCGCAGGACAATAACCATGGGGGCTCGAGCGACAGAAACAACCCGGGAACTGGAAAGCGCCTCTGCAAAGTATCAGATAGGAGGGCATGCAGAGAAAATGTGGCAACGGCTCAAAGGAATGTGAGTAGCCTCTCTCCTTGGCTTTTGTTCTGTTCTTTGGGAAAGATAGTTTTCTTCCGTTTGTTAAAATGACTAATTAGCAAATTGGGAGAGTTATCTTCATGCTGTGAATAGTGTTTGCTCTCATAATACAGTATAGCGTTCTCATTTACGAGGGTACTTAGAATTAATGTCAGAGTGTATAAGGTTCAGTCTTCTCATTTAAAAGATGTATAAGTAGTGAGAGTTATTATCCAAATTGAAATGCTGCTAAGTCTTTTCAGGTTAACAATTCCATAGCTCTGATACGATTTCGTAAATGTTGTCTTCAGAATCAGCATTTCTGGAGCTGTTTCATCATTCCTGTTAGTATGTGTGGGTAAGTATATTATTGTAATTCTATAGAAAGTATTGATACTTTGCCTTTTGAGAGTGCAGATAAAGAAGTCTGTCTTGAAAGGTGCTTAGCTATTAGAAGGGTGCTGCGTCTCTGTTTTTTATCAATTATTTTGGTGTTCAATAATGCTAGAAACTGATTTGAAGGACTATTTGAAGGGACTACTATGCACCTGCTGTGTCTAATCCCCTTCTCTCAAATGCAGTTGTCACTATAGACTTCTGGTGCAAGTGATCAGTAAATAAACATCTGTTTATTAACAGCAGCCTGTTGGAGAGAAACTCTATCAAACTGGTGTGTCCTAAACACCTCAAACTTCAACGCCTTTAAGTATTTGCCTGATTTTTGCTTTGAAAACTGATGTAAGGGTGTTACATTTTTTGCCTTGAAAGCAAGGAAAACCCCCTTATTTTTGCTGGAAAGATTTGAATAACTGGTTTTCTAAAGGTATTCCACAGATGCTATGTAGTGTCTCAGCTGTTGAAGGTAAACAGCTTATTTACAGTGCTGAGGGTTATGATGCATATGGTACTTGCTGTTTCCCCTCTGCACTGGTTAGAGACTCCAACTGGCTGTGGGAAAGGGGGTTTCTATCATCTGCTTTCTTTCAAGAGAAATTGGTTTGCTTCTTTGGAAAGTCACTTTTCAGTTATGGCCAGGGGTTTATCACAACTTCTCTGTAATATGCTTTTCAATATTTTCTCCCACTTTGGGAATTTTTTTTCTGCTAGAAAGCTCGAAATGCACATAACAGAGCAAATATTTTGATCCTTTGCTGATGCCATACATTTTGCCTCTGAGTTTCCCCTGCTGGAGACCTCCATCAGTTTGTGTAGATGTCCACTTGTGTCGGGACTAAGCTGCTGCTTTTGTTTGTTCTGTAAGTTCTCTGTTACCACTAGAGTCTTGTGTGGAAACATTTCCTTTCAGCTGCCGCTGGGGTGGTACCATTAAACAAACTAACATAAATAACTAAACGTTAATGACACTCATTACAAGAGCTCCAGGAAATAATCTTCATGCTTCTTTAGGAGTAGTTAAAACAATATTCAGAGTTTGTGGTGCATCAAGATCAAATGGAGCTTAAGTGTTTGAAAACCATGCATCTTTCACAGGTTGGAGCCAGCCTCTTGACTGTTGTGACAAGATAGTGCTAAAATACTTGTATTTTAAAACAACAAGTTGTATTAGATGTATGACATACGTGCTCGGCTGACTGTTTTTCAGACTTACCAATGATTTAATTTTAATTATTGACTAGTTAATTGGAAATTACTGTCTAGTCAATATTAGATATTATATGGGGAGATTTCAAAGAGTTTAATTTTTTGGAGCACATATCTGTGCTCACTTTGTAGTATAAGAATCAGTCATTAAAAGAAAAGGATTCATTTTGCTAATGCACAGATATTGAATAGAAGCATGTGTGTATGTGGTAGGGGAGAGGGACAGATAAGTGGGACTGCCACAGATAATCTGATCTGGGAAGAATTATAAATTGTCAGTGCGGAGAATTGTTTCATCTTGGGGATGGAAACTGTTAATGAAACTGAGTATGTATGATGCCAAATTATGGAGTTTTTAAAGTAGTGTGGCGTAGTATGTCTACACTGAAGTCAAGACCTCATGGTTTAAATTATAAAGCTGAATCTCCTCTTGCTGGTAGAGGACAAAGACCCACAGAATTGTCATGTGATTTCAACACAATTTTACTGTATTTTGCCAGTCAAGAGTGCTGATTGCATTTTTCCAAGCAGGTCATTGTTTCTGAAAGAACATTGAATTTCATTGAGGTAACTATCTGGATAGCATTTAAAAGCTGTGCAGTCCTTACTTAAATTAGATTTTATTTTCTGCTAGTATTTCAGCTTTTCATGTAATAGACTTTTAATTATGGATTTGGAAGCAGAATTCCATATACACTTATCTTCATATGTCTTGTTTTTTTTTTTCTTTTCCTTGGTTCATTGTTTTGTTCATTTATTTTTGTGAAATAGAGACTCTTCTATAAGATAGATGAGTTGAATGTGCTTAAAACGAAATGAAAATCCTTATTTGAATGCCCAATAAGGAAAGCTGAAAGTGCTTTTTATAGGTTTTCTTTATTTTCTCTCTCTCTGTTTTAATAGCTTTTTCTACTCTTACGTTAGCATAGATCTTGCTAACCTAAATGCTGCAATAAAGCTTGTGATGTTTTGAATAAAATGAAAATGATACCTAACTTTTTTTGGGTTCATGTAGCCCCACAGCCAAGCTCTGACTACTGTACAGCAAGTAAAAATCCAAACTATTTTCTTATACATTGCGATTGCAGCAATGCTGCAACCAAGGACATTGTCTGGCAGAGAATTGAATTTCATATTTTTTATATTTAAATTTAATATCTTCATATTAATTTGAATTTCATAACCTGATCCCTGGCATTGGTGCTGATTTTTTTTGATACCTCAGTGTATAAAACACAAGCTCACTGAAACAAGACTCAGTTGTGAAAATGAGTCATGTACATTTCTGTCTTGACTGTAGCTTCTGGTCTTTGAATTAAGATATTTTCAGTATACAGACTGCAAGCTTCTAATGTTCTGTACTTTGTGGAGAAAGCAAAAACAAATAAAAAGGGATAACTAAATAACTCATATAATACAGTGGCTTTTATAAATCTTTGTTAGGCAGAAGAGGAAAAACAAAACCATTCAAGCCACTGCAGGAGTTCCATCTACCTGGCAGAAGTGGAATGTTGTGCACCTTCCACTTCAGAAGGCATCTTGTCACAGTCCAGCCAAGGGGCTCCTTCTCAGGCCATTTAATGCCACTGATTACACCTTTTTTCCCCTCGGCCTTTCGTTCTCCATTGGATGGAATCTTACTATAGACAGTAACTAAGTTTCTAGCTTAAGTGTATTCTGGTGTCAATAGAACCAGAAGATTTTCTGCATAGGAGAGTTTGTCTTCAGCTGCTGATAGAGCGCAGCAGGGAGCTCAGGAAGAGAAGCAGTTCTTTAAGGCATTTTTACTTGGAATGCAGAAAGCCAGATTTAAAGCAGGGCTCTCTATGCTTACTGGCCTTGCAGTGTTTGGTATTCTCCTTAATCTGCAGGTAGCCTTGACTTAACTGTGCTGTTCCTCATAGTGTGAAATTGTGTGCTGTCTGTTTATGGTATATGTTGTGTGTCTGCCACTTCACTCAGTGTCAACACAGGATAGTCAGACATCCACCTGCCATTTTATTTTATTTTCCAAGTAGGCATCATCTTTACAAGTACCTTCTTGTATCCCTGTCACTGTTGAACATAATATTAGGGGTGGGTTCCATTTCTGAGATTTGAATTCATTAGTGAGAAAATAACTTGGTTTTTGTAGATAAGCAGCTAGAATTGGCTCTAAGAAGCCAGAAAATCATAAAGCATAAGCTTCTTTTCTTACCTTCTTCCCTTTCTTCTCCTACACATCCCACATAGTGGACCCCAATTTCTGCAGAAAGGAGAGTCTAAACTCTTTTAGACACTAAAAGGGATGTACTTGTAGATCCAGTCTGTTGATCCTGCAATGCTGCAGTGACAAATTGCATGCACACACATTTTGTAGAGACTACAGGGGCATTAGTCACTGATTTGAGGAAATTTGGCTTGATGTCAAGGGAAGTAGAGAAATGGCTTCCTCTTCATCTGCTGAATTATCAGAAGAGAGAATTCTTTTAAAGACATCAAATAGCAGCCTATTAGGTCAAAAGGGACCAGAACACCTAGCTATTCTTTCACTAGGTCTGTGGATGCTGGTGTAAGAGCTATAGAATGGTTTCCAGAACCAGAGAGGACAAAGAAGTCTTTCCTTTCTTTTTCTAAGTTTCTTGTTCACATTTTATTTTATACTCTGATGCTTGTGTTTGCTTATCACCCTTTTTTCTATTTGCCTAAACTATGATAGTTCAGTAAAGCTGAAGAGATTATCATTATCAAAACTTAACACATTATGATAAAAAGACTACTGAACAAATGAAAAGAGAAGAGGTAGAATTACAGGTGGGTTACTATGATAAAAAAATAGCAGGATAGATTATCACTGCTGGCTACATCAGGAGCAAATGGGTATATAGTTCAAGCAGTTCTTACTTGTAATGTTGCCTATTTTTATTCTTTTGTAATGTGAAAACTTTTCTTTAAAGGAAAAATATAAACTCTTAAAAGTAATCCAAACATCAAATATAAACTCTTAAAAGTAGTCCAAATGTCAGATATTTCTAAGAGGACTTTTAGTAAAACTAAAGTTGATTGCAGAAATGCTCTGAACAGAAACTTGAAGAAATTATATAATGATGTACCTGTTGATTGATATGTATCTCATTAGTGCTATAATTACTGTAAGAATAGTTTCATTAGAAATTGTGAACAGCTTTCTTTGATTTTTGAAACCAGTCTGTTTCTACACCTGAGCAGTCAGGTAAACAACTTATAATTAAAACTTTGTACCTTTTAAATTGTATCTAATTAAATGTATAATATGAAAAATTTTAGATTTTACAGTAAGTCTAGATATTTTAACTGCTTAAATTTAGAGAACTCTTTTACCTAGTCAGAATACTGATATTATTTGCCTTGTTAGAAAGGTATTTCCATTATTATTATGTACAAAAGGCATAGAATTATTTTCCAGGTTCACACTAATTTTTTTCTGCAATTTCTGGCATGTTCCAGTGCTGTTGATGGATTAGAGTAAATGCTAGTCTTTCAATTTACTGTGGGTAGGTGAATTGCTGTGCTTACAGAAAGCTCTACTAGAAATGATGGCAAATTTCAGGAGTGGTGCACAGACTTGTGATATCAGTAGAAACAGTAGCAGTGTGTCTTTACAGGTCTCATAGTCCCCAAATAATACAATAAAATATTGAAATTCCCTACTAGAGCTTTAAATGGATGTGTAAAGACACCCCTTACATATGCATCCAATTAAAATTAAGTATTGTATCTAAGAGCAATGCAAAAGACATTAAAGATAACATTTTATGAGGCTGGCTGCTAAACTGCAATTAAATGAAGTCTCGAAAGAATTATATATTCTGTATTTTTGTTTAGCTTAGACTTCTGATTCTATTTATGCTACATCCAACACTTTTAAGGTTTCCTAAAAGATGCTTTCTGTGACTATTCACCTTATAAGTGTTCTATTCAGATCTCTGCCTAGAAAGATATTGTGTTTAATTGACGACTCAAATAGCTACTTTCCTCCTATTTTGAACTCCTGCCAGCTCCTTGTTCAGGTGCCCTTTGTTTGCCCTGCAGACTGACCAATTATTATAAATGTTTCTTTGAAAAACTTCATTCTTCAGTTTAGCTGTTGCACATTGAAGTCTACTGCAGTTTCTGAGAGCTACTGGTCAGAAACTCAAGAATCTGTACTGCCCTCCCCCATGGAACTCCCGGGTTCTGCTCCACCTCCACAACAGAGTGAAGTCAAAATACCTGCATAGGAGAAAAAAACCCCTTTGTCTTGCTAATTATATAGAGTTGGAAAAATGCAAATGCCTAAACACTGAAATTACATAGTTACCAGTGGAAGTTATAATAAAAATAGGCATTCACTTCATGTATCTGAAAGAGAAACATAACGTCAGATTGATGAAAATTGTATCTGACAGAAGTTTTCCTGTAGGATGTCAAAAGAATTGTTTGGGAGTGAACCCTTTTAGTGCTGTTCCATTTTGTTTGTGTTTGCCATCTGATCTGGTTTACTCTTGCTATCATCTCCGGAGGAGGGCTAGAACAAAACCCTTGCAATTATTTCTGCTGCCATTTCCTGGAGACTATTTCACAACTAGCGCTGCAAAAAGGTTTAAGATCTACTTTGGAGCTGAGTCCTCCTACTGTATTGTTGTATCTAATCTGTAAGTTATTGGGGTTTTTTCAACATCCTCCCTTCCAAGACATTCAAAACCTTCCAAAAGGAAGGAAAATGAACCAACCAACTAACCCATCAAGGACCAGCTGGGCTAGGTTTGACGCACAAACTGCAGAGGGATGGAGTACTTTACTCATTCTCTGGTGACAGCAGGTATTTGGTAGCATTTTTGTTTTTCCTTTACTGCCTTCCCATACAATTTCATTATGTACTTGAGATCATCAATGCAATTTACGGAACTTTTAAAACAAGGCCTTGTAAGGAGGAGCTATAGAGACACTCAGAACTTACTATGAAGTCAATCCTTTAATTTTACTAGGGAAATGGGGAAAACTGAGCAGTTGTGACTAAAAGGAGAGAAAATTGCACTTTGCTGTGGTTAAGGGAAGCTAAAGAGAAATTGAATACATCAGTTATAAAGTTACAGCTGACTATGAAATGACTCAGTTTTCACAGTCCATAAAGCTTTGCAATTAGTCAGGCAGTGTTGCAGACTGGAGAAGCCAGCCTTCTCCCTGACCTCTCTTCTAGAAAACTGCTTAGGCTTGTAAAGAACTACTGCATTCAGTTTGTGTTAAAGGCTGCAGCTGGTTACAGCGTAGTCTGTGGCTCACACCAGGGACACACATTTCCTGAATGCATACATGCAAGCAATAGTGATCTTAAAGAATTATGTGACTTGCTCTTAAAAGTTTGTGGGATTCTGACTGTTTGCCAGCATATATAATTTTGTATGTGAAGTCCAATAGTGTTACAATTATGTTGCATTTATTCCTGTGAATTCTGCTAGAAAAGTGATTTCCAAAGTGTTTTCTGGGAGCTGATGGAGTTTGTTGAATGCATAGTCCCTAAAAGATGACTTTTTTCAGAAGCCATCATGGATTAAATTGTGCCCCATGACTCATCTGTGCCTCCTAACTCTCACTGCTCGCTCTTAGCTGTTCTAGTATGACTGGTTTTGATGCCATCTGGGGATTTCTTTTGTGGTAAAAGCAACAATAACTTCTTTTTTACCCCTACTATAAATTTAAACTTCATTGATTCCTAGGTTGGATTCCTTCTGTGTTTTCATGCCTAGTTGCATCCTTAGAATGGAGGAAGTTGAGGATGGGGCTACCTGAAGTTAATGTGAAAGGAGATGGTCCTGCTTCAGCAGCTCTCTAACAAAACAATTGTAGTCTGGAACCTGTCGTTTTTAAGTCCTCAATTCTGTGATACCCAACATCAGGGTACCCAGTATTATATCAAAACGTGACAGAAAATGTTGATTCAATATGAACTTTTGAGGGTTCAATTTTGTTCCAGTATTTTTGGAATATTAACTTTGAACTAGCAGGTTTTATGAAGATTGAGTACTGCCCACGTCACTCCAGCTTTATGATGCACCAGATAACATCTGTGCCTCTGTAGCCTACAGAAAACTGGCCTGAAAGAAGGCCAGGATAAACATCTGTGTGCTGTACTTTGGCTAATCCAAGACCATTGTAATCACATATTTGCACCTCAACTGAATCAGTTAAGGACCACTAGGTAATCTATAACTAGTAGTTACAGAATTGTAATCTAACCCCCCCAGCCTATTGTTTGCCTTTGCTGTGTAAAGCTCTTTGCCACTACTGCCAATATTTTGGGTGTCTGAAAAAAAAAAAGAAAAAAAAAGGTGGAAATGCTATATTAAAATTGTTATTCTTCTTGATGTGAATGCTCTGAGAATGAGGACTCAGGAGCTGCTGTTGTGCTGTTTATGGTGCATACGTGAAGCTGGGCTGTAATGAGAGTTAGGGTGGGTTCTTTTGAATGAGTATGAGACATAATGCTCATCTGAGGCAGCGTCATAAAATGTCAGGAAGCATTCCTAAGTAGCTTGTCTGTTTGATAATTTAGGCAAACATCTTTGACTTTAGACCTTCCAGAGAAACCAGAATACCTTGAAGTATCATCTTCTGGAAAACACTGAGATGTATATTAAAGCTTTGCTCTTTCCAGAATTATTATTTCTACAAAAATCCTTCCCATGTTTCAAAAGTAAAGAAGAAATGTGCTTTTTCTTGTTTTCCTCACTGATCTTATGGCTGCTGCATGATGGCATAAGTAAAGGTTTGTAATGCTTGTAATTTAGCATTTTTGTCTGATTTTGTTGCTATTTATTTAATGAGTTTTTCAGGGTTAGAGGCTGTTGAATTCCAGCAGCTCAACCTTCCACGCATAATGCAGATATTATTTGAAGCAGTGTTATTTAACAGGGAGCGATCTAAAGGAAGATGTTTGTCTACACAAGTGCTTATGCTCCATTATCTATTGTTTGACGTTGGCTGCAGTTTGTTTGACCCAACCATTCTCCAGACTTTTGGCGCCCCCAGGAAAACAAGTAGCCTCCATAAATATTACACAGACATTTCATTGTTGTGAATTTCTCTGATAAATAGTGTTTGGAGGCAGTTACATTTGAATCGTTCACTGTTAGTGAAATTTATGCCAGAAAGATACTAAGAAACAGACTCCCGGGTAGAATTTGCTTCTTTCTTTAGTTCATCTACAATACGGAACTATTTTTCTGCCTGGAAAATTTGAAATTAAGTATTTTTTTTTTTTTAAGTTATTTTTCTTCTGTGTTGTCTGCAGAACTTATTGGTGAATTAACATTTAACATCATATTTACCTGAAGTTATATGTTTTGTATTTTTATTAACTGTTTGTTTTGAATAGTTTATTTATTTTTCTGTTTTGTTTTTGTTTTGTAATACCTCAGACACCACTTAGTCTAATTCAGTAGCTTTCTTTTCCCTTTTTACTAAAGGCTTGATGAAGGTTTGAATTTTTTTCCTTTAATCTGAAGATTTTTATTAATATCACTGAATTTCCTAACCTCAAATATATTCACTTAAGATAACTGAGACAACTGTTCGGCAGAGATGGCAAACATACCAGGTTCAGCTGGAGCTGCATATTGTTGTTCCTTTTGGACAATCCCTTTTTATCATCAGTGTGTTATTTTCTGATGCACAGGCAACTGCACTGCAAAAAGCATTACGTCATTGGCACTAATTTCCATTAGGGTGGACTGGAATGCAGAATTCTTGCTCTGAAGAAAAATCAAATATATTAAAAAAACCCCAAAACCTTTGTAAAAAGCCACCAAGATAAATACTCTGAAGAATGAATATTCTGAAATGTCTTTTAAGAATTTTGAATAAATATCTCTTTCTGATTTTTTTCTACTTCCAAGACCTTAGACTGACGTGGCAGCAACCTGGTTGGTTGAGAACCAGCTGTCCTAGTCCCTGTGCTGCCAAAGATGAGCTGGGAACACAGTTCTGAGCAACCCAGAGGAATAGTTGTCTATAGTCAGGAAATCTCCAAAATAGATGTAATTTTATAAGCAAAGTAAGCTGAGTATGAAATCTGAAATTTTCTGTTGGAGGAGTTCAATTAGAAAGTTACCAATCAATTTTGATTTACTTATTTTCAAGTTAACTAGAAAGACCTTGGATTTCATAGGTCATCAAAAATCAGATGTTTCTCTCTCACAGAAAACTGCTAAAGCATCAGAGAAGCTTTTGTTTTGATGGCTACCAAGACACCTTCACCAGCTGTAATGCCAGTTAAAGTTTACAAAACAGGTTTATGAGACAATCCTGTAACAGTCAATGGCAGTAAGATGGAGACAGCCTTTCCCCTGACAAATACTGCTGTGACAAGGAAACTCTATTTTAGTATTATCTCTCTTCTGAACAGATACTTTAAGTCTTCTTTCCAAATAATTGGAACAAAGATGAGACTTTGAATTCATTTGTTTAGAGTATTTGAAATTTATGTCTCCATCTCTCCATGTATTTTGTGCTTTAAACAGTTGCCCATTATTATATTGCGCTGGAACACATTGAGTCCTTTCTTGATGTTTCTGTCATGATGACTCTTCAAAACTTTTTATCTTGGTTTATTGAATAAAATAGTACACTTACCTCTGGAATGAAAACTGCAATCGTTATATGATAGGAAGTATTCCTTAGAGTGGCAAGACTATATGTTAGAAGTGTGAAAAGAATTTATACTCTTTAAAATAAATCTCTCTCTACTGGATATTTTCTGCTTGATGTAAATCTTGTTTCTAACTTAAAATGTGGTAAATAGAAAATTTGGCTTCTTTCGGCCTTTTGACTTTGAAGTTCCCTTCCAAAGCAGATTGATTTAATATTGCTTGTTTTTCTAGAAATATTAAAAAATATTTGTCAAAGACATGTCAAAATGAAGAATGATAATAACATACACATGTAAATAGTTTAATGATAACTGTGAGAAAGCTTTGCCTTCAAAAGAGAAATATTTAATTCTATTTTTAGTTATTCTCTTAAGTAGTTCAGTTATCCATTTTCTACTTGGTGTGAACTACATGTAAACAAGCCCTTCCCTCTCCACTTGATCACTAGAAAGTCTCTACTGTTCCAAATGTGTTTAAATATATAATGTGAAGTAATTAGGCATGAAAGTGTTAAAGCATTTTGGTTCAATACACTTATGAACCTATATAATTATTTATATTACTGGCTTTATGATTAAAAAGTATGATGCACACTTAGAGACTTTTTGACAAGAAATAAGACTGGTAATTTATTTCTGTCCTGTGAGATAGAAATTGCATTTCCAAGAATGCCAAATGGACAAGTCCTAAACACTTAAGGCCTAGGCTGTATGATTCTTAATTCTGGTTTAATATATCAAACCTTTCACTTTTCCTTCACCACTAACGTGTTGAATGTGGTTCACATGCTGTATGAAACTGAGCATCAGCTGAGACAAAAAGGTTTACCTACACAGCAGATAGAGACAAAAAGGTTTAAATGTGAATGTAAACTAGTGTCAAGTCTGTTTCAGAGCTGGATATGAGGTGAACATGGAATATTAAACATCCCGGGAGATTGTGAGGGTTTATGAGAGTTTACAGCTCAATCCAAACTTTCTGAGTTGCTTCTATCGCTGCTAGAGCCCAAACCAAACTTTGTGTTCAAACGCTTAGAGCATTTTAGAAGACTAAATTGTGGTAGGTTTAATACAACTCTGTCAATGTGTGTACTGATAGAATATAAAAGGAAAAATAAAAATGGTGTTATAATTCTTATGGAAAATCTTACTTTGATTTGATCTTTTAATTGTAACAAACAGGACAGAAGATTTTAATATTATCAATTCCTGGAAAAAATAGTTGGCTCAGGTGGATATAAGCCATATGGAGCCGCCTCTGTCATCTTTCTCCCATGACTTACAGTCAGCTTTGACCAGACAAATTCTGGATACATGAGAGAGTCAACCTTGTCTTAGTATGTCATATTTAGCGTTCTAGTACTGTGCTTGTCTTTTTTCTGTAAGACAAACAGCTGTATCCAAAATGCCAAAATTTAAAAATGTCCTTGTGTTCACATAGAAGATGGAAGCAAAATGTAGCGTGGATAATGAGTTAGTGAAAATCTGTAATTTCCTATGAGTTATTGAAAATATATAATTTCCTTTGAATTTTATGTAAGACTTTTTAGTTTGAAAGTTCAGAACATTTTCGTTATCAGTTCAATGCTAAAATCATATTGTTGGTTTGGGAGAGGAGGACTCAGAAGTTGCAGAGTCCTTGAATCATGTTACTATTTAGGGAAACATGGTTATTAATGGGATTTGATTTTTAAATACTTTTCAACTTTTATATGTCAAATGTAATCTTAAATGCATTCTTAGTTTGGATGACCAAGGGAATAGAATGAAACTTTATACTATCAGACATCAGTATCAGTAGAGGAAGATTTCAAGGAGAAGAATCTTAAGGAAAAGGTAGAATTCATAGAAGTTTTAGAGATTAACTGTATTCTTTTCATTCCCAGTAATGAAAAACAGTATTGCGGCTTTACATATGGTGACTGAATTGAAATAGACTCAAAAAACACTGTGTAAAGCTCTGTAACGGCAATGTAAAGTAACAACAGATGTGATTTCTTGCACTAAAATGCATTCTTATCATTTGACAATGATTCTCATTATGATGATCCTCTTGGCATGGAACTGAAATTTCTCTACATTGTACAAGCTATATTAAATCTGTCTTTAGCTGGCACCCATGCCTTGCTGAAGTTGGCAGAGTACCACATGCATGGGATCAGTTCCAGCTTTCTACATGGGCAGGAGTACAAAAGTCTCCATATGATGCTTCACTTCTGAAAATTAGTTGATGATTTTCACAAAAGGGCTACTGCATAATGTATTTCTGTAGCTCATCAAGAAGTACTTCACGGTCCAGCTCTGGGTTCTACTTGCTTAGTCACCTGCTTTTATTCAGTCCATTAGGATCTAATAATATTTGAAGGCAATCCAGTTCCTGGCTTTGTTGGGACTTTGTGGTTCAGCCTGAAATGTCTGAGAACGTTGTAGCTTTACAAGACTGCAGTTCAGAGTAAGAAAAACATATCAAGATCCAACAATCAGTTTGTTCCTTCAGGTACAATGAGTGTTTCACTACAGATTTTTTTCTGAAAATGAACAGGGTGAAAGAGGTTTGGGTTTTTGAATGAGGGAAATAAAAGATATGTAGTAGTTTTTGAGGAATAATTAGATAATATCATTGATGTTGTGCCTGTAGACTATAAAGCGTTGAACTACAGCCTGTGATTTCTCAATCAAGTCCATAATGTAATAAAATTAGCTTGGTTCTGCTCTCAGTTATGCCAGTATAATTGAACCCTATTGAATTACAACACAATAAATAAGACATCAAAGCAGATTTACTTTAATGTGACAAAAGAGCACAGTATCTCGTGGATGCAGTGGAATTTGGCTAAGGTTTATTGGTCATTCCTTTTCATGAACAGTGGACTATGTAGAGTATGTTATAATTCTCAGAATTAGTTGTTACTGGATATGATGCTTATATTCTTAATTACTAAGTGAACAAATCACCTTATAGGACAAGAATGATCCCCTGAAGCTTCTCCTTCCCCCTCCCCCCCCTTTTTTTTTCCTTCTCCCACAGGACAGAAACATGTTTACCTCCCTTTGTCTATCACTTGGCTGCCACTATAGTAGTAACACAGAAACAGATTGCACTGAATTTGCTATTTATTGCTCTGATTTTGGATTTTTGCCACTCTCGCTAATGAGCTATGTTTTTGCAGATAGACAAATTAAGGATGGGCTTCTTGGCTTACGTGCATTTGATGGTATCTGAGTTTGTCATTACATTTATTTGTAACAATAAAATCAGCAGATTGTAATTTGTATTATGATTATCACAAATAGATCTCACCATGTTTAATGCAACTGTGAAGCTTTGACTGCAGATGAGGGGAGTTAGACCTTGACAGGAAACAGTTGTACAACATCATTTAAAACTTTATTTTGGCAGTTCTTCTGTAGTAATTTGGGGAATGGGAACAGGGAAAAGGGAGAGATAAATGGGAAGGGACGATTTTATCTATTATCACCCACACTCAAACCAAATAATTACATTGCATTCCTTTCTAATGCAGCATTCAGTAAGCATGACAGGCATAAGATTGTGCAGTATTTGGTATAATAGTAGAAATATCCACCCCATTAAGTGATGACGTTTTAAGCATTGTACTTGCATTTGTATGTGTAGCTGAAGGCTTCTCAGTATACACTCAGCACTTCTAAAAATGTTAACAAAAGTTAGAAGTTTCATTTTTATTCTGTTGAGTTGCCACAGAGGGAAGTGTCAGAAGCACAAAAGCCTTTGTTGCTTCACTTCACGATTAAATCCAGCCTTCCCCATTGAAAGAACTCTTTTCTTTTGCGTTATTACCTCTTTACAAGATGTCACTTCCCATTACAAATATTTCAGTTTCCCTATGCTTCTCTTCATAATTAACACTGAAAGCCTAACATTGTGAGTCTAGAAGCTGCCATTCCTTCATATGTAAAGAATTAAGCTTGGCATTTACACATGTGTAAAAGAGATTTTTTACTCAGTAGACTATCTCTTTACCAAAAGTAGACTGCTAAGGAGCAAATGTGGGCTATAATTTTTAATTTTTAATTTCATTATCTACAAAGCAACAGTGCCTATGTAGGTGATTGCAGCTACCCCGCTTGCCTTATCTTTGTAAATGAATTATGAAAATGAAATTGAGCAAAGGCATTGTCTGAGAAACAATACATTACCAATTACAGTGATGTGATTATACAATTATAACACTTCTATTCAGGCATTTGTATGGAAGGTGGCTTTTTTTCTGTTCATATTAGCACTTTCCTAGCAGATTTAGTAAGCTTAAAAAGGTCACATTTATACTATGGGAAAAATTATTAATATTAGAAGTTATCTCTCTTATCTGTGTCAGCTTCAGTTCATAGCTTTGGATTCAGTGACATGTGCTTGCTTCATTAGACAAGCGACTGGCTTCTCACTTCTCCAGTCTGTTTTGGAAGGAGTAGTTACCTTTAATCCAAACGGTGTGTAGGAATCCAGGTAATTTCAAGGATCTGACACAGTTAAATGTGTAATAGATATGGCATGGAGTGGGAATGAGCTGGCAGAGCTGGGGTGCAAGTATTAATTTGCTGCTGAAACTGGTGTATTGAGAAACAGAATTCCTAAATTGTATCCAAAAGATTTTCCCTCAGAGAAGCTGAAAAACACAAGGAAATGTTACCCCAGTGCCGTTCACAGCAATGCCAGTGCTGAAGCACTATTAAAACCATGAGATTGCTTCTCTCCCCCAGCACAACCGGAACAATAGAACACATGGAATCAAAGATGCAGTGTTTTACATTTGCTTGGCACCATGTTAACTTAATCAAGAATGAACTTGCTCAAGGATTTTTTTCCACAGAAATAGGACAACAAGCCATTCTGGTACCACTCCCAGAGCATGACTCACAGAGAGAGAGCAGCAGAGAAAGAGAATGGTTTTTTTCCTTTCATGAAACCACTCACTTGCAAGGTGATGCACTTGTTTTTGTTTCTAAATGTGTCACTTGATTCTCTTCCTAGTAATGTTTGAAAAATTAGTCTTAAAGGTAGATGACATCAATTTTTAAAAAGTAGATTATGTCAGTATTGATGAAACAGGTTGTCATCCCTGTCCATTTTTGCTGAAAGATGCATGCTGCATTCTTTTTGTGTTTAGTCACTTCAATAGAATGTGAAATCCTGACATGATTGCAAGTTCTCTTGACTCCTTACAGAATGAGTTTGTTCTAGAAAATCAGACCTAATGATACCAATAAATTTTCTCTCAAAATTCATTCATTAGCACTAAGAAGTATTGTGATACTCAAAATTTCTCTTGATGGTTAAGGTGCTTCTCACTCAAGCTAAACCCAAAGGCATGCTTTTAACTTAATTTTTTTAATTAGTCAACTTTTAAAAAATATACTCAAATATATGCCCAGACTGTCCTCCATTAAAAAGCTCTGATTAGCATTTTTTTCTCCTACTTGTTACAGAATGATAAGGTTGCAAATTGTGGAACTCATGTTTAGTTGCTGTTACCTGGTAAAATTATTCCACATTCATTGTTTCACATTCTTGTTTCCTGTCATGTTGTTTCCAGTTGTGCTTCCTGTCTGCTATAGTTCATTTTCACAGCATGGGTGAGATTGGAAGGGACCACAGTGGGTCATCTGCTGCAATCTCCCTGCTCAAGCAGGGTCATCCCAGAGCACATGGCACAGGATTGCATCTGTTCTTGAGTATCTCCAGCGAGGGAGACTCCACAACCTCTCTGGGCAATCTGTTCCAGTGCTTGGTCACCCACAGGGTAAAGAAGCTCTTCCTTATATTCAGGTGGAACTTCCTGTGCATCAGTTTTTGCCATTGCCTCTTGTGCTATTGCTCGGTACCACTGACAAGAGCCAGGATCCGTCCCCTTGACAACCCACCTTCAGATACTTGCATACATTGATGAGGTCTCCTCTCAGTCCTCTCTTCTCGAAGCTGAACAGGCCCAGCTCTTTCAGCCTTTCATTGTAAGAGAGATGCTCCAGTCTCTTAGTCATTGTAGTCCTATGCTGGACCCACTCCGGGGGCTCCATGCCTCTCTTGTACTGAGGAGCCAGAACTGGACACAGCACTCCAGATGTGGCCTCACTAGGGCTGAGTAGAGGGGCAGGATCACCTTCTTCAACCTGCTGGCAACACTCCTCCTATACCATTTTCCTTGTCCACAGGGGCACACTGCTGGCTCAAGGACAGCTTTCTGCCTGGATCTCTTGTTCCTTCTTTGCAGAACTGCTTTCCAACCGGTCAGCCCCCAGCTTGTACTGGTGCACGGACCCTTTGCTGAATTTCCAAAGGTTTCTCTCTGCCCATCCCTCCAACCTATCAAGGTCCCTCTGAAGGGCTGCACAGCTCTCTGGGGTATCAACCACTCCTCCCAGCTTTGTGTCACCAATGAACTTGCTGAGGGGGCATCTGTCCCCTCATCCACTTCAGTGATGAGTAAGTTAAACAGTACTGGGCCCACTATTGAATCCTGGGGGACATGCTAGTGACAGGCCTCCAACTACACCCTGTGCCACTGATTATGACCCTCTGGGATGTGCAGTTCAGCCAGTTCTCAATCCACCTCACTGTCCACTCATCCAGTCCACACCTCCTATGTTTGCCTGTGAGAGAACTCTGTAACTATGTTGCTCATACTGTCTTTCAAGCTCCACCAGCACAAAAACTTTAATGTATCTGGGACTATTAAGCAAATAGCTGTTGTTCTGAGAGCAAGAGTGAACTAGTACCTGACCTGGAATAAAAGCTGAATTTTTAGTTTAAATTAGTTCCATTTTGGTCGTGCCATTGACCACAACTTGTTTTGCTAGCAAAAGTTTCTTTTAACGCTCCACCTATCAGAGAAAGGCTGAAGTCATGTGAGTGACTAGTGGTCCTGAGGGGCTTCTTCAAAACCAAACTCTGGTAAGTAAACTTAATACATTTCCCATCTGTTAATGGGACCTTGGGAAATGTGTACTTTTGGGGTAGATGGATCATTGCTGTTTCTTTGCAAGAACAAAAGTATTACAAAGGTAATTCAAAGGAGTAGTTAAGATTAAAAAAAGGAGAAAGGAAAATGTATTTTGGAAACTTGAAATGTATATCTAAATACAGATTACCAGGTTAGATTAAATTTCTATTCTTTTGCATTAAGTAAAGAAAAAAAAGGAAGCATCAAAGAAATTGTTACAGATGTTTGTATTACCACCAGGAGATATATCTCTATGACTACTGTTCTTACTGGATTTACGTAATCACATGTATGGAAGTATTGAGTTGGAGCTGATGAGCAGTGAGAGCTAGAGTTGAGGGCTGTGTACTCTAGGTAATTCCTGTATCTGCCATGCCAGTGTGGATTTCTGTGCTGAGTTTTCATCTTAAGGAGACTTCCACCTTTTTTTTTTTTTTTTTTTTATCTCAAAGGTAGCAAAACCAAATCACTTGAAAAGAAAGTTATCTTGAATTCTCTTCATCTCTACTCCTGTTCATCTCTGTAGTTTTGGATTATTCAGTGTTTGCTCTGATATATGCCTCCATGACAATTCATTTTTCTGGACTAACTTCTGAGGCCTCTGAAATCCAGAGTCACTGGTAGAACTGATTAAAAGCTAAAATCTCTATTGCATAAGAAATGTTAAATTCTGTAGATTTCTTACCAGATTGTAAACTGTTTCAAGGTCGGGAAATTCATGCATCTTTTACTTTTCTTATATGTTATGCAATCAGTTAATCTGGCAATTCAGTAAGAACCCCAGACAAAGGATTATTGATTTGTTCAGGTGATTTATTGTAATGGGACTTGCTCAAGTCCACCCTGCGTGGGAGTGCTATCTTGTTAAAGATGATGATATGCAGGGAGAGCAAGTTCTGAAACCTCTCCTCACACTCTTCCTTCCAGCCTACAAACGAAAGATTCTGGAGAGTGGCCAGACTTGGAAAGTAGTTCTACAGGGTTCACAAAAATAGTATTTTAGTCTGAGATTTCCTGATCTGCTTATAAAGACAGTCTGTGCAATAGGGAGTTTTTGTAGTGGGTATACATGCATGCACCACAACCTTCCACCCTCTGCATACTCACGCAGACTTCCATCTCATTACTGTCTAGCTATTAATTGTATGTGTCTGTGAACAATGATGGCTTCAAGTACTAAGCTGTCAATATGACTTTCCCAGATGAACATCTGAGTAGGCGTAAATGTCATGATCAGCATGCTGCCTTCATGTATCACAGAAAGCTATGATCTCCTTTTTGCTGATTCTTATATAACTATACTTTTGGCTGCTAAAATAAATACTTAATATTTTTCATAGTCAGCTGTGTTAAACATATATATGTATATATCTATGAAAATTCCTCTTACTAATAGTGGTATTTTTTCCTTCAAAATACCTGTCAAATCTGACTGATACTCTTTCACGTATTCTTATTTAGGCAAAGTTGAATGCTTTAGAGAATTTAGGTGGGCAAGAGTTAGAGACACCAATATCAATTCAATTCACCAAAACCAATTGGCCCTCAGAAACTGTGGAGAAAGAAATTAATTGGATACTTTTACTTAACAAAATGTAAGAATAATGTTTAGAGGCAGCATCACTGTATGCCATTGCTAAACATGGGGCTGGACTCATCCACACTTTTGGAAAACTAAAATAAATTTAAAATGTACTATTTATATTTGTTTGGGATTTTTTTTCTGTGAGTTTTCCAGATTGAAATAGTTAGATCTATTATAAATAGTGGGAAAATAATAAAAAATTATGGCATGAAATTGATACTTTAGACAAAAATTGGAAACTAAAAAGGCATCAAAAGTGGGGCAATGCAGTCTCCACAGTTAATAGGTATTGCTAATGCAGACTATCATGGAAAGACATTTCGTAGGGAAAAAAAAAGTATGATCATTAAGCTCCTGTAAAAGCACATATTATTATTTACAGTATAGCATGTAAAAAGATTTTAGAGTTTCCTGGGCAGTATTCTCTGACCTGTTTAGGTTCCAGGCTGCTCTTAGGCTGTTGTGTTAGTGGTGTTTCTTCCTGGGAGTCAAAGTCTGATAAACATGATGAAATGCAGAATGCTGATAATCAGAAAAGAAAGCCAAACTCAGAACTTAAATTAAAGATGTTTGGAAAATTCATATACGATTGTACAGGCTGCAAGCACTCATTTTTTTCAGCATTTACTGCTATTCCAAGCAGGCATTTTAATAAGAAGTTCTTTATTGTAGTTTTGTGGGATTTTTGTGTTAGGGTCAGGAGCAGGTGCTTGAACTTTCTAACCTCTTCTTGTTAGACTAGTGCATGGAAAAATCAAAAAATGCTGCCTGCTACTTTTAAGCGTTTCGGAGACCTGATTTTCAGTGGCAATTGCAGAACATGAGTGTGAAAACGTTTAAACCAGATGTTCACCAGGAACCTCTCAATGTTCATATGATCCTCAGTGCTCAAAGGCTTTCAGAAAAAGCATGGTGAGGAAAGTATTTCTTATATATCTTATATCTATCTTAAAAGGTACTGTTGATTTTACTTGTCTATTTATGCAATAATTGTATAAAATGCGATATGCCCCTTTGCTTCAGTGTAACTATTCTACATCAATTGGTCTACCTCTTTGAAGAGCATAGCTCTGTGCAGGACATAAGAAACTATTCTCAGGAGTCACTGATGCTTTTAATTAAAGCCCAGATAAAATGCAGAAATGAAGGTTGAATTTTTAGGAAGTGATTAGGGTGCTTTAGGGCCTAGCCCTGAACTTTTGATGAAAACTATGCAGAGAACTTTAATGAAACTTTTAATAAGATTTCTGATAATCTTGCCTCAATCTGTGATGCTAATAAATTCTACCATTACAAGATTCTGTTCGAATAATGAGCATAACACTAATTATTTCACTGAAGTATCCATTTATCACAAAAAACAAATGTGACTTGTCTTCTTACTCATTCTCCTCCTCTTTGCATGTAACTGGTTTCTGCAGATCTTTCATCATATTCTGTAGTTTGAAACTCCGCACAGTTCTTGTTCAGCAATTTTTTTATAGTGCTATATTCCAAGTTTCTTCCCCATACCAGTGTGGAAAGCTTAATATTCTGGCAGTTAAAGCAGAGTCTCATTTTTCTGTGAGTCTGTTTTAACCCTTGGTCTGGAAAAAAATGCTGTAGCTTTTTGGGCATATGCCAAATTTAAAAAAAAAGGATAAGTGCCAAGTTCTTAGTTTTAAAATAAAACCATCATAAGAGTATGAAATGATTCATCACTTCCTGGCAAGTGTAATTATCACTGCAATCACCATTCCCTAACTATTTGCACCTTTTAAAGAGGTGCTAAACATTACTGTAAGTTCTGAAAGTTATCATTTCAACTGGATCAACTGAAAAAAATTAGACCATCACAGGTGTGTGCCTTAAACAGGAAATTATTCTGATCTCCAGGACTCTCAGAGCTGCCTTCCTTACAATGGCCTGCAAGAAATGCGTTGCATCTGTGTAAAAATGGTATATGCTAAGGTGAGAGTAGTGGCTATACAAAGCAAAATGTTTCAACTGGTTTAGCTGTTGTGTCTGTCATTGCTGGAAGCTGAGTGCTCAAATTTGAAACCAGTTTCACCTCTAATCACAGAATTACAGAATATTCTGAGTTGAAAGTGACCCTCAAGGATTGTTGAGGGCAATCCTTAGCCCTTCGCAGGACCATCCCCAAGAGTCACAGCATGTGCCTGAGAGCATTGTCCAAATGCTTCCTGAACTCTGTCAGGCTTGGTGCTGTGACCACTGCCCTGGGGAGCCTGTTCCAGTGCCCAACCACCCTCTGG
>JAWWEE010000162.1:24309681-24334642 GCA_035221455.1 Xenops minutus | reverse complement strand
AGAAGAGATCAGTGCCTGCCCCTCACAAGGAAGTTGTAACTGCACTGAGGTCTCCCCTCAGTCTCCTCTTCTCCAGGATGAACAGACCAAGTGCCCTCAGCCACTGCTCACACGGCTTCCCCTCAAGGCCCTTCACCATCTTCATTGCCCTCCTTTGGACACTCTCTAAAAGTTCAATATCTTTCTTATACTGTGGCACCCAAAACTGCCCCAATATTGCAGGTGAGGCCACCCCAGTGCAGAGCAGAGAGGGACAATCCCCTCCCTCACCCGGCTGGTGATGCTTTGCCTGATGCCCCCAGGACAGGGTTGGCCCTCCTGGCTGCCAGGGCACTGCTCACTCATATCCAACTTGCCATCCACCAGGACCATCAGCATTTATGCACTGTCTAGACTGGGACACTGGAGATACAGTAGTTATGTGTAGTATTCAGTTCATGTATTTTTTTTTTAACTGTTTTTAAGCAAATCACGTGTAACTTCACTCCTTTAGATGCTCTCTGGCATAACCAAAGAATTATATTTTAACAAGGTGTAGTTGTAATTTCTCTGTGTTTTGAACTGTATAAAAATGACTCAAAGCATAATTGATTCTGCCTATAAGTAAACTACTGTGGGATGCATTCACACCAGTCACTGCTGAAAGTTTAAAACAAAATTCAGACTCAGTAACATATCAATGTACTTATTTCTTGCATAACATATGTTGTGAGAGCTTTGGGGTAGCAATGAGCTTTTTGTTCTGTTTGTATAGCAACTACACACTGCTGTCTTTATCTACCACTGCGAAATTTGAGTAGTATAACAGCAAACAAATGTTTAAAATAAATTGTTTAAAAATTTTACAGTACAGAAACTTTTCTTCCAAGTTGCCATAAATGATTGCTTTGTTAGTGAAAAGTCTTTATCTAACAAGTGAATGCTCTTATTTAGCATTTCAGCATTTATTTTTGCATGTCACATGGGCTCTGGTCGTACCCAGGGAGGTCAGGTGCAAAGAGCTGCCTTGATTTCCCTGATCCCTGGCGTTCAGCTCTAGCTGAAGGTGACCTTGTATTGTTGTGTGTTAGAATCAAAGCCTTCCCAAGACATACCTCATCCTAGAATAGTAAAATGGAGGAATCAAATGGTGTGTAAGAAAAGAAGTTTTAAGAGTGACAGAAGGGGAAGAGGAAATTACTTCAGTGGAAGTTAAAGGAAGAGAAAACACCTGAAACTCCACAGAAGTGATAGCTGTGGGAATAGCCCCAACTCACTTTATCCTCTAAATATCTACTATGCCCAGCTGCTGATTAACCATGTTAGGACAAAATAGCATTTCAAAGTAGGTTTCAGCTTTAGAAAGAATTAATATATTGTCTGTCTGGGAGGACTATGTCGAAAGGTGGACATTTCAGTATTTTTACATCAGGAAAATAAATGGATAGTTTGTGTATTGCGATACTCAATTTAGAATCTTCGATTTGCCTTTTAAAATTCCGCAGTATCAGAGAGTGCTGGAGATTGAAGTAGATTTCATTTCATTCTCCCTTAGAGCAATTAGGTAGCTGGGAAGTCCACTAAACGCCCCGTATGTTTCAACATACCCTTTAGAGTCCAGAATAGTTATCTTTGACTCCTTTAGGAAACCTGTATAGCGTGTGACTGGTCAAATTTCAGTACTGTTTCTCCTAATTCTTCCCTGAGTCAAAGATGTCAGTGAAGAGTCCTTTAAGAAGCTGAAACAGGATAACCCACCTTGGTTTTATGTCTGCAGCTTAAGGGGAGTTATTCACAGATACTATTCTTGCATTATAACGTTGCTTAAGTTGAAAGATTGCATTGTGCTGATGGGCGAGGGTAGATAGGTTTGCTGAACTCCAGACCAGACTAGAGCTATTTCTTAGAAAAACTGAGATTATGTGTATGCAACGAATTATGTGTAACCCTGTGGTTTAGTGAGTCAGCCTGGTCAAGTGCAGTGGCCTTCTTCAAGCTTCTTTAGTATTTCTCACTGTGATTTGTAGGTTTATTTGCTTTACTGACTGAGCAAATGTCTGATATCATAGATAGGTTTGTTAGGAAGCTGACAGAACATAAGTTTTTCTTTCCTGGCACAGATAACATTAAGAAGTTTATCAGGGAATATTATGCAAACTCAAAATCTGTCAAAAATGCGAATGACAATGTGACAGAAACTACCTGCATAGCTCATGATGTTCTTGGATCAAAGTACCAGCAGAAAATTGCTGCAGTATTCCAAATAGTAAGTATGGTTTTGTAACAAAGCAGAAACCTTAAGAACAAGTAGATATTTGATTTTTGTCACTTTAAAGCAGTTCCTTAAAGCTTATACTAGAGGACATACTGAATTTGTGACAAGTGTTGATAAGAAGTATTGAGTTACATATGCACAAATTAACAAGATCCATTTGAGACTAGGGCACCTGATATATAAGAATGATGAACAAGGTACTGTTATGACTGCATAGGAAAGGGGTTTCAGAAGAAGCTGTTGCTACCAAGTGACTGAAATGGTAGCTTGATAGAGGAAAAGAAATAAAGGTAGAAAGAAAACCTAGTTCTTGCTAAGATGTTTAGCCCATAAAAATGAAAGCAGCTTTTGAAGGGAAGGAATTTCATCTGCTCTCAGTGTTGAACTTAGGCAGTCTGAGTTGAAAGTGACCTGTTCAAGATCAGTTAATGGACTCATGAAATGCTCAGGGCTCTTACGTCCCAGCCCAGAGTCTTATCAATCAGTCCACACTGTCTGTATTTGTACAAGCAGGAAAAACAACTAGGTTATTTGTGTCATTATTCTAAATGGCACTCACTTCAATTAACTATGGACATTCTGTGAAGTGATCAGCTTCAACCATCAATATAGCATGAGTACAAGACTTTGCATAGTATTAGCAATAACAAGCTTAATCTCTGTAAGTTAGAATCAAAGCTGTCTTCTATGCATTCAGATGTCACTACAATGTCTTAAGTTTAGGTTAAGGTAAGAAAAACTGTGAGGATAATGTACTTACCACTCATTATACATGTAGTTACCAAGGTGGTTGGTTAAATTGGTTTTTATCCTATTTAAATTTTAGTTGTCAACATCACTTTAGCTGAAAAGAAAGGGTCATTCCTTGAAACAGTCACCTGTAGAAGGCTATTTTCCTGCAAAATTGAAGGTATGCTTTTGATTCTACTTGCTTGAAATTAGAGAGCAAATGTGATCTGTTTGCTGTGTGGTGTATTTACCTTTTAGACAGTTTTTCCACTGCTGTGATTGCTGTGAATGAATACAGTGACTTGCTTCATCACTTCTTTTGTTCTCTGGTTCCTTGAGAAACATATCCATATAATTGCTTTTAGGGCTTGGAGTAACTTTCTAAGAATCATACAGTGGCTGGAAAGAATGCTTGGCAAAGAGTTATCAAAGGTTTTTTGTCAGAATAGAAGGGCGTTTCCACTGGCTCTGAAGAGGTGATGTGTACCTCTGACACAGGTACATTTTTGTTCTTTAATTTGGAGTATTGCCTTACAGCAATAGCTGCAAACAATGAAAGCAAAATTAGAATTCAATATGGTGCTTGTCCAAAAATGCAGTAAAATTGCCAGACTTTTGCCTCATTTAGGTGACAGCAATCAGCAGTATAAACACAGGATGGGGGAAAACTAGCTGCATTGCAATCCCACAGAAAAGGATCCAGGAGGTAATCAGAAACTTGAACAAAAGTCAACAGTGTCCTGCTGTTATGAAAACAGGTAAAATATCATGCTGAGAGATATAATCTCTGCTAGCACTTGTGAACACTGTCACAGGGATCTGATTTCTTATTCTTTTCAAGATTATATGTTTACAGTTTTAAAATTTTCAGTTTTCATTAGAAGACAATTTTCTTCAGCATCTGCAAATACAGTTTTATAAGTAGTATCATTGCCTGATCTAAAGAGAAAATGCTGAGATTTTGTGAAATGCATCAGAACCAGTTATTGTAAGAACTAAAGCTGCTTCCTGTCTTATTTCCTCATGGCTGGCAGCCATTGCTGAAGACCAGTGAAGCATTATTTAAATCTGCAATTATTCCTGATGTTTCCAGAAAGCCTCAGCTCTCTGTGAGTTTCCAATGGCTCCCTTCTTGCAGTCATGTTTCTTGCTTTTGATAACCTGAGCCACTTGGAAGTCTAATTGATCATTATCCCAGATCATTATTCCTACATGGACATGTAACATGAGCTTCTGCACAGCACAGTCACTGTTTAAATTCCCCCTGAACCCCTTCCTGAAGATACGGTTCCCCGAACCAGAGAAATTCAAGTCACAAGCCCTGTGATTTCCACAGGGATATGGAAGATAGACATTATCAGAAATAGAAAACAACTTGGTTTTTATAGACATGTCCATGGTCTTCCCTCTGTTTCTCTTCTAAAAATGATCACACCAAACCAGCTTTATCAGAATTGTCCTGAGTAGCTCATAACATTTTCCTTAGGCTATACGTTTTTGTGAAATGTTTTTCTTAATTGTGATTTTTGAGCTGGTCCCTATAATATCTATAGAAGAAAAATTTCCTAAAGGTCAAAGAGTATAATGGAAGTATTCCTATAACTAATCTGGATAAAAGGATAGTTAGATAGCATTGCATTGATCCAAGTGAGAGAAATTAATAGTCGTAATTGACATTTTACTGATGTATATCATGTGGGCACAGATGCTTGGTTGTATAGAATTAGGGTCAAAGCCAGGTTCATAAATGCCTTTAACACTTCTTAAGAAAGGCTGTTAAATGAACAATTATATTTTAGCACCTTTCATACAGTCATTACTTATAACAAGCTCATTTCATTTTGTGTGCAACTTAAATGCTCACCATTGTTAAGTACTTTCTAGATTATATGTATCTTTAGAGTGAAGTAATTTCACTGGACCAAACCAGAATCATTGTGTCATTGAATTTAAAGTCTTTAACATACTATAGTGGCCTTGCAATAAGTATCATGAGTTACTTCAAATAGAACTGAAGCATAGGAGCAGCTGTCTCAATCTGAACACAAGACAACACAAGAAGGTCAAGCAATGAGCTCAAGGAAGTGAACAGCAGTATCAGCAAAGGGTGCAAGCTCAGTCTGCACGGTTTGCAATGAGGTACAGGACTCTGGCAGGGGAGCACTAGCTACTAAAGGGTTGTTTTGCCCTGTGCCTGGTTATCTCAGTCTAAAGTTTGGAGAAAATACCATGCCAAGTGCCCTGCCAAGGGATGTGTGAGAGTACTGCAGGCTGTTCTCCAACACCTGTGTTTCTGAGCTGTACTAGTGCTGCCATCAGCCTATGTGGAGGGATGTTTAGCATCTTCATGACTAATATTGCTGTTACTTACAAGGGTGTAATTCCTCACTTGGAAAATTGCAGTGAGCTTTGCTAATACATCTGGAAGAATATCTGACAGGTCATATCCAACTTCAGGGCTCTTGGTGATGAAAAATGTTAAAATTCGGTGAAAAGTGTTTTCCCACAGGTTTTCCTCAAGAGCTCCAAAACCTATTTCTTTAATGGAATAGAAATAGTTCCTTCCTAAGGCTATCTTGGATTGCATTTTTTATTTTCTACTGCATATAACTTGATTAGTTAAGACAAACCATAACCTGATAGGTCTGTTTGTTGGGAGTATGATTTACCACATACAGCATATTTAATGAACATTGCTCCATCTGCTCTTTGAGGACCACACGAATGGTAAGTTAGTAATGTAGTGAATGCTACTGGCATCAGTGGGACTGATGTAACAACTTCTCTCCAGTGTGAATGAAAGGTGCTCTGTTTTTCAAAATGTACAAGACGAGACTTCTGCAACTCATGGTGGGAAACACCAAATTAATCCAGTTTTGTTTAACTGTATTGGTTAATTTTAAAGAATTACAATTACAACCCCATGCAGGGTTACAGACTGGGGATAGAGTGTCTGGAAAGCTGCCTGGTGGAAAAGGACCTGGGGGTGCTGGCTGACAGCCAGCTGAACAAGAGCCAGCATGTGCCTAGATGGCCAAGAAGGCCAATGACATCCTGGCCTGTATCAGCAATAGTGTGGCCAGCAGGAGCAGGGCAGTGATTGCCCTGCTCTACTCAACACTGGTGAGGCTGCACCTCAAACCCTGTGTTCAGTTCTGGGTCTCTCACTACAAGAAAGACATTGAAGTGTTGGAGCATGTCCAGAGAAGTGTAATGATGATGGTGAAGGGTCTGGAGAATGAGTCTTATGAAGAATGGCTGAGGGATCTGGGGTTGTTTAGCCTGGAGAAAAGCAGTCTCAGGGGAGATCTCATTGGTTTACATGCCTGCCTGAAAGGAGGTTGTAGTGAGGTGGGTGTTGGTCTCTTCTCCCAGGTAACAAGCCTATTACTTGATGAGGTGAAATGGCCTCAATTTGTACTAGAGGTGGTTTAGATTCTATATAAGGAAAAGTTTCTTCACTGAAAGGGTGGGCAAGCATTGGAACAGGCTGCCCAGGGAAGTGGTGGAATCACTGTCCCTGGAGGTATTTAAAAGACATGAAGATGTAGTGCTTAGGGACATGGTTTAGTGGTGGACTTGGCAGAGTTAAGTTTACACTTGGACTCGATGATCTTTTCCAACATAAATGGTTCTGTGATTATTCTATAAATTGATGGTGTTAAGTTTGCTCATCTGCAGCCATTGTGACTGGTTGGGGCTGCTTACATCACTAGTATGCCTTACATTTTTTTTTTTCTGTATGCCTAAGTTTAATTCTTATGCCAAGTGGTCTGGTCTGAATATTCAAAAGCATAGAGTAGCAGATAAAATAGAAATCTGATAATAGCAGAGCCACTAAATGCTTAGCATTCCCCAAGGCACACCTGCTGGACTTCAGTGAGAACATCATGTATCAGTGATACATGTGGTAGTATTTGTTACACATTGTTTGACTGGATTGGATGGTGTTATCTTGGACATCCTAATTCTAGCTCCAGCTTGTCTTGTCAGGATAGTAGCAGAAAGCTTTAATGAATGTATGGATCTCCCTGCTTGATAATAAATTCTGCAACAATTAAAAATCTGCTACGTGACTATTTATATAATTAATTTCAAATTAGTCTCATTATGCTTTACTGCTTGACAATAATCTGTGTAACAGAAGAGACTTACGGTGCTCATAGCATTGGTATTCAAAAGGTGTTGACAATATGTATTTTATATTAAAATGAAAATATTAGATATTGGGGGAGACCTGATTTTATTACTCATAAAAATGAGATTAGAAATTAATTACTGATGTCCAAAATTTTAATAGGAGAAAGAAAACAAATACTGGTGTGAAATGTACTTGTCAAAGAAGAAATTAATGTCAAAATGATCTCTGTATTGTGCAACACAATGGCAAATTTTGCTTTTGTCACAAGAATTTGTAAAAAATAAATGATGAAAGTGCAAAATATTTCAGTGTGCTGGCTAAGAGGAACCATGAAGCTCCTGGGACGCAACAGAAGAATGTCACATCTTTGCATTAATGATTCTCATCTGAATTGTGTTTCAGTGATTTAGTAAAAAATGGCCAGTTGCTGGTATATGACTGTAGTCAAAAGGTACTCACATAACCAGAGTCATAACGAATAACACAATTTAGCATGTTTTTGATAGGTTTCAGAGAAAAAGGTGAGATAGAAAGAGTGTAAAGCAAAACTCTTTTTTCCTGTTTAGGGAATGAGGTGAACTGAAAGGTAAAATTCTAATGAGATACAAAATTGATGCCTTTTGGAAGGAGAGAGAATACACTAAGTCTTGAGTTCAGGTAACAATATTATACAGTGGTCGGTTGTAATCGATATGTTATTAAAATTATTTTCCAGCTGTTTTTAAGAAGTTTTTAGATACTGGAAAACCTTTTTCTTACTGAATATTGTGTTTTAATTTAACATTCAGGAGTAACTCATGAGGAGTTTAATAGTTCCATGAAAGACATCAGTACAGAAATTGTAAAAAAAAAATTAAAAATTGTTGCTTTTAATTCAGTTTTAAGATTTTGTATAAAAAAAAGCAACTCATTCTTTGGTCTGCTTAGACAGAGACCATAGGTAAGGAGTTGAGCAGTGCTCTGGTGAGTGTTTTGTCTTTTTAGTGGATAAACACGACATTGTATTCTCTGGGGCTGGGAGCATAGCCCGTTACATGTATGCTAAATTCATATATAAAATAACTCCATGAATAATGAAGCCAACTACATAAACCCACATTCCAATATCTCAGAGAACTGAACTAGCACAATTAATGTATCTCAGCGTTGAGTTCAGACAGGTTATGGTATAAAATCAATGCATATTGCATTTTTTTAGCTTGTGGTTCTAATAAAGTTTTGAAATTATTTTTTTCTGAAATGAAATTCTAAATGTATGAATGAAGAAAGATGTATTTCCATGAAGAAAGGCAGGTAGAAAAAAATCTGGGCAGATACCTCAGAGGCAGCCATGATTCATTCCTTTTTTATAAACTGTAATGTTTGCTGTGTTTCACATTCTCTAGTCAGGTTCTTTTTATTTCACATTGCTGGAAAACTTTGGACTCTTGTAAAAAGTATGAGCACTGAACTACTTTTGGGCACTATTTTTATTTTTAAAATTTGTTGACTAAATAAGTCTTCTGTCATGAGTACACATATAGTTGGCACACTTGGAAGAATGTCATCACAGTAAATAGAGACTTGGGCAGAAGTGTGTGGGGTGCTGGGGAAATAGTGAGCTGGTATAAGGAGGAAAATAATGTAGCTAATTTATATGTAGAATAAAAGACAAAATTCTGAGTTTTATTATATGGAAAGGCAGTGCTGTGTGTTGCAAAGGCCATAATAGAATCTAGATAGAAAGAGAAAAAAATTCAGATCATTGCTGTATGCATTACATTTTGAGAATATCTTTGTAACAGAAAGATCAGAATGATCAAAATGTTATTGTGTTAGAATAATAGATTTCTGACTCATGCACAAGACATTTATTGTCTATGGCCATGTTACATATCTGAGGGTAGAGCTGAACTCAGAATTTCATTTATCACTATTTGTAAGACTTTAAAATGATGAATGTCAGGTTTCAAGACATCTATGGGGAAACTGGTATTTAAAAGCAATTTTGTACAGTCAGAAAGCAAAGATCTGGTATTATTAGTGTTGCTATTTCAGAGAAATAGTTTTCTATGATGATATAAAATCACCTGTAGAGTTTTTGCTGTTGCAGCTTTTTTTGTAACTTCCCAATGGATAATGGCAATGTGACCAAAGAACAAATAGTTTATAGAAAAGACAGGGCAACAAGTCCCAGATACTGCTAATTTCCTAGGGAAATGCATGTGTTCCAGATAGTTTCTGTGTCAGTCAAACTAGATGTCAGAAATGCAATGATGAAAACCAGAAAATCTCAATAACTGTGCACAGACCAGGGTATTTAAACCAATGAAAATAAAGTATCAGAAAACTATAAAATATCTGATCTTGAAGACCACGATGAAAGACAGTGCAAAATATTTTCAAAATCTAAAATGAAAAAAAGTTTCAAAAAACCCCAAAGTGTTAAAACTCTGCTACCTACACTGAAATTTAAACCCAGATGTGAGTGTGAGTTAAGAAGAAAAACCTGTGTAGTGAAGAGGTAGTTATGATAGATTTTTGCCTCTTTATTCCAGACTTCCAGGTAAGAACTAATGTATATAGAGAACACTGATGTAGCCTACTGTGTCTCTTCTCATTTCTTTTAGCATAGCCTCTGTCCTATTAAGTGCCTATATGTTTTCCATGAGGAACCATAATTTAGCAGAACAAATGTGGGGATTTTTTTGCCATTGTCCAATAGCCATGCTTAACATATGGCACAGTTCTTCATGCTTTCCTTTCTAGTTCATTTTGGATTTCTAAACATTTTTTTTGCTCTCTTTAAATATTGTACCAAACAGTTTTAAGAGTTATGTTTTAATCATCACCTTTAAAGTATTTAGCCATTATTTTTTGCTTGATTTTCTGAGGCCCATCTGTACTAAGTCCTGTGGATTTTATCACTATTTTCAACTAAAAGAATAACAGTGTGCTTAGCCAGTAGTTGCTCTGTTGTCCAGTATATAGTTACCATTATATGTATACATTTAGAAAACACATGGCACATCAATTACAGTGTTTTCCAATACAGACTGAAATTCCATCAACCATGGCCAATAATAATATTGTACTGGCTCAAAACCAGAGAATGCCATGTTTTGACTTGTGTATTTCAGTGTTAGTTTAACATCATATATACCAAAGGAATTTCTCTCTTCTCATTTCCCCTCTTTTCCTTTCCTTCTCATCCTTCTCTTCCCCTTCACTGAAGATGCAGGGTATAAAATCCTAGTAATATTGGGTAGAATCCACTAAAATACAACTTCGATACTGGTAATTTTCTTCAGAAGAGTTTTATTAATCAGAAAAACTGATGTTCACATGAGACATTGGTATTTGTAATATTTTTTTGTTATTTCCACTTATTACTTGAGTTTTACTAGGACTTTTAAGATGTAGTAAAATATAAAAGCACAAGTAAAGGACTGGGAACCTTCATAAGCCAAGTTCCTGTGTTCCAGTCTGAGCAGGAAAGTCTTAGCAGGGAAATTAATCTCCTGCATGACGGTGTTGACGTAAGCCTCTGCTCAGTTTGTGTGTGCATGTAAACAGAGAAAGTGAGGGAGAATAAAACAATTCTATATATATTCTTACTTAGGAGAGGTAAAAAGGAAAGCCAGAATTAAAGGCCTGCACAACTGTTTTCACAGAGCATTACCGCATGTGCTACAATAGATCCAATGACATTTGCCAACTTTTATATCTGCTTTCTGAATGAGTCACAATTCACTTCAGTACTGTCTAGTTTTTCAAGCTTAGAGAAGTCAGTAGGTTAAGTTTTAGAGTGGTTTTTGCTGATGTCAACACAAAGAAACAGATTGAGACTGTTCTGTACTGCTCACAGTGCAGTAAGCTTAATGCAAACCTGGTATAACAGTTGGGTAAAAAAACATTCAGCTGATGCTAAACAGGATACTGATTATATGAAGAATGTGGGTAACTATAATTTAGCTCTTAAACCATCACACAAACACTGTTCCAGTAGGTAGCATTATGTATTAAACATGATATGCTTGTGATAAAAACTACCCTTTGTGTAGCAAGAAATCACTTCATCTCCGGTAGCATTTAACCTGTTTCTGGGGACATCAGACACCTGGATAATTTTATTAGCTTGATCTAGACAGATTTGGAGACCCTCCAGGGAGATCAGAAGCTGGTCAAAGGCACACTGAGAGACTTATGCCTCTCATTAATGAAAAAGCTATGGAAACTATTCCGTCTTTTAGAGAGCCTTGGAGAACCCTGTTGCTGAAGTGACAGTGCTGGTATAGAGAGATTTCACATAATGCCCTGAGTTTCTTTTCCATCAAGTTTGAATCCTTACACTGTATAAGCCTTTATGGAGTAAATTTAATCCAGCACCCAGCAATCTTAAAAATACCTCAATAAAACTCTTGTTAGGAGTTGCACAATATACAGTGATTTTCTCCTGTAAAAAGTTTCCTCATCATGCTTTAGTTAGTGATTGAATTACAAATTTCCGAAACAATGCATGGGTACAAGGTATTGTACTGAAAAGTATAGTGGCATTCTTGTCATCAGTCCTGCTTTAATTTTTTATATTTTGAACCTGTAAGAAGAGGAGCGTGTAGAAGTATGCAGTCTCTTTTTTTCATCTACTTCATTAGTGCAAAAATGAAACTTAACTCTCCACTTGTTCTCTTATTGCTCATGGAAAATAGGTGAAAGCCTCTTGCTTTCTTATGGAAACAAGACTGAGATTATCACATTTATTGGATGAAAGCTTTAAGTGTCACACTTTATTGCCAGAATTAGGGACCAAAGTTCAAAATTTGGATGAAGTGGCAAATAGGTGAAAGATTGGAAAGCCTAAATGGTGCAGCTGGTTGGTAAATGGTTTCATGCACAGAAAAATCTCAGACTAAACCTCAGATTCAGTTAGAAGCGGATAATAGCAGTTGGCTACCAAAGAATTTGAGAAGAATAAGTTTGGATGGTGTATTTAGAGATTATTTACTCTATTTTCTCCTCCAGGGCAAGGCTAATAATTTCTGAAATGTGTTTATATAGCCATTTAAAAATCAACCCTTAGAAGTTTACTTATTGTGATTCCAAGAACAGAGTCCCTCAGCAATTAATGTGCTTATTACTTTCCCTTGGTAAGTGTTAATTTCACCATTGAATCTTTATTACTGGAGCTTGCAGCCCTATGATCTATTTTGGAGTTTGTTATTTCTTGACCACAGGGGTAAGGAAAATAGTCCATAAATTACACACCTTTATTTATAATCTGGAGTATTTTTAATTAAGTTTGCTTTTTCTTTAGGCTACATTGTGTGACCTTCTGCCTTTACTCATAAGAGATGTTGTCTAGAGTTCTGTTTCATCAGGGTTTAGCCCTGTATGTTGCCTCAAAGCAAGGAGCAGCACTCCAGGTGAGCCTTAGGAATACAGAGGATGAGAAGTTGCTCTTCTGGACAATACTTCTTTTAATATCTCCCAGGATCATGCTTGATTTTTGTAAGACTGATGGTTTGTTTAGTGTATGATTCACTACTAATTCCCATGCATTTTCTGAATAAATACTGCCTAGCCAATAGTCCCTTGTCCAGCAGATTATTCCCATATGTATGTAGAGCTTGGTATATTTTGCATCCTTTTTTCTGAACATTTCTGCAGTTTGTCAAGGACTTTCAGAAAAGCTTTCTAGCTTAATATTGTTCTGAAATAATATCATCTCTCTCCATCCAAATTTTTGAAGAAGGCATTGAATAGCGCTGGCCTTGAGACAGAAAGCTGCTGAAATAAATTATCTTTGTACTTTGACAGAAGTATTACTCTTACAGTACAGTTTACTAATTATTTTTCTCATTGATATTTCAGCATTTTCATAAAGGTAGTTTCTTTTTCCCATATGTGGTTGATCATGCATTTGTATTTCTTTATCTTCCCTTTGTGTTGATCAATCTATCTCTCTATCTATCTATCTATCTATCTATCTATCTATCTATCTATCTATCTATCTATCTATCTATCTAATCTTGCTACAAAGCTAGAAGAGCTCTTAACCCCAACCAGCAATGCCTACAGGTATCTTCATAGCCAGTAGATATTTTACCTAGAAAGTAGAAAGTGTCAATTGTCTGACACATGCAGATTACTAGTTCTTAAATTTACCTCTTAATTGCCCACAGCTTTGAAATTAAAGTGGGAAAAATAATTTCTAGACTTCTGGCAAAGACCTATAGATTAATAAGAAAAATGTGTCTTTAAAACAAGCTGAATAAAATGTTTTGGGTTCTACCTCATATGTAGTCTTTTGTTTTGAGACATACTATTGAATATCGAATTACTTAATTATTGCTGTAGAACCTGAAGTTTGGGAAGGTCAGGTTCTGTAAGTGGTAAAGTATTACAAGCTTTTAATTCAAAAAGTCTTCATTCACCCTAACTTATGCATGAGAGAAGAAGTAAAATAGCTTGCATTACATAGAAAGAGCAGTGGTCATTGGCTGCAATGGACAAACAATACCAACAGTAACTGGAAAATAAATTGAGAAAAAACCAATTCAGATGTTTTCTGCTTGAGTTTCATCCAATGTTGGCAAATTAAGATATCTCTAGGGCATCATTTAAATGGATTTTTACAATTCTAATTAATCCTAAAAGAATTAGTCTGAAGTAAGAAATATGATGAAGCTTATGGAGAGATGACTTTTTAAAATTACTGTAATGCTTTCAAACAAAAGATTTCCTCATTTTAATTACCATGTACCTCTTCAGCACATTCTGTGTTTAAGGTGCAGGTGTAGCCTACAACCAACTAATATTACCCTAAAATGCTCTAATACTGAAGTCTGCAAAAAGCTACATGCTGGTGAATTTTATACATGTGATTTTTCCACTGAACAATGTGGGAATAATCCCAGTGGGACTCAGGCTTCTGCCTAGTTCATCTGTCATATCTTTCTGTAGCGCCCTCTGTTGAAGGGTTTGTGGGAATACTTATTTAACATATAGACTTGATTTCCATGTCCTTTTCTTTTTCTTTTTTTTTTTTTTTCTTTTTTCTAAATGGCTCAAAAATTCCTTGTAGTCAGAGTAATTGCACTGCAGAAATTTCAGCTCCCCCAAATGGTACTTTTGACAGTGCCATGCTTGAATGGAAGTCCCATGAAGAACAATGTGCATTTGAATAGGCCCAGAAAAATTTACTTTTAAGATGTGTACTACTTTCAGGACTGATAAAACTGCTAGATAAAAGCTTGGATAGTTCAGTGGAGACACATATTTGGTATAGTTTTCTCTAAGAATTTGGAGGTTTTTTTCTTTCTTGTAACTTTCCAGATTTTTACCCTAAACTACAGATAGTCCCTCTGAATAGCAGAAGTACAGGAATATATTCCCATAATGTGAAACAGAAAGGAAAAGGGAGGTTTCTGTGTGATTTTCAGCTTCCTGTATTATCAGTGAGTGAGCACACTTCAAAAACCAGCAAATTATTTTGCAATGCTGAAACCCAGAGCAAGAAAACTACATGAAGGAAATGGTGAATCTTGGCAGGCAAGAACACGTAAGATCATGACTACATGAAGATCTTTAAAAATATGACGACACTCTGAACACTACATATTGTTGTAGAAAGATCTTCAGATCCTTCAAGATGTTGGATAAAACTAGTAGTAATCTGATAAAGATAATTGTTTTCCTGATGAAGATATATTTCTCTCTACTTCTCAAAGGAACAGAAAGGAATAGTGGGGGAATATGAAACTGAACTGACACAAAATGTCTGATGTTGACAGTCTGATAAATTTTTCTTTAGGTAGTTACTCCATGGCTGTATCGAGGAAATAGCTTTATGTAATGTGGGGGTCACTTGGGGGATCCCTTCAGGCTAACCAAACTTGACACGATAACTCTGTTGTATAAGCAATATATATTGCCTCTAGGAAGAGATTTTACTTGTTTCAATAGACTCTACTAAACTGCTAGGTTTTTCTTAGTAAAAAATATGTATTAATGGAATATTTTTGCTTCTCTGTTTGTTGTAGAGCATTATTTTGTGAAAATGTTATTAACTTAATAATAATTTGTGCATAACGTAACAGGAACTTTCGTGGTATGTACAGCCTAAGACACATCTCACTGTTCCTTATCTTGCCTTTTCTGCACTCTTACATTGTCCCTCAAACTTAATTTCATAATGCCAGTATTATGCA
This sequence comes from Xenops minutus, assembly GCA_035221455.1. Lineage (NCBI taxonomy): Eukaryota > Metazoa > Chordata > Aves > Passeriformes > Furnariidae > Xenops > Xenops minutus. The sequence goes on along the minus strand of JAWWEE010000162.1, from coordinate 24,319,329 downwards.
CTTAATTGTGTAAATCTCCCTCTCTTCTCCACTCCAACCACTAGTACAATTGGAGAAGGATCGCAACCATCCTGGTCCTACTTGTCCTAAATCAGGAATTCCACTTTATGCGCACACTGCTTTGCAAGAATTAAGCTGTAAAGGGGCTTCAGTGCTGGGACATAGGGAGGAAACTCGGCAGGACCTTTCCTCCCTCAGCAAGAAGGGGGCACACTGTTCCAGAGTGTGCAGCTGCTCACATGGTGATGGCTTGCTGCTAGTTTGCTGCTCCTCTGGCTGAGTTCCATGTTTCCCATGAAGACCTATGCCAGCACAGCTTTGTTATGGGCTCTTTGCATGCCCGGGAAACTGTGTCTCACCTGAACCGCTCATGACTTCAGTTCACTGAGAACCACGGTCAGCCGCTTCTGCTTTATAGCTTTGTTTACAGCCTGCGTTCGCTGCGGTTGAATTCTTCCTGATTTATGTCAGCGTGATGTCAGAGCAAGCTTTTCAGTTTGGATCTCTCTTGAAATCTTATCTTGCAAACAGTAACCATTTGCTACTGTCACCATCTGAACTTGGTCACTTTTGTTTGCCTCGCTGATGTAGGGTCAGTTTATTTCACGTAGTTGTGGTCCTACAAGCTGCAAACACATATTCTGCTTCAGCCAATTCTAGGTTATTAGGTTATGTATGCTAAAAATTATGAGCAGTGCTTTAATTTGCATAGTTATATCCGCACATCATCCAGAGAGAATAAAAGCCAGATTGTAAAAGAATTACAATCTCTTGAAGTGGAGCCAGCCTCACAGACCAGATCCATCCGTCTTCATTAATTTGTATACAGTGTTTTTACCAGAACAAATTTTCTGAAGGTACTCACATGGGAATGCTGAAACAGCTGCACAACTTTTATTTTGAAGAAAAAAAAGTTGAGCCTCGGAACAGTGTGTTTTAGAGAGAGAGAGAGAGTGACTCTGCATTTAAGACTTTGACCAGTATGTGTAAGAAGTGCTGTCATGGCTGGAATAATCTAACATATTTTCACCTGGGTAGCACTTGGCAAAGCTCCCCCTTTTTCTTGCACAATTGAAAGGAATCCAGTACAATTCTGTGCTTCGATCAACTTGACTCCAGTTCTGCACAGCCTGCCTGGTTTGGTAGTGCACGGCCGTGCCTGGCTTCTGTGGCCTCTATGGCCCTTTTCTGCTCCACTGTCAGAAAGAGGGAGGGAGGCTTCCCCCAGCACCAAAATACCACTCTCTGTGCTCTCTGCAGCACAGTAGCTAAGAACAAGGTTCCTCATTACTCCCTGCGTTTTTTGGAGTTGTTTGCTGGAAGAAGTCTTTCCCCCCCACTTTAAATGGATGATTGTGTTACAATCAAGAAAAAGCATCTCCAAAGACCAATCTTTAGGTAAGTGATGCTATTATTACTTTGAACTGAAAATGTTATTAACTTTACTCTCTAAGTCCTCTTTGTTAGCTTTAAGTTCGTATGCAAACCCACAAAAACTTGTTGAAGATAAAGGGTTTAATATTGTGTAGCCTGGTAACATATTAGGTGATTTTGATTGTCAGAATAGGTTTTTCTTTTCACTTTTACTGAGATTTTGTAGAAGTTATTTTTCTTCTCCTCTTTGTCATCTGCATTCTCTAAAGTTTTGTGTGGGATTGTCTTTATTATGAAAGAGAAGTAGAGTAGCTTTTGAAAACTTTTTTTTTTTTTTTTGTGTGTGTTTTCTGTTTTCCTAAAGTCCCTCAGTGTATTCTGGAATTATAAAATTTTAAAAGTGGAACATGGTTCTTGGTTGGTTTAGCTGATTATATCTGGATGGTAGAGTTTTAATACTTGAAATGATACACCTTTCAGAGTAAAGTAGTTTGCTTGCCTGGACATGCAGACAAGTGCATGAAGTATAAGTAATCTGTAAGACGCTTCTGGTAAAAGCACTCAAGTTTAAAGAGTTATAAGTTGGGATTTTAGTGAGGTGGTTCTTCACATCAACCTATGGATATTAATTTGATCTATGAAACACCTTTCTGATTATTTTATATTTTAAAATCAATTGTAAAATTCTTTTACAGATCAAGATTAGATCTAATTTACTCATGTTTTCTACCATGAGAGACTCCTTTCTTTCTTTTGTCAAGTCAAGTGACTTGTCAGACCAAGTGACCTTGAGTGGGAAATAATGTGTCTCAAACGACTATGAATAAGGATGCAGTGGCTGTAAGACTAAATCAACCTGCAATAGTTCACACTTCTGTTTATGGCTGGTGGCATCTTTAACAAACCCCCAACTCTTGCTGGATGAGATCAGTAGGATATTGTAGCCACCGTGTTGATATGACAAATAAATATAAGATTATAGATTGTCCCAGAGCAAATTGTTATTTATTGGATCACCACTCCTGATGTCATACATTATGGGAATGCAGTAACAGTTGGTATTGCAGCTCTAGAGTAAGTTTAGTCAGGTAGTCATGCCAGGATTATGTCCTACTAAGATTACATGTGGAGAAATTTTTCAGTAGTATTGCAGTTATAGTGCAGAAAGAGAATCTGGACATTAAAAGGTTACCATGGAAGTGAAATGACTTAACTATTAACCTTAAATTTGTTCTGTGTGTATTTGCTATGCAACTCAGATAGTAAATTAAACATTTTGCACTTTAATAAAGTGAAGCTAAAAAGTTCTTTCACAAAAAGCTTATGACAGAAAATTGAGACGTTTGATATTTTCCTCAAGTGTTACTTATTTTAAGTTAATAGTTTAATTGAATGTATTTCTGTTTAAACATCAATAACTATTTTCAAGGATCTGTGATAATTATCCCATAAATTATAATTTAAATATATATTTATTTTTCAAATTCACATTCTTCAAAGTCTATTGGGGCCATTAGAATTGTGGGTGAATAAGTGCATGTTTCCTGATGTGTTTAGTAATCTGCAACAGAAATCTGCTGTAGCTGGTGTCGTACTGGATAGTTTGCAAGAGCTTTCTTAATGGATGTTTCCCTAAACTGTCCTGTGGGAGTGAACTTAACTCAATGAAATACAAGAAGTTTTGACATTTCTTACCAAAATCCATTCCTGCAAATCAGTTCTAAATACAGAACGGCAACTAAATACTGTCGGCATGCTTAATTCAGAGCAAGAAAACCCCTAATATGGAAAGCCCCCAAAGAGCCCGTGGCTCTGCAGTGACTTTTCTGGCAAAAGATCTCTGTAATACTACAGTAAATGCTTAGGAAACGTTTCCAAGGTCGAGACCAGCATAATATTTTAAGCAGCTCAGAGAAAGACAATCTCTACAGTCACAAAGATTGTATCTTGTACAGTAAATGCAGATGCTATCCTAGTGTATTAAAGACATGGGTTTTTTTTTTAAATGTGTGTTCATTTTCTTTATGACTTTGTTAAATATTTCTCTAATTAAAAAAGTGTTCTTATGCAAGTATTGTGAAGACAGCCTCAGTGCTTTTAATCCTGTCCATGTAGGTGAAATGGTTTTACTGGGCACAAATCTTATGTTGAGGTAACTGAATTGGCAGTCCGTTCAATTTTTTTGCTTGAAAAGAAAAAAGAAAAGATAAAATTACCACAGTTTATTTTATTTTTTTTTTTAATACTTATATTTACCCATGTGTTGTCTACAGCCAACAGTAATTATAGTTACTCTTAAAAAGCCCATCTTTCTTGAGAGCTGGGCTAGAATTTAGTAAGTGCCCATATCTTTCTACTTAGCAAAGTTGCATTTACAGTGGATCTGAACTTTTAATTGACTTCCCTTACCAGTATTGTGAAAATCAGGTTAAGTATCTATTTTAAATAATCCTTTCAATACTACCACTACTCTACCTAAGAGTAGGATAGATATTATGTTTCAAGATGGTAAACTCAATAACAAGAAGATATTTCTGACTTACAAATTTTTTTCTAAGTTCTGAACTCATGAAGTAATAAATAAAAAAAAAAGTGGGAACTAAGTGTAACTTTTGCTACTTGCTACCCAGTAGTGCTTGGAGATAACAACAACAACAACAAAAAAATCAGAAAAATAACTGTTTAAAAAAAAAACAAAAACCACCAAGATTATGAATCACATTGAACTGATTACTAAAGCAAATCAATTTGGATAATATTTTTGCAATTGCATCAGAAACAACTGCCAAATACTTAGAGATTCCTGCATTCATTAATATCAAAAGACGAGTCTGTTATATGCAAAGATAAATTTCAACAGAACTTGTAGCTTGGATGTTCACTGACTGTTTTGAAGCTAACACAAATCATTGAGGATGTTCCATAGTTTTATTAAGAACAACATCCTGAGCATATTTGCTATGACTGGAGATGGTGAAAATAATTCAAACAGTAAACAAATCAGCTTTCTCAAAGAAAGCAGTGGGAGCTTCATAGCTTCTACTTTTAAAATTGAACTGAATAAAGCCATATAAAATATGCTTTAGGGACCAAATTCTTCTCTGCCAACTGCTTAGATGAGATGACATAATAGATGTTTTAGTTCTTGAATTTCTATGAATACTGTTGACATAAGAATCTACACAGTCATTAATCACAGCTTATACTGAAGCTAACGTTTTTCTGCACTCTGTTTCAGTCTTTAGGGGATGGGTTGGGTTGTATGATTTTGGTCTTGCCTGTGAATGGAAGCAAAGGATCAGAACGTTAAAAGACAAGTTGTTCTTTGAGTGTCTCTGCCTTAGTAGGGTCCAAGAAAGCCTGGAATTAGTTCAAGAAACCCATGAGAGACTTAGAGATCAGTGACAGTTGGATAATAAAAAAGAATTTGTCCTTGCTGTGTAATGTCTTTGATATAAGGCTCTTAGTATGTTTTAAAAAAAATAATGCGTTAACTTCAAATACCTCTTCTTTGTTTCTGCACATTTTCTGTCATGCAATTTTGGATGAAGGTTTTCCCTCAGAGCAATAGGAACAGGAAAATAAGGGCTCATGGTGCTGAAAGCGAGAGAAAGAATAAGGGTGAAACCCACTAGTTTTCGTGCTCCTGCAGGAGCTCCATCGTTATCTTCTCTACGGTGTCTGCATAAGAGGAGAGGTCCTTGTATTGTTGCTGTTTCTCCAGTATCTTTGCTGTATGTTAATGAACATGTATGAAGGTTGTATTAACCACAGTTAACTAGATTGGATCTCTCTGTAAATTTGAATTCTTCTTTAGTGAGAAAATGACCCAGTCCAGTCCTTTGGTCTCTTGCTTCTAGTCCTTTAAAATACATATAGGTGATTAATTATTTTACTTTATACTAAGATCAGCTCTAAAAACTAAATGCTGTTGCTTACGGGCATGGCCCACTATTCCACCATGATTTTCACACCACCACAGAGCACATAGGTAATTATATATTGTACCGTATGCTGTAAAAGTTTACAAAGACCTGATTTCCAGAAAATTTGTACAGTTTATACTGCTGTAATTTATGGGAAAGAATAATCCATATAAAAAACTTTTGAGTTTTAATAGTAAGTGGAGTAATAGTAATAAAATATAGAAACAGCATATTCTGTGACTCTTAGAGTTTTGGCAGAGACTTTTCCTCATGAAAAAATATACTAACGAATATTTTCTAGCAGAAAATAAGCATCAGTTTAATGGTCTTACATGGTTTCTCCTTTCTTTTCTTCTTTATTTTTTTTTTCCTGAACACTCAGTATATTCAGGAATTGTAACAAGAGATACATCCTCATACTATGCTAACACATGTTCTATCTTACTCCCTTTATCCTCTGGCTTCAATGTACTGAACAGACATATTTGTGTTTTGCATGGGTATAGCTGCTACTGGCACCTTTTCAATTTATGTCTGTAGAAAAGGTATCATATCATAATAACATATGAAGAGGAAGCAACTTACTCAGTAAACAAGAAAAAAATTATGTGCCTGTGGACAGCTTGGAAAATAGTAGATTTTATCTGCTCAGTAGTTTGTGAAAAAAGGGATGTTTTCTCCCTTTATTTGTAGAGGCCTTCAAGTGGCTCCAAATTGTGATAATCTTTATAAGTTGTGTAGGGAATAAACAGATGTATAGCTAATTTTGAGAGGTTTATGTTGAATTGCACACTGCAATTATGGTGCATATACATTCTATTTAATTATTGCTAGTGATAGCTTAATTGGAAATTAAAGTAGCATATTAATTTAATGAATGACAGTTTATTCCTGTGGTGTAGGAGGAAGGTGGGCAGGGAGGAGAAAATGCCATCATCCTTTGCTTATTGCTCTTACAAAAGGCTGGAATATAAAAACACAATGTCACAAGAAGACCCTGAAATCATAGCCTGTCTCTTGATTGCCCCTTGCCCTAATGGCAAAGTTTGCTGCAATTTCTGCAAAGCTACACACAGTTCATAGCCATGGCCATCCTGTTAGTGAGGTTGCTAAAGGTATTTTCTGCCTACATGGTTTCATTGTAGCTCTTTTTGTGTGACTTTAATGGCTACACTGGTGGGTAAAGGCCCCCAAAAATTACATAGTTGTGCTGGTTTAAACCATCGATTGTTTGTTTGGGTTTTTTTTGTTTGTTTGTTTGTTTTTAATGACAGTACCTTAGAAGAGCTGACTTATAAAGTCTAATGAGAAAGAGATTGGTGTGAAAAAGCACTAATAAAAAAATGGGGCTTTGGGAGGAGGTCTGAGAGGACTGGAATGGAACATCTGCTCCTAGCCTGATTAGAAGCTGTGGAAAAAGAATTTGATTGAAGCAATAAGAGTAGACATTTTTGAGAAGTATCCAGAACATTATAAGAATGTGAAAAGTTTTTAGAAACTCAGGCTAATAAATTACACTGCTTTTGACAGCTATGACACTCCTAGAAGATAGTGGAAAGGAAGATAAAAGGTAAAGCAATAAATTAAAAAAAAAAATGGACAGCAGGTGGTATTTTGTTAATCAAGAAGGCAGGAGAGAGTAGGGGGAAAGCATGGAGGATACAGTTTTCAGACAGATGATACACATTTTTTCAATAAGGAGATTGAAAGGAGGCAGAACCAAGGATGTTCGAAATGCAAAAGAATAAGAACAAGTGTCTTACAGTTGCTTTTGTAGCTTTCAACTGTTCAGCTATGTTTGAACAGCCTTCCAAATGTTAGTATTCAATGCCTTAATCATACCAGGAGAAGGTAAGTACGTTTTAGAAATTTCATCAAGAACAACCTGATTGAAATTAAATTAATTAGAACTACATAATAGCATAGCATGGTCTATAACATAGGCAGCTTAGCCATAACCAGGTTGAGGCTGGGAATGAGAAGAACATTTGTAGCCATGCCAGTAATGGTAGGTTGCTAGATCCCCGCCAGAGATGGGGAAAATCCTTACTGGTTTTAAAAACAGACTTGTGAAAAGGACCCTTTGCTCTGAGGCTTTCAGTAGCTGAAAATAGAAGCTTTTGATGGACAAGAATGATTGGGTTTTTTTGATAGATTTTAGTCTACTAAATTTCCTGACTTAAGACAGTTCATTAATTGAGGGCATGCTTATTTATTTAGTTGAAATGCATTTTGTTTTGTAAGGGAACAGACCATAGGCAAAACAATATTGCCTATGTATCTTAAGCCTTTTCTAACAACTTTCCCTTTACTTTGTTCCTACTTAATTAAGCACTTAGTTAACACCAACTTATCGAAGGCTTCTGAAGAGGAAACATTAAAGTAAGAATTGATGTGCATTCAGAGATTAACAGTATCATCCATAGGGATTACTTTTAGTTCAATTCCATAAGGAATAAAAGTGTCATTTGCATGGTTTGGAAGGACAGTCTCAGGGAAGTCAGGTTATGCCCCAGCTGGGAGCACAAGATGGCAATTTCTCAGACAGAAAAGCAGGCAGAAGAGCAGCAGCTGATCAGGCGTAGCAAGTTGCTTTTCAGAGGAATTAAGAAGGAAAGAGTGTAACTTCTTGTAGCACTCCTGAAGAGGCAGGAGTGATGAGCAGTAACCATACAGGTGTTACCTGGCTTTGTGGTAGAACTGCTTCAAGAGGAGACGGCAATGAAGAAGGTGCAAGAGAAATTTCAAAAGCAGACTGTTTGGACATCCTAGAAAACAGAAAGGTCAATAGACAGCAAAGAAATTGAATTCTGTTGAGATCTGAGGCTGAATGAATTTTTTCCCTGGTGAGGAAAATCTTTTCCTTCTATTTTTCTCTGAAAAATCAAAAATGAAAATGCAGTTTATTCTTGGGTGGAATGAACTTAGTCTGGAGGCAGATTGAAGAAGTAAATAGGAGAATGAAAACAGAGTATGTCAGGAAGACATGACATTTAAAAGGTTCTTTTTTTTTTTTTCCTGTCATAGACTTAGTATTTCAGGAAATTCTGTGTTTATAATGTTTTGGCTTGCCCTTAAGGACCTGTTGGATTATGTTATTAAAAATTGTTTTCCAAACCAGGGGAGAACAGTAAAAACAAATCCAAACCAATATTCTGTTTATTACTGGATACGGGAATCTGAACTTCTGAAATGTTTAATTTTTCATTAAACAAGCTTACACATGCAAGCATTCATTTTAATTCTTCAGAATTTCTCCTTTTATGTACATTAAAAAGCAGATAATAGAAAAAATGACAGAAGCTGTCTACCCACCTAGAATGATAATTTTATGATTTACTTTTTAAATTAGTCTGAAGGTGAAAACAAGAATTGGCAAAGCATTGAAAAGAATTTATATTTTAAATATTGCTAACTTTTTGCCATGACTATGCTGCCTATGAGGCAATAATGGCAAAATCGTGAAGAAACTTAGCAAAACCAAAATGGGGACTGAGAAAGTGTTTACATAAAGCTTTGAAACTGTTATACCCAAGTATTTTCTGAGTTGTCCACTCATGAATGATTTTAAAGTTGTTTTAATAATATGAATTTGGGTCACCTTTATAGCCAACTGCATGGGCTGCATTGGCATAAACCTGTGGTGATTTTCTGAGCTCAGCTACTAGTGTGCAAAAATGAATGTATTGGTATGTTCTCTGATAAGAACTTAGTAGGCCATTGCAACACTACATTTTAAATGGTACCAGTTGATTTAATATTCTTTTTTGGCAATCTGTTTTTATTCAGATAGTGGGAATCTGAAATTTAGCAGGAGAGAGGGAAAGAATACAAAGGACTTCATGAATAATAACAGATCATATAGAAATAATTACTTGACTAATTCATGCCGTTCCGTTATGTTAGCCTTAATTAACGTCTTAACTAGTATACGTGAATTTGTACTTACACATTAATAAAATTCTGGCTTTTCATCTATATATTGTAATCTCACTGTAAAATTAGCCTCTCCAGTGTAAAACTAACCAGACAAATGTAGATTTTCTTGTATCAAGCATAACTCACTTGCAGCTTCCCTATGTGTCTCTGCAAGGCATTATGTTCTGTTGTGGAGACTTAAGAAAATTTTTGTTTTCGACAAGACGTGTGTATGGAAATGTAGAAAAAAGGAATATTTTCCATTTCTTCATCTTTAAGCTTTGAAATTATGACTAAAATACTAAGAGACATAGTCATCATGGCTAGGCTTCGCGAACGAAGATTTACAAGGACTCTACCCACGCTTGCTACAAGCACGCTGGTGGCTAAAAAGGCCAATGCGAGATAGGCAAGTCCGGTCACAAAAGGC
>JAWWEE010000162.1:24202236-24309581 GCA_035221455.1 Xenops minutus | reverse complement strand
GCAGGCACTGATCTCTTCTCTGGGGTGACCAGTGACAGGACCCGAGGGAATGGCCTGAAGTTGTGTCAGGGGAGGTTGAGGTTGGATATTGGAGAAAGGTTCTTCCCCCAGAGGGTGGTTGGGCACTGAACAGGCTCCCCAGGGCAGTGGCCACAGCACCAAGCCTGACAGAGTTCAAGAAGCATTTGGACAATGCTCTCAGGCACATGGTGTGAATTTTGAAGTTGTCCTGTGCAGTGAGGGCTTAGGCTCGAGGACTCTTGTGGGTCTCTTCTAACTCAGGATATTCTATGATTCTGTGATTCTATTCTACGAATTTTGTTCTCCAAATGGTGTTTCTTAAATTTCTAGGGTTTATTATTATTTTTCTTTTCAGTCTGTGGTATATCCACAGCTTTCTTCAAACTGTGATTCTTCCAAATAGTTGGATTATTCCAGCAACAAATTATATAGGGCTTAGTTATTGGAAAAATGTCTTATTGTATACACAAATCTTCCTTAAATCACCTTGCCAAGACTTGCATTTTTGTGTTATCATCCATCCTTGCCAATGTTATAATTTTGAATATAGTTTCCACATTGTTTTCTGCATTGCTTCTGCTTCATCAATTGTCTCTGTCTTCTTTCTGTAACATTTTTCAATTGTTTATATTAAATCTCATATTGTGTAGTGAGGTGCATTACTCCAAATTAAATATTTACCTAATCTCCTGGATACTTGCAACTTTATCCATTCTGGTGATTTCCACAATCTCTTACAACAGAGATTTATGTCTTTATCCATGAGAATATGTGAGCTGGTGCCTTATGGTACAGAGTTTGAAATGTGCTCCTTCTCTAAGTAATGAAACATTGCAAATTATTTATTCAATCAGACATATCCTCATCTTAGGTAATTCCATCAAAGTTGTATTTTTTCTCTTTATGAGACTGTCTCATTAGGACAGCAGGAAAGACTTTATTAAAGTCAATACATTACATTACACTTCCTCCTTACATATTAGACCACTTAGTCCAACAAAGAAGAAAGTAAAAGCATTTTGACATGATTTGCTTTGGGCAAATTCATTTTGGCTGTATTTGATTACTTTTTTAAAATGTATGCTATTTGTTTCTTTCAGTCAATCTCAGGTAAATGGCCGGTTATATTTCTCAGGTTCTTTACCTCCACAAAGCTGGGTACTATGTGCCTTTCTTCAGCCCTCTAATAAACCCTTCCTATTAGTTTGTGAAGCTCTAACTAATGACTGAGAGCAAGATTCAGCTCGTTCCTTCGGTGTGTAACAAGGAATTTCATCAGGCTTTGCCTATGTGAGTCCATGTTAATTTCATTCATTTTATGCCTCAGCCTTTCTGATTTAATTCTCATTCATAACATATTTTTTCTGCTCCTTTCCTTTTTCCTTTCTGCTCCTGTAACTGTAACCTCCAAAGATTTGAACATTTTAAGCAGAATTAGTTTGGACTTTGCTATGATATTTTTATTATTATGCATAAAACTGAAATAATGGCCCGTCATCCCTCTCCATCTGTAAATATCTCTACTTCTTGAAACAACTAGTTATCTACAAGTCCTTCCTATATACTTTATGTGCTGTGCTTTATTATTTCAATCCCCCTCTCCCCAGGCTTGTCTCATTATCTTTCTGTGCTTTTGGCATTTTCTGTGCTTCCTCATTTTGGTAATATTCTGTTAATTTGCTTCATTATTTGGTCTCTGTGGTAGTCATTTAATAAAACCATTTCTTCCCAAAGGCCCTACATATTTTCAGTCTTTTTGCCTTACACAATTTGTCTGCGTATTTATTTATGTCTTTTGGGATTTTAGTAGGACTTAGAATGCTTGCTGTGCTGCTGATTGCTTCATGGCTCTGAGGATTGTGTCTGGCAGTGCCATCAGTGGCCAAGGGTGAACAGCAGCAAGTGAGAATTGATCTCATGCCTCAGGCAGAAGGTTTTTTGACAGACAGTGATCTTCCACTGACTCCTCCTAGCAGACCAGTGAGGTGTGAATTTTCTCACCAGCAGGTATGACTTCTCTTAATAGAAGGTCTGGAATCTTGGTGGAGAGAGGACTTGCAGTGATGCCAGAACACTGTCTGACATGCGAGTAGGCAGTGGCTGGTCTTATGTGGCTGCTGATATAACTGCAGTCTTCACTAGTTAGCTAATTTCCTCAATCCATGCTTTATAATCCTCTTGTTGATGAAGTCCATTGTTCTAGGAAATTTCACACAAAACATGCCCTCCTGCTGCTCTCCTGAACTATGGAGGGACTTCCTTGGCAGACATTTCCCAGACTGAGTGGTACTTCTGTCCAGCTTTCCTTGGCAGGACTACCAAATCTGGTTTATCAACGTCAGGGTGGATGTCCGTAGTGTCAAGATCATTTTATGGATCAAGATTTACCACATGCAAACTGAAGAGTGGATAATGGTGTTGACCTCATTTTGCTTTCCACACACTGTGATTTGTCTCCTCTGTAGCATCTGAAATAGCAATGGAAAGACCTACCTGTGTGATTATTATCAATAAACCTGAAGACTGTAGCAGTGCCTAGCCATATGGTATAGCACACACTGCAAACTAGGATGTATTAAAGCTCTCCAGCCAGGTGGAGGAAGTAGATCAGGACTGCAGGACTGAGGCTAATAGAGCCAGGTCTCTAGGCAAAAGACTGGGAAGACTATGTGGTGGTTACCGTGTCTTTGCCCTTAGGAATCATCTCCCAGAGGAAGCCCAGTAGCATTAACTTCTCCTTCATTATAGTGCGGTCAAATAAATTAGTTTAAATAATTGTCAAAGGAGGTTGAAATTGTTTGACTTGGCACTGCAAGAATGGCTCATATGGGCAATAAAGTCATGAGTTCCCACCTCTCATTTATAGATGGAATGTGACTCCAGCTAAGCTTAGCATGGACTAACACATCAAATGCAAATTTGTATCTATTGTGCTGATAAATAAGCTGTGAATAAATTCAGGAATGAAAGTGAAATGAATTAACCATGCTGAAGACTCTCTAGAGAAGTATCTTATGCAATTAAGTAGTAGACAAACTAGCAGACAAACAGTGTGGATTAGATACATTCCAAATTCTTCATGTTTACATGTGTAAAAACACATCCACTCTTCCAGAACTGTTGGTTTAAAGTAAGAGGGGAGAGGTGTTCATGCGTACAACTCTCCTTATTTTATATAGCAAATATTCACAGGAGAGTGACTGGATTAATTGGGTTGCCACCATCACTGTCCCAAGATGTTGTGTGGGTCCTGAAGAGATCTATTCATGTGGTATTTTGTAGGCTGCAGCACAGATGTCTGAAACTTCCAAGTGAAGTGGCCTTCTGAGGTTGCCAAGTATGCACTTACAGAAACTTGCAAACTGGTTTGGTAAAAGGGATTGATTTCATTATAGCCATATTTTTTTCCCCCGATTATCCTTTGATGGTGTTTCTTTACTTAAGTAAACATGTAATCCTGCAAACAATTGTGCCCATTAGTAGTCATTGTAACTCTAAGGGAATCAAGGAAACTGCACATAAGAAAACACTATACTTGACACTTAGGGTTTCACAGTATCAGTTAATACAAGATAAATAAACATTTTATCCAACACTGATTTGGTTTGAACAGAGTTATTTTTACTTCAGTTCTCCTACTAATGGAAAGGCAAACATTAAGATGTCTGCAGTACATGGAGTGATGGTCACATTGCATTTACATAAAAAGGGATCATATTTGTAAGAAGTTAGAATGTAAAGAAAATGTCAGCAACCTGGACATATTTGTAAATTTTTTGCTTTAAGGGCATGCAGTTAAAAGTTTGAGTAAGCGTGGTATATATGACGTTTGTTGAGTCAGTTTACAAGATAACATTTCTTTAATGTTAATAGTTTAATTTTAATACTCTATCATGCATCTCTACAGAAGCTTTAGTCTGGCTGCTGAGACAGATGCTATATATCTCTCAAAACTGATGCTGCTCTATGTGAAGACCAGTTGAGAAATTCTACACTATTGTGAATATTACCTTTATCATATACATGGTACAGTACTTCAGTATTAGATGATATATTGCAGCAGGAATCTGAAAATTACAGTTTCACAAGGTACAGTAATTTAAAAAAATGACAAATGGCTTTAGAGTTTTTTCACTGCTTTGAGAGCAAGAATCAATTTTTTCAGGTCCTCTTTTATATAGAACTTTAAAAGTGAACAAAACAGGCAAATGGCAATCAGGAATGGTTCAATGATTGTATATGAATTTATTTATAAATACTCACTTGATTTAATTTATGCATTAATGGATTTTACAAACAAAAAGGGATAACTCTATTTTCCTGTCTTGACTTTATGCTAATAGAGTACATGTAGTTACTCAGAATAAATCTCTGCTTTGAATCCAGTAACATTCATTACATAAATAAGTATTTTTTGGGGAAAAAAAAAGTAAAGTGATCAGTGCTAAAGATTCTACCATACTTCTTGTGAATTATTTTAATATGTAATTATTTTCATTGTATAGACATCTCTAGTATTATTTTCTGTGATTTAAGCTTGATTTATCCACTTCTATAACCTCGCTAGATCGAAATACATCTCCTTTTGAGTTTTTTCCCCTTACTTAGGCATTGCAGACTCTGTGCTAGAACTCTTTTACAGGCTCTATTTATATATATTCATACATATATAAGTCCAGAAATTTTACTGTAAGGCATTCATTCCCTTATATTCATGGCTTTTCTCTCCAGTAGTATAGCCAGTTTTCAAAATCTTCCTTGAATTATGAACATCTGGTTGGACTGCAGTGTTCCAAAGCTGATCTCACCAGGAGCAAACACAGAGGTATATCACTTCTACATCTACTTAAGATTCCCTTGTTATATGCCCAAAACTGTACTTTACTCCTTTTAAGTACAATATTCAGATAACTTGTGTTTGGCTGGTATCCCTCATGATACTTTTGCAAGATTACGTGTGTATATGCATCTTTATCTTTTTATTTGAAAACTTTTTTTAAAAAAAAGAAAAAAAGATTTATTGCATTTATTCACTCAAACAAAATTACTTAGTTCAAATGATCTGACCTGATATAAAATCACCTAATTACTGGATCAGGAGATATTCTGGGCTTGGCCTCATAGTTTCTTCTTTTTGTATTTTAGCACTTAAATTTAGTACCTACTAGGGTAGAAAGAAATCCCAGCTTATGGCTCCCATTCTAATGTCTCAGTCACTGGGTTAAATAACTATTTTCAAACTTAGCTCTGTGATTGTTTCAGTACTCAGCAAAGTGGTAACTGAAGATCCACTTTGTGACTGTATTATGGCATGACAATTAGGACACTTCCATAAGGTGTTAGAGACCCCTCCCATAAATCTGCCAGAGGGAAGATTTGGACAACTGCAAACTTTAATGATCAGGTGTGGTTTAAGCTTCATTGTTTGTTCTAAGTGCTTTACGAAATCTTCTGTCATTTCAATTATGTGAATTTTTTATCAGGTTTTAGTAATAATAATTTATTAATTAAAAGCAAATACTTATCACAAATCATTCCAGTCGACTATGGTTCTAGTAACACCAAGGTGGTGGGTTTGATCCCCATGTGGGCCATTAAGAGATGGACTCAGTGATCCTGGTGGGGTCCCTTCCAACTCAGACTGTTCTGTGACTGTATTATCCAGCCTTCCAACAGCACGTGGCAGTCAACACATATCCATAAAACTCAGTGACGTTGGACTCCCTTATGTAGTTTTTTGGTGCCTCCCTTGGTACCCTCCAGAGGATCTAGGTTTATTGCAATACTCATCAGATTTGCAAGGCAACAGAGAGACTTTACACTTCAAACCACATGGATCCTTTCTCTCTGAAGTTCCCTGCAACAGACATTCTTAATTTCCTGCTTACAGGGATCCTTCTGTCTGGGCCTCAGCTCTTGAAGTGGGATATCTCAAAACTCCATAAGGTTTCACCACAAAGACCATGAAAGATATATTTATTCCTCCTATTGCTCAGTCTGTTACTGATCTGGTTCCCTTGGAAAAGAATTTTCAGGAGGAGGTATAGCAGATGCCAGTATATTTGTCAGCACCAGCTGAGCCAGCCATCGTTTAATCATACTCTTTTATCCCAGATGATTAAAAATTCTTCCAAAATCTTATGAGAAAAGTAGCTTGACATCTCTGTGGAAGCTGTCCAGGAATATCCTTACAGTGTTGAATGTATTGCACACAGCTGTGCCTGGACGGATAGCTTTGCCCACCGGTGAAGGATTCTTGGACATGGTGAAATGGTTGGCAAGTGACAGATTCTTTACCACCAATCTCCAAGAGAACAGTGTGTCATTAATGTGGGCCTTCATGTGAGCAGTTCTTTATTTGTCCTCTGCTGGACTTTCTGGTGGAAGAGGCAGTGAGCAAAAAGTCTAAACAAAAAGTAGTTTTAATCTCTTCCACAAGTAAAAGTCTAAATGTAATTGTTCTGTTTTATACAAGTATGCAAACAATGTTTTATGGTAAATAAAACAGTCTTTGGTCCCAAACTTTTGTCTGAGATCATGAAGCAGGTTATTGCTGCTTCATAAACTATAGATTTAATTCTTTTACCTCTAGGTAGATAAAGATACTGTCAATTTTAGGAAGAGTAATTTGTGGGTTTGTTTGTTTATTTGTTTTTAACGCAATGAATATTCAAGATATAAATTAAGGCTCGGCAAAATTGTGTCAGTCTTTCTTTTCTCTAAAGTGATCATTAGCCATGACTACTGACTTGCAGTTTCAGCAACAAGAAGTTTGCCTCAAAATCTTATGACAGAGGTCCATTTTGTGTAATTTAAAAATTTGTCACAGAAGTTTTGGTATTTAAGACTTTGAGATAAAAGTGTTCCTAATTTGAGCAGAAAACAACAAAATTATAGATGTTGGAAAATAAAGTTGCCTTTTAGGGTAAAAAAAATTATAAATCTGCAAGATTAAAACTTGAAAGCTATTGTTAGGAATTAATAACTCAGGATTAGAAATGTGCACATCACTTTGTGTAAAATGCACTCATTAATTTTTAGGAGTTCTTTCCATTTTCTGCTTTGAGAACATTTGACTTATTTCAGACATTTGATATTAATGTTTCTACTGAGCTGTGCAAGTATGGGATTTTCAAAGGGGGAAAGAAGTGTTCCTTAAGGATTTTAAAAATGTTTCTTTAAAATTGTTTGTAGGACAGTGAATTTCAAGAAAAATTGAAAAATGTTTCAGGATCTAATAGTGACATCAGATATAAGATGTGAGGAGGAAGATACAAGAGACCCAATAAGCTTTTGGAATGAAAACCTGGAAGGCGTAGAAACTCCGAAGTTTTAAAGTTTTTTCTTAGTCTTGACAGATCTCCTGGAAGTAATTGAAGAAATGTTCACAGACACAGTGTTATTTAGAGATATTTTATTGTAAACACATTGATAGCCATAAGGCAGAAGAAGATCAAGGTATAGGGGTGCTACCCTCTGACAATGAGTGAAAAGAATGAACCTACAGAACACTAAACATAGAGCAGTAACAATGGCCATACAAAGGAATTCCTTGCTGAGTCCTTCTCTGGTCACGGAGACCTCTGGGATTGTCTCTGTGGGAGTCAGATACTCGAGGAATAGCAGAGGGAGCTGACAGGTGATTTCTGTGAGCACCTTCTGCCTATTGAATATGTTTCACATTTCCTTTCAAAATAAACCTCTACTGCTGCCCCTCTATAACTCCTATAGAACTTAGTGTCCCTGGCAGTAAAGTGGTAAAGTAGCTTTACAAAGAATCTGTAGAGACATTTAGAACATGTTCAGAACTTAAAATTTATATACATATATGTATTATGAAGAATCATATATTATTTTTATCACTGCATTTTAATTTAAAATGTGTCAAGTCATAATTAAAATAAGTAATCTCTCTCTGGAGTTGCATATAGAGTTGGCTAGGAATGTCTGTAGTCTTTCTTTTCAGAGCTTTCTTTCTTTTGAACGCCTGTCAACACAAATAAATAACTTCCCCTTTTATTGTCCTTTTGGAGAAGGGCATCTCAAAACACTTTTGTTATTTAAGCTGGAGTCACAATATGGAAATTTTTGACAGTGTCTGATTTTGCGTAAAGTGGGGTTTTTTGATGGGGTAAGTGAAAATGTAAATGTATAAAAAATAGTTTCTCATATGTAAAGTATTATAAGTTTATCTTTTCCAGGAAAGTTTTTTATCCATGAGTTTTAAATGCTGCATAGATAGAAGTTAGTTGCTTTTTTGGCAATGCTTATGAAACATTATGCAAACTACAGTGATTTCTGTTGTGATAAACTGAGTGGACAGGAAAACTGTCTCATTTGAAGAGTATACAGGCAATTGTTTCTATTCCACTTTAGAGATAAGATGGTCTATCTCCTAATCAATATATTTCACAATAAAAATTTAACATGCTGGAGAGCATTTACAGAACCAAGTTGTTAATGTGAATATGAGCTGGAATAGCACGGGAAAACAAGTTGTAAGAAAATAGCGTTTAAAGGCAAATGAAAAATATCTTTAAACAACTTTATATCCTTTGAATGGGGTTTCTTGAATGGGAAGTTGTAATCTGTGAACACAATGATGCCCCATCTGCAGCCTTAATAGGAGCCAAATCCTATGGCTGTGCTGTGTTCAGTGCTAATGCAGGATTGTTAACGTGCTGTAGCAGCTTGCTGCGGGCTGCGGGGAGTGAGCATTTCAGAGGAGAAGAAACTTTTACATGCAGGCAGGCCTCTGGCAATAATGCAATTCAAGTGCGAAATAAAGACAATGGAGATATAAATGTAGCAGAAGTAATGGAAATTGCAAAATGCAGTTGGATGAAAGTTGCATAAAACTTTGCACTTTGATTATAAACACCTGTTTTCTCATTTATAACCTGCTCAAACCTACAGTGAAATTTTCCATGCTAGATGTTTGTTGTTTCATTTTGTTTTGAAAGTATTTTGACTTATTTTAGGCAGAAGAGTAGAACCATTTCTGAAGCTAGGCAAAAATATTGTTTTCCATGTGAACCAAATCCTGGTGATTTTACTTTAAAGTGGTTCTTGGGTTTCCTGGTACTTGAAATGTGACAGAGAGATGATTTTACCAACTGCACTGTGTCTTTTATTGGCTTCATGAAGTTTTATCTCAAATTTATGTCAAATTTTGGTTTTAATAGACTGGGTTTTTAGCTTGCTAGGGTTGTTAAGCACAGGCCCCAGGGGATTCTGTCCAGCTCAGAGAGGGACTCTGTCTTCACAGCTCCTCTGTGCCAACTGGGTTGGGTTTGAAATTCCAAAGCAGCTATGCTCGGGGACTTTCCAAGATAGTCACATTGTTCTACAGAGTGCTTTTGTTAGCAATTGGGATATGAGGTTGCTGGTTCCTGCAGACCTGAAACTCAGGGCAAAAATTCAAGGTTGTCAAAAGAATTAGAGCTACAACTGCTATAAAAAGCTGAGTAAGAATCTGCTCAGTAAAGCAAATCAAAACCATTCACATATTCTGGAATTTATTTACATTCATGTGAAAAAACAAGGAGAAAAACATCTTCATTTTGATGCCAGCACAATTTCAGTAGGTATTCAGTTTGCTTTTTCCTGAAAGGTCCATGTACAATATAGTGTAGTTAGTACAGAAAGCAGAAAGTTGAAATGCTGGCCCATTTTTTGTGCCAGGATTTTCTTTTTTGATACCTACCATGCAAAGCTTTTATAAAACAGTAGTTACCTATTTACTTTTGCTAGAGAAGCAAACATTCCTCCTTTTTTTTTCTTTTTTTTTTTCTCCTTTCCTAAAACCTGTGTAGAAATAAAACAAAGTGAAAACAGTGCTATTAAATATTTCCACAATCTGTTCTGGTCATGCCAAAAAAGCTATTAAAAATTTTCTGTTAAAGAGAAGCAAAAAACCATAAAACTTATCTTGGGACTTCTGCAAAACAATGAAAATATCATGCATTCTCAGGGAGTATGTGAATCAGAAAAATGTGGAGAAATACTCAATTCTGTTTTAGTATTAGTTTTAGTTCTGCTTCTCTCTGTACTAGTTCATAAAGTTCCTCCTTCTTTCTCAATAGTTCCTGCAAGGAAAACCTCTCAAATCTGTTTTACTATGAGAACGCAGTACTGTGATCAAGGGAACAAGAGTGCATAAACAGTGTCATTGCTTGGCAAAGTCACTCACTATCCTACCCCCGCTTCACTTGGTAATTCTTGGTATGATGTGACCATCTGAGTTTTCTCAGATGAGAAGGTTTATAGCATGCAGGGAGCAAAAAGCTCATGGGAAAATTCCTTTTGTAACCTTGTCTCTGTTATTTTTCTGGACTGTTAGTCTTCCATTCTCATCTGTGTAAAATGTGTCTGCCGTAGTATAACTCTTAATTATTTAGTTGCTGTGAAAGTAGGGTGGAATTATTCATAAAATTAATTCAATACAGTTTCTGTTTGATGAGAAAAGGGAACTCAGGTTTCTTTAAAATAATCTAATAGAAAAGGGATATGTTCTTAAGACATTTTAGCCTTGTAATCTGGCAATTAATTTCTGTCTGACACAGAACTGGTGATCAGCCTGCAGTTTGTTTAGATCATGTAACTTTTTGATATATATAGAAAATATTTAATTTTCCCTTCTCCTAATAAACCACATTCTACAAAAAGGGTTTAATTGACTAATGTATGTTATTCTGTGAAACTGCATATTTTAAAGAGAAATCACAAAGCTTTTGAAGCCTCAGCTGTTCCTCACCATCTTTATATGTTTGCTTATTATTCATATTTGAGTGTGCCCAAGGTCTTTTGGGAATCTGATGCATTCTGAAAAAGGAGAGCAAAACATTCATTTTGTGGGTTCAAAGTAGTACTTCAGTAGAATTACAATTTCATTTAAAGCTCCTGATTGCTCAGGTCTCCTTCAAAGAGTACTCAAAAAAATAATGCATGAACAGTTATGGAGTGTGGGCTCTCTGCTAATTCTAAGTCTTCCTGTGTCTCGACTAAGGTTGTGACCTAAAAATTGATTATCCTGAAAACATGCCTGAATGTGTTTTCTTTGCTTCTTGTTCTGCGTTAAACATGGATGCTCATGTTCAGGGTCAGTTTGTTATTGAGGTTTCCAAGTGTCGATCATGTCTTCAGATATGCTTTTAGAAATAAATAAGGGCTATCTTTCACTACACTAGGAACAACATCGGGATAAACAATGTAAAAAGTAGATATTTCTGGACTTAAAAAGTTTTGTGAAGATTTTCATTCTACTACCTTTCTTCTTTTTATGTTTAAGCTAATATTTGCTCATGAAGGGTGAAAGATTGCAAATAGTTCATATAATGTTACTGAGTAGCCTCTAGTGCTGTGCAACCCTCTTCAAAGCAGTGTGGGTAAGAACTCTGTTTGATCATTAGTGCACGCACAGGTAAGAAAACAGTTTCATGGGAAACTGTACTAAGTAATGATTTTCCATGCTGGGCCTGTCAGCAGTTTTGAAATTTTCCCAGAATAGGAGAGAAAGGTACAAAGGTATAAAGAAGCAGATTTACTTGTAGATTTACCCGTACTTCAAAACGCTGTCTTCTCATGCCACTTGGTTCAGATGGTCCATAAGATAAAAAGGATCTGTACTACAATCTGCTTCTTCTGTGTCTTACATAATTCACATAAACTTTGCTGAAAGTGTCCCTTAGATAACATTGATTTTTATCAGCTTTCTGTCCATATTTTAAGTCCTTGTTGCTCTGGTTAAAGTTTCGTACATTCTGCTAATCCTGGTTTTAATCCCTTACAGTTTATCTATTTACCAGCTTCTCTTTTGCCACAGCTTGTCAATCTACTATATTTCTCAGTGTTACCTTTTTTTCCTAGGCAGAAGTGGCTTAATAGCTAGTCCAAGCTACAGCATACACAGACAGTCCGGCATGTGAGCACATCTCAGGGCTCCACTGTTTAGTTAAACAATCCTTCTGCAAATATAGGTATGGAAAAGAAATATGTCAAGACAAGCATTGAAAACATTCATTGGCAAGGTTTTCCTCTACTAAGATCACAAAGATTACTCAGCTAATGCACTATTTTCTCATTCTGATGTTAGGTGTGACCTTGTGCAAAGGCCTTTTCACAGCATTGTATTTCCTTTCAAGATACAGTTTCTGGCTGCATCTAAACTTATTGGCATCTCCTCTCTGAGTCCTTGTGTAAAGAAGAACTGAACAAAACCCCACAGTAATCTGGACCTCTTGCTGGCAGTAAACAGACTTCTGAGAGCCAGAAACACCCCCCAGTTTCTCAGTGTGTTGATTTGTTGTCATATGAATTTGGGAAGTAGGTAATTCCCCGAAAGAAAACAACTCTTTGATCGCAACAGGACCTTCGTACACACACACACACACACACACACAAAGGATGCCAAGTGAGCTTCTTACCTGTGATGTAGAGATCATACTGTGCTCAGAAAAGCACAGCCTGTCTGCGTGCTGTCAGAGGCATAACTTTGGTAAGAAACAGCCGATTTTATGTTTCACTGAGACTGGAATAACACCCTGTGATGCTATTAAGAGTGAAGTCTCAGGCTACACCCACACTACACTGAGGTCTTCTTGGCTGTGTGTTTCCTTCCCCTCCCTGTCACAGCAGGATGCAGCAGTAGCCAAGAGGTGAGTCAGTCTCGGCAGGTGAGCTGGGGAAAGCCCCATTCCATTTTTTGTTTACCTGGCTTGTGAAGAGTGCTTTTATTTCCTTCAGGTTGCTGAAGTGACTCACCTTGTGGCCACCTACCAGCTCCCTTCTGGAGAAACTGAAAGGAATATGTGGATGATGAGAGAATGGAGCATGGTCACTGCTCTGCATATCAGTCAGTTTTACCCTCTTTTGGAGGAATATGAAGTTGGGTCTCTCAAAATTAATAGCGAGCAGTTCTTTGTAAAACAACTGAGCAAACATTGGTCCTGATATAGCAGATTCATCATTATAGTCAATAACTGACAGAGATGCACTATATTTTTAATAGTAAAGGCTGGGAAATGATCTCAAGGATGGTTTCCTGTAGATACACTTCATCACTTCTACATCACTAATTTAACTCCCCCTGTGTACTTAATTATGTTGAGAACTCTGAAATGCCAATTTGCAGTGAAATTAGGGTCAGTATTAGGCCTATTAGCATTTAAATTCTCCTTTCTTCCCTAAATGACAGGCTAAGTTTATATTGCCTTGTGCAGAGAGGTACATGTCTCATGTACAGCAAAAGAAATTTGGAAGTTGGGCTGAACATTTCTTGGCCATTCAGGGGACATGACCGTGTAATGTCTTATCACAGAACTGTTCAGAGGATGGCCTGTTCCCCCCAGTTCCATCCCTGCATGTTTTTTTTAGCTGAAGCAAGATTGCATAGTGTATTGGAAATATAAACAGAGCTCTAAAAGCCACAAGGTATCCTTAACTACGGAGCCATCAAACCTTCTGCTTCACAAATAAGTATCATGTTTTCCTTGGATTTATTAGCACTTTCTCACTCTTACTTTTTCCACCAGTAGTACTATTATAGTATGTCAGAGTTAATTACAACAGTTTTAAAAGGTACAAAATCACTGTATTGCAACAACACTTTGCTACCTGATTGTCCTCAGAATGAAAAACTTTCTTATTAAATAACTTTTTTACGGAATATCTATTCCTGTTATGTGATTTGTTTTCTCTGTAATCCTGTTTCATGATAGTTGCTGAACACTGCTTTAAATATTTTGCCAGTTCAGATTTGTTTCTCAAACAAACAGGAGGTTTTTATAACTCACTCTGAATCAACCACCTAATTTTGGAAAGCAAAACGTTTCCATATTACAAAGATTAGCCAGTAAATGAATATTAACTTTTGTTTCTTTGTGACATGAATAACACATGGAATGACTTTGCTCCAGGCATTTTTTCTCTCATTTAGGGCAGACAAGGTAAGCTTTTTTCTTACCAGTTAACTCAAGGATTTAAACTGGGAAAGGCAAATCAATAAACTGTGCAGCTTGTTAAACCATTCTGAACTGGGCTGATCATGCTATTTATTGGCATATTAGTACATAGGATACCTCTTAAGTCACTACGGCCAACCTGGAGTTGCTGCTCTGTGCAGTTACACCTGTGCATTCTCCCTGACGTCAGTCAGGTTTATATGGAAGTTAAGCAAGATCAGTAATGGCATTAAACATAAAATGTTCTGTTTGTAAAGAAAACAATGTGTGCAGAAAGGAATGAGTATCAAGAGGGTTTTAAAAGTTTCGGCATATTATTAAGAGGAAATATTTAACAGGAGGGTTAAACTTTAAACTAAAAACATTTTTCCATTGGCTTTATTAAAAATATCTCTTTAGATTTTAAAAGAGAAAAAGACACCTATAGACCAACTGTGTCACCATGACAACAACTTAAATTCACAAAACACATAACAGTATTGCTTGGCAGCATAGTTAGCTTACAAGCTAATACATCAAATCAGCAGAACATGGGCTATTCCACTTCATCTAAAATAATTTTTTTTCCCTATCTTAATACAGAAACAACTATAGGGCACAACAAACATGAACTCAGGCTCTGCTCTGTGTATTGAATGATTTTTTTAAATTTCATTTGAATAACTGAAACCTTTTCTTTTAAAGACTGGTCTCTTTTTTTTGCATCTGTGATTCTCTGCTGCAGGGGTTTATGCATTTCTTCACAAATTATGTAAACCAGAGATGGCAATGACCTACCAGTATCAAGTCATGCAGCCCTATCTTTTGCCAATACAAAAATACTCCCCTACTCCTAACTGATTGTTATTGTCTAGTCTAGTTTTAAAAGTTTAAAGCTATGTAGATTCCATTGTTTCCCCTGGGAGCCCAGTTTGTTTCCCTGCCAGGAAGCTTTTCTGATACTCAGCCTCAATTTTTCCATGTTTAATTTCAGGCTATTAATATGAGAGTCTCATACTGAATAGCTATTCTACTTTTTGTTTATAATCTTAAAATATTTGTAGATGCTGTCAGTCTAGTTATATGTGAACCAATATATATTTAATTATTTTTAACTTTCCTCTTTAATTGAGTCTTTAAAGCTCCCATTTAATGTTCTCTTTGAGAAATTTCTATTTTCCATGGATTTGCTTTGTTATAGGAAAACTTAATTCCATTTTTTCTTTTACCAAATACTACGAGGAGTAATGCTTCTCTTTCTTTTCCAAGATGCAGTTAAATAACTCCAAATTACAAGATTCTATTTAATGACATACTGGCATGAATATTTGGTCTCCTGAAGTCCATCTTAGTAGTGCTCATTTACATCTCTCCTTGAAATGCATATTGAAATATATTCTCTCACACTTTTCTTAGACTCCAGTGCTAAGAGGTTATTTTCATAATGTTGTTTTCTGTGAATTTACAATACCTTTTAAATCATCTTTCTTCTCACCTGACCTGAAATCTGAAAATTCCATTAATATTTTTCCATTACTGAATAATAAGTAAAAAAAAAAAAAGTTCTAGTCCTCTATATTAGCAAAGATATAACATCTCATCCTGATGTTTCTCTGTTTATGATTTTCATGCCAATTTTCAGTTCTCAAAACTGCCTGCATTGGTGAGCCAACTTGAATTACGTTTCCAGGTATTCCACTGTCTAAACCTTTCTGGAAATCTGGTGATATAATTTCTACTCTACTTAATTAATCTACTTGTTTTACCGTTTCATCAAGAAGGCACTTGAGATTCCTTGATTCAGTCCTTATAAAGAGCAAAAAGCTGAATTGCTCGTTTCCATAATTCCCCAGCTAATCAGTATGTTGTTCTCTTAATGTATTTTCTCAATTACTCGAGACATACAACTTCAAATGACTTGTTGAGAGCTACCAGCACTACAATTTACTTCCTTCAGCTATAACATTTGTTTTTCACAGGTCTCCAGTTGCTATTAGATACCTATATTGTCAGTATACTGGCAAGATTTTGGAGGGGATTTTATTTTTTTTTTTTTCTATATCTTCCATAGGCATATTTGGAACCCTCACTGGTACATATGAAATGCTTTCCTGTGTAAATCTGTTCATGATGATTATTGTGTTTAACAGGAAAGAAAATATAAACACCTTGCTTTCGGGGAGTGCTCGTAGGAGAGTGACTTCAGTGATCCGTCCATCTTAAAAAGAGTGGTGGACTGAAGAGAAAATTTGGATACATCTGTTTGTATCCTGGCATTCTTAGTAATCAGCTAATTTAAGACCATGCCATTTCCAGATACATGTGGACTACCTCAATGCCTAGAAAACCTTTGTAAATCTTCCCTTCAGAGCACACAAGTTAATTATCTCAGTACTGGGGTAATTCAAGCAGCTGTGCTGTGGAATTTGTTGCCTTCCAAGTTCTTGGACCTAGTGAGCTTACACACATAAACATAGGGTTTATGCAAATCTTTGATGTATTTGGTCAGTTCTGATTAGATGTAAATGCCTTTATTCCAATCCTCAGTCAATACTTGCCTGGATGCAGAAGAAGTACCCTCTGACTAGATTCTTAATTCTTAACCTGATGGAAGTGTGTGGCTCCGATTGATTCCCTCAGCAGAGCACTGGCTGTAGCAGTCACCAGAGTGCCTGTATAGACAACAAAATAGTTTCTTTAAGAAGATGGCAGCTGAAAAAAGTATCAGGGAACTATTTTGGGACTAAAGGAAGTAGACAAAAGACAGACTTAAAAGAGCAACTAGATCTTTATGGAAGAGCTGCTCCTGACACACACAGGGCAGACAAAGATAAAAGGTTCATTTTTTAAGAGTATCCTAACTAATTTCTTATAATGGGAAGAAACATACAATTTTCTGGTAGGAATCCAATTTGTAGGAGAGTACAGTGAGCTTTATAGACTTTTCTAAAAGCTAAGTGTTAAACTAACAAAACAACCCTCTTAAATGTATTGCACACAGATCTGTATTCTGCAGACAAAACCTTTTGGTGGCTTGCGTAGGTGACTGTGGGTTAAAAACCCCAAGTATTTGCTGCTGCATATAGTGCCAAGAGGGTTTCAAAGTGTGAATTGTAAGTATGGTCAGAATAACTAGGAGCAAGAAACAAAACAAGCAAGAAACAAACAAGAGATCATTATGGCATTTTATAAAAGTATGATAAATGGTTCTTTACACAACATCACAAAATACTGAGGGATTGCTTGCCAGAGGACATTGTGAATGCCAGAAGTTTACATGGGTGCAGAAGGAGACTGAAAAACTTCATAGGAGAGTTATATATTTCTAGACACAAAGAAACCATCTCTGTGTCAGGGAGTCCTTTATTCCCACGTGGCCAGAGGCTAGGAGAGTATCCAATATCCCTGTATGCTACTTATGCTCTTTTTCTTTTCCCTGGACATCTGCTTTTGGCCGTTTTCAAAACTGCATACTTAGCTAGAGGGACTTTTATTGTGATCCAGTGTAGATGTGCTTATGTTACCAGGAACAGAAATAAAAGCATATGATGTCAGGTTTTGCTGCTAAGCGCATAAATGAATAGTATTTCATTAGAAAGGTTGAAGAAAGGAAAAGAGAAAGAGAAGAGACCAGTGTTGTGTGAGTCAGGAAAATATGTTTGATCCAACATCTAAAACTCATGAAGACCTGCAGGATTTACCCAGCAACATAATCAGGTGAGCTCAATTCATACCTCTTTAGAGTCTGTGGAAGCTGGTGAGAACCACATGGGGATTTAAGGAGGTCCACTGTGATTGATAACTAAAAATTAACCCATCTCTTAGTTATAAGTAGCTAACACATCTCTAACTTCATTCAGTTAAGTGAATAAATAGCTGTTTCATGTTTTCTTTTTCAACATCCCAGGCCTGTTCTAGTTATTGTAGCTTATGGTTATGATTTTCCTTCAGTAAGGTATGAGAAAGGAAAATGTAGCAACTGATCTGCTAGTCATTAAGAAAAGGTTTTTTAATGGCTCTTACTGGCTTGCAGGTCATAGAAATGTAGGATAATTCAGGTTAGAAGGAATCTCTGGAGGTCTTCTCTACCCTCACCCCCAAAGCACAGCCCGCTTTGATCAGATTTTTGCAGAGTATTTTTCAGCTGAGTTTGGAAGAAATAGGTCCAGTCTTGGAGTTCAAGGATGGAGATAATGTAATTTGGTGTTATTCTTTGTAAAAAATCTATCAGTAGCTAAAGAACTGGCTTTATCACCTGTTTCACAATTAACAACGCGCATACTTCAGTTGATATGGTGCTATGAAACATGAGAGTATACATCATGCTTACTGAATTCTGGGGCATGGACATCGGAAAGAAGTACAGTAGTTCTCCTGCTGGAAAATATTGTAACATTGTTCTGAAAAAGCTTGACTATTTCTTGTGTGATAATGAAAAACCACAATTGGGCAAAAGCCATTACACCATAAAGTGTAAATCAATGAAGTTTAAACACTCCAGTTTTTTGAAATGAATCCTTCAAAAGTTCAAGTTGTAAAAAAAAAAAAACCTGGAAGAATTAGAAATATTTCATAATCTACATGTAATTCCCCTATGATTTTCTGAATAATCCATTCTAATATTTTGCAGTTACAGCATGGTATTTTTAAAGCTGAGAAAGGGGTGTAAAGTAACAATCACCTCTGATTTTTATTGGGTAACTCTCCAAATCAAGACACTTGTGTCACACTACTTGTTGGATCTCATTGTGGGGATCTAGTGAGAGGGCACTGAGGTGCTGATACACAAATGGGAAGCAGACAGGTGTTTCTGTGACATTCTCCTGACATGCCACCAGGTACACGTGTGTCAGTAGTACACAGGGCTCTGTGCTCTGCCTCCTAGGGCTCTGCAGAAAGTCAACAAGAAAATCCACATCAGATCACTGCTTGAAAAAAATTGTGGGGGAGAAAGAAGGCTGGAAAGAATAGGTGATTTGGGTTTAGTTTGGGCAAAAGCAGCTGCAAAATTCTATGCAACTTGTCAGAGTAGGTAAGCTCAGTTATCTGTTCTAACACTCAGATCTGTGAAGTTTAAACATCAAAGTAGGCTGTTGACTTAAATGGACTGCTCATGCCCTTACAATCTTGCTTGAATGCTGGAATAGCCTGCTGATGGAAGAACTAATTCTGACTTTTGCTTGATGATATCCGCTCTGATTTACACATCAGAAAAAGCTATGAATTTAAGTTGAGCATTTTGTAATCAAGCACTTGAATTTCTCTGGTGAGAAATATGCTCCTCTGACATAGCAGGAAGAATGTGTTTAGCATCTGGGCAGATGGAATTAGAGAAAAGAAGGCACAAGGCATCTGCTTGTAAGTACTTTGCCTGTCCTCCCTAGGCATGTGGGAGACTTCTGATAGTTTCAGGAAACTATGTCTTCCACTGGCGGCTTCATATGCCTTTACCATTGCTTGTGGGTGGAGTTTCCCCATCTGCACAGCAGACGAGGATTTTGCACAAGCAGTCATCACAGGAATTCTTAGCTCAACTGCAAAATATCTTATTTTAGGTACAAAAACTTTTCAAGATCACAGGGAAATAAGATAGATATTTCAGTTTGGTTCTGTGAAGTTTATTTATAGATGGACACAAGATTTGACAGAAATAAATTGTGGGTACTTTTCAAAAGAAAAATGTAGCTAAATAGTGTGAGTTTCTTCATCAGCACCTTTCAATGGGATTCCTGTCCTTGGCATGTGAATACTACAAGGAAAGTAAATGTTTTTAAAAGTATGATTTGAGAATGCTCTTGAGATTAGTAGTAAATAATTTTAAATACTGTAAATATCGCACACAGGAAACATCATCTGTCTATCCTCCGCTGTAAAACTGTCCAGCAAACTGGCTCTTCCTCAGAAATTTTGTAATATTACGTGTGGTCTCTCTCTCAGTGGCTTTCAAAGCAATTTTATTTCTACATAGCAAAATTGCTTTTTATGTTATGGAATCTTTGCATCGATACATCCCAGAACATCTACCCCAAAATATGGCAACCAGCTTAACTACTTAATAAATCATAGTCACTAATGATCCTCTAGTGTTGTTGTTTGCTAAGATGCAATGAAACTGGTGATGGGAATTCAATCATTGTGTAGCAAAGACAAATTTAGAAAAGAACATGAAACAAAATTAGGATACGTGTCATTTAATGATACTGAAGTATCTCATCGTGTCAAACAACATTGGAAACATTAGACAATTATTCTCATGTGGTTTGGGCAAAATTAAATGTTATGCATTATTGTGTTTTTGAGCATAATACTTATAAAATGATTTGTAGATGAAAAAAAAATCCTATTATCCTTGCTTATTTTACTAGCAAATAAAGTCACTTTGGTAACAAATAGCAGCACTGAGTTGCACAGCTAAATATCCCTTGGAAACAGTCTTGAAATTACCCCAGCTTTCATGAATGTGATTTGAATTTTGCAATATTGGAGAGTTATCATTAGTTCCACGAGTTTGTTGAGAACTGAAGCACCACCTCGTGATCATTTTGAACATGATGCAGATGAAAATCAATATTTTTTCCATCAGACTGATTATGGGTTTTGGCAATTTAAAATCATCTCTCTTTATTTTAAGAATTAAGAAATATATGAAGGTATTTCCCTTAGAGTGAAAGGTTGATTTCACAGATTTATGGCAGATTTTTATATATTATGAATATATTGAATTAAAATATACCATAGTTTCCAATAGAATTATTGTCATGTACATTTGATATCCTTCAAACTTCTTTGCAGTGAATAATAAATTTGGCTTACTTTGGCTGCTTGTAGTACTGCATTTTAAAGAAAAGTAAAAAAAAATATTAATGAGCAAAGTCAAAATAGAAATGACAATTATTTTTTTTTTATGAATTGATGTTCATTAATCCTTGATTTCATTGGAAAAAGTCTGCATTAAGCAACACCCTTTTGGGGTGAAATGATTGCTACAATCGAGTACCTTACTCAAAATGTCAACGTTTTATCTCATTTCTTCGTACCTATTAGCAGTATTGGGGTTTCTTCAGCAAATAAGTTTGTTACCTGTGAATATGGAGCCATTGTATTGTAACAGATACAAAATGACCTGGTTTTGCTATAGAGCTATTCAGGAAGGAAAGAAAATATGTGAATGATGTAACATAATGAAATGTTTGCATTTTGCAATGACTTGTGGCATTTTAAATTAGCTCTTTATTCTCATTTAACCATCTCATAGATTTGGAGCAATCAACTCATCTGAAACTGTTTTTTATGGTTTTTAAGCTAGAGAGTGGTGTGAGCATGTCAAGGAAAATAGAGAGTGTTGCTGAAGGATGATTTAAAGCTGGAACGCAAACATCAGGACTGGAACTTGTAGGAAATATTTTGAGCTGTATTTCAAAGTTAGGTTTGGCCAGGCAGGCAGTTTTCAGTGCTTGGTCACTGTGGTGCCTTGAAACCGTAGTTCTAGGTGTTTAGCCTGCTGGTTTTTCAGCATACAGAAGAAACACAAGACACAGAGAGGCAAGAATAAGCTTGTGAGCCAAGAAAGTTGTGTTGTATTTCCCATGACCCCTGGCACCTATCTTCTCCTGTTCCTCAGCATCCCTGTTTGTAGAACAGAGATAAAATTCAGTGTGTAAGTCTCAGCTTGTTTATAAAATGTCATAATATCCCTGGATAGAAAGTGCTACGAAAATATAATCTCTCCTAGTAAATACAACCCCACATTACCAGGCTCTTCTGCTTTGTGTCTTAACATGTTAGTACAGCTAATTTTTGTGCAAGTAATCCATGTTTACAAAAACAAAGTCAACTCACAAGGAATAAAGTGCATTGTCATAAATTGTCATAATGATGGAAATCCATAAACAAACAGGTTTATGCTCAAGTTTACTTCTTGCTCAGTTGCTTAAAACGTGATGCAAGCAAAGCCAAGGGTATGGGTTGTATTGCCTGTAAGGGCCATGCAGTTAAGAGTTGGACTCAATGGTCCTTGTGGGTCCCTTCCAACTCAAAATATTCTGTGATTTCTGTGAAACTGCAAGAAGTTAAAAACCCCTCTTTCTTTACCCGGGGATAAAAAATTGGTATGATTCTGTTACATTTTAGAGAGATTTTTAATTGAGTCAGTTTTTCATATTATATTGACACTAAAGTAAGCCTTTCCAAGATGATGTATTTAGGGTGATGCCAGAGCAGAACATGCAGGTTATAAAAGGAGATCAGATAGCTTGTTGCTAATTCTGTTGAGCCTTTTACTTGTAATTCTAAATCATGAAATGTAACAAATCACAGATTTCTTCCAAATGTATTTCTTTCAAGTCTTTTGATAGATTTCTATTTTTATGAAAGTTTTCAACAAAATGATTTGTTCCACATAGCATATGTTTCCTGTGTGAGCATGTGCTTCCTATATATTTTTTTTTTTAAACCATCTTTCAAGTCAAATCTTACTTTTGATTTTGGGAAATTCAAAAATCAGATTTGACATTCTCCATAAAATTATAGGTTATTTCTAAAAGTGCTATGTAACCTAAAATCACCATATTTTTATCTCTGTTTTTCATGTTGGCATAAATACTTTCTAAATTGAAACCAAGCACAAAGTGGGTTTATGTCTTTCTACTTGAAAATCCATCAGTTCAAATTCATAGTTTCAATGTCACAGTCTCTCCTTGTTCAAAGTGGTAAAAATTACATGATGTGAAGAGGAGAAGGATAAAAATTTCCCTTGCTCTGAATGTCCTTGCTTGGTAATTACACAATATGGACATTAGGTTGTTTTTTTTTTTTGCTTGTTCCCAATGTAAGTTTTTGTATCTTACCTTCTTGTTATGGAATTCTTCTGGCTGAGGAATGTGCAGGGTATGACTGTCCCTGACCTTGAAGGGAATTCCTCTGTCAGGACTCTTGAGACTTCAGCACTTTACGGCCTTTGCAGCTGCCCTGTCCCAGGTGAATTGAACAGTTTTCTAGGCAATCCAACAGGCACGGTCACATTAAATGAATAAATGCATCTCTCAGCAGAAAGTAAAAAGTGGAAGGACAGTTAACTATTAATTAAGCATGGGCAGTCACTCCCATCTCAGGAAACATCAGGATGAGGCTTTGACCTTTTCAGGTTTTTCTTAGAAAATAGGAAAAGTTGTGGGAACTTTCATACATTTTTGCTACTGTTACGCTCTGCTGATACAACTTTTTTTTTTTTTTCTCATATCTTTTACTTCTATTTCTTTTGGTACCTGTGACAAAGTTTTACTGATGCAGTGAAGTACAGAATCAGGTACATAAGCAAAACTATAACAAAATGAATATGTTGCACTGGTGGATGAGCCCTGAATGAGCCCTTTGATCTTACCTGCCTGACAAATGCCTTTTTAACCTCTAGAAAGACATTCAGAGACATAATGCTGTGGATGATCTCTTTCAGAGGTCATTGAGTGGTAAGAAGGCTTTGAATAGTTATTAAGAGTTTGGCGCCGACAGGATCACAGGAGAAGAAAAGAATATCCTCTTAACCTTTTAGCTGACATACAGTGAGATACAGCTCATGTGATGCACAGAGAAAACACTGTTCCATATTGTTTCTTATGTTTACCCCAAACACACAGTCCTTGTCAAATTCAGTTTGACTCTGAGGGTTAATAGCCAGATTTAGATAAGACCATTTGCTTGGAATAACTTTGGAATCTCTTAAAATTAGTATTATAGGGCACTTGGGTTTCTGGGAAGGTTTTATTTTAGGCTCCAGTGATGTGATTCAGTATACTGTGCAATTCTACAGCAAAATAGCTGGCATTATTTGAAAAGTACAGTTTAGTAGTGTTTTTCATTGTTCACAAGTGAGGCTTTCTGAGTTAACAAATAGGACTTCCTTTCTTTTGAAAACTGTAAATATTTTGATCATAGATTTGCACTAGAGCCAATTCAAGTGTTCTCAGAAGTGCAGGCTGAACAATTTTGTCTGGGACAGCCACGTTCAGGTCTCCTTTGTGCAGCTACCCCAGATGCTGTGTGGGGCCACTGGCACTTCTGTGGTCTGTCTTTGTAGCTAGACCATCTTTTTTTTCTTTTGCTCTGTCTTTATATGTTTTGATGATAAAGCAAGTAGTCTAATTTTAGTGAAATACATTATCTAAATATAGAAGAGTGTGTTTATTTGTATTAGTTTTGTAATGATTTTTTAGGAGAAAACTTCTTCTATATGACAATAGTCATGCCATAGGCCAAAATCAAGTCCAATAACTTACAGTAGCTGGATGCTCTCTAAAGCAGCATAAGACGGTTGTATCTCACTTTTTACAGTTTTGAATGAAAAGAAGTAAAAGAACAGAACTGCCATCTTCTTTGATGAGAATCTCAAAACCAGAACAATGGCTTTATATAAAGCTACTACATGAATTACTTGCATACATACCACAGATGTTTTTCACAGCCTGAACACATTCATTTTCTAGTTTGTAGTAGTTGAAGTGAAATTGTGTTAACAAACGGTGTTTCTTTAAAAAAGAAAAAGATACTAAGACTGTAAATGTTAGCTTGGCATAAAAATGTGTATCTCAGATGTCCAGTGTCTTATTTGTATGGTTTGAACTCTCTAAAATGCTTTGGACCTCACATACAATTGTAGAGCCTAAAAATTGTAACTGATCATGATAAACAATTTTTTCACATTTATTTATTTTTTTACATAGGCTCTGTTGATAAACTGTCTTTTAAGATACTATCATTTTATGTAGCTTTTTATTATTAGCTGATTTCTGAAAATCATCTTTAAGATAGCCATCACATGTAAACAAGTTTGTCCTTTAGTTCCTTTTCTGTCCTCACTGAAAAATATCAGGACATGATTTGAGGGGACTTCAGGGTCAAGTGAGCTGATGCCATGAGAAAGACAGGTGAGAGACTGAATGCCAGTTTCATTTGTGATAAGCAGCAATGTCAGTCCTGTTCTTTAGGGCAGGTACCACCTCACACAGCTGACTGAGAAAAAACATCTTAGCCAGTCCCTTCCCAGGAAACATAGTGTGTGTCCTCGGCTTGGAAGGGCAAGGGAAGTGCCTAGGAAGATTTAGTACTGAGGGACTGGAAACAGGAGGAGGGACATTCTTACACTGGACCACTCACATGTTCCCTGGGTAACCTGGAAGTCAGACCTAGTAACTAATAAATTGGGTTAGGAGCATAGAGTCCAAGCTAGGACTACAGAACATAGTGCAGAACATAGCTGATCTCAAAAGACAACAAAAACATTACCTTACATTTTATTTGAGTAGTTTGGTTCCCATTTATGTTATGGCCAGTACGTTATTTCCCCGACGGTGGAGGTGGGTTTAATCTGTGCTCCTTTAATACCATTCAGGTGCTGTGAAAAACTGGTCTGTTGCTTTCCTATGGACATTACTTAGGCGTCACGCTTGACTGAGACGTGAGGGGAAATCTGGACGCAGTATAAATGATGAGGCCTCCTCTGCTAAGCCAGGTTATAATCAGTCACAAAAGGTGAAAAACTATACAGAAACAGGTGGTAATTGTGCTCCTGACATCTCAGAAGACTGCAGTATATGTGTGCATTCTCTGTCTCCATCTCTCTGGCTTTCTCTCTTTTTTCTGTTCTCACAACACAAGTACGAGACCAGGCTTTTTATGTCATACTGCAGCAGTAGCACCATCCCACACACTCTCTGTCTCTGAAGAAATGTAACCCTTCTCCCGTTTATCTTCAAGTAGATTTCAGTGATTTCTAAACTGAGTATCTTCTGTCTGAAAGAGCGTGTGTATGCTTTACCTGTAAAGAATTGGCAGCCTCTGCTTGCATCCATTGCTCAAATACAGGTAGCTAGTGCCATTTGAGACCCCTGAGGGTGCCTGAGACATCCACCCAGGGCCGGCAGATATGACACAGGACCATCAGGACACCTGCGCTCTCCTGGAGCAGCAGCTGGCAATCAGGTGAGATACTCCAGGGCATCTCCAATGACACAAGATACCTGTCTTAGATAACTGCTTTGAGCCTCCAGTGTCTGGGGATAATGTATGTTTAATATATACCATGACTGATCAGGAATTAAGCTTCTGCTTTTGTTTTGTTCTGAGGCCAAGCTGTACAAATCTGTAATTACATCGTCTTCCTCTGGATGCTAATGCAACTGCTTGGACACGTAATTGCTTACTGTTGTGGGTAAAATGTACATAACTGAGCTCTCCACTCTCCGGTTCTGGCTATGCAGATGCTGTTCTTGACAGGAACTTTAATAAATGACAGACCATTCAGAATTTGTCTTATTCACAGCACTAAAGAAACAAAGCAACACAACATTTAGAGCTGATAACTAAAAATGAGCATGTATATTTTTACACAGAAGGCTTTGCACTTCAGGAATTGTAAAATCTTCTGTCAATTCTGGCAGCATATAATTTGTGAAAGAAGCAAAAGACTAGATTATATAGCATCTCTTTCTGAGACCAGATTTATGTTTTGTGTGCCAGAAGCACATTAAGCAAATCCTCTTCTTCCTTCTAAATGAGCTAGCCAATTTGTAGCTCTCAAGAATTTTCTTTTTTCAGGGATAAACATTACTTTGAAAACTTTTCCATGCACCTGGGTAGTGACCAAAGACAACAAATAACAGAACAGGAAACCATAATTCAATTCTTTACTATATAGGAAGCTTTGCAGATGACCTAAGCAGCTTTTTTAAGAGGTTGATTTGTTTTTTTGGCTGTTGGAAATGGAAAATCTGTCTCTTTTATTGTATTCTGTGAACATTTAATCAGCTTGTAATCCTCTCTGTAGTTCTGTGCCTATATTGCTTTTCCTTCTATTTCAGAGAACAAGACAGAAAAGCAGGCATAAAGCATTTTCAATGAGATGACTTTCAAACATAAAAATGTTGCAGACTGAACTGATTGCATGGCTTTAAATGCTGAGGATTTAGAGCAAAATCAGTATTAAGAGGGACCTTTCTGTTATTACTTAAACATTTCCTTGCTTGAGATGGGCGTTGGTAACAGTTGAAGTATATGGTAGCTTTATTATGAATATTGCTTCGCCCGCCTCCATATTTATGTTTGATTACCCATTTTTTAAAAATGCTTTTTCAAATCTTGTTTAAGGTTTTCTTTTAACATATTAGAGCTGAAATGTATGCCAAACCTGCAACCTGAAGATAGGCTGGATTGCTGTGTAGGTTGGCTCCTTTCCTTTAACTTCCTTTGAGAAAGCACACAGGCAACAAAATGACTTCTGGCACTGTTTATTGGGTTATGGGAGGAAGCCAATTCCTCCAGTACACCAGGTATATGCAATTCATAGGAAGTGCATCCTGTACAGTAATATGTAGAAATACATCTCAAAGAAAAGGCATGAAAATAAAATG
This sequence comes from Xenops minutus, assembly GCA_035221455.1. Taxonomy (NCBI): domain Eukaryota; kingdom Metazoa; phylum Chordata; class Aves; order Passeriformes; family Furnariidae; genus Xenops; species Xenops minutus. The sequence goes on along the minus strand of JAWWEE010000162.1, from coordinate 24,282,220 downwards.
ATTCATTTATGTGGTAGTAGTTTTCTTAATGGTTTGTTTGTTGGTTTGTTTGTTTGTTTGGTTGGTTGGTTTTTTTTGGTTGGATAGGTCCCAGACATTTCCAGCTTTGTGGGTTCTTCAGCTGGTGCCAATGGCCAGCTATCTGTATTGATAGACAGGTTAAGGTTCAAGGGACCTTTTGAGGTATAATTCTCCAAGGAGTTTAAGACAGTGTTTCTTTCTGACATTTATAGGTATTTTCAATTGATGTGTACCTCTTGAAAGACAAAGAACTGAAGCTGAAATTTTCTATCATTCTGTCAAAAAATGAGTGAACAAAACGGGAACAAAAATCTACATTCTGCCTTCAGAAACTTTTACATCTTCAGTCTGGTAGATAGAATATGCTCCAGTTCTCCAGAACCTTTACCTTTTTTTAATCCAATAGTCCAATTTAGAAAATATTACTTCTAAACCTACATTGGTAATAAGGAAACAATACTTGCTAAATATAATAATTAATTATTATTGCAGTTCTGGGGGAGGTGTAAAATGCAGAAATCCAAGTCAGTTGGAGTGAGCAGATCTTTAGGTCAGGTACTTTTGTATAGGACAAAAGTCTCCTGCACAAGACATCTCTTCTGTTCTGAGATGGCAATTTTCTGTCTACTCTAGCTGGTTCCATACAGTCAAATGGATCACTAGCTTAAAATTTGAATCTATTGATATAACTGTATAATTATTCTTTTCTCTTGAAAGTGGAGCTAGCTTAGGTATTATAGTTATAATACATATATTTATGTACAGATAGCTGATACTAGGTGGTCTGAGCTGAAAAAATAAGGAGTTTGTCACCTGTTGTTGGAGCTGAAGACGTGTTCATGGTGGTTTAAAATAATGTCGATAATAATATATTGGTTGATTATTAAATTATTAATAACTATTAAGTAGTAACTTAATAGGTTCATATATTTTTCTTGTTAATTTTTACATATATGGTTTTTGTTCCTCCTTCTCTGTCACTGCTTTAATACCTGCTTCTCTCTAAAAGAATGAGTTAATTGCCTTAATTATGCACACAAAGGAACCACAGAACCATGAATTAAAATGCTTGTTTTCGTAGCTGGGCTTCCTGCTTCTCAATCCTTTCTGGTGTCCTAGTCTGAGAGCCATAAGTGAAGCAGATTCTAAAATCATTAAACTACGAACCAGGACGAGACTGTGGTTTGTTGTTGGGCTGCTGAGAGTTCCCCGGCCAAAACAGACATTCAGGAATTGGCTGATGTATCATTGCGTCAGCCAAGCAGAGGTCTTGTGTGCTTGCTGATGTAGAGAAACAGAACAATCCTTATCAGATGGTCCTTATTAGATGATGCATGTGAGAATCAACTGCTGAAAACATAAAGCTGTTCTGTCATATATCACCCTAACATTCAGAAAAAAGTAATGTTACTCCCAAATGCTTCCACTGTTCTGTTCTGTACTGGTAAGAGTTTTCTGGCAAAATGCAGGCTGGCTTTTCATAAGAAAATGCCCATTATTCAAACCCCAAAGCTTTTCTGGTACTGTACAATTTCCAGTGAAATTTTGCATGAGAAAAACATTCATGCTCTTAGGCTACTTAATAAAATCTACAGTATTTGGAAATAGCTTTTTTATTTTCTTCCTGGCATATATTGAAATGTCTGCAACGTTTCTGTGCTTTTGTTTTCTGTATGAAGTGATATGGATGCATATGGTATTAATTGTAAATGTAAATGTCAAATATTGAGATTATGTCAAATCTGAATGTAGAATAGAACATATCACTGTAAGAGAAGTGCTGTAACATTACTACAAAATTAGCCATTCTCATTTTAAATTTTAGAAGGATAGCTGAATCCAGTAGTGAAATAAAACCCGTCCAGTTCTATAGGAGGGTGCTGTAAATGATCTTACAGATCACATAATTATACTGTCTAATCCAACAGTAGAGGAACTGCTGGAACTCTTTTTTCATTAATAGAGAGAATGCAATACTATTAATCTATCTTACAGCAGTGTTTAGCTTTTTAATAAATGTGAGCAGCTAGTTAAATGCAATGACAGGTCTAATAAATAGAGAATCTGTGAGCATTGTGAACAGGATTATCATGACATATTTATCTTGGTTTCTTTTTAAAATTCAAAATCTCTAAAAGGTCTGAAAAACCTCCTAACTGACTTTTATGGAGTTCCTATAATCCTATTTATAAAATAAAAGTTTCCATGTTCATTCACTGATGTAGGTCTGCAAAATACTGTTTAAAGATTTTTCTGTTTAATAAGATTTATGAGACAATATGTTTTGGAAAAGTGCCACACTTCTGCAAATGTAGGATTTAGAAGTGCTGACAAGATGCAGAAAGGCAACTCAAAACCAACCTTATTTATCACAAGAAAACACTGGAGCAAATCTGAAGAAAAAGTAGTTACAATTTCCAAAGCACATCTAGGCCTAACGTGTATTAAATTTACAGTGTTATAAGGAATGCTACTGAAAAACAGATTGAGGCTTAAGGTAACATTTATTCCACTACCAATGAAAGGAAAAATTGGATTGCTGCAAAAAACACCTAAAACTGGTGGTTTAAGACGTAATTTTTAAGCCTTCTGCTAGGGGAAATCTATTTGAGTTAAATGACGTGCATAAAAAGATTGTGAAATCTAATAATTATTTTGTTGAAAGCTATGTATTTTCCTCTTAGAATGCTTCATGTCATTTCAATATCATTCTGGCATGCACCAAATTTATAATTTGGAGCTTGGAAGAGGCTAACCAGCATTTCAACAGAAACTATCCTGGTCAAGTTGATTCTTGGTATGTAACAAGAATGGGGTGAGGAAAGGAAAGGTTCTTCCCAATGAAGTTTAGTGCCAAGTCACAATTTCCAATAATCTGGATCTGTAGCTATGGATATAGTAAGAGACAGCTTGGTACTTGTGTTGTTTGAGAAATACTTGTATAACGAATCCTTCCTCTGTGTGTGGGAGAGCTGTTGTGTCTCGCAAGTCCCAGAGTCCTACCTTGCTGACACCAGGCACTTGGCTCAGCTGCCTTAGGTTTTTTTAGGACTGAAATGTTTCTGAAGAGCATTGCAAAGGAATTAAGTGAATTTGAAGCATAAATTGTGCACCATTGGTGACAGCAGTAAAATATCCATCATGAAGTGTTAAGCCATGCATCTTTATTATATGTATGAGGTATTCATGTATTTCTAAACTACTCTTCTCTGTCTTTATAACTGAAGTTGTTCAGTGGCTTTGTAATGAAATTTTGAATATATGGTGAACTGAAAAGGAAAAAAAAATCAGTGCAGATCCTCTTCACTTAGAAAACACTGATTTTGTTTTTTCATGCCATTATATCAAAATGCATTGGAAAGCATGTGTGCTCATGTAAGTTAATGTAACTCCTCTGTGTTCTGAGATTCATGCCACCTAAATTCTAACCTGCGATGACTAGCACTATTACTGACATCAGCATTATATTGTAGAGTGGTGAGGATCTAGGAAACAATTGTCTTCAGTCTCACAGTACAAATAAGGGTTCATATTTACTTGCTTTGCATTAATTAAATATTAAAAATAAATACCTGTGTCGTTGTTACAATAGGACTCACAAGACTCATCTGTAGGAAACTGCTTTGCGACCTGACTGCTATATACTTGCAAGCATGTTTCTTTTGTATGGTTGTAGGGAAACATTCAAAAAAATTTGATCAAATAGTGCATCTAAACTTACACTGCAGCTGTGTATTAATAAAATTCTTCACTATGGGATCTGTACAGCTATCTGTAGTATATTCCGTAGATAAAAGGCAAGGCAAGGAAAATGCCCTCTTAATGGTGGTACTCTTCAATTCACCTCTCTGGCATGCCTGTTTGAGTGCAGGGAGTTGAATGGCAGGAAAAAACCCCAACCAAACACCAAGAAATACAATTGGAAAGGACCAGGCTCAGTTTAGCACAAAAGTGTCAAGAGACTCAAGTGAAGGAGGCCTATGGGGCAAAGTTTGTATTTCACGTGCCTGGCGCTAAGATTAGAGGGAAGGCTACAGAGATTCAGGAGCATGACTAGAACATGAGAGTGGACAGCGAGCACCCGTGAGCCCTTGCAGGAACAGGTGGAAAGAGCAGAGAAGTGCCTGCTCCTAGGCAGAAGTGGAGGCAACTGGGAATCAATGGGAAGATGAATGGCAAAGCAGATGCAAAGATACAGATTTTGTTGCTGTAGTCTTGGCCCTTGCATTTGCGTATCCTTGGGATAAATTGAACAGTGAGTACTGGTGTTTAAAAGAATTTGCATGTCTTAACTCAGCAGTTTTCATAGGCTTCTGAAGCAAAGGGACTGTAGGTGCACAGTGCAGTTAGACTTGTGAGGTTAATGTAATTAATGATAAAGAATCACAGCCTGGATTTTCAGCCTTAAAATGTTAGGACAGTGTGGTTTGTAATCAGAGGAGGTAAGTCAGTGGAGTAAAAGTCAGAAATCCTCCTCACAAAGAAGTTATTCCCACGATTAAAGAGTATGTTGTCAGATTTGGGCGCTCACATCAAATGTAATCAAATATGTATCTGCATGTCAAACTATTCTGCCTCTGAATGAAATTAATTAATTCCTCCTACTGCAAAAATAATTTAAATCCATGTCAGACACCAGATAGTATAAATGAAGTCGTGAAAGTTTAGTAAATTTTAATGTCATTTCTGTAATCGTGTTTGTGGTAGAAGTGCCAAGATCTCTGTTCCAATATATCAGAATCTAGCAGAATACATGTGGTTGAGTAAGCACCTCCAACCCTATTAACACAAAATAATTAGATCTTATTTTGATTAATCCTCTTTGAGAGTTATTGTTGTTGTTGTCTTTTTCTATTAAAATTTAAACTAAGTACATCTGATGTGACCTCACAATAATAATCATAGTGAATTGGAAGCTTAAAGAAGTATTTAAATACTAGTGCATTCTGAAAACAACAGTAGACAACAGTTATTTTATGGAAAGCATACTTTAAATTACTCCCTGGATTAACTTCACATTAAATCTGATTCACCACAATACAAATGCCTTTAATACCTGATCTAAGATCTATCTACAGCAGGAAAATTATTACATTGCTTTTTAATTACATTTCTTTTTCATTTAAAATGCATTAATGTGTATTGAACAGTAGAATATTAGCAGGATTTTAAGATCTATGCTGATCTGTGCAGAGTTAGAATCACATTGTCAGACAGCAAATTTCCAAGATAATGAAAACTGAAGATTTATAGGAAAATTATGCAAAATACTTATACTCCTTTGTTCTCCAAACAGTTGTATCATCATTAATATCTTTTTATTTTGGATGCACATATGCCTGCTTTTTTTGTTGCTGTTAGCTGTTCCTGCATATCTCACCTCAATTGGATGTTACTCACTGAGCCTTAAGTAAGTGTCTTCATAAAAATACGTGAATATTTTTGATAGTGTAGTTACTATATTAAATGTGAGTGTCTCTGCTCTGTGTTCACATTTCATTCACGTTCCTTGGCTTTTTATTTTAGAGGAAGTCTTTAACCTGACTTTCTTGCATCCTCTCAGTTAATCAATCAGGCATTTCATCACAGGCTTCCTAAAAAGGAAGCAAATCCAAACCTTAAGAACTGTTACTTTTGCCTTAAATGTTAAAAAGCCAGATTTAGATCTCTTCATTGCTTGATCTGATCCTCCAGCATCATTGGGAGTGCACCTTTTCTACTTCAATGTGTTTATAATTTATTTATATATGGCATTACTTCTAATAACTTTGGCACTATGTAGTTTTTAATAAGTTGGAGCAAAGTTTTCAGCTACTTATTTCCCTTTCATTTGCATGTTTTGCAATTGATTTTCTTTTCTATATTTTTTTCCAGATGTATTGTCTCAATGGTAAGAAATGTGGGTTGGTGTTTTGCTTTCTTTGTGTGCACCACTGCACAAAATGGAAATCTCTGGCCAATGTTGATGCTGAAATCTCTCACACATCTTTCAGAATTACATCCTTGAATCTTGAATCAGTTTAAAAATCACAGACCCCACATGTGCCTTGAAAGCTGCTTACAATTGAATTTTCAGTCATCAGTAATCATGAAATATGGCATTAAGAAAAGCTCAAACCCCACAGAAATAATGAGCTGGCATATGTATAAAATGGTTTAGAAGGCTCACTTCCTAGTATGGTCAAACATAGTGCTATTGAACACTGCAGAGCAGATAGCCAGCCAGGGGCCTCATGCTGGTGCTGGAGCCAAATAAACCCATAGACAGTCCCCAGCAGTTGCTGTCATTTGTTGACCTAGGAAAGGGTGCTGGCTGCCCAAAAAGGTGGTATTCATCTGATTCATTGTCATTTTCACGTTATCTTTCCAGAGTGAAATTGCTCTCCAATGTGACTTTTCTCAATCTAAACAGCAATAAAATCTTAGAGACCTTTTATCCCAATGATCACAATCAAAGAGGCTGTAAACACTCTCAATTAACCCTAAGCTCTTATTTTTGAGGTTTGCTTGATTAAGGCATACATGCAAAACCACATTCACCAGAATCAAGCTGTTAATTAGCATTGCACTTAGCTTTCCTTTCTCCATTACCCACTCGAGGACATCCTGCATTGCATATTCAAGACATCATGTAGATATCTGCAGGTGAAAGCAATATGTTGGTAGGAGACTACTGAACAAGGCACTTTCTCATTTGCATTCATTATAGGAAATGTAACTGCTGTACAATTTGCTATAGTATTTCTCTATAGTCTTCATTCAGGTAAGCACTCCCTTGTGAGCAATGCCTGGACTCTGCTACTGTAGTAAAACTGGCTTGTTTACTGTGAGCAAACTACAGGCTTACTTCTCTGAGTAATGTTAGATTAAAGGGAGTAACTTGATTTCAAAACTGAGAGTTCCAATAAAAAACATGCTGCAGTAAAGGATCTGAAAAGCAGTGGAAAACAAAGCAATGTGTTGTTTATGACAGGCAAATCATAGTATGTAGTTACACTTTCTAACAAACTGTTTTACTGCCTCTTTTGGTTCTTTATACACAGGGAGTTCTTCCTTAGTAAGTGTGTAAACAAACATTATCTTGTAACATTGATTCAAAAACTTACTAGTTTTCTACGTTGAAATTAAAATGTATCCATGTTCTTGAAAGGAATGTCAAGGCTTTGCAGAGAAACTGAAGAATAATGATTCATTCAGCAGAGCTATGAAAAATGAAGCAAAATTTGGCAATTTTATTAGTCATGACCGTAAGAGAGTTGAACTTTTCAGGTTAGATTTCACATCCCTAGAGAAGTACATTTAGGGATGTTGCAGTGTCAGCACTTTGAAAAAGTCTTTTATTTCTGAGTCTTAGAAAGGAACAGACATTAAGGACAGAATTTTATGTTTTTAGAGGCTGGGTTTGAAATTTTCATATAAACAAATGCTTTCTTTAAGCCCAGTAATTTCCCAAATAAAAACTCTTTCTGATATTGTGTATCTAACAGAACATTTTGAAGCATTTTACAAGTAATTAAATATAACTGGATGAATTTAGTTATGTGGTTACTTTTGAGAAGTGTAGGCTTTTTTTTAGAAAGTAGTGGGGCAGCGTATCATTTAGCAACTAAGAAAGATTGTCATTGTCTTGGACAGAAATTCTGAGAATTATTTTTAGTGTTGTTCTTGTTTTTGGTTTTGGTGTGGTTTGTGTTGTGTTTTTCTTTTTTTTTTTTTTTTTTTTTTTTTTTTCCAAAAGGGCACAAGAGGTGCTTTGTAAGGCACAGTGCATGTACTTTGCCTTAGGACAGGATGCTGGATCTGATGCTGTAGTTAGCAGTGCCAGTTATCCAATGGTGTAGGTCCTTACCACTGAGGAGTAACAAATTAAAGAACATCCTTTCTAAAATAAAGAAGCAAATGCATCTCTTCTATGGGAAACATGGCACATTCTGAAAAATTCTGCTGTAGTCTGCTCAAGCTGAGAGATATCTTTTGTGGTATATTTTCTTTCTCACGAAGATTTGGAGAAGCTATGTAAAATGTTGTATGCAGCAAAACTCTTGATGAATGAGTGTAATCTCCATGTTATTCTGATCATGAACTTTGTATGAATGTTGTCATGATGAGTTTGAGAACTAGGTTCTGAATTTTCAATCTAATCTGCTTTCAATATGTATAAAGTGTATCTAAACAGGCAAATTTAAGTCAGCTATGTATATGATGAGCAACAGAAACTGAAAATAAATTTGAGGTGAATTAGAACCTATGTTTGCTAAATCTTCATAGTTTAAACAAAATAAGACATGAGTAACACTTTTGCTAATAGATTCTGAACTACACCTTCTGAGGGATGCTCCGCTTCAAACCTCGAGCATCAACAGATTGAAAGCTATGAAAATATTGTCACTTTTTAGAGAATAGGCTAATAATCAGATTGGTTTAATAGCATGTTTTCGTATCAGGCAAGACAATGTGATTAGCAGTTGGGATTAATACATTTGATTGAGCTAAAGTGCTTTGTGGAATGTTTTAACACAAACTCATTGAGACCTGAGTGTGGTACGGAAACACCTGGGCAATTCTGTGCTAGGGATAGGGGACTGTCCCATTACAGAGTGTGCTGGATTGGAGCAGAACTGCACTTTGCAGCCTTGTGGGAGAAACTCTTAAGTTTGGGGTGAGTTAAGGCAAAGAAAACTGCAGCAACAAGGCCTTGCTGTAATCCAGTTTACCTTCCCAGGTCTATAAAGGCTGAATCCTGAATATTGAAGTGCCAGGCTGAGGAAAATGTCAGCTGTGTACCAGACTTCTATACAAATGAGTTTTTATTTGGTTTGCTCTAAATCCTGTCACAAGTATTTCCAGAAAAACAATATGCATATATATCGTATATGCTAGACAATAGACTTAACATAATATTGTTCAAAAATGACTTTATTTGAAATATTCTTCCTGAGGAGCTCTGGGTGCTTTTTAATTTCACTAATCCTGAAGTACTCGAAGATGGAGCTATTCAAGGATAGTGAATTTCAGTTTCTTTGCTCACCTTAACTCAAATTTAATTTTCCATGTAGAGAAACCCTGAATCAGGTCTCAATAAGAATGGCCACGTTACATTTCAGCCTATTTATGACTGTTCTTAAAGAATATAGGCAAAAAGTTCACCCTCCTGATTCTTTCCTTTTTTAAACATTTATACAGCTCTCAAGTGTGTTTAAGCCATCCTAATGTCCTACTTCTCATTACCAAGACCTACTTTGGAGTCCTTTATTTGGCAATTCTTCAGCAGAACATTTATTTTTAACAATTCCAAATGCCAGAAGTTACTTTCACACATAGAGCACTGAATTCTAGCATCTCCTATTTTTTTTTTTTTTTTTTACATTTTAATTGCAGTATTGCGGTTTTAAATTAAAATCCTGTTCATATTTTTACAATGTCATGTGCATTACATGTACTATATCCTTTCTTCAGAACCACTGAGATGGTAATGATTTTACAGCAAATTGTACTGTAATTACTACAGCTGTTGTGCTAAAGCATTTATGTCCTGCTCTGTCTTTTCAAGAAAAATTCTTTTAGTGAAAATAGATTTGTTGAAGATATTAATTATTCAGTAGAAAGTACATTGGAATTAAGGTGATGGTATTTTTTCTACAACATTTTAGGCAGGCTAAGATAACTCTTAAATTATTTGAATATTTTATACAATAGTCTGTAATAGTTCATAATGCAAGTATTTGGGTTTTTTTACATTTCACAATTTTATCCTAAAAATACAGATCTGAACTTTTTTCCTCAGAACCCACGACACACATTAAAAACAAAATTCAAGATAAATTGGCTCTGTCATCCCATCTGGAAGGTGTGATTCTGTATTAAAAGTAAAACATTTATACTCTGGTACTTCAAGAATTCAAGTTTAATTAGAAGTAGGAAAGTAGGACTCCTAAATCAAATGATGAGTTACAGCCTGGATCAAAGTATGGCTATCTGGATTGTTATTTGGCCTGTTAGTCCAGCTCAACCAACTACCCTGATTCATCTGGTGCCCCGTAATGTAATTGTGTGGGAGGAGTTCAGTAGCACTAATGCAAAGGATCTTGAGGGTAAATTAGATTGTTTTGATTGTGTCAGGTTGAAGACATATTGTTACCCATGCACTTGTGTTATCAGATATGGGGCCATGGGGAGCAATACTTTCTAGAAGATGTAAAATCATTTGTAAATAAACTCAGATGACTTACCAGGATACAGATTCTACAGCTTGATGTGTCAAGAAATCTGTAACTATTAATTAAATGAATTTAAAAGTTACTAGAAATGTTAGTTGTTAAGCTTTGGCCACATTTATATATGTTGGCCTGTGGTATGCAGCAAGGAAATTCTATCCTGGTTCTAATTTTGATCTTGAGAAAACAGAAATATTAATTATATACAGATTATATAGTATTTACTGTAGTTTGATTCCACAGAGAACTCACAGAGAAAACTGGTGTTATTTTAATGTTTCTGGGTTTTTTTGCTCATCTGTGATTTTACCAAGTAGAGGAAAGGATACTTGTGTTGTCATAGTTGATTATCTGATCATTGGGCAATGATATTATTTTTAGTGTTAAACACTTACCTGTCCTTAACAACTGCAGGAATTGCACCAGAAGGGGTTTCAAAAGCAATGACAGCAACATGTTTTTTTAGTATTAGTCTAGATAATATTTTCAAAGTTATCAGTTCTGGTTAATGCAGTTTTAAGTCCAAGAACATCAGTTGACTTTTTATATGATAGCTTATTTTTAATGTTTCGAAAAGGACTTTGTACCTCTTTCAATGCTGTTTGCAAAGGATGAGTATCAACATTTGAGGACCCACATTTTCTGGTGCCAAGGAATGAAGGGAATAATCTGCATCTTAGCAACTTCTTTGATCACTGCCGTCAAAGCTACTGTTTGCAGGAAAAATAAATCTTTTTAAAGAACTACAGGAAATAAGGGCTTATGAGCCTTTTCTCTGTGTTTATCGTATTAGCTTTAGCAAGTTAGACATATCGAAGATCTACCGTCATCTTGAAGAACGATTTTTGATAGCTGATGAGTTTGCATTTGATTTCTCAATTTGTTGATAGTGGATTCAGATAGTTTATGATGAAGATTTTGAGACATCTTGAAGTATTTGGCAACTTCAAAGTGAAATAGCTTTAACTAGAACTCTATATAATTCATGCAGATTTCAGGGGAACCTTATGGATTAAATGTCAATCTTCAGACAAAAATAAACACCCAGCAAAAGCTGTTAGAAGAATAATTTGAAATTTACAAACCAGCCCTATAAAAATAGATTTTTATTATTTGTCTTTAATTCCATGGATTGATTGTGAAATGGGAATGTCAGATAATGGAAATGGACATTGAGGCAATGGAAACAGTCATGGAGCTTAGGGTAAGGAAAATTAGTCAATTACTTGTTGTATCTAACAGAAAACAAACAAAACATCTGAATGCGTGTACATAGTAAGTAATTTGAAAGTTGAAGGTTTTTTCATTAAGCTTCACCCAGCAAAGAAACTGTGGTTCTTTAGCAGAAGTGAGAGAACAGTTTGAAAGACATTTAAAGCTTGGCTGAGGTGGGTTTCATTCTGTAGCTTGGGTGTGCACAAAGGAAGGTGAGATAATTTACATGTTAGAATTCATAATGATGACTTGTATTAAATCTAATAGTGAAAGTTACTTTCAGGAAAGGATGAGTAACTTGGAGAGGCAAGAGGAACAGCAGGGAACAGCAGGAGCAACAGGAACCCAATGAGCCTCCTTCTGTGGGGTGTCACTGCAGGGCAGCAGGGGGACATGATGGAGAATGGTGAAAAGTTAGGAGCTGCAAATAGAAGACCTGTAGTATGAATGAGGTTAAGACACTAAGGCTTCTCAGACACTTGCAATTTGTTTGATTAGGTTTGTTGAGAATTGTGTAAAAATTCAAAAATGCTTTAGAGCGCTTGGATGGTTTATGGTTTCAGGTGGAAACTATGTAAAACTCCATGGTGTTTTGTGATTTCAGCTAGGTGTAAAGAAAACTTAAGGATTTTAACTAAATTTTTTAAACACACTTGAACCTGTTTCTAAATGAGACACAAAGAATAATATTTATACAGTATTAGAGTGGTAAATAATAAATTTATAGGGTGAGTAAGGTAAAATGAATTGAAGCCTCATAGGCTTCAATGCCTGCCTGAAGGAAAAGCACTTCATCTTGCGTAAAAATGATCAATATTTTAACAGCCCAGGCAATTCTATCACCATGAAAATGCAGAGTTTTATCATTAAGAAAATGTAAATTTCAGTATTGTTGTATAGCTGTGCGACTTGTATTTTCATTCTTCAATATGGGATTGAAGTTCTGGTATATCAAAATGTTGGTTGAATTACCAACACATTCAATATTTATTTTCTAATGACTGAATCAGGATTACAGATCAGTGTGTATCACTCATATGCTTAAAATAATCATGAAATACATGTGATTCATGAAACCCTTAGCAGCCATAAGGCTTCCTGTGCATATGCTCAGACACAGCAGCGACCGAGAAGTAATTTTGCAAAACGCATTGGGAGCACCTAAAATGTGATATATCTTTCTTGCATTTCTCAGTGTCAGAATTTACTGAGAGCACCTCTAATTAGAGGAAGTATTTTTTGTGATTTCAGGGAAGTGAAACACGCTTCAAGACCTGAGTCAGTTCTAACCCTTAGTCCCCACTGATGTGCTGGCCTTGCCTTGCCTGGCAGAATGTCCCTAAATGAGCTTGTTTTTCCCTGCCATGATGTAAGAAACCTTGGAGTAAAGGTTAGCCATTTTTTAAGCCATGATAGCTGGCCTGTTGGGAAGTGCAGGTAGGAGCAGGGAACAGGAGTGGCAGCCCAAAGGGGTCACTCCTGAATCTTTACTATCATGTTATTTATATTTTTCAAGTATCTCTCATTTTACACATGCATATTCTTAATAAAAAAATGTAAAACTAAAATTATACCAATTATAAAACAAAAAATAATTGGAGTGTGGGCAATTCATGTAGGGAATTTTAGAATTCAAATGAAATACTGATAGGTTTAATTTGCTGTGACTTTTCCAAGTTGAGGTTTGGTGTTCCCATTTTGGATTTCTCCATATTCCAATCACACAAAGAATAAATCAGAGAATATTCTAAGTGGTAAGGGACCCACAGGGATAATCAAGTCCAACTCTTAATTAAGAGAATGGCCCATAGAGGGATGGATCCCACAACCTCGGCGTTATTAGCACCAGGCTCTAACCAACTATGCTAAGGCTTTCCTGAATCTCAAATAGGTACATATGGAAAACCTTTTCAGAGTGTTCATGTTTGGGTGAGGATGTAACATCTGTCTTTGAAGGCTGAGGAACTATTGAGTGAGCAATACTTTCTACAGGGGAAAATTATTCAACTGATTCTTACAAGAATTGCTACCAGTAGCAAAACTGGTCTCTGGTTTTAATTCTAGTTTAAGAGGAAAATTCCCCCCTTACCCAAAGTTTTGAAAAAGTAGTGGTATTTAAATTGACTAGCCATATTGTCAGACTATGGCTACTCTCCTCCTCTTTAATTTTAATTTCACATTACACCGCCTCCCATTTTTACCTTGTAATGTTCATTTGGAGGGTCAAATAATTTTTAAAACAAAGTTTACAATTATCCACTTAATTTTATTATTCAATAGTAAGTAGTCCAAACAGAACATGAAACACTTGTTTACAGAAATACTTTTTTCTGTCCTTAAACTTTTTCACATTATGTCATGATTGTTACAGCTAGGGTTTTCTCAACTTGTTCATGGCAACATAACGATTTACAACTTTTAGCTGAGTTAACCAAACAGATAATTTTCTTAACTGGCATTATGATTGCTGAATATTAATATAAATAACTATTTCTCTGTAATTAGCATTAACATGTGCTTATTATTTTCAAGGAATTACCTGTGTGTTCACTGTCTATCTTCAACTGTGACTTTGAGTAATTTCAAAATATTGTAGGAAGCAGGGTTGATTTACACTTTACTTTATACAGTTTATTTCACTTCCCCTTTAATAGGATCTGTGGCAAAAGCCAGCTTCTTTTTTTTTTTTTTGTTTGTACAAAGTTTCCAAAACAGTTTTAAGTGAAGTCCAGATGTGTAAGTTAGAAAGCTTTATCTTTGCAGTGCTTGTTGGTGAGGAGACTGACGTGGCGAATAAAGACAGTTTTGGGAAAGCTCTTTCTAACTTTTTTTCAGGTTCAGAAATTAACTTCAGGCTGAATTTTCCTCTGCTGGTTCTTGAAGACTCTTAAGCTGAACCTCTAATTCTCATTTATAGCAGTGGTCACTAGTAAATCATTTTCCCTTGGAAGAGGCAATCTTAGCATTTAATCTGAAAATAAAATTGTCCAACTATTCTGCCTCTCTGCTTTAAAATCTTCCTTCTTGAGTAATCTCCCCTCTCACCACCCCGCCCTCTGTACCTTTCTTTGTTATCATTTTAGCCTATGTTTAGGAAAATTACTTAGTATTTCCAAACATTTCTTTCATTGAACTTTGCTTGATTCTGTAGGAAAAAATGTTTTGTCATGAGGATATTGCAAAAAGTAATTTTTGATCACTGATTCCTATATTTCTTTGTTTTTGTTTGTTTGTTTGTTGTTTCTTTGGTTTTGGGTTTGTTTTTTTTTTTTTTTTTTTTTTTTTTGTAGTTACAGAAACTGTCATAGGAAGTTTTCTCCAATAACATAAAATCACAAAACCTGTCCTTGGTTACTTTGGTACAATCCCAGAAAGTTCCAGTAGGTTTAACAAAACTTTAATTCAAACTTGGGAGAACTGTAATGAGGAAGTTGGGCATGACTGAGTTGTGATTTTGATGCTGTTAATCAAGAATGTGCTACTTCATCTCCCAGTAAAAAGCTCATTTCCTCTGATTTTCCTGTGCTGCTGTGTGGGTCTCAGAGCTCGTTGTCCACAGCTGGCCATTGGCATCAGCTGCCCAGAGGGATGAGGACTGAGACACACAGGTCTGGTAAGCTCACACATGGCACTGCTAAGAGAGGAAGGAGCAGAGCACATTTGTGTTGTCCCTAAAAACATTTAACACCACAGCACTGCTGGTGGTGTGCACCCAGCATGGCAGAAGATGGTTTTCCACCCATCCCTTCATTAATTGCAGATGTCCCTTTCACCCCCTACAGACTGGGGCTGCTAGTTTTAAAATGCTGTTTTCAGGTGTCCCAAGAGAAATTATCTTCCTCTTTACTATAACAAATTTTTTTTTCATGTTGTATCACATTAATTCCACAAACAATTTTCTTTGCACCCTAAACCAGTTCAAACAGTCCATTTTTCTATTTCACAAAATAGCCCCTCAAATTTTCTCTTGTTGCTATCTATGGTTTCTTAGTAGCGCAGTTCACAGGCAGAATAATATAATTAGTTCCAATTTTAAGTAGCATTTCAGGTTTTCTAATAGTATTTCTAAGTTTGTTTTCAATTAATCACACATAATTAAAAGAAAACAAACAAATAAATAAAGTTCTGCCCGTTACAGCTGGAGCAATAATTCTTTTTTGTTACTTTTCCTTGTCCTTTTTACTACTTTCTTTGTCTTGTGAAATGCTGGGGTATTTTAACACTTGTTGCTTTGTCTTGTAAATTGGCCTATTTATTCTTTGCTAAAGCCTTGGTGTCATTACTGAATCATCAGCTCATAAACTCTGTGCCTATTTCACTTCAATGCATAAGATGCTGAGTATACTCAGACCATTATTGTTATAATCCACTTAATTTCGCTGTGTTGGAAGTACATTTTTCTAACTTCTGGGGTAGATCTAATTATTATCAACTGATAAATGTCTGATCAGCAACATTCTGGAAGGATTTTATTGCTGTGTCCAGCTTCCTGAAGCAAGTTGTACTGTAGAGACAGTTTTTTCTTGGAAGTGCACAGCAAAGTTTGGTGCCACAAGTTGCCATAAAGGATATTTCAGTCAGATATTGGGAAAAACCATGAGGCTGACCCTGCATGCAGAGCTTAAGCAGAAACACCTGTGAGTAATCTTATATAACCTCGAAGTTATACCTATCTTTGAGGTTAGCCTTGTTTTGAGCAAGAGCTTTTATCAGGTCCCTTCTAACCAAAATTACCCCTTGTTACTATGGTATATCTGCACTGGGTCAGCTAAGGACTCTTGAGGACATCTCTACAAAGAGTGGATGCATGAGGTGATGAGGTCACTGGTGACACAGATTGTGTCCTTTTGTGATTCTTTAAGGTCTTCAGAATCACTTCAACTTTGCTTGAGCAGCTTTTCCAGATCACCCAGTCTGTTACCATGCTCTGCGTTCCTCCTTGAATATGAACTACACCTACAGGGCAAATGACATCAGTTGGCAGTCACCTCTGCAGAGCTATTGCAAGGTCATAGTGGCTTAAAGGCTCCCCCAGAGACTGTTCCTCCTGCAAGTATAACAATCGTTTTAAATACCTGCCATCTGCTCTGTGCCCCCAGAAAATGTGGAACCACTGGAAATCAGAGGATTCGAAGCCTGTTTGAGCTAATATTATTCTACCAGGCCCCCTGCTGTGAAGAGTCACAAGCTTACTTTTGTGTATTTGAAAACATGTTTTCAAATATATTTCTGCTTACACTTTGAAAAGTAAGAATCGAGGATGTGTTCAGTCAAACACGGAGGGAGCAGCGCAAGTGACAGAAACACCCCGTGGCTGTTCGCAAGTAGTGGCAACGATGCTGCCAGACTCACGTGGGCATTTTGGCACTGGGGCTCAGGAGAGACTCTGTGTCTGTGTGTGTGTGTGTGTGTGTGTGTGTGTGACTGACAGCAGACATCCCAGGAGAGTAACAGTGTGTGTGTGTGTGTCTGTGAATAAACCTCTTGGGTCTAGAGGTGGCTCTGAAGTGGAAGAAGTTATGTCCTGGCACTGTCTCCCATGCATGTGGTTATTTCTGTGCAGGAGATGTGCTCCCAGAGTATTTCATCCACCCACTTTGTTTCTCTGAGAGAATGTTTTAACACTACGTTTTCCATTCCGTGCACAGTGTAAAATACCAAGTAAATAAGGTTGCTAAGAGCCTTGTTTGTTTTGTGTTCTATGCTAATTTGAATTAAGTCTTTAGAGAACTGAGGAGGCTGGTCTTAAAACTCCATTTGCTAAAATTATCCTTACAGCCTTGAACATGATTGTACTTAAACGAATGAAATATGAAAAAAACCCACAAAAGCAGTTTTATGACTGAACAGTACTTTCCAAATTTATAAAATATTTGTTTTGAATCACTGCATTTTTGTTATTTATGCGTTTTAATTAGGTCCATATATTGTACATGCCAAATAAAAATAATATATAGTATATATATATAACATTGCAAATTTTATATATTCTCATTCATAAATCATAAATGTGATCTTTTATGAAAGTAGCTTAATACTGACTTGATTTCAGTAATGTTTTTAACTAAATGCTTGTTTTGCAATTTTTTCATGCACATAAAAAGAGTATTTAATGAAAGTTATGTTAAAATAATGATGTATCCTTAATTACAGAAATGAACATCTTATTCACTTCACATCTCATGTGATGCAAAACTGTAGATTATTTCTACTCAGAGGCACTGCACAGAAAGAAGGAAAATACCCATAGTTTAAGCATCCATTTAGTCACAGCTCTGTGCAGTTACTGATAACATTTTCATTTCACTCCAGTGCTTTGACTCTATGGTGAAATTGAGCAGATTCAGAAGTGTGTTCTTGTCATCAGAGTTTAGGAAAAATCTGGTATTCAAGGAGTTTATCTGTATAAGTCTATTGCTACTGAGGCACAACTTGGTGCATTACAATTGCACCATATAACAAAGTTCTCAAAATTAAAACTAAAAGTACACTTGGGAAAATCTGGATTTTTCTAATGACATGGGCACTGCATTTCCTCTGGTATAATGATGAGTTTTCTGTAAACACAAGCAATAGGGCTCCACATTAGCTCACACTAATAAAAATACAAATTCTGGAAAACATACTGGAGGCCTAAATAGAAATTAAAGACATTTAAATCAAGCAAAATCAGTATACAGTGAATATGAAAAAAATATAATTA
Organism: Xenops minutus; assembly: GCA_035221455.1. Taxonomy (NCBI): domain Eukaryota; kingdom Metazoa; phylum Chordata; class Aves; order Passeriformes; family Furnariidae; genus Xenops; species Xenops minutus. Next base: position 24,264,067 of record JAWWEE010000162.1, on the reverse strand, counting down.
ACCACCTTAGCATGGAAAAATCATAGTAGGACAATATGCAAAGTTTTATTTTTTTTTATTTTAAAAATATTAGAGACTCAGGCATAGTGGTAACATCACAAATGAACAGAAAATGGTTCTGATGGTGGTTAAGGAGTCCTCTCTGACTTTCTGGAATGTATATGCTTATTCTTAGTAGATCTTATAAATTTAGCAAGTTATAAAAATATACAACCAGTCATTGTTATGTGCATTCTAAAACCAGATTTTCTTAAGACAAGAGATGGAGTGTTGGCATTCTGAAACCAGATTTTCTTAAAACAAGACAGGAGAGGGAGTGATGGCCCCTTGCCTCTACATTGGCTGTTGTGTTCGTTCCAATACTTCAAATAGAAAATGGAGTCAATCAAGTTTGACAAAAGTATCACACTGATATTTCTTTTTTCCCCCCCCACAGATTAAGATGCTTGGTAAAGCAGCTGGAGAAGGGTGACATTAATGTGGTGGATTTAAAAAAGAATATTGAATATGCAGCTTCTGTTCTGGAGGCAGTTTATATCGATGAAACCAGGTAAGTCTGAGGGAAAAAAACAAAAGGGAAAAGATGTTGTGAATTGCATTTTAGGAATGTGATCTTTGCATGCAATTGTAAGGGACAGGAGCTGAAGGTCTTGGACATTAGAGGAAGTGTTGAAAGGTCAGATGTAATTGTCTGGAGAGAAATGCTCAAAGAAGTGAGTCAGAATAATATAATCTGATCAGTAAATGCATAAATTCATGAAAAGCTGTGATTTATTTTATATAGTTTGATGCTTTGTATGATTATTTTTACTTGTCAGTATTCCTGGCAATCATCTACACTGTGGGCTGACTCCAATTAAATTAGAAATCCTCAGTATTTGGCTCATTGAAAGGATTGTAAAATATGTACTATCTTGAAATGAACTAGCTAACTTACAGCCTTTCCTTCTGTGTGCTGACATCTCAAAGTTTTTTCTAAGTAGAATGGTCCTGTAAAGATGTTTGCCAAATTCAGTGGAATGTGCAGTGTCCACCTCAGTTCTATAGTACATTTAACACTTATTTCATGGATCCTACACTGACTCTCTGTGTTGTGTCCATCCCCCCTTCCATTGCAAACCTATATAGTTAATGTGCTTGAAGTATTTCTGTAACTTTTTTTCTGCTTCTTTTCCTTTCACTCATGTGATTCAAACCCTAAAACTTGCCAGTCCAGAGTTTGGAGCATCTACTACTGGGCACTAGAAAGCCTACCTATTTGAAAACAGAAGAATGAAAACAATAGCAAATGAAGCTGGTACCAGTGGTCCACTATGAAAAATGGTATTGCAGACTAGGTTGGCAGGATTGCTTATACTGGTGTCCTGCATGTCCAATTCTGTAAAAAGCTGACTAAATAGGGTAAGGCAACAGGGAAAACTTTCCTAATCATCCTCCCAGCTGTCATACTGTTCCTGGGGACACTTTCAAAAACGTGGCTCATGATCCCAAGTTAAATACACAACTTGAAAAGGATTAGTGCCCTCAGCAACTTCCAAAGGGCTAACATGTTGTGAAGATGAACTGGATGAATTTAAGGTAAATATTTTAAAATATTGATAATTAATATGCCACTGTGGGTATATTTATATCACTTTTGCTGACTGACTTAAGTTAATCAAACTTCTTTTATATGGAATCAAGGGCTGATTTGTGGATTTGCATTAGTTTACAGTCACATTTGAAGTTAAATTTTTACAGGTCCTTTGGGTGTCAGATTTTCTTATCTCTCTGTCTATCTATCTATCTATCTATCTATCTATCTATCTATCTATCTATCTATCTATCTTCTATATTTCATGTATTATGTATATTAAAATTATTAACAAACTTCTCTTTTGGCTCATATTACCATAATAGAGATCATAAAGGAACAAAAGCAGCATATCATTGAGTCAAATGCCAGTGGGGGCTGAATTAGCTTGTGTGGCTGAATTTGTCCTTGTCCCCACCAAAGAGTACAGGTTCTTTGTCCTGCATGGAGTTCTGTGGGACTCTGGAACTGAGTTGCACTCATTAGTAGATTAGAAATAATAGTTCCAATCATAAGCAAAAGGGCCACTGCTGCTGAGCCTGAACATGCAACTTTATACATCACAAACTTCAAATGACTTCAGTAAGCTTCTTACATATTAATTGCTGTCCATTCAGTTCTGAAACCCACATGAAAATACATGTTTTCCATTTTAAGCCTATTCTTGAGCCCTGGGTTTTGACCTGAAGAATTTACTGACCCATTGCTTAGGTATCCAAGCAGTGGAAGATCTCTGCTCCAACCAGTGACCTAAAATTGAGTTCTGTCTATGATGGTCTCTTCTTCCCCACCTTTCTGGGAGACAGACTTCAGTATCAGCTGAGTGGAAGCTCTTTTAAATATCTCTACAGGCAGATTAGGAATAGCAACAAACAGAGAGTTCATTGTGAGCATCCTCTTAATTCATCTTTCTGTTATGACATATATTCTATTAAAAAAGGATAATAAACTGGGCCCACCAGTGATCACTCACCTATTGCAGAAGGACCTCCTACAATTCTCTAGAGGAACAGAGATGAAAAAAAGCAAAGCCAAAAGTCAAACCTAAGATCAATAGAGACCTAAGCATGACATATCTCACAGAAGAGCCTGGTTTGTTCCAGAGCTCCAGGAAACCATTTGGGCTACTTTAAAATTTGAGTCTCTTACTATGAAGTTGTGTATGCACACAGAAGCATATGCAAATGTGTAAGCTGATGGCATATTGAATCTTTATTTACAGCACAACAATCAGCTGGAAGCAGCTGTAGAATTCACACCTTTTAGCAGGGGATGAACTATTTTTTTCAGGTCCTCTGACTTTCCCTTTGTCTGCTGCTGTGTTTCTCTATGCTGCAGTCATTTATCTGAGCATTTTTTATAACTATGTACACATACTCATTTCCACACTTGACCTTTCTAAAACTACATGCAACTGGGTTGGGGAAAAGGTAGAGAAACAACACAACAGATTTTATTTATGAAGCTCTGAGAGTATTGTTCTTTAAAACAGGGATAAGCAGTGGGGATAACCTTCCAAAATGAGGAAAATTGGTTGGGGCCAATGACAGTGAATATTCCATATAACAGGTTCTTAGCCGATGGAAAGCTGGAAAGCACAGGCATCAGGCATGACATAAGTAATGCTTTTCTGTAAGCTTCATTATCAGTGACCCCATGTCACTTAATAAGCTTGTTTAACAGGTTGTTTTTAGGACTGTTGAATTTCTCAGTGCTGAATAATTGTAAGCTGCACTAAAGACTTCCATGGAAGAGATCTAACATTCGGTAGCTGAAGCAGAGGTTTGCTGTCAGCTGAAAATAACCACTGAAACTCTCACAGCTCCAGCCCCTCAGCAGATCTGCTCTGTGGAAGAAGTTCAAACTTACTCAATAGGTGTTATAAATAATTTTGACAAGTCTTGAAGAATTTTCTCCATTATACCTGCCACTTGGCTCAAGGCAATGGAAGAAGGATATTTAGAGTCAAACAGGAAATAAATACAGCCTGATAATTTAGTCATGACAGCTGTTCTGTTCCTTGTAAACACAGCTCTTCATTCATGCTAACTAAGAAGAAAATAAGTAAAATAAAAACTAGATGGAAATTACAAGATTAAAAAAAAATGTATTCCAAAGCTAAATTAAATAAAAAGTCAAAAAACCCCCAACCAACTTCTTGTGGAGAATACTTTTAGATTGTTCTGGGTAAAATTAGAATGTTTTATTCCAATTATGTCTTATTTTTAAATGCCTTAATATTTCAGAAAATATACTTGATTTCAGAAGGATATTTATCTGTGCAGCTCAAGTTCCATATTGGCTTTTATTTTGTTTCAGGCTGTATAATGCCCTTTTAAAACAGCTTTACCATCTTGGGAACTTTTGATTTAGAAGGTGTTTCGGTAAATATGAACTAGTTCTGTTGTATATAGCTGGCAATTGCTTTGAGTATTTTTGATTCAGCAAGACAAAATAACAAATACAGGTTCATGAAGTGAAAGGAAATGTCATTAAAGCTAAGTGGCATTATAATGTTATATGTTTGCATGAGAGCTCTAGAAATAGTGAAGGTATTTCAACAATCTTATAATGGCAAACACAGTTCTTGATAAAAAGGTCTTATTTAGGAAAAAAAAAAAAAAAAGGCAGCACACCGTGATATGTATAATGTTAGCTAAAAAGGAGGTCGTTCAATCCAAACTTTGTGGTTGCTGTTGTAATAAACACCTCAGACTACACTGAAATTCCAGTGTCCTACTCCAGTAACAGTCCAAATATATCTGTGGTTTTGGGACTTAAACAGGGAAAAACACATCCGCGAACTGTGGGCACCAAGGGAATAGTTTAAATTGCAAGACAAAAATTTTGTCAATTCATCTCACCAAATGTTGTTGTGACCCTTCAAGTGCACCACAAGATATTTGTGATAGGAATATGCACATGTGTTTGCTTGTTGTGTGGAGTCCAGTGAAGAAGAAAGGAAGAAATACTTGACTGAATACTGATGCTCTCAGAGCTATCTATGTGTTGTAGAAGTGTGAATGGAGCTAAGCAAGAGGCCAGCAACTAAATGAAATTCTCCTGTTTCCAGGAGTTCCTGAGGTGAGGAAAGTGAGTATAGCCTGCTATTGGGCAGCTTTGAGCACACAGTTTTGGATATGTTTGCAAGCTGGAGAAAGCTGGTATTTTCAAAACTTTTAATACTGCAACAGATCCCGAGTCCATGGCAGCTCTTTCATCCTAGGCTCAGAATTAATATCTCAAAATATAATAAACTGGGGTGCTTGTTTGATAACCCCATGCTTTCTTCCACTCTTTTCTAGCCATCAATGTATGTTTAGCAACTCGTTCTTATTTTAAATGAGAACAAAAGTTAATGAAGGCTCCATCTTTTATGTTTCTTTTAATTTTCACAAGCCGTATTTTATTATTAGTGTTGCAAGCCTCTAAAATAGCACTGCACAAGTTGCTGCTGAGTATCTCACAGCAGGAATCAGTTCCCTAGCATTGCAGGGCCATTGGAATTCTGCTCTCACCTGTAGCATACCAGGTGTAGGTGACTTCTGGAGTCACAGAGTCACTGACTGGATGGGTCTGGTCGTGGAAGAAATTGTGCCAATGCAGGCACCACTGTCTATGCAGGGCAACCAGCAGGGATAGTCACACCAACAAATCTCTTTGACGGTGCAAGGGTTAAGAAAGTTAAGTTCTTTCATTTCAAAGAAATGTGGATTTTTTTTAAAGCTTTTGAAAACATAATCTCTTTACTTGAAAAGACTGATTAATTTGTTCATTTATACAAGAAGGTGATTTTCATTCAGTGGGGCATTCAGTCAATAACGTAATTCATTATGAAGGATCTAGAAAATATTTCCCCTCAAAATTACATTTTTGAGAAAACTCTATGAATATTAAAGGAAATATTCTGCCTAATGATACAAGGATAAAACAGGTGGAATGGGATGCCCTACTTGGTAGTTATTTACCAGATGAAAAATATGGTCTGTATGCTTCCTGTTTGAGCTGACTTAGTTGAGGAGACATTTGAAGTAGCAATTATTTAAGCATGAAGTTAAATTATAGTCTTGAATATTCAGTCAAGTTTGCTGTGTGTATTGCTGTCCTCCACAGCGAGGTTAAATGTGGTTAAATGTACTTTGCCTGAAGTTGTCAGAGCAAATATACCATTTGAAGTAAATGAGTCAGTTTATCTATTAAGGGAATCTACAATTGATACTTTTGTAAAAGCTGCTATTGAGAAAAAGCTTATTCTGTTGAGATTAGTACAATATATTTCATCCTTATAGAGGCATAAAATAAGCCTTTGAAACCTTTTGTATTAAGCTGAAGGTTTGGCTTTTTTTCCTGAGAGGAAGTCTTACAAGAGTATTAAAGTTATATTAAAAGGTACACTTAAAATCACTGAAAATCTATTAAATTCTTACTGAAACTCCTCAGTTCATTTCATAAATGGCCAACATCCCTTTCCTGAAGTCATTGAATTGTTCTGTCTTAAAGTTATTGCTGTTAATTTATTTCTGAATCATGCCCTGAGTTCACAGAATTCACGGAGTACCACATTAAAGCAGCTGTTTAAAAAAAAAAAAGAAAAAGAGAGAACAAGAGGAAAGAAAATATGTTGGCTCATAGCAGTGCTCCTGAAAAATGATATTTTCTTAATTGTGAGTATCCTGACCTGAATCTAAAGATTGTTGTTGGCCTTTGGTTTATAACTCTGTATTTCCAAATAGTACACCTCAACAAGTGCACATTTCCAATAACAGTGGTCCTTCCTAGATTACTTATTTTCTGTTGTAATATCTCTATGTCATCCAGACTATTTTCTATTTATTTAATTACTCGATAATTCTTTGTATGAGGACAATTCTTCTAAGAATGTGCTAATTTTATGAGTACAACATGTGAGTAAATTCATCATTTCCTTTAGAAAGGCTTTTGTGTACTAAAAATGCACCTCATTAATTTTTGAAATTTGTTTATTAGCAGTGGGAGTCAAGAGACCCTTTTTGTGGGTGCTAGCAGAAATTGTAATGGACTATGCAGGATGTAAATATTGATTAAATATATTGATTCATGCTCACTCAGGAAGATAGTGAGATAATAAAACAAAATGATTTGTAAAAATGTGAACTGACTATTTAGGCTATAAATTCTTCTGCATTGTAGACCTAGAAGAGGACTTTCCTCAATTCACTTTTAAGGGCTTGATTAATTCACTAATCAACAAAGAGCTAATACCTCCTTCTCAATCTCTCCTCTGGAAATCTTTCACCACCTCTGTTAGACAGCATGAGTGATCAGCACTGATGGATTTTTTTTTTCCCCATAGCCATTATCTAATTTTATTTTTTTCATTTTCTTTTCTTTCTTCTTCTTGTAAGTACATCTGATATATTCCTAAGGGAAAAGAAATATACTTCTGACTAGTCCATTACTATATTTAAAATTCTGATTAAATGAAAAGAGAGCTAGAAATTATCACCACTTGAATTTTGAAAAATTATTCTTGGCAAAAAACACAGTACGGTGACAAGAAGATCAGGTTATTAGTTACTATGACTGCAATATTAATTGATTGCTAAACTGAAATGCCATGGGCCATGTCTTACTTATTCCCACAACTGTCAATGGAAGTTCTACTCATGGAATGAATAGAATTAAATAACCCAAGCCTCCCCCTCTCCTTCCCACGCGTATAACTTCCTCGTATTGCATCTACTTAACAGGCTAATGATACATGAGCAAAATACGTGTATGTAACCCTGAAATTCTGACTTTGTGTTGGAAAGAAGTACTTTCAGAGGCACATTTTGTTTCTTAGCAGTTTTGGGTGTTCCTTAGCCTTATGGAAGAAAAATTAAAGTATGTGCCTTTGTATATATTAGTATATATTTAATTCAGCTAGAATATAGTTCATGCCTCCCAGTTAAATGGACTTGATCTCAGTAGAATTTTACTTTAAAGCTGACTTTGTGGAACAACTAGGTAGCTTTAAAATGCCCACAATTTCTGATCTTCAGGTTGGTTGATTTGGAGGATCAGACTGGGTCTTGCAGTCACTTCATTCCAAATATTTTCTAAGACAGAGGTTCTAGACTTTGACAGCAATGGTCACTTGTCCACTAATTTATCCAGTGACATTTTTAAACCTATGTAGAAGTTTACATATTTCAAAATGTCACAAAATTATATTACAGTTTACAAATTACATTTGGAATTTACAATCATAAATTATGTTGCAAAATCTTGCAAAAATCCCTCTAATATTGGATAGGAAGTTCAGTGGTTTAACTGTGTATCTTTGAGATGGGTTGCATTGGAAAGGACCTTAAAGATCATCTACTTCCAACTCTTCTGCTGTTTGCAGGGGCACCTTCTATGAGATGCCGTTCCTCAGAGCTCCATCCAGTCTCACTTTGAACACTTCCAGGGCAGAGCATCAACTTCTCTGGGCAACCTGATCCAGGGCCTCACCGCCCTCACAGTAAAGAATTTCTTCCTGATATCTTAATCTAAATGTCTCCTCTTTTAATTTAAAACAGTTCCCCCTTATTCTAGCACTGTGTGACTGTGTAAAAAGATGCTCTCTCTCTTTTTTATAAGCCCCCTTTAAGTACTGAAGGGCTGCAATGAGATATCCCCAGGTTGTTTTAAACAACTGTTTTCTTAATCAGTGAGTAAAAGGTGAACATCTAGATGTATTTCACAATACATATATATATGTAGACCCATGAAAACATAATGGAAAGACTGTATTTTATAATCTAAGTAAAAATAGAGGAATAAAATTTGACAAAAGCTGGAAGCTGTGAAATAAGTTGAATATTGGATTCTAAGAATTTTTGATAATTAAGCGTAGCTTGCATGAAGCTATATATAGCCTAATTTATTTACTTCCTAGATAAAATTTTCATCAAATTGTATATCCATCTAACTGTCCCTTTATTCAGATGTGTAGACCCATATAGGAGCCCTCTCCCTGTAATTACAGAAGAATGGCAGTCATTAGTGAATTTGTTCAAAGGCCATTTCTAGCAATGCATACACCAGGCGTAATTTCCCCCAATATAATTCTTATTCTTCAAAAGGTCAGGACAATGTAGAAAATAGACTGCTGTGAGATGAATGACTAGCCCTTGTTTCTTCTCCTTGAATGTAGTTTCAGTTAGGTTTTTAAAGAAACTAATTGTCTTTGAGACGTTATTAAGCTTATGTGTTGAGCAAGCCACAAAGTTTTGTACTTGTAGTGTAATTCTAAGTTGCAGTTGCTTTCCTACTTATTTAAGTTGGAAACAGAAACACTGAAAGTCTCTCTCCCTCTTGGCATGTGTTTCAGTCATTTCTCATCAGAGAGCAGTGGTATCATGAAAATTATTGATTCAATACTTTTTTGAAATGTGGTTTTCTCAGTTCTGCCTTCATGAAGTAACTTCTGCTACTGTCATTTACAGATTGAATAATCCCCCTTCTTTACAGATGAGAGGTTAAAAAGATTGGAGAACCTGCAGTGTGTGTTGCTGGCCTTAATTTGTACCCCAGTGTCTCATATCTGCAGAGCTCAGGACTTGGGCCCAAATTCAGATCTGCATCAGACTTAGCAAACTGATGCAGAGCTCTGGTTCGTGCGGCACAGGTGATGTGGAACATCCCTGCTGCATGCTCTGAGGCAGCCTAATGCCATGGTCCTTTTATTGCTGGAATATTTTAATATCTTTTGAGTAACAGACAGAATAGTTAGAAAAATAAGTTTTAGGGATTATAAAGTTTATACCTTATTATACTAAAAATATGTCAAATGTCAAGTATTCAAGGACTTTCAGAAAGGCAGCACTGGAGAAATAGATCTATGTAATCAAATAATGCAATTCAATTGGTACCACTTTCAATAAAACATTTTAAAAAGGTGGAATGCTTTGCATGTGTTCAGGTCAAACTCTGGGGCTTCCTGCATAATTTCATGAAGGAAAACTTGATATAACCTAAAGAAGGGATTTGGCTCTTAGAAAATCCCTTCAGTCTGAGTGATATGGGCAAACAACAACAAATACAGAACTGTGCAAGAACTGTTGAGTCTGTTTTAAGAGAATATTTAGTTTCATGTTTCTTCTAAATAAACTGATGACCTCAAATTCAGTTTTGTTCAAGTGAAATTTTCTTTTAATACTTTTTCTATTTTGCAGGAGCTGTACATAATTTATTTCTAGCTTTTTGAACTGTTAGAACTGGGAAAGCTGACTTGCAATCCAATCTTGCATAATATCTTTATTGCTATGATTTTGTTACCCTGCCTTCAATAGGAATACAGATCTCCACACAGCAGAAATTAATTCTCTTTATTAAAGGATTTGATTCTCTTTAATACTTTTATTGCACTGGAATAACATGATGAGCATGTATGCAGGGTGTTTATTGACATACATTCACCATAGCATTGCTATGTAATATCATGTACTTTGCATCTGTGTAACAATATGCTTTTTGTACCATTTTGGAGGACAGACCAGATGGACCACTGGTGTTCTCAGTGGCAGCAGCAACCCCTCTTTCTGTAGATGTTCCTGTCAGTCACTGCTTTAGACATCTTGGGATTTTGTAGCTCATTGATTATACCTTAATCCACCACAGCTCTGACAACTTTGGAGAAAAATCTTCTCTTGCCTTCAGCTGAATATCTTGCATTTTAATACCTTTTGTCTTGTGGAACATGAGCAGTGGGAGAGAGAGGAGTCTGCTGTGCGCAGCTTCCCTCTGGCCTCAGCCCATGTACCAGAAAAGACATTTAGTGATGTGCTGAGTCAATTTAGAGACAACCTCAGCTCCTCTGAAATGCAGTTTTGTCGTCTGTTCCCCTCTTCGTGCTCCTCTTTGCTTCAGTCTGCCATTTTGTTGGCTACCTTGTATTAATTTTTTTGTAGGAAACTTTTGGACACTGAGGATGAGCTCTCTGACATCCAGTCGGATTCGGTCCCGCTGGAAGTGCGGGACTGGTTAGCTTCTACATTCACGAGAGAAATGGGAATAGTGAGGAGGAGACCTGAAGAAAAGCCCAAGTTCCGAAGCATTGTGCATGCTGTCCAGGCTGGGATTTTTGTAGAGAGGTGAGAGCTTGGTTTTCTTATTGCAGCAAGTACTGCATTTAATCACAATGTCTGCCATTGGAGATCCTTTAAGTGGTGGGATAAACCTGAAGCAAATCTTTGAGCCAGAATTTATGCTTCAATTTCTGCAATCACTTTATTTTTCTATACAGAAATCTAGGTGAAACCTCTAAATTTGTAAAATCTCCTGAACGGTGGAAAGTCCTGGGGATGAACTCAAAAGCTTTACAATTTTATAGTGAATTGTAGCCAAGACTGCTCCAACATAAAAGAGTCATACACCATCAGAGGGACTTTTCTCATAAGTTTATAAAAAGATTTATGTAATCTTCAGGATCAGACCATTAAATCACTCAGTGCTATTTCAAAAACCATGAAAGATGAATTAAAAGAAGATAAATTCTTCCAGTACTTTTTAAAGGACTCCTATTGATATTTTATTTGTTCTTTTAGGATGTACCGAAGAACTTCAAGCATGGTTGGTTTGGCTTACCCATCAGAAGTGATAGTCACATTTAAGGTGAAAAAAGTTTAATCATTGTGGAATTTGAATGTATTTGTACTCATGTTAAGTGACTTTTAGGGTGAAATGAAATTATTTTTGTACTGAACATACCCTAACCATAGTTAGTATTACAGAACTGAGCACAAAGAACAGAGAAATTAGTAGTTCAAAATTCAAAAATAGCATACAATTCTGTGTAGCTGTGATTTCATTTAGATATTGTTAGAGCAATAGGATGAAATTTGTATAGAGATTTTTATAGAAATGTGAGATATATTTTTATCAGCTCCCAGGGGAATAGTAATTGGTGTCTCAGACAGGAGTATTTGTTTCCCTTTTAGGAAAGAAAAAGGAGATATTATTGGGATAGAGCTAACAAAAGAACCCAAAGCGTATGGAACAAGTACAGTATTTGCTGTGAATTTAAGGTATTGCCGTAGTCCACACAAAAGACGAACTTCTATGGAGAGCTGAGTTCCTGTGTTTATGTATGCAATTAAAACCTGGTATTTCTTGATAATGAATTACCTCAGGTTTTCCCCTGAAAGTCAAACACTTATATTATTCTCAAATTTCTTCATGGTTAATGACATCGGTGTTAATGGCCTATTTAAAGGATGGTATTCACATTCACTCTATAAGGTTCTTTAGGGAATTTGTACACAGAAAGCTGAATTTGAAAGATCAAGGCCTTTGATTCAAAGCATGCAAAGCTGCCTAGGTCAGGTTGCAAGTGTTTTATTCATAACTGACACAACTGTTTTTATCATTAATATTGAAGTAGTCACTAATGTGTTATCTACAGTAGGAGTTTGAAAGAGTTGGGCAATAGAAAAACCATCAAACTCTCCCCTCTCCCTCCAAAAAACCTCCAAAGTCTCTTTTCCAATGACTAACTGGAAACCTACTTAAACAGATGGAAATGTTATGGGTTTTTTGGTTTTGTTGGTTTTTTTTAATTATTATTTTTTTTTCTTTCCCCCTCATCTACAGGATGTTGATAAATGGTCTTTTGACGTATTTGCCCTAAATGAAGCAAGTGGAGAGCACAGTCTGAAATTTATGATGTATGAGCTGTTTACCCGATATGACCTTTTGAGCCGTTTCAAGGTCAGGAACTAGCCACAAATAAAAATATGTATGCATCTGTCAAATTTAAAATACAAGACAGTATATGTTTGAAATGTTCTGGGTTTTGGTTATTTTTTTTTATGGTACAATGCAGTGCAGAAGTTTAAAGGATACGGCAAATACTATAATATAGCAATAGCTCCACTAAGTCAACCTTCTGCAACCCAAAAAATGGAAAGCCATGGAGACCCATGTCATGTCATTAGTAAGCATTACATAAATAGATTGTGTGTACAGACTATTTCCTCAGCAGGATTCAATCAGTGACCCAGCTCCAAAACAAAGATTATTAATAAGGCAGAAAAGTGTAATTAAAGTACTATTTTCATGCTCTAGATCATAATATATTGTTTACTACTGTGGAGGGGCTTCAGCTGAATCTTCCTCTCCTAACTGACTTGGAGGGATATATAAAGAGAAAGCTGTTTTTTAATGGTGTTTGCAATACAATATAGAGTACTTATAGCCAACTTTGAAAGGATGAGATTAAAAAAATGGATCAAAATGCCCAATTTATTGCTATAATAGTACCAAATGCAAGATTTCTTATACTTTCAAAATCTCCCCACTGCAAACCTTCATGTTTCTTTTGAAGAGTCTGCCTCACCCTGAAGTAGTTATGAAGATTTTAATTGTAACTGGTAACCCAGCTTTTCCCAGCAAGCTTTATGTGCTTGAAATCAGAACCACAGCATGGCTACCATTAACAGTATAGAAATGAAGTACACAATGTTGCTGGCAGAGTGGACTTAAGCTCCTTCTAAGTCACACTGGTCACTTTGCAGGGCTTTTAAATAAAGAAAAAATTCTTAAGGAAAATGTAATTTCCTAATAGAGGTGACATGTTTAAACCCCAGCCACCAAATAAGCTCACTCCTCTCCCCAGCAGGATGGGAGAATTGGAGGCGTAAAAGTGAGAAAACTTGTGGGTTGAGATAAGTACTGTTTAATAATGATAATATGGAAATGATGGTCATAATAAAAATATAGAAAATTAATGAGAAGAAAAATAATAAAGAGAGATATATATAACCCAAGAAGAAATGATGCAAAAGAGAACAATTGCTCACCACCACCTGACTGATGCCCAGCCAGTCCCCAGGCAGCCTCCCCCAGCTCTGTGCCACTCACCATGACACCACATGGTGTGGTGTGTCCCTTGGGCCAGCTGTTCCAGCTGTGTCCCTTCCCAACTTCTTGTGCACCCCCAGCCTACTCAGCGGTGGGGTGGGATGAGGAGCAGAAAAGGCCTTGACTCTGAGTAACCTCTGCTCAACTGTAACTAAAACATCCCTGTGTTATCAACACTCTCCAGCAAAAATCCAAAACATAGCCTCATGAAGAAAATTAACTCTATCCCTGCCCAAACCAGCACAATGGGAAAATAAGTGGGACCAGATAGTACCTGTACTTCACACCTTGTCTGGAGGAAGGAGAGTCATGCCATGATATTAAAGGAAGCCTTGTCTCAAACAAGTAAACTGGTTAAGAAAAGAAGATAATCCTATTGTTAGACAGATAGGAATCTGCCATGCCTGTATTATATGAACAATCTATGCATTCCTGGTGCAGACAGGCAGGTTTATCTTGACAGCTTTGCAGTCTCTTGTGCATGGTGTATGTAGAGGGATATAACATGTACAAAAATTGGGTGAAGACTCACTCATGCATGCATGATATTAGACCTGTACATTTTAATTTTTTCTTTTGTTGTTTGCTGACTACATTCTATGGTGTATTGCTTGTGATTTATTTATTGCATGATTGACTTTGCAGCTGTTGCAGGAAAATACCCAATTATTTTAATGTTTCTTCTTCCTAGATCCCTGTTCCCAATCTTATTTCATTTGCTGAAGCTCTTGAAGTTGGTTACAGCAAATACAAGAATCCATATCACAATCTGATCCATGCAGCTGACGTTACTCAAACTGTGCATTACATAATGATTCACACTGGTATCATGGTAAGAAATGCTGTGAAGTTCAATTTACTTTTTTTCTCAGACTCTGCTGTTTTGAATAAATGTGTACATATGTCTTTTCTTAAGGAAAAAGCTCCATTGAAAATTGTGCAGAGATGCCAAACCACCATTCAGGCTGTGAACTTTATGTCATTTTAACAGTTCTTTTGGGCTGAAGCTCTCCTGATGTGGAGGGGGAAAGGAGGGAAAAAATCCTTTTTAAATCTTTTTGCTTTTAATCGCCTGGACTTGGGTATTATATATCATATTAGAAGAGATAGATTTGCAGGAGTGGGCAGGTGAGAATTTTTTACTTTCACATCACAGCATGGGAGGTGTGATCAGGCAAGGAAACTTCAGAATCTGCTGAGGTCCTGGCTGTTGAAAGATATACTGAATCAGTGCAGGTTTAGAATTATAGCAGCATAGAATGGTTTGGGTTGGAAGGGATCTTAAAGACAATCTAGTTCCAACTGCCCTGCCATGGGCAGGGACACCTCCCACTAGACCAGGCTACAGAAAGCCCCCATCCAGCTTGGCCTTGCACTCTGCAACTGCTTTTTCTTTAAGTTTATTACCTTCTTTAGGACTGCTCTTGCATGCTGTATGTGCCTACTGTAGGCAGGATTCTTGCAGTGTCACAGTGTTTTTTATTATTTATTTGGGAATTGAAATGAGTCTGTGCATACATTTTTATTTCTAAACAGTTTTCTTAAATTTAATGCCAGCAGTGGAAGTCTCCTCAATATCAGCTTGATAGCCAAAAGTAAACACTGACTGAAAGAAAATGGACATTGCTGTCCATGGCCTTTTGATGATTTGTATTCACGGTGAATACCCTTGTTTAAAAAAAAACAAAACAAAACAAAAACAAAAAACAGAGTGTCTGATTTCTGTTTGCAGAGCTATGAAACAATTCCATATGCCTTTGGAAAGTGAAAAATTTAGGGCTGACTCTAGGTGTTTGTGCTCATATATACAAAATAAATGTCAGTGAGTCGCTTATTTTAAGCCTTTTCTCACTTAAAACTTTGCCTTTGGCTTCAGTGGGGGCAAAGAAAGGTCCCTAGGCATTGCAAGTTTTTATTCTACTGTTTGAAGGAAGTATTTTGCTTGTAAGTATCAAGTTTTTAAAGCTACATTTTAATTCCAATACTACTTCCTCAGTGAAGCCCAGAGTCTTCACCAGACAAGATGACCTTTTCACATTGAGATGTTTTCTTGTAAAATGACTTCCGTATCAGACTGAAGCAGAGACTAGACAGCTCATGCCAAGAGGAATCCAAACCAAAGCTGTATACAATATTTGCCTATCAAAATAATATTTAATAAAACAAAAATCTCAAAGAGATTTGATTATGGCTTCTAATCTACCCTTAACTTCTACTGTAAGATTATCTGCGAGAGTTAAGTGATGTGAGACCCATCTTTGTTGCAGTTATACACCTGGGCAGCAATTTAACAGGGAGGAAAATCCCTGTGTTTTATTATACATTATAAACATCCCTTTGGCCTGTTGTATCTGTGCCCCCCTGCCCTTCAAAAAACACAATAGCATTCAAATTTTCTTTGTGATGCCATGACAAGGTTCCAACTTCCAGAGCTGTCCTAGTCAGTTTGGGATGTTTTGCCATTGATTAAACAACTTTGCAACACACTTTGTGTATCTCTGAACACTGAGGGAAGGAATTTGTTTCATATTTCACATTCATATTTCCAACACTAGTAATACAATATTAGTGTCTTAATCTTCTAACTACACTTTGATGTGATTTGGACAACTATTTTCAAAGAAGTTTGGACTTCACTGCTCCAAAACCTCATTAATGTTGCAACACTGCTACAAAATATTTCTATAACATTTTGCCAGCTTTAATGCACATTTTAACTGCCAAATTATGATACTGAATTGTGATATTTCCCTGCCCACAGCTGGAGGATTGGAACTTTATGATCTTTAAGGTCCTTTTCAACCCTAACCATTTTATGATTCTATAATTCTGTGATAGAACTAGGGCAACACTTAGTCAAGAGTGCCTTCAAACAGATGTAGCTTGCCAGGCAGAAGGAACATTTATGGAAATTGGGGTTTGAAAGATGACCTAGTGATTCTGCAGCTTGCAAAATATTTCTGTCCCAAATGTCACTTGCAATTTGAGAATGCATCAGTATCATGAGAATGTTCTATTTAACTTGTTGGATCTTTTTTCCTTGTTGCCTGGTTAACCCTCCAGATCCCTAGTCAATAACAATTTGAAATTTGCTTCTCAGGCTAATAGGTTTCAGAGCATGTCTATTGTACAGCTCATTTAACTCTGCTGCATTTCTAGCAAATACCTGGAATGGAGTAAATTTGATGCAATTCTAGACCAATTTCTGTTGGGGATTTTTTTGCAGGTTGGTGTGCAATTTGAAGTTACTGTGCTTTCATTGTATCAGGAACTGATACTGACTCCAAATCTTGCAAAGGATTGCCATCTCTCCTGTTCATTTCGGAACTACATACTGAAGCAAATGTTTCAAGAAGCTGGGTTTTAGAAAATATTTCACAATTTGCATTGTTGAGGTCGTGTGTTTTGTGTCTTTTATAGAGAGCTGGAAAACAGCCGTATTTCAGCATTTGCCAAAAAATTTGCGTGGTCAGAGTTTATGCTTCTCCACAAGCCCTGAGAGAGATTTTGGTGAAGAATAACACATATTCAGAGTCCCGGTTAAAAAAATAAAATTATTGTTATGTTTTTCAAAAGTTGCTCCCTGTCTTAAGAAACAAGATCCAGCCACCTCAGATCAATGTGTTAAAAAGTTAGATATCACAGATGGCACACAATTTATTAACCTTCCCAGGAGTTTCAATCCCAGATGATACAACTGAAATGTATAACTCAAGCTTGCATTTATGAAGTTTTCATCTTTATAAAGACTGAAGAAACCAAGTCCCAGGGAATACATCTTGTAAAGAACTTTTGAGTCATCGATCATCTTCCCACCATCCCTTTTCTCCTCCCACGTACCTGTATTGCTCAAAGTAAAGGAAAAAATGTCTTTACTGTCAATAAATGAATTTGTGAGACTCCATTTCTTACTCAGTTTTGAATCCATCATTGTAAAAAAGATAGTTTCGAACAGAGCTCATGTATCTATTTCCTTATAAAATTTATAATACGGGCAAACATTTCTCAATAGAAGAGATGTTTCACATTAGATGTTACATCTCTGTGGCACAGTATCTTTCAGGAGGGAAGCAGGTTTCAGCTCTTCGCAGTCTTGCAGACCTCCAGATACCTGCTTTTCCCTCTCCTTTCAGTAAGAACATTTGTTACCTGTCTCTCTAAGAGGTTTTTCCTGCTTCCTTAGAAATCCTTCAGCTGAAGTAGTTCTCTGATTCTCTGATTTGAATACTGATCTGTTTTAACTGTACAGCTTGTGTTTCTGGAATATTTGGTCTCATATGTTACTGTATGAAGTCTCTGTGTAGCCCACATATATTGTTTGTAAGGAATGTTCTACTTATAAATGCATTGTGTAGAAACTATTTTGGTTGCTAGAAAAGCTGACCTTTGAAAAGTCATCTTAAACAAAAAGTTTAGTTTAGTTACTAATAATTTCTGTGTTTCTGTTCTATTTGGTATGTTGAAAATATTGTGAAAGCCAGGACTGGTCATGGCCTGATTTCTTGTGACACACAATACTATGAAGGTCATCGTTTCCATTTTTAGAACTGCTTACAGTACATTCTCTTTCCTCTGTTGTGACCTTTTTAAATCCGTACTGCTTCACCAACAGCCAGTACTTGTTCCTCAGCAGTGTTGTTGTGTTGCTGAATGACCTATTTTATTATTCTCACATTACTTTTGAATCTCGACTGTTTCCTTTCTTCTTCAAAAGAAGTGCTACTATTGGCAACTTTTACTACATATGGCAGCTTATACATCTCATATCCATTCATACACATGTATGTGCATATTCGGGTGCATAAAGTTGAGATCATTCTTAAATCCTTTAGAATACAAGCTTACTTCTACTCCCAAAACATCTGAAATATGTGTGGAAATGCTTGACTGGCATTTGACTTAATTGGTCTTATGACTGTGGGGGTTAATTATCATATGATTTTTCTGCCCCCGTCTTTGGATGGAGTAAATTTTCTCCTTAAGGATGATTTATCTTTCAGAAATAGAAATTGAAAGTAGATAATAGAGGTTATTTTACAAACTGAGCAATACAGAACAACCTCAGTTAACAAGAGTTATAAAAAGGCACAAAACTCCAGGGTCTGCAATGTTTTCTGTACATGACCTGTATTACCTTTTGTTCTGTGTAACTGTATACTGCCTTATGCACCCTTTTCTTTCTCTCTCTCTCTCTCTCTTTTTTTTAATCAGTACAAACTATGATAAAATTTAGAACAGAAAAGTCTCCCATGGGCCTAATTTTAGTGCTATGTACACTGGTAAAACATAGTTAATGCTGATGTTGTACTTTGAATGTTTTATGAACGGTATGCATAATTTACTAAAAGACAAATTATAACCTAACTTCATATCAAGTTTTTAGATTAATATGCCATAATTTGGCAAGTGTCATATATGGGATAAGAGATTAGTTACTCACAGCAGTTGCAAAGTACCATGTAATTCTCTTGATAGCTTCTTATATTTTTGGCTGCCAATATTTGCTTTGCTAGTAACCAAATGGATGGTCTGAGAGAAGTCAAAACAAGTACAAGGACTTATTTTACTATATAATACTGAAGTGTTATGGATATATAGTTACCCAGAATAAGACAAGCAGAAAATGTATTAAAGTTAAAGGTAGTGCAAAACCTTTTCAGTACCGTAGTGTTTAATCTGAGTTAGGCCATTATAGAAAATGTGACTAGGATTTGTTTTTCATTTACCAGCACTGGCTCACAGAACTGGAAATTTTGGCAATGATCTTTGCAGCTGCCGTCCATGATTATGAACACACTGGGACCACAAACAATTTTCATATTCAGACAAGGTAAGCAAAGTGATCTCTTAAGAGTAATTTCTAGAGTTTGAACTGTTTCATACCTCTTACTAATAATGCCAGAAAGTAACCAGGTCATTCCTGATCTTACAAATTGCTTCCTTGACCTCTGTACAGTTAATGGAATCATTCATATGAACAAAGAACATATGGAAAAGTAAGGAGATGGCTCCATAATGTTTGAAGTAATTCTATTTTGGAGCTGATATGTCAAGAGAAATTTCAAAAATATTCAGAGCATGGACTTGAAACCCTCACTTCTCTATTTGTTCACTTAAATTCTGATACTTCTGACTCAAATGTTTCTGGACATGCTTCAGGTGCTACATTTTGTTTCATGTTGTGTATTAAACTTATGGGGTCCTGGTGCAGAGGGACCAACCTTCAATTACAGCTTTAGAAATACCTACAATGAGGCTTCTCATAGCATGTTTTGACAGCATCTGCAGAAGGCATATAGAAGAAATCTGGAAAGGAATCCAGTCTGAAAGTTAGACTAACTGTATTCTCATGCAGGTGCAGAATGTCATTCTAGCTGCTGGTCCCATACAACAGCAGATATTCCTCCCCCTTAAAATACTTTCAACTTATTGAAGGAAAATCCCTGACCAATCCATTACTGAGTGATAAATGGTGCACCTGATACTTAACCTATTACAAAGCATCTTATTGCTTTCTTACACTAGACTATGCTTTTAGCATCCTCAGTTGAGGAGTTTGATTTAGCTATCTTTAAAAAAAAAAAAAAAAGAAATAAAATTCAGCATAGCCCTGGCATATTCTAACTAAACAGCTGAGTGCTAGAAATATACCTACTTTGAACAAAAGCATCCTCACACTCACCTATATGGACAGAGTGCCCAAATGGTAACATTTAAAATAAATCTGTAACTTAGTTGTGCTCCAAGATGTGCCCGTCAATAATGAACCAATTCTGGATTTGCAGCTGAAATAAGGATATAATTATTTTCTTCCTCAGCATACTCTGGCTAAAAATAGACTTCAGTTTATAGTTCCAAGTTTATATTACTTTTCTATATTTGTCTTTAATATTTTGCCCTGAAGTATTGCAAGTGGAAAATTAATTAAGCTGTTAGCCTTTGAGTTTTACTTGGGCATACTTGAAAACAGGTATTTGTTTTGTAACGTAGCTCATTCTTCTCTCCTGGTGTAAGCTGGTCCTGGTGTGGCATCCCAAGTCTGTGATTCCAGGCTTCTTTTGCCTGAGAAAAGCTGATGGAATGGTTGCCATAATCATAGCAAATCTTAGCACTGCTTAAACTTAGCCATAAGTAGCTGTGTCAATTAAAGTGTGCTTCATAGACATATATGATTGGCATAACACAGATTTCCCCATGATATCTGTTGGATTAGGGATGTAAACATATTGATTATTTAGCAGGTTATGATTTGTTCCCTCTAAATAAAGTTTTCAATGCTATTTTAATTTTCTGATTCCTTGGTGCCATACATGACAATATATAATATAGCTCAACAGAACAAGAGCTTCAATTTATCTTATTTATGGTAGAGGGAGCTGCACAGCTGAATCATCACTCCTTTCTTCTAGTAGAGACTTTTCAGCCGACCAAGCTGAAATATTCAGGAATGCTTTTATCAGAATGGAAGTGTAGCAGAGTGGGGAGACCAGAAGTTGCTTAGCAGGTCAGATCAGGTCTTGGGGAAACAAATTGCTTAAGAAATAATGATGTTTGAAGCTAAGTATAATAAATCCACACTGCATCAAAATTTGTGAAAATCTCCATGCAACTTTGGAGTTGTATATTAGTCTTTAATTAAGAGGGTAAGAATACTGCCAAGTGTGCTGACACTATGGTATGGGTCTTTCTTTAGGAAAGATGGCATTTGAGTGCAGCCAAATTTCAGCTCAAAGATTGTCTGTTTTTCTCATAAAAGATGGTGTCTGTTTAAAACATGAAATTGAAGCTTTTTGATATTTCATTGTTTGTAGCTCTTTCTGATAGTGAGCAGCATGGGCCAAAACATATCTTTCAGAACACGGGCAGTAACTTCTTAACACTCTTGCTGTTGGTGAATATGTTGCCTTTTAAATGCCTGTATTGCCAAACTGTGCTCTTAAGTAGTCTAATTAGAGCATTTCTGTTGCTCTATGATCCTATCTACAGTCAAGAAGCTCAAAGAACTCACAATTTTTTGTCACACTTAGATCATGTAAATAAAACATCACACATTTAAAAATATGACTTTCCCACAGACAGTATATACAATAGTATAATGACAATTTTTTATGCATCTGAGATGGAAAATTTATCAGTCTTTAACACAATAGAAATATACATATATACATACACATATATATATATACATATACAGTCAACAGTTCTCTTAGAGAATACATAGGGTTACCTTTCCGAGTGCCACCATCAGGACACTGTAACAAAATCTGCCTTTTTTCCCAACACTAGGTCAGATGTTGCTATACTGTACAATGATCGTTCTGTTCTTGAAAATCATCATGTAAGTGCTGCTTATAGACTCATGCAAGAAGAAGAGATGAACATCCTGGCTAATTTAAACAAAGATGACTGGAGGTAAGACTTGCTGTGACGTTCAAACATAATTCCAGTATTTATAAATAATAAAAACCACCAGGCCTTCCCTGCAGTGTCTATTTTAAGAGTTCAAATTACAGGAAGTAACGCTGACACTGAAAAGAGCAATGGATGTTTGGAGCCTCAGGAAGGCTGCTACAGCGTTCAGAAGTGCTGTCTGGGAGACTCCATGCAATTTTCCAAGTGAGGCTGTGCATTTATGAAGCACGGTGCTGCACTGTGTGCCCAGTGGCTCAAGTGACATAGCTCTTCAGGAAAACCACAATGCTGCCTCTCTTGAGTGAGGTTATCTTTGTCTAACAGTGGGTTAAAATCACAGTGCAGAGTCACACGACTGCCAACTTGAGCACTGTGCCCCTGGGATTTCATCATAGTCACATCTTGGTTAAGCATTAAAAAATTATGTGGAGAGTCCAGAAATAAAAAAGTCCCAGAAGCACTACAGAACTATCTTCTTTTTCTTCTTAATGTAATTTCTGGAGAAAATTTGGCCAGCTGAAAGAATAAGGATCATAACTGATATATCACAAATACTAAGACCTGTAAGGATGAAATGAACAGGTGTTAGAATAAGACTTTCTCAGTTATTATAAAGGACATGTTATCTTTGGATGTCTTTGCTTGATACATGGAACATTTAAAATATGAGTTTTCTGTGTGTTTCTGTAAACATAGCTATTATTCAGGGATCCTAAAATAACCTTTCAAACAGGTAAACTGTGAAGTCAGAGAGAGTTGTACTGCTTCCAGGAAAGTCTCCTACTGTGAATGATGCTACCATGAATAACAAAGCTATACTCTGCTTAATTTATATTTTCACAAAGCTATACATTTATGAGGAAATATGTGAATGTCAGATCAAATTTTGGTGTGGTGTATATTTGCAGATGAAGGACTGGTTTACATGGTAGATTTACATGATTTTACTTATCTACATGATGAGAACACTCTTAAATAAAGCATTTATTGAATGTAAGTCTGCTGGCCCTTTTGGTTTTCAATTAATTTTTTTCTGTACTTGTTTTTAAAACACAATATTTAAAGTATTTTTAATTTTTTATTTAATACAAAGGGAGAGAGGAAGTATACAGCTTTTTATTGTCTTCAAATAATTATTCTCAAAGGATACTCATTTGGCTTTAGTTATCAGAAAATTTGTGTTGCAGATTTAGTTGTGAAGAAATATCTCCAGAAGCAAATTCTAAACTTCTGCAATAACTGTCTGTACACCTAGATTTTCACTGAAACATGAGCCAGCCTTGCTTTTCTTTGGGCCTGATAGTTTTGGGGCTGATAGGTCTCTGTGACCCTATTTTTGCTTGTATTAAATATGGAGAACATGATTGTGCCAGTAGACAGCCATCAGAGGCTGGTGTTCTGTCTTTTAAAACCATCAATTTAGAGAGAAAATTATTTTCAAATCTTCAGACTTGTTACCTTGTGTACGGTTTTTTTTGAAGTGGTGTTTGTGTCCTAACAGAGAATGCTTCCAGGGAGAAAGAAACAGGTCTTCTTCAGTTGAATTTCAGTTCAGGAATGTGTCGAGGATGGCTTGGAAACAATTATGTGCTTCCCCAGTCCTGGCTACTTCATCACTGGAGACCACCATGAATTAGTTGTATAGTTTGGGAATTCCTGCAGCAACATAAAGTGGCTTCAGCTGACTGAAATCTGTCTGCCAGCTAGGACAGCTTATCCCAGTCATTTTCCTTTGGTTATGCCACTGAGGAAAAGAGTAATAGGTTGGAAGCAAAGTATTTGCCAATGGAAAGAGTAGCCTGTTGTTTCCAGCTGTGTGATGTTTATACAAACTGCTCAGGTGGACTGCAAGCAGAACAAAGAGGGGAATGTAATAGACTCTCAACATTTCTGATGCACACTCTTCTCTATGTAGATTGTTCAGTCTGGTTTCCCACAGTTCTTTGGCTAGTTCGATTACGGCCCATTTTCTCTAACTTTTGTTGCATTTCATTTCCCCATGGTTTTTGAACCCATCATAAACTACCATGTTCTTTTGGAAGTTGCTCAATCCCACACTGGCTCTGTTTACACTTGCTTTTCAATCTCCTCTCACTCTAACCCAACTGTGTTTCTCTAGAGGATCTTATTTTAGTTTTGCAAATTTTGTTTGCATAGAGTGGCTACATAGATCCTATTATATGCAGGTAATTTGAAATTGGTAAGATTTGGCAAACAGTGAAAGTAGTTTATTGTATCTTTTCAGTCCTGTTCAGTGCAACTCAGAAGAGATGTATGAATTGACTAATAAGCTCAAGCAACTGAACTAGAACATTCAGTTCCATGTTTTGTCACTTAGCTAGGCAATTACGGTCTGTACTTTCAAGCAAACAGTGAATTCTGAAGTGTCACTCTGTGACAACCTGCACAACCTGTTCAACTCTGATACCTCAGTTTAGAGGGTCAGTCATGGAAATGATAGTTTCCTGCTATTAATTTCTAATACCCAGAATTTCCTGTTACCGTGTCATCAGATACAGTGGTTCATTGGTGCAGTGATGGATCTGTTAGCCACTCAACAGAAGCTCTTCAATTTTGTAATTACTACTACAGTAAGATTTTTGGATCTATACTGAAATTCATGCTGTTAAACTAATAGTTTTGAAGTCTGCACTGGGTCAAGTTGGCAGTAAACTGAAGTGATAATTTGCTCAACTTTTTAATGCACTTTCTGGCACTGATTAATTTCTTTACTACTGTCATATCTATTTTCTTTAGTTGCATTTTTTAAAAAATTAACACTGCTGACTATTAAAAATGAGGTTCTGCTAATTATTTCAGCAAGATGAAGCAAAATGACTGAGAACGACTTTATAGTATTACATTTCTCTTCTGCATGTTAATGTTAAGAAGGTAAATGTACTAATAATCTGCCAACTTTAATTAAGTTTAAGACGTAGGCTTTGGGTCTGAGCAGGGAAACACTGCCAGCATTCTGAGGATGATGTCCTTCATGGATGATGCATGTGACAGTCACAGTAATTTCTCAGTCTTTTCTCAACTCTGAAAATATGTTCCAGTTATTGATATTGTCTTGTTTCTCTCACTTAGTGCGCCTAAATAACTAAAGAGAGATACTTGTTTGTCCCCCTTTCTGCTTTGATTTTCCAGACTTCTAGTGCCCTAGCACCCCATCTGTTACATCAATAGGTGGTGAGGCAGCATTAATGCCTCAAGCCATTCCAGTCATAGGGCATACAATGATACATTGCCTGATTATATGAAGAAGACTAATAAACCAATATATTTTATATATAATGCACAAGGAGCATTTATTTCACAAATTCCCTTGTGATTCTTCTGTCTGAGGATTCCTATAGCTGGAAGATGAATCTTATGTCTTCAGTTCCCAACTTGCTTTTGCTCATCTTAGTCTGTTCCTGCATTGTTGTGATTACTTTCCAGCTGACTGAATGTCTTTGTCATGGACAAATCCAGGTAAAGCCGGTTTCTGTTTATAGGTTAGTTACTTTTATGAGAAATTCATGTGTCACTCCTGGTCTCTTTCTTACAGCACTGTTCATGTAATTTTTTCACATAGTCTTGTATCTATGTTTTTTTAGAGTATCCTATCCATAAGACTTATGGCTATAGGAGGGCTAAGAAAGGATGAAAGCAGAGACCATGGCAGTTTACTTAAGTAAAGTGGAGGCGGTTTACTCAAACACAGGAATCTTTTGATTTGGGGCCTGAAAAACCGCTCTGTGGTGTCTGTGAATACTGTTACCAATTCCCTTCATAGTGTGACAACACCCGTGTCTTTATGCCAGGACAGCAGGAGCAATGCTAACTGCATTAGCCCAATGCTTGCAGCTCTTGACTGCTTAATGAAGATGGGGAGAGATTTCTGTCCAGGAGTTACCTATGAGACCAGCTGAGCTCTCCTTTGGTATGGAAGTTGAGCCACTCTTTTTTCCCTGGGAAGCAATTTGGTAATGGTATCAGTCCAAGAGTAATCTTCTGTGCCATGGTAGTAGCCAAAGCATTTTTGGCTCTAGTAGAGCTTTATTTAACATTTCCCTGTCAGGTCTCAACGTTTGTTCCCTCTAATTAGGATGGACATGGATGCAGGCAGGAAACAACTACAGGTGGAGAGTCTCAACTTTGCTGTTAAGCAGCTTTTTAGTAGCCTAAAATCCTCTGAAGTGTGTGAGAGGGCAGTGCTACATTGTTTGATCCTTATTCGGGAGGTAAGAAATAGGGTTTTTCTGCTGCTGTGACAGTATGAGTAAACTGAAAGCAGTGTTTTGCTTCTCTGTGTGTCTTGGGTAGTAGGGGTGAGGAGTCTTGTGAGTAGGGGTGAACTTCTTTCTGATCACTCTTAAAAGTTCAGATTTTGAAAATTCCTAGGAAAATCTCCCATAGAAAGGGGAAGTGATAATTATTTCAGTGTTATAAAAGCAGGGTTTAACAATGCAGAGCCCTCAGTTCTCATGTACTGTTAGCTGGTTTTCTTGGGATTTGTTTGTTTGGTTTTGGTTTGGTTGGTTGGTTTTGGGTTTGTTTGTTTGTTTTGGTTGGTTCTGTGTTTTTGCTTTTTGTGGTTTTTTATGGGTTTGACTGTGTTTGAAAGGTACAGTTTCAAAGCAATGTGAAGGAGGAACAACTGGGATGCTAAGTCATAAGTATCTTATTATGAGGTCAGATAAGGTAAGGCATTTTCTAAATACAAATTGCTATGGCTGCATATTATTGAGTAGAAGGGAGAGGATTGAGTCTTTATCCAGTTACATCAAAACAAATTATGAATAAATACATAATGAGAAATATCTGCTTAAATATGTAGTTAATTCGGGTTGAAAGCAGTCTTGATAGTCTTTATAACAAAGCATTCTCACAGCTCTAAAGAAAACTGTAAATTACCTCTTTTAAACATAGTCCTTTGAAAAAAAATTGGATGTTAAGTGTTACTTGGACACCCTTAAGACTGGGGGCGTGCTCATGAAGATAAATGCTACAGAATCAAAATTTTAATGCAGTGAATTGTTCCTCACATACGTAAAAGCAACACTTGCATGTAAGTGTTCCAATCCTTCTACATCGAGGAAGCAGGATTTTCCCAGTCGGTAATTATTATTGACAAAATTAATTTAATTTATTATGCAATCAGAATTGATACACTTTCTTATGTGATTCATGATTCATGTTTTGCTATTTTCATATTCATTTAATAGAAAGATGATGGTCAAGCCAGTATCTCTGACTCTAACACCAAGACAGAGATAAATTATAAATCCCAAACTTGTTCTGAACCATTAAATAAGCATTACCCTATTTTTGAGAGGAAAGGTAGTTCATCATAATGATCTTATGGTCATATAATGTTAGTGTTTCAGATGTAATATAACTTGCTCTTCTGAGTGTTTCCACAGCCTTTTTTACTAGGTTTAGTGTTAGGCACACTCTTCATTCATATGAGGGCAGTAATAAAAAACACAAATGTATCCTCTTGTGTGGCAGTAAGCCCAGAGATCAACTGGTTTTTTTGAATGCTGCTGGAAAAAATAAGGAAAGACTTATAATGGGTGAGAGAACTGCATGTAATATTAGCTTATGCACTAGAAAATAAGATTTACAAAACAGTGTGACTTTGGAATAATGATTGCAGAGTACATTTTCTGAGGTACATTGCTTTCACAGAATCCCTTTAGGATACAATGTTCAAGTTGTTAATAATTTATTTAAATGCTTTTTAAAACATAATAAAACCCATGATGTTGTTTTGAAAGTTATAAATTAACAAGTACCACTTAAACGAATGTACCATACGTAGAATAAATGAATTTTAATCAGTCATTTTGCTTTTAATTATTCTTAGGGAGTTGCGTAGCTTGGTCATTGAGATGGTCTTGTCTACAGATATGTCGGGTCATTTTCAACAAATTAAAACGATGCGCCATACCCTGCAGCAGACACAGGGGTAGGTTATTTTCCATTCTGTTCATTATCTGAAGTCTTTCAATAAGCTCATATACAAGAAAAGAATTTAAATAATTGCTTTTGTTTTGAGATAATTGGAGCATGTCCTTGAATTGACAGGGTAGACAAAGCCAAAGCCATGTCTTTGATTCTACATGCAGCAGACATAAGCCATCCAGCAAAATCCTGGGAACTGCACTACCGGTGGACCATGGCCCTGATGGAAGAATTTTTTCGACAGGTGCCATTTTTAAAATCCTTTAATAAATCTAGTTTAAGAAGCAATGGTTACAGAACTAAATATTTTCATAAGTCTACCAACAAGGTTGCTGTTGGTTGTGATTGACAAGCATAGGCAGTAGTATAAGTCTTTGCTCCTTGTACATACCACTGACATTCAACTTTTGTGTGTGTGAATAAGATGACATAGTTATAGCTTTATATCTATTTCAGCTGATTCCAGAATTCTGAGTGTTGTAGTGGATTTTTTTCTCCCTCTCACTTATAATATAACTTGTCAATCTGTTTTCATTCTGTAGACAGAGACTTATATATGTTTTGTGTTAAAAAAAAAGCATCAACAGGGTAGGATGAGAGAAAGTAGAAAGAATTCATGTTAGGAAAGGCAAAAAGTTGCCTCCATTTCACATTTCAGAAAGCCCTCCTATTTCTTTTCCTTCCTAGTACTTGACACGAATGCCACATAGATGTGAAAGTGTTGGTTTCATAACAGCCTGATCCAAAGCCAGAGGTCAGGCAGCATCATCTTGTTAATGCTGTGGCCAAATATCCTAAACCAAAAATGAAGACACACCCTTGTGAAAATCTTCATTTCTGTGAGGTACTGAATTCAGAGAGAAAACCCAATAGATGCTGGTGTCACTACTGCCATTTTTTAACTCACCTTAGCAGGTGAAACACCCCAACATTTCTCCCCATAATCAGTATTTATGACCAGGCACACTGTCAACATAACAGTTACTGAAGTGCAATTGATGATCAAAATCCAGTTTAGGTGTTACACAGTTTCTACAGTTATGCACAAGTTTTGAAAATGGTTAATACATGTAAAGGAAGAACATATGTCTTGCTCAGCTTGATTGTCTTAATTGTGCTATACGTTGACATTTTCAAATCAGGTGGGTCACACTGGAAAAAGGAATCAGAGAATAAAAAAGGCACTGTGTTAAACAGTAAGTTTGTCAAGCCTATCTGCCCTGTAAGGTTCTTGCTCAGTTCCCGGGGATTCCTCATATGAATTCTCAGTAGGGAGCGTCAGGGCATCCTTATCTCTGGGCTTTGCACTGGGGACACAGACTGGAGAGCTGGTGCCTTTAACGAAATAATGAATGGACTGAGTTCTGTGAAAATAGTGAGTAGAGTCATGAGTTTGTGTTTGCTGCTGAAAATGGAAATTATGAGCATTTCGAACTTGAGAGCAAAAAGGAGTAACAGGTTGCCCCAGAAAAAAAGATCATAAAATGACCAACTGTAAAAACATTGTAAACACAGAGAGACAGACTAGACAGAGCCTGTGGGCTCTGAGGGAACGTGTCCAGTCAAGTGGAGGCATTATGAGCAGTAAACAGTACCACACTAGTCATTGAATGCAGAGGATCAGCTAATATTTTAGTTATTCTTTCATCCATTCATTAGAAGAAGTAATTGGATCCCAAATAAGCTGCTCAAAGACTTGAGAAGGCATTTAATGATAGACCAAACAACAATGTATGTATGTCTGCAACTCAGCAGTAAAATATGAGTCTTCCAGGCTGCAGAGGAGCATACAGGAAACTGAATCACCCTTTATATGTGCTGCTAAGAACAGTGTGTGTGGAGTAGTTCCAACACTTTTAAACTGTACATATATAAATGCACTGAGCAGTGCAGAACAAGTAGGTCTGCTTCCAAGGGGCACTTGCTGGTTGTGCATCCTCTGGTCTGTTGATCTGAGACTGTGTGATAAAAATCTCTGGAATTTCCAAATCTGTGTCAGCCAAAATGAAGTAGACCAAATGTATATAAAACCCACCAATTCCTCCTTTTCTCATCTTTAAACATAGTAATTCAACTACTTCTACTGCCTTACAGGAAAAGCAGCAGAGTCTGAAACAGCTGATACAAATCCAGTGCTTTCACAGGAAGCTTTCAAAGTAGTGAGCACCATGAAAAAAATGAACATTCACCTTGACCAAAGCTTTATTAACTACAGCTAATGGTCAAAATATGTCCTGGTGTTAACTTCAGGGGAAAAAGCCAAACAACATTTACATTTAAAAGCAATAGCTACAGAAAGTGTGTTATAATGCCAAGGAAAATCTGCATTACTTGTTTAAAATAGAATTTCAGCCACCCATCTCAAACCCTTATATTAAAGAAATACATAGTTTGAGTCAAATAAATATTGCCGCTCCTGTAGCATTCTGCTCTCAGTCTGATTAGACACAAAAACAATAAAAGAGAGTTAAAAGTGAGTTCAGCACCTGGACAAAGAAATTTTTTACTGTTTTGATCTGTAGCTTGATTTTAATAACCAATTTAAATATCAGTGCTGTGCCCATTATTACAATTTACATAGACTTATATGACAGTTATTAACTATATTAATTGCAAGATAATTCATAATTTGTGTAGAGAGCTACTTGTTAACAAAAAAATCAAGCCTGTTCATGACTAGTGTGGAATTTTCTCTTTTTTAATACCTAGTGAAAGGAAGATTACAAAGTTAATATTACTTTATATGTGCTGTATTCAATAATGGCTGAAATTGTTAGTAGTACCCCAGTTTACATTAGATTACAGCTTGGCTCCTGTATTTACATAGGCATCCCACTAGCATTTCTCCTAGCATTTCTCCTTCCACACTCGGAGATCAAATTAGTAACACTTATGTATAAAATTTAATAGCCACAGTAATAAAACCCTCCACTTTCACATGAAATGCAATCTGCAAGCTACATCTGTTCCTGTGGCTGAATTGGTTTTCTAAACCTGCCTCAAATATAGTTCAATGTTGCATGATAAAAAGTCTGAGGAAGGTCAATACTGCCCCCTTTATTCATCAGTTTCTGATGAGGTCTTTGGGAACATGATCTGTTCATGTACTGCTCCCCACCGAATGATCATGAAACAGCACTCTCCATGACAAAACGTAATGTGTAAGTTTATTTTACTTTAAATACTATGTTTTCCTATATCTGTAATGACCAGGTTTGTCCAGAAACACAAATTACAACCTCCTTTGAAAGTTGGCTCTTCAGGGTTTTGTTGTTTTGGGGTTTTTTCCCCTCCTTTTTTTTTGTTTGGTTTGGTTTGGTTTTGGTTTTTTTTGTTGGTTTTTTTTTTTTTTCTTTTGTACCACTAGGCTTTCTTTTTGCACTTTTGTAAATCAGTTGTTCTACTGAGCTGAAAATGGAGATACACCCTCCTGTCTGTTAAGACTGTTGTGATAAAAAATACTTTTCTAATGCATTAAATGTTGAAATCTTTTCAGAACTAGGTTTTACAAATCACCTTTGTAATGAAACTGAGCTTATACTTTTTTGTGGCTTCAGCAGCAGAGAGACATACATGCCTGCTAGTGAGAATAAGTTGAAATCAGTTCGCACCCTTCACCTGAGTAAATCCATTGAAGGAATTTTACGTGTTGGATGAACCAATGTAATGGAAGGAAACATTTAGCATTTGACATACTATTACAAGCATATCTAAGTATCTCCAGGTCCATTACATCTGAGATCAGCAGAGCTAAACTGTGAATATAGGAGGACTTCATATATGTTAAATCTCATTGGCAGATGCCTTGAGGAGAACTTTGATTGCAGTAAGTTCCTTTATATGAAAATTGTCAAAAGTAAGTTAGAATTTAGACTATTACTTTTAATGAAAATTTGAAGATTTGTCTGTTTTTATGTAGGAATTTAAATGAACAAAGTAATTGAGTAAATAATAGGAATGCTCAGATTCCTTTGTCTTCTATCCCCCTATCAAATATATGCTTATAATGTTAAACACTGTTATTTGCAGGGCGACAAGGAAGCTGCTTTAGGTCTTCAATTTTCCCCACTCTGTGACCGCAACTCCACTTTGGTTGCTCAGTCCCAAATAGGTAATGACAGGTTATGTTTTTCTTTTTCTTGTATGTGTAGGATTGTGTAAATTCACATGGACATTTCATATACTCTTTTTGAATTTTAGTTTTTCAAAATTCCATCATATAGAAGGTATTTCTTTGCACCTATCTGCTCACCAAATTCATGTGGTCTTACAGCAGAAATGTGCTGATCTCAAAAGAACATGACATAATTTCTCCTATGTGATGCCAAGGAGGGGTGAGAGAGGGACTAACCAAAGTACTGGACATGAGGCCAGCTTACTACTGTACACACTTTAGAGTCTGATAGATCATGCCCTCAAACTGATTATCTCTTGCTCAAGAACTCGCAGGTCTGCCTCTACTATAATCTGAAAGCCTGGTACTACTTTGTAGATGCATCTCAACTAAAAGCTAATTCATATATCAGATCTCTGAACTGCAATTAGGCCTGTCAGTGTGTCAGGGTCAAAATACAAGGGGTCAAGCCTCCCTGGGTTGACAAAGACCACTGCAAGCTGTTACTCAAGCTGTGCTTTATTCCATTTCACTGGAATTTTAAAGGCAATATGCTTGAGCATCATACCTTCTGTAGGAGAGAAGCTGAATTGTAGACTGAGTCACTGTTGCTCACCTCTGTGCTGTGTTGCATGGTTAGAGTATGAAGACATCTGGAAATCCATTGGTAGTTCATGTTTTAACAGTTTTTGTTTTTTTTTTTTCTGTTAAGTGCTCGGGAGAGAATAATGCTTCATTCTCTCACTGTGTCATTCCGCTCCATGATGAGCACTTTAAAATGTAAAAAACATTGTTCAGAGCTGACATCTCAGAACTGTGGGATGAATGCTGTCTCCTAAGGATATTACTTGTTCTCTTCACTGATTTGACAGAACCCTCCTACACAGTGTGAAATAACACTTTACCTTCACAGAATAATAAACAGCAATTTGAAATATTAACTCCTTGGCAAGAAGCTCCGAATGGTAAAAGAGAGAGAATGGCTTCTAGTGCTCTGGCTCAATAGTAGCTTCCCTTCTATTCAATAATTAATATTCATTTCAAATGCTAGATGTGTTCTGCAGTGCATAAAATTTACAAGAAAAAAAAGAGAAAAACTGTAATTATTATTATCTAGTTATAGTTATACATCTTCAGGGGTTTATTTCAGTTGTGCTTCTTTGTTCAAGATTATACTAGTGCTATCTACTATATTGAATTGGGACTACAGTTAGAAAATCAGCCTGACAGTAAGTATTTATTTTTAGATTTGAGACTTGTGGAAATGTAAAATCTGATTTTATCTTTTTTTCTTCCTTAGGTTTCATTGATTTCATAGTAGAACCAACATTTTCTCTTCTTACGGACTCAATGGAGAAAATTGTTATGCCTCTTATAGAGGAAGCATCAAAATCTGAAAGTCCTGCATTTGGGACCCCTAGGTATGAATACACTGCTTGGTTATTGACCTAACATAAGCTCACACAATAATGTCATTCTCAGAGTTCCCTCAATTATTTTTACAGTTGAGAAGGTAAAATAGCTGTACAGTATTGCCACCCCGTGGTGCGGCGTTGTATTTGCAATGTGCTGTTACTGCATTGACTGAACGGCTGTGCATTTAAAAAGGCAACACCACAATAGCACTCAGAATAAACACAAAATATGAAACTGATTTCCTACATTTGTAATATAATCATTGCAATAGATTCTTGAAATTCCTGGGTCTCTTATCTTAAACCGTTTTCAGTATCATTTTAATTGTCAGTCCCAGAAGTCATTCTTGCCTTTCAGAGAGGCAATTGGAAGTGGAGGTGATGAAGGTGGCTTCAGGTTTTTTCTGCTCTTTGTTATGCAGTAGGTCACTTTCTTACTTCACCTTTCCATATATACACTTGAGACAAAATTGATTGCACTTATATTCCATTTGAAAAAACTAAATACAATATAAGTGAGGTGGGGAGGGGGGTGTTTCCCATCAGGCTTGTGATTTTTCATCATGATATAAGTTGTATATGAAGCAAACTAGCTATGAGAGACAGTGTAATCTGAGTGATTCCATGCTGAAAGCATTATTTGGTAACCAGAGACTGCCTTTACAAATACTGCCTCTCTTACCACATTTTTTTTCACTTTAAAACTGTAATTTGAGCTTTCACTGAGGTTACTAATATAATAGCTATGCAGGGAAATTTTTCATTTGCTGGGCATTAGTTAGATTTTAGTAACAAAATGGTGATTCTACCTCTTTATTTTGGTTACTAGAAGTAAGTAGAATTTACTAGAAGTAGGTTTTTATGACAGTATTCTTAGTGTTTTGGGGAAAAGTGCTAAACTAAGGTATTGTTGATAACAAATTTGTTTACATACTTCTTCACAAATGAGTGATTAGCAGCTGAAAATGATTAGCAGTCCCAGGTTTCATTTTTGGTTGATGTTCATGACTGAGTGGTAGATGAAGAAAGGCTTATCATCCAGCAAAAGTTCCTCATGTGAGATGGAGGATAAAGGGATTATTTTCTTAATGTGGAATCCAGAGCCACATATATGAAAAGAATGCAGAGCCTATATAGCATGATACAGAAAAGCTTGAGCCAGCATGAGTTGCACAAACACTATTGAGTGGATGTCATGAGACTATGGTGTGACATTCACTGTGGTGCCTGGACAACATGAGGATTATAGCCTATTCTTTGTATTGTATCCCATTCAACATCTCAGGAGCACATGGAAATTACAGTTAACTCTTCTTGTGAAGTTCTCACTGCAACTGTTTTCTGCTTAATGGAAAATTTGTATGCACTTTAACATTTGTCTGTCATACCAATGGGGTAAACTATGCAGCATAGTTGAGTAAACAAAACCTATTATGACATGATTACCTCTTCCAGGTTGGAAATAGGTCTGATTTTTTAATCCTAAGGAAAAAGAAGTGTTCATTATTTTTTTCCCACCTTTACATGTATATGCATATACACATATGAATAATCAATTTGACCTCTACCTTAGCTTACACATAAAGTAGCTGCAGTTGCTATTTAGTGAATTTTAAAGCCACTATACTAAGTCCTGCTTTGACTACACTTGAAGGCTTGTAGCTTGAAGAGAATTTTCAGCTCAAGCAAAACTTACCTGTCATATACTTTAATGTCTTCCTTTTTTAAATGGGTCAAAACATAACAATCAGCTTTCTTTCCTGTGAGCCTCAAAGGTGCCATTCACTGTTCAAAAACACAGCTAAGAAGCTGTTCCAAAGTGGCTGCATAAACATTCTTTCAAGAATCAGTTTACAACTAATGTATTTTCAGCTGTCACATTTTTTTCAAAAATTCTCTGGAAAAAGGTTGGTAACACATCTTGTATCTTAGGCACTCTCTGGTGAAAAGTATTATTTCAAGTTAGTTCCTAAGCACTTGATTCAGATTATCTGTTTGCGTATTATTAAAATTGCCTGACGGTATTCATAATTGGGTTTTTTTCCCTTGTGCAGCCAAAATAGTTTGGGACCAGTAAGCAATGTTGAAGCACAAAGACGACCCGGTTTTAAAAGTGCAGGTGATGGAGGGACTCACACAGAAAATTCTCTAGCAACTGTAGACCTAAGGAGCTTTAAGGACAACTTGATGAAGATCATTCAAGCAAATAAAGAAAGATGGAAAGAATTAGCAGCAGAAGGTATGATATATTGATGTGGAATGTTTTTATAGGCTACTCCCTAACATCTCACTTACTTTCATTTTTTAATTTCATGTAAACTGTAAAAATACATAGTTGTCTTGTATTCATATATTTTATGTCTTAATGTTTGTTTAGATGGTCCTGTTTTGCTCTCCCATGAGGTACAAAGTGATGTAGATGGTTAGAGGATGAGATTAAATCCTGTAACCTGGACAAGAAGTCTCCATGCTACTCATCTTATCTTTAGAGGTCTGACTTAGAAATGTTCATTCTTGCACATTTCATTGTAGCTCATACTGACATCTGCTTTAAATGCCAAAATCAACAATTCAAAGTAGTGTGTGTTGCCACATTTCTTTAGAAACATAAAGTTGCACTTTGCTATTAGAAATGCTATTTGTTCCCCACTGTATGGAACAAAATTCAATATTGCAGGCTTCTTGGGACTATGCTGTAGGCAATTATTTAAATGACCCAGTGGATATAAAGGTTTGAGCAATCACTGCGTGTATTAGGCTCAAACAAGGCAAAAAGTGACTCTTCATTTGCCACCAGATAGTTAATAAAGCCAACCTTGCATCAAGCATCTTAGTTCATAAGCCATACCTGAAAATTGTCTGCAGTTACAGTTATCTGAGTGAAATGTTCTGTGATAATTGTTGAACAGAATTTATAACTTTGATCCAGGTTAAGTGAATGCCATTTGGGAATATGTTGTCCACAGTCAGTGGAGATAGCATTTCACTGCTGAGACTGGTCTTGCTGTACATGACCTGACACTGGCAACTGGGAATGATATCCTGGAACCCAGTGCCAGCCTTGTTTTTCATCCCATCATCCAAATCAGCATCTTTTTCTTTTTTTTTTTTTTTTTCTCAAAGAGGTGCCAGACAAGACAGAAAAACAGTGTTGAATAGTGATAAAATCTAATTTAGTGCTAAATGGCAAATGGATAGTCTCATTAGGAGGATATTAAGAACAAGTTTCCATACCTCTATTGGGACAAAGAACTGAGAGTTAGGTAGAAGAGGCAGCTGAGGAGAAGACTACCATTGCCCTTTCTTCATGAGCAGCTTCATAAAATCAATTGCCTCTTATGGTCTTGCCCAACTAATACTGACTGGTCAGCAGGACAAAGCTGCTAATTTGCAGTGATCAGTAATAACAGCAGACCATCAGAGTGCCCAAGGCCATTTAGCTATCACCCACAGAAATCAAGTAGCCCCAAGTCAGTGACATGCATGGTCCTTCAATATGGAAGAACGGGAGAGCTTGTTATCTGGAAGTTTCCCATTTCCAGTGACGTGTAACTGACCAGTTTGATTTTAGTATATCAGCTTTTTGGTGTATTGTTTTGGAGTGTACAGTGCAATCAAAGAGCACTGTTGTTTCCCCTTCATTCCCAGTGCTTTGTAGCTCTCTATAAATTACAGTTATATTTAGCCCAGTTTAGCTGGGCTTTTGACAGCCATTGAAAACACAAAACCTCTCACAGCAAGAGATGTAAGAATTCTTCTGGATAAGATTGTTTTTCTATGCAGTCATTACTGATGTGAGGCCCAGCAAAATTCAGAAACTCTGGGAATACTTTCTCCTGTGAAAAGCAAGGATGTTAATGTTCAAGACTCCGTGGACTTTTTTGAGATTGTGGTTGTCCTAATCTTCTGTCCTTCCATCAACTTGACTAATGAAGTATGTCTAAGTATTTTCTGAACAGAATTAAGGAATTACAGTAAAATGTACATTAGGAAAGCCAATAGGTAAATGAAAATAGCTGGTGTTGAGGCCAGAGCCTGATGAACAGTGTAATCTGTGTGATTGAGGTTGAATCTGTTATTTTAAACCTCTGTGGGAAGAAGAGATTTATAAAAATCTGCTCCCATAAAGAGACTACTTGCAGCAACATCTGCAGTTGACTGGAGCATAGCATAGAGACCCTCAGGGTGCCTGATTAGACTCTAGAGGAACCTTGTGAATAATGCAAATGCTTTTGAGTACACATTTATATTATGTTAGTAAACAGATAGTAAGGTTTTGTTAATAAAAGCTTGGAGGATTGTATAGGTTTTGTGAAAGTTATGATATTTTCCATTCATTTGGAATGGAATGTCTGGGTCCGTGGTCCATACGTGGGCTGTAAGGACTTCTAGAAAGGAGTTTTTCCCCAAGTGAATGTAGCCATTTATAGAGCACTATGTGAGGTAGCACAGAAGTTCCTTGTGACACAATGGGAGAGGAAATGTTCCCCAAATGGTCCAGTATATCTGCTCTGTAGCTGTACCCTGCAAAGGCTGAAAATCCTTAATCAGACTGTGCAAAATGCACATCTAGTAAAGAATGAAAAATATTGCAATACATCCCCTTTCCACTTGAAATTCTTTTCAGATTCCAGTCAAATTGATTAAGCTTGTAAGTCAATAACCTGAGACTGTGAACTTCAGATAATTTGTCCTATCCTGTCTGGAGCTCGTGTTCCCTTCTCTGACTCTATTGCTTGATGAAAAGTCTTTAAGTTGCTCTGGGCATATGCATGGAGTTGTGTTTTTGTCATAGGTTAGTAGGAGCACACTTGAGAGAAGAGATGACAGGGATAAATCACTGTGGGGTGAAAGGAGTGTTGTCACTGCTGTCATTATTCCTAGCCAGAAAATTTATGACAAGTCACAAATTGCTGAACACACTAAGGACGTCACATGTATGAGGACAGGGCGTTGTGATAGTAAGCAGGCTGACTGTTAGTGTAGATCTTCAAACACACTTGCTGAACTGACTGTGACAAACAGAACTTGTGCTGCTAGAACCATCTGCATTCTTGTCAATGGGCTCTGCAAACACTATATATTGTTCCCAGATTAGCTCATAGGCTCAAGAGAAGTTGGCTCTATAAAATGTAGTACTACAGATGCACAAGAAATATAAAAAGGAAACTAGCAACAATCCATATAATTTCCTGAGGATGGCTTGAACTCATTCCACCTTCTCACTTTTTCAGGATAAGGCTACTCATGTAGCCCTGTTTGGGAGGCAGTTCAGCTGGAGCAAGGGATTCCTTAGCAAGAGCTGGAAAAGATGATCTCACTCCTATGCCCAGATAGTCCCGAGCAGAAGACCAATCCCCACGGACGGTGTTGTTGACAGGGCAGCTGTCCTGGAGCTGCTGGTGCTACTTCTCCCTGAAAAGATAGTTACTGTTGAGACTGGATTCAGGGCAAGCAGCTTTCACAAGCAACAGCGTGCTTTGTTTTCGACAGTCCTATGTTAGTAAGGAAAGCGTTTATCTACCTAGGCAGCAGTTTGAAAGCTTCCTTAACAGAAGGCTCAATAAACAGGATGGCTCCACTTTGCTAAAAAGGCCATGTCTTGTATAATTGATGCAGAGAAGCTCAGTGCTCTATAGCCTAAGGGTCTTCAACCTTTCACCACTGGAGAATTAGAGGAATGTTTCTCAGGCCTTTCAGGGAATGCTGTTAACAGGGAATTACCATAATGATCAAACATCTGGGATTCTGATTTGAAAGCCTTGATGTTTAATTAATATTCCAAGCCCCAATCACCAGATAATCTGTCTTTGTTCAACTCAACACAGTGATAAAGATACTGTTCCATCCTGTGCTTTTTTCAACACATTCTGTTGATGGCTGCTGCTGTTTGCAATTATGGTAGTTGTAGAAAATAGGCAGTAAATATGCTTAGATGAATCTGAGACGTTCTTTCATTAGAGAAGATGTTTGCTAAGTGGATTTTAAGGTCTGAAAGTTATGAACCTGCCGAGAAGACTGTAAGAAACACAAAACTTGTGGGGATAGATTTAACTGTCATGTAAGATCCTTTGTGGCGCAGTTCTTACAGCACAGAAAAATTGTAACACAATTATTTAATATTTTTAAAATACGATGTTTATTCCTTATGCCTACAATTTTTATTTCTTCATGCTTTGATTTTTCTACAAAAATGCTCCAAAAGTTTACTAATAAAGTTGGTCAGTGGTTGGCAGACTCAGGTACTCTTAACAGAGTGCAGAGGTGTGGACTGGTAATCATGCTTACCATCTGTTCAGTAGATATCATTGTAAATAAAGTTACAGGGATAAATAAGTACCATTATTTTCACTTTACAGTGAACAGAAAGAGGCACAGGTGGCTAAGGACACTCACCTGAGTTCATATAATAACACAAGGGAATGTGGCATGCATGCCATCATTGCAGTGTACTAACATTCATCCTCAGGATAATACAGCAGCAGTGTTACTTGTTCTCATTATATGCTTATGTAACTCTTCTAAAGAATTAGGACCTTACCAAAGCTTGCATTATTTGTATGGAAAGTAATCAGTGACAAATGTCCTCAACACCTTTTGGCAGTGCACTGGGCTGCATCGCTTGAAAGTGCATGCCTGGAATGACCAACCTCATCCACGTGGGATGAAAAATATGAGGCTGAATGAGTGTCTCACACTCTCCTCTGCTTAATTTTGATGGTAAAAATTTGAAAAAATGACAACTATTGCATCTTTGGAGTAGAGATCAACTTTTTTTTTCCTCAATAGGCAGCAATTTTGAATAACAAATGTCTCTTCTGAAAGACCTCTGCATGGTACCTGCAGGCCCCCCTCAGGCACTTTGAGTCCTGCATACTTCCAGCCACAATAACCACAGGGTTCAGTTCCATTTTCTCTGAAAGATTTTCTCTACAGACTCACGAATAAAGGAGAGTAGCAGCTGCTGAAATATGAAAATCCAAGAGTGATGATCTGATAGCATGTTAATGTGATTTAGCAGCCGCTCCGAAGGGTGGGCAGTGGGAGGATGTGTGTGACAGTCACAGAAAGTGACTGACAGTTTGGCACATGAAATCTACCCTAATGGACTGTTTTAATATGTTGGAGAAAAATCAATTCAGGAGGCTAAAAGAGTCCAATCTAGTATCAGTGACAGTGATTTTAACTGCAGTGCTAAAATGCTTAGGTTATAAGCAGTTTTTGAGCTAATTCCAAAATGTGTTGAGATCGGTGAGAAAACGAGCATAGTCTGAGTATGTGCAATGAACTGGTGGAGTTAAGAGTAGGAAGAAACATTTGGTATTGGCAATACCTGGTAGAAGACAGACTAAGGAATGATAACTGACCTAATAATGGAACCTGTTTTACATATCCCTGGGGTACACACTGT
The DNA here is from genome assembly GCA_035221455.1 of Xenops minutus. Taxonomy (NCBI): domain Eukaryota; kingdom Metazoa; phylum Chordata; class Aves; order Passeriformes; family Furnariidae; genus Xenops; species Xenops minutus. Next base: position 24,223,319 of record JAWWEE010000162.1, on the reverse strand, counting down.
AGAGCTGGCCTGCCTCTGCCCGTGACATTCTACATGACTTAAAGCACCTTTCCCCTCTAGTAGGCTCAGAGCAACATGTCCCTTCCATTCCCTGTCCTGCAAGTTCCAGCATTCAAGTCTCTGTGCTTAAACAGCAAAAGAGAAGTAAAAGGCAGAGGTAGCAACCCTAGGAAACCAGAAACTCACAAATTATTTTTAACCAAATCCTTTAGTGAAAAGTTTTGGTAGTTAATTAAGTCTTTGCTACTTTTGCTATATGACATAATGCTGTAACATCAAGTGCCACTGGAAAACATGGTTTCCAGTGGTTTTATATACTCATATATCTGTGATGAAGTTTGTGTGAGGAGTTGAAAGAGGAAGGAATCAGTGTTTAAATTAACTGTAGGTTACTGCAGTGTTTTCTTGGGTTTGAAAATGGCAGATTGATTGGGAAAAATCACAATAGTAGTAGGTTTTGCCTGTATGAATATTCTGAGCCTTCTAATATGAGAATAAAATGATCAGACCAAGACGAATCTGAATTCTGTTTCAAATCATCATAAAACAACATTCAATGAGAAAACTACTGTCTCTTCTCACTTGCTTTCTGGTTAAAAAGGCTCACTAGGGTGAGTTTCATTAATATTACAGTTTGATGTGTGTTTATAATCCAGCTTTGCTTTTTTTAGCCTACTGATGCTTCTGAACAGCATCTGCAATATTTTATCTTTTAATTTCCTTGGGGTTTTTTAATGAAGGTAAGAAAAAAGGTTTATAGCTTTGCCATTGGAGGCAAATATGGCATGTAAGTCACTTTCTTGGGACAAAAAGCCTTAGATTAGATTCTATAGTGAGTGACAAATGCATTAATTAACATAGCTAGACTGAACATAATTTATATCAAGTTCCATATACATATTTCTCAATGGTTCTAGTCCAGACTCTTCTTTATGAGAGCTGTATTGAAGTACCTGTCCAAGTTTCAGATGATTTAGAATCCAAAAAAATCAGGTCTCTAAAGTTTTGGGGGAAATGGCTTCACAATTTAGAAATTACTCAAATGTAAAAGTTCCTGATTTTTCTAAAAAGTGTATTAGAAAGTATAACTGACTAAAGAAGGAAGTTATTTAGCTATTCCATGCTTTTGCACATCAGTTCAGATTTGGAGCTGTTCCTTTCCATCCTATTTCACAGACCAAATTATACTTCAGGGGGAACTTTTCTCTGGATTCAGAAAAGTGAGGTGGTGCCAAATGCTGATATGGTGAAATGTGCTTATGGTCTGTGGTATCTTTGAATCATCATGTGCAATTCACTTCTGGTCTGGATTTGGGCTGATCACTCACAATCAGAATTTCTGGAAGCTGCCAGTTGACCTCAATAAGCATCCAAATGCTTGGTTTCCTTCCTTCCTTTTCTGTACACAGCCCAGTTAAAAATTTTATGCAATATCATGCAACTGTTTCGTGCAAGTGTGGTTCAAAGTGCAATGCTTTCACTTTTTAAATTGGTAGTGTTTGGTACCTTCCATAGTAGTGTTTAAAATCTAACTTTTAAAATCTAACTTTATGAAATACAGATTCTAATAGCAAGAGAAATAGGGCCTCCATGAGGATGGTAGATGGTTTTTTGTTTTGTTTTGGAGTTTTTTGTTGTTTGGTTTGTGTTTTTTTTTGTTTGTTTGGTGTTTGGTTTGGTTTGGTTTGTTGTTTTTTGTTTGTGGTTTTTTGTTTTGTTTTGTTTTGTTGGACTCTTCACCTATTATCATAAGTTTTCCATTCTCTGTTGGTTTTTTTTTTCATATTCCAGCTGCTCCTGGTACTACCTCTCTGTGCTGTTCTGTTCTATCTCTTTTTACTCTGAGCCATTTCATTTGTACCGTTCTCTAAGTCTCTGCAATAAAGCAAGGAGTAGAGCCTTCTACAAACATTATTTCTTTTTGTGTTACTGCTGTCTCCTGAAGCACAATTTCCCCCATATTTCTTTCTTCCTGTTCTGTGTGTGCCATTAGCCATAATGGTAGCAGTACTGGATAGCACGTGTAACCCCCCCATAACTTGTTCCAGCTGAAGCTCTCTGTGAGCTGACAGTTTGGACTTTTCCAGGCTGACAGGCCAATTTCCTTCAGAGTTTCCCTTCAATTTTTATGCCTGCCCCATCCCCAGCAAGGTGCTCCCCTCCATGCCCTCTGTCTCTTGCAGAACTGATGAGCTCTGCTGGCTTCCTAGTGCTGTGGTGGTGAACACTACTGCAGGGTCACATGCCTGCAGCATGGGGTCCTCCTGCTCCCATCCTTCAGGATACTGTGTGTCTGATGATGCTCTTTCCTCTGTATTATGATCAAAAAAAAGAGGTACATCAAACCAGAAAGAGGACCACTGTGGTTCAGTTTCAGTAATGCAATCAGGAACAGAATTTGAGCCATTTTAAACACAGCAGTGGGCATGCCCTCATGTTCACAGTGTTCCTATGTGCAGCTCTATCCATCGCTACTCTGAAATAAAAAAATTGTGGTATATCCTTCTTATCTAATTCACCTATTTTGTTCCCTCTTTGTAGAAGAACTTGTGAAAAATGATGAACAGGAAAAAGACCAAAGCAGAAATTCCACAGAGGCACAGTTACAGGAAGAGACAACAAGGATACAAAATGAGAGTAGTCAGGGAAGTGATGGTACAACCTGTCCTCCCAGATCCATCGTCCTACAAGTAGTCTCTTTCGACACTCCTCTGAGTGATGAATCCAGCTCAGAAAAGTGCACTAACTCTGACCCGAACCAGAAAGATCTCACCGATGCCCAGCAAGAAACACAGAACACAGACCCACTGAATGGTAATGCTTCATCACAGAGCATCAGCCAGTCTAATGAAGCTGCCCAGGGTGAAGCTGCAGCAGTGTCTGGTATCTCCCTGACAAACATCAACAGTAATGTAAAATATTGAAATAAAGTGTTGTACAAACCACCAACATAAGACAGTTTCTTCAGGCATGTGTAAAGTAGTAGTGTCCTAAACACATCAAATAGAAGCTGTTTGATATAGACAGATACCAGCTTGTTGATATCAGCTATTTGGTATCTACTAGAATTTTTTTATTTTACATAATATACTTTAATTGAACCAGAAGAATGATTTTAGAGTAATTTAAAGACATGTATTTGCAATTAAGTAGTGGTTTGTTAATGAAGAACAAGGTAAACTCTCAAAACAGAGCTATATAACATTTTCTCTTTGAATAGGTAATTATAGTATTAAAATGTTCTCCCCTTCATTTAAACACCTAATATGATTTTTATTTTATAAATCACATCTGTTGAACCAAACGTAGTATGACTCTTAGAGTTAAGTTTAAGCTGGAGGAATTTGCTAACTGTAGTAGTCATGGGACTGTGTCATTCCCTTAATAAGGAAGATCAGTCTCCTGACTGTAGTTGCAAGACAAGTGGAAGAGCCAGAACATCCCTAAAATGTCAGAATATGTTTTTTAGTGTGTAAGTACTTTATCACAAGATGACTATGTTTAGCATCTGGTGATTGAAACGCAGTACCTAGGGCCAGATGCCCAAGGACGAGATGCCCAAGCAATAGGAGTAGATGGTACCAAAGGAAGAGGAAGGCACTGTGCATTTTCATTCTATTTTCTGAGTTTGCTTATAGTTAGAATAAACTTTGAGATATCAGGGTAATAATATCTCAATCAAGATATATAGTGCCATTTCTATTCCTGGCTTTTAATTAAAATGCTAAACTCATTAATGCTTTTATGACAGCAAGCCTTGCAATATTGTGCCAGAAGTATGGCATTGTCTGAGCAGCAGTATTGAAGTGCTTATAAGACTAAGCTTAGACATGAGTATATGGCTTGACATCTTTCTCATAAGTGCTTTTTATGGAGATCTCCCACTTACTTTAGAGTTCCGTATTCCAGGACTCCATGCTTTTATTGTTGACAGGTTTTTTCCATCAGAAATAACAGATGGTTAATTTAGGATCCTATATCAAAATATTTACACTAAAATTATTCCCACAGCATTTGAAGTTGTCTAATAACTGACATTTTTTATCTTTTGACATGTATTTTTTACACTAATTTTTGTGTCGAAGCCCAACTTGAAATTTAAGTGCCTTAGGAAACTTCTCTGTCTCCTGGATGAGGAATACAGTAGGAAAAGCTGCATCATTTATCTTTCAGTCTCTGCAGAAGGCAATTGTGGTGTAGCTGTCTTTGTGGGTCTTTAGATGGATGACCAACAAAAATGCATTGGAGAGATCAGACACAACTCTGCACGTAATTAGTTCACTCTGTCACCTTGTCAATCTTTACATTCCACCTTTCCAAGGAGAACAGATACTTCTTGTCTTAAAGCATGCTAATCTCATTTGTTTTCTAATGCAGGGAATTTTTCTAGAGAATGACTTGTGTTTTTAAACTTCAAACTGCAAAATTTATGGAAAGGGTAAGAAGCAATTAAGTTTGTAATAGTATATTTCCAAAGGTAAATATGGTTTGGAAGCTATTTCTTTTCTTGAAGACAGTGAAAAAAAATTAATAACATGAATTAATAACCAATCCAAGGGTGTTTGTTCACTAAAGATGGCAATATTCAGAAAGAGTTTAGATAAATAATGAAATAGAAATAAGAACCTAATTTAACTGTTTTGTGTAGATAAATAGTATGGGTAAGATCCTGAACTAAAAACCAGAGTTCATACAAGGACATTGCTCACTGGTAAAAGGGGACATATATTGGGAGGCATAACTGCATCAAGTGATTTAGCACGTCATAAGAGAAGTACCAAATTACTCTTTAGGCAAGTGCAGAGGCTGAGTGATGTGCCAATACTCCTTTACTGGTGTTCCCCAACTTACATTTATAGGTTCTGCAACACACATCTCAGTTGCTGTGGATTGCCACAGAAAGTTTTGGTATAGATATGTAGGTTTCTTCACTGAAATTTATCATCTGTGTTGAGAAATCTTGAACTTCTTTACAAGCTGTGCCTTTTTCTCCTGGAACAGTGTGTAAAAAGAAGAGGCTACTGCTCATGCCATTGATTGAACACATGTCCAGCAGTTGTAAAATTCTTTTCTGAACAGGTCTTCAAATTAGTTTGAAAACTGTTCATCTGAGACAGTTTGTGAACAGATGTAATCATTAATTCTTGGTGTTATCACCAGAGATTATACTGGCAAAATGCTGTTCTCATGATAAATTCAGAGTATTTATACTTTACAAATTATTTGGGTCTTGCATTCTAGAATAGTGACTTTTCCCCTATTTAGACCTGTGAATCCTTAAAATTTTCCCAGTAGAAATGTGCATCCCTGGTCAGACAGCTTAAGCCAGGTAAATGGAGAGCTTAAGGAATGTTTTGCCTCATTTCTGTAGCATATTAATGTCAGAATCCAATACTCTTTTAGGTATTCCACTCATGAAGTATGTAGTATTTAATGTCAAATTTACCTATTTGAAGATAGGTGATGCTACACGGGATTTCTGTTTTATCAGAGTATTGCAAAATATACTGAAAGAATGCTACAAATATAAGTTACACAGAGAAATGGAGCAGCTGTAATACATCACAATGCTGATGTGAGTCCCATTACTGGGGCTGGCCTGAAGCAGCCAGACTTTCTACAAAGCCATGGGGAGACTCGGGTCCTGGCTTTTTGAGATAGAATGAATTAATACTGGGTTTCAGCAGCAGCTTTGAGAACCTCTGCAGAAATTGTGCCACCATGTAAGAAATAACTCAAAAGAAAGGCAATGCAGGCACTTAGTATTGGAATAGTCTGCAATATTCCATAACAAAGGGAAGAGTCAGGCTAAAATGGCTTCACATTTCTCCTTCACAGGGGTGAAATGCTTTAATGTCATTCTAAGTGGAGTGAAGCCATTAAGCTGTCACTTTTGTTGTCTAAATGTAGATAGTATTAGTGTTATTGAAGATTTTTCATTGCTGCAGTGTGTGTACAAGCCTCATAGCCTCAAACAGCATAGCAGTTTCTGTTTTCTCACTGCCCCCTCCTCTTACTCAATATAAGCTCTGTTTGAGATAGTTAAGAGTGTGTGGGTTGTGCACGATGCAGTAGCACTGAGCACAGAAGGGAGATATAGCATGGGTAGCATCCCCACTTTCCACTGTTGCACCTCTGTTGGTGGCCAGTGGATCCAGACAGGACTCTTAACCAAGGTCAGACATTTTCAATGGATTGTCACTTCAGGAAAGCAGAAGGCAGCATACACATGACCTTACATTTTAAACTAGTTTCACAAATTAGAGTGATTTGAGTATTTTAAGAGACACTACACATCTATCAGGACATTATTAGCACTCTCCATCCTAGACTCTTCTTCTTCTGCCCATTCTGTACTGAGGATGGGGGCTAGCATGATATCCAGAGCACTTGCTGACTGCTGGGGCAGAGAAGTGAGCACCTGTGGGTGCTGGGGCTGGAAGAATGAGATAGAAAGGAAGAAGAAAAGCATCGTAGTTATCCAGGTTGAAATTTCACATTAGCTGTCATTGTTCTGCCTTTTATAAAAAGCAGAAAATTCAGTTAAGTGTTTTGTAAGTGATTCAGTTATAACAGAGATAGGGAACACATGAAAATCACGTGTCTGCATCCTTGGGAATTGTCAATGAATGTTTGAATGTATATGATGAGGGAGTTCCCCATTTAAAAGCATTAAAAAGGGACTTTTCCTCCCCTTGTATCGCATCTCTTTCTAGGTGTAATTTTGTAGACTATCATGTTTTAGTAGCAGGAGTAGCTCTGCCCTGGGTTCTGGTCGGTTCTGCAAAGGGAGAACCAGAGGGTCACTTAAGCACTGCAGTTGTGACTGACTGCTGTTTTTCTCCACAATACCTTTGTCCTTTCCATCATCTCATTTTCATTTAATTGAATGATACAAGATTAAGTGAAACTATTATAAAGTGATTTTTTTTAAGTGATGATTTTCCTTTTCTGCTGAGTGATTTATTAATTAGAACATTAATTTTAAAAACTGCTTATGTTTAATTAAATGAATCCACATTTCAATGATTTATAAATGGTAATTGGCACACTTTTAACTTCTCACTTGTAGTGATAGCCACATTAATCCTTAATATCAAAATGTAAGGGCGATAATAAATCTGTGATAAAACAGATTACCATTAACTTCACTCTGTATGACAGCAGAGATTGCCCAGTCGCATCCACTGTGCAAAACATTCAGTGACATCAGCAGTCAGCAACTGAGAGCCTCTGCAGAATAACCAGTTAAAGAGCAGTGGGCAGGTCCAAACCAACAACATGCCAGTTTGATTTATGGTAATGCAGGTGGCATCAGGTCATCACCCATGCCATGCAAATGCTTAGTGACCGTTCAGTGCTGTGATGGCCCTGTGGTGCTCTGCTGAGTGGGGAACCCTCTGCATCCATGTGGAGCAGGCATGGATTGCTGGGCTGCCTGGTTCATTGCCATTCCCTGGGCACACTCTGTGGCTCAACAGGGCAACAGTAAACCAGGGTCCTGGTACTAAGGGAGGGCATCCAGGTTCATGCATGGGATAAGGATGGAGGGAAGGTTAGATTCAAAAAGTAAATGTGTTTATAAAAAGAATGGGCTTTACAAGATAACAGCCATTAGTAACCATTCAAAGTGCAGATTTTATCAAATAAAAAAACCTGATGCACTAACAGGAAGGAAGCTATCTGTTTTAGAAGTTAATGTTTAGTTTTATGAAATTTAAACACACAAAAATACTGTTTTAAAGCCTCCACAAACCACTTCTATTCAACACCTAAAACTACTAATCACTCTATATTATGTGTAAAATTTGAATATTTAGATCAATAGGTTTTACTTTCATACTTCTTCCCCCCTTTTGTTTTTATGGATAATAATGCTAATAAAGTTTTACAAAATCCCTCCAAAAACAGCCACAGGCTGAAAGATCTTCTTCTAATTCAAAGCTTTTGGAGTATTGGTTGTCTGTATTCCACCTACACTAAATCTATGTAAAATAAGGGGGATGGTGTAGGATGCTGCTTGGGGGAATATGGCCCATCTGCTGGTGACTGCATTACAGTGTGGGCAGCACCCACTCTGCCACCATTCAAGGCAATTAAACAAGGGAAAAATCAGTAGCAATTTTTACTTGTTTACAGCGAAGCCATGGTAGATTCATAGGTATTAATTTTCTTCTTTCCTCATTCTTTTTCTCTTGAATTCCTTTCCCTCTCTTCTCATTCTCTTTTTTAACCTGTCAGCCCCTTCTTCAACTTCAACTGGCCATCATCTTTCAATTTTTCTTTTGAGATCATGCATTATCCTCTTTCCCTCTCACTATTTGTACCTTTGTTGTCTGACTTTCAAAAATATTCCCCTCTCTATTTTTATTTTTATAACTTTTATGCTTCGCTCAGGTCACCTTTTCCACTTTTGAGAGTTCCATCCTTTTCCTTTTTGACATTTTCAGTTCAACGTTCCTACTCAGTGGTGGGATCACTTGGATCAACTGGATAAAACTGAGAAGTTACTATATATAGTTAGTAAATAACACTGTAAGTTTGCTACACTGTTGCCATGCCTACCACTTCAGTGTATAATTTACTCAGCTCTACTCATTCAAAGTTACTGAAGGAACAGTTTAAACAACAGCTTACTATTATTATTGTTGGTTTGAAATTTGTGTTGTATCACTTACTTTGAAAGCTGCTCGTGTCACTCCCTCAGACTGAATTATTTGAACTCTTGGAGCTTGACACTAGCCTCTTTCATTACCTGGGAAAAGCTTACTCCAGTTTGAAAGTCTTCAGTAAAGAGGACTTAAACAGCGCTTCTCTGCAGAGGGTGAACTTTGACTTTCAGAAAGGTGGAAGAAAAAAAGAAACCAAAGCCAGACCCACTGTAATGACACTCATGTAAATGTCCTCATAGCTTTGTTTCAGGCTGTGATCTATTGATTTCATTGTATCTTTTGCCTTGTAGATAAACAAGAATAATTAGTTAATTCAATCTGATGCTTACTCTTGTGAAAAAGCAATTAAGGAAGCGGTGACCAAAACCTCATTTTAACCTTAGAAACGTCTTAAGGAACAAGATTCTGTCTGTCTGCAGCTGTGTAGATTATCTTAACTTGCTTAATTGCCTCACTCAGCTTCCCAGTCACATCTTTTTATCTTCCAGGTGATTCTAAGCACTGTAAGAAGTCCGAAGATATGGTAAAAGCCATGGAGCAGAAAGAAGCACTGATACAAAACTAGATTTGCTATTTCTTAAAAGCTTCTGATATTTCAGGCAGGACAGGTAATTTGGTAATTTCTTACTTATAATTGGGAGAGTTTTATACCATAAAGGCTCATTCAGTGCTATTATTAACCTCTTTGTTCTATCCCAGTTGTGGTTTTATTAGGAAACAAGGGGACACAGTATATCCCACTTTCTATGGGGTACAAAACCCATTCAATATAAAGAAGGGGAAAAACAGTACTTTTACCTCTGAATCCTTAATGTCAGACTTAATGATCATGCAAGAAACCATCCTCAATTCAAATAAATTGAATACTGGAAGCAGTAATATCAAAAATTTATTTTTTATGAATTTTCATTTGACCTCTCTTGCAGGAGAAGAAAACTCTAGCTGGTCCTACCTCATGCTCTCAGAGGCTGTTATCTGTCAACTTGTTCTTGGATCATCCTGTTTCTGTGGACAGTGATTGGACAAAATGTTCAAAAGTGTAAAATGTAAAACCCTGAGCTGGTAACTCAAGGCATTTAACAACTTGCAAGATTTCAGTTGTATTTGTTGTTGCTATTTCCTCTTCTATTCTGCTTTCTTAAATTAGCCAAAATAATTTTTACAGCCAAAGTTGGACCTTGCTTTGTTGCATTACTGACACCAGACATTTCCAGTTAACCACGAGACATGTGAAAACATGACATTTGTCATCTGCCTGGGATTGCTATTACATATCACTGCTGCTGGCATCCAATGAAAATGGAAAGTCAAAATGAAATGTGTTTCTAGGTACTTGTTCATGCAATCATACTGCATGCAACATAAAAGTCCTACTTGTTAATTTCCTTAAAATATCTGGAAATAAATAAACTGTACAGAGAAGTTGTAGACTTACACTGACCTGCCTGCATAGATGATGTTTCCTTCCCACTGTGGTGGCTGCCATATGGACAGAACTGGTGTTGAACAAAATAAGCATTTGAAATATCTCTTTAAAATTAATTAATAGCATCCAGTGTTAAAGATTAAAACATTTGGAGTCCTCTAGTATTTTGGAAGACATCAGCAGTGGTGCTTCTTGTACGATAAGGTGGAAGAGACAGCAACAGGAGTACATGAAAATTGCTTCACTTCAGCAAAATATTGTGTTGCCTCTCAGAGAGAATTGCAAGGTGACAGGGAGGCCTTATATTGTGGTTTATCTCAAATGCAAAGCTGACAACACCATCCTGCAAAGCCTTTGCTAGCATTTGTTTCTTTCTGCGGGGTAGCAATAACAGCACTCAGGCAGTTACCTCTGCAAGAAGCCTCAGAACGAGCCCTCCAGCCCAAACTGTGCCCAGAAAGAAACTCCATTCTCATCTCCACTCCCCTCAAGCTGCATGTGGCCCCTCCTGACTTATCTGGGTGTCCTGGGTGGCTGCAATCAACCTCAATTCCCTCTGCTGGAACCTGCCAGGAAACTTCCAGGCTCCCCTACAAGTTGTAGGCACTCGGCTGGCTCGGGCTGCTGCACTCCCAGCTCCCCTTCTGGACCCTGCAGTTATTACCTCACTGACTAAAAAGTCTTTACAATCAGCTATGGTCCACTCTGAAGGGGACTCATGGGGCCGTGGCACTCTCCTCTGTGCTGAGGGTGAAGGAGACCTACGTTCATCTGCTGCTTCAGGGATCTGACCAGAGCTCAACAGGCATCAGGAGGAGCCTCAACCAGGGCAGGCTCCGTCCTGGTTGAAGAAGGAACTGTAAAACAACAGCCTAGGCTGAGGGACCCTTCCACGTCCATACCTGTTGACTGTCTCTTTTCTGACAGCGGAGCAATCAAAATTGAGCTGGGAACAGTGTAAGCTCCGAGCCGTGGGATAAGAGCATGCCAAAAGGTGGAATTCCTGTCATTGAATTTGTAAGCCATATGCGTGCTATGCATAAGTAGTATGCATAGTTTTAACTTAAGAAATGTTTGTGCATATAGGATGTAAAAAATGCATTTAACTTGTTTTGTGTTTCCGGTCCAGGGCTTGTATTTAGCATGGACAAATTTCTGTACAGTGAAGTTAATGAATGAAATGTTAACAAATGAAATTGTATCATATATGTTATAATGCAATCAATATTTTTTGCTAAGAGTTAAGAATTTATATATTCTCTGCTAGTGTTTGAGCAAATCATTAGTAGCCTGGACCACTCTGTGCACCTTTGCATCCTTTTTGGGAATGTTAGACTCTTTTTTTCCTTTGTAATAAAATCTAAACCATCTTATTGCTTCTTATTTTCCTTAAGACAAGAGAAGAAACATAATGGTCATATCAGACTGGGTTTTAATTGTAAGTTACCATATGCTGAGGCAGTGGAAAATCTTTTTGACTAAGATCTGAGAACTTGGGACCTTATTTCAATAAACTGAGCTTCTACAGTTCCCACTAAATTTGAAAAGAACAAAAGACAACTGCTGTCTTTAAAAACTAGGCCAGTTTAGGTATTTTCTTGTTACTGACTGTTTTTTAACATTGTAATTTTTGTTTCACTGAGACTGAAAGTCCTGAACAATTAGAATTTGATCTCTATATTGTATTTTCAATTCCAGATTTTTACCATAGTTGAACTTGACCTTTTTTTTTGTTTCTGTATTTCTATCTCAACATGACTTATTACTCTGCAAAAATTTTCACCTGGAAATGCAAGCAGATCATGTAACAGGTTCTGCAGAGAACTTGGAGCATCCTGTGGGGCTCTCAGTGTACTCTTGTTATAGTGGGGCCCAAGATCTCCCACTGTAGAAAATAGAAGGAACTCCTGCTCTCACAGGAAGCACTCATTGCCTGCAGAAATCATTCATTAATTTGGAAGAGTGATTTTTGTATAAATAATCCTATTTGCTCATTTGCATTCAGTTTTAATCACTGTGGTAGATGTTCTTGAAATACAAAAGGAGTCCTTAGATTTTTGTTATTGACAGCTGATTTTCTTTCTTCCTTCCTTTATTCTTAGCAAGTTTTTACCTGGACATGACCCAAAGCTTGGTGTGTTGTTTGGATGAGGAGAAATTTTCTTTGGTGGAGAAGACTGATACAGCCAACGTGTTAGTTAAGGCTTTGACTCTGGGTGAAATTTGTGTTTGGATGGCAGAAAGGCCTCTTGGGAGAACCTCTCTCTGAGCAGTAGTTTATCTCTGAAACCTCTAAGGCTGCGCTACCAAAACACTGCATGGGGCCATAAGAAATGGTGTTTGTATATGCATCTCTGCCACAGCATTATGGGCATGTACCCTGCATTAAGCACACTGAGGAGCTGCAGCTACAGATGAGCCCTCGAGAGTTTTATTTTGTATTTTTATCTTGAGATAACTGACAGATATATTATGTAATACTGTTATGGATTATGATCTAGCCAGTATTTTTTTTATTTAATTTTCAACAAGGCAGTCTACAACTGTGTGTTTTTATTCTGCTGTATATGTCCATATTTCCTATGATGATCTTCCCAAATAAATTTGATTTGAGGGCAAGGATTGTGAAGCTCCTGAGTGTTCATTCCAAATTTGCTTTCCTGAAGCATGTTGGCTTTTTTGCGTATGGTTGTCTTTGAGAAGAGACAGGAGTATATATGGTTGTTTCCAACCTTTCCACCCACTTGGGACTCCACACTTTCCTCATAACTCTATCAGTTTGCCATACAAACTTGCATCCTCATAGCATGCTTGAAAATTTTGAGTCTTTCCCTCTTAGCCTTGATGTCTAAAATAGCCCTCACATGAAGGAAAACATAACCAATTGAACATTTTTTACACAAAAAACCCCCTTGCTGTGGGTTGAAATTGAAGGAACCACTGGGACTTCATGTTAACAACAGTTCTTCAGGAAAGGTATGACTTTCAGAGACTCCTCCATGACCTGGTGTAAATTTTATAATCCAAGTTGAGAGTAACTGGGATCAAACAGGGTCCCTTCCTACTCAAATTGGAAATAAATGGAAATAATCCCATTGACTCAAACGTGTATCAAATCCTAACTAGGTACATGATGGAAATAAATCAAGACTTTATACCACATTCTTTGCAGTTACTTTTTCCAGGTACTATCTCAGCTACATGTACAAAGGACTTTCTTCTGTCGTAGAGATGCCAGAACTCAAACAAGCCACTACTGTGACCCAAATAACTTCAAATTAACCAATCGAGATCACTAGTGGTAAGTGCCTAAAATGTATATTTTTAACAGACTATACAATTATTACATGAGAAAGAGGAAAGTGTAAGTATGACTAAAACTGTTCAACAGCAGCTTGAAGAGAATTATGTGTATAGTAGTTTAGAAAAGATTTTTCTGAGAGGGAAGCACATCCCTTTAAATATTTTTTCCAAAAATCACATCCTTGAAAAATGGTATGGAAAAAAGAGTGGAAATGGCGTTTAATACTATGAGTAAAAGAAAGTGTCCTCTGTCAAACACTATGTCAACATTAGGCTATTTCCCTGGAATAATTTTACTTTCCTGGTCATTTAAGTATTTAATGCGTCTCCAGAGACTCCTTTTCCATGTCCCAGGGCAAACGTTCAGAAGTTTTATCAAACTCTGTATGTCTAAGTATACCCCTGAGAACAAAGAAGCAAGTCATAACCACGGAGTTATAAATGGGAAAAATCTCTTAATAAATAATGGGATTTTAACTGTTTTGGGCTTTGCTGCAAAATACTCACTTTGTACTTATGCAAGTCTTTTCTTTATAGCCTTTGTGGGGAGAAATTTATGAGAACTTTACATTATCTGGGATTGGACAGATAATAGCTTAACCAAATAAGCTTTTCTGACAGATTGCATAGTATATGAACTTTGAAGCCGATGAGTTTTGTGCATTTGCAACATCCTGTATAGGTCATTATTACAAACATGAAGTAATATAAAGTCATACCTAACTAAGGTGGTCAAAATCAAAATGGTAGGTACAATCTTGGCTTTGAGATGGAATGGTTAAGCAGAATAGATGTTTTTTTTCTTTTTTATTTGGACTGTAGTTATAAAGCTGTCTCATCACCATATAGGACCTAATGGTGGTGCACCTACAAACAACACTCCTGAATCTCCTAAAAGGACTTTGGGACTTGCATAATAATACCATGAACAAACATCAAGTATCATGAAAGTATTTGCTAATTATTTTTATAAAGCCTGATGTGAGTATCTCAATCCAAATTCACTGAGCCAAAGGGTCAAATTCACCTATGGTGCATTTCCATGAAAGCCAGGAGAGATCATGTCATTATTGGTTGTCTCTTGCTTTCTCTGTATTCAGCTGGTTTACTGGTTGTTTTCTGCAGTGGAGAATACTCTGGGGGTCTAATACAAAGTGGGGGTCTGTACAAAGTGCTACTCAACTTTAGGCCATCTTAAATTCTTTTATTGAAATTGTGCTTCCATTTTTTTGAGATTGCTTAGCTTTGAGAGACAGCTGTATTTTTCTAACCAGTCAGAAATGAACACTTAATTTTTTTGTTTGGGGTACTTCAGTAGTTCACAGTTGAAATTATTGGCAGCATATTTGTGCCAGACATTTAATACGATGCACAATGTATCTTTATTTTAGCATTCCCACCTGGGAAAGTCCCCTGTTCTGGTAGGCACAAGGTGGTCTGGGGTAGGGCAGAACTGTGGCTGCAGCCAGAATAGTTCTAGAGGATATGTGTGTGTTTTCAAGTAAACAGTAGGTACAGGAACATGGCTACTGATTTGATATTTCCAGTAAAATTAGAGAATAAAAATGTCATGAGCAATTTAAATATTATTTATAATTGACCTTCATGTCTGTTTTTAATATTCAATCTGCTGAGTGTTTAAAAAAGCAATTAAAAGTCCCATATAATGTTAGAACCCTTGATAAATGTAATAAACAAATGACATATTCAAAAGAGAGAATCTATGTCCCATTAGGAGAGAAAAAGAAAGATGAGAGCAACATATGGCAGTATAATTAGCATGATTAGGGAAGCACATCAACAGAATTTATGCTGCAGGGAAAATGTAATAAGAAACCAACACACTTTCCTCACTGCCTTGAAAACTGCAAATATCACTCTCTGAAAAGGAGGAGATGCAGAAAGGCTCCCTGGCATTTAAAGCTGTAACTTTTGTTCTTCTGTCATTATTAAAGATGCACACAGCCATCTGTAAACCATTTGTTTTTTGCAGAGTTCACATTGTCCTATTGCTTTGATTAATAAGGAGCAATATTACACCTCAGCTGCTTTTCAGAAAGATGCTATTTTGGAAACCTAATTAATACTCATTCCACAGTTAGCTTGAGATGTTCGTTAGTGCCAGATACTGAGTTCTTATTTGTTTCTCATTATGTGGAGAGTATTGCTGCTCAATGCCAACGTTTTTGTTTTGCATTTTGGAATAACCTTTCGACACTCCTGCTTCCCACAGCCCTCCCTTCAGAAGAGCTAATAACACCTGCCATCGTTATTTTCACATGCCTGTTAATGCTTGTTGAAGACATTGTGGGCTGTTTACATGGATAGACTATCCTGATGCACAGCAAATATTCCTGCCATTTTCTGAACAGTTGGGCCAAAGAGAGAAGCAATGCAAATAAAATCTCAGCTTACCACTAAGGGTCAGTATATACTAGGCAAAGGAATCATCACAAAATTGAAAGAATATGGTTGGCTTAACAGTATTAAAAAAAAAATAAAAAATTCTGCCCTAAGAAACTCAGATTATTTAATAAATAAAACAAAACAAAACATCTATAGCAAAATATAGACACTGAACTGGTATAAACTCCATCAGCCCACTTTGATGTAACTGAAGATTGGTGGCAGTGGCCTGAGGCTTAGTAGAGGGTGCAAAATACCTTGCTTGAGATTTGCTCAAGGTGCTGCCATCCTCACGGGAGGATAAAGGAGAGAATATGGCAAAGTGTAGGAGACATTTAACGTCCCCTTTGTTGCCAAGTATAATGCTATGTATGAAAAAGTTAAATGTAATTGAACATGTCAGAAATCATCAGAACAACGGAGGCTCTTTCTGGAGCTCACCATTGCACTGATCTGCTAGAGAGAAAAAAAAGAAAGAAAACAGAAAAGATCATCTGTGGGCCTGAACAGCAACACGGACACAATAGGAGAGGAAGGGGAGGTGTTTTGAGGGACAGCGTGTTTTAAATATGCCCTTACGCTCTCCCCACAGGGTTAGTGGACCGACAAGGCCTTATGTACTTCAGGAATAAGGTTCCTCATGAGAAACCATATGTCTCAAGAGAGAAAGAATGACGAGGGGAGCCCTGCACTGAGCTAGGGACATCTATTTGTGCAGTGCCAGCTACTAGGCTTGTACAAAAGCAAACCGGCAGGAGCCCTGCTTAGGTCCTTCCCCAACCAGCCACAGCACTGCAGACTACCCAGGCCAGCTCTGGAGAGAACTGTGACTGCCACTCAGCACTTCTTCTTCTGGACTAAAATGAATGCACTTCCTTTTAAAGAGCAAAAGCCTTCACTGGTCTGACCCCCAGTATTGTATTCTGTTAGAGGAACTGCAGATGAACTGACTGCCTGGACCCTGGACACTGTGGGAACGCCTGGCCCAGGCACAGAACCTCTGCTTTCAACACTGTCTCAGAGTCAGAACAGTAGTGTTGGCTGTGAAAATTTTGGTTAAATAACACCAGCAATGCAAGAACTAACAGTGATTTTTCAGTTTACATTACTGGGGGGAAATAGTGACATTATGAGAAGATACTGGGTAAATCCTTGAAGACTTCAACAGAATTTATAGAAATATTTTAAAAAACCCTCCAAACAACAACAAAAAAAGCCCCCCCAAAAAAAACCCAAACCAAAACAAAACAAAGGAGGCAAGAAATTTAGTAACTAAACTGATAGCAGAACAATAGAAGCTTTCCTGTGCACTACACATTTTATTTTCCTAAAGGAAAGTATGTTGTTGGCCAAAACCTGGGGCCTTCCTCAAAAAAAATTGCTTTGACTTTAGTGGAAATTGTACTTTAGAAAGGAGTTTTAAATCTTGGATCTTAATGTCTATTTAAGTATTATCTGTTTTTGCACCTGGAGATTAAACAACATATACCATCCTGAAAGTTAAATGGTGGAATTTTTCCGAATAACTTATTAGCACAATGTCTCAATAAATCTCTCTGGAGGGAAGAACCTGTTGTGGAATAACAAGAGTAGCATAAGAAACAAGTCTGTAAAATGCAATAACAAAACGCCTTTAAACCACTGAACATTAATGAGTTGAGGGATGTCAGAAACAGACTGAGATCAGTCTGAGGAAACAGCTTCCTTTCAATTCTGCAATTAACATTTCCTGCAATACCTTGAAAGCCAGAACAGCAGCAAACATACCACAGCATGGAAAGGCAATAGATTTAAGAACATGGATGCGGAAAGGGGAAGGGGAGAAAGACCTGCAGGAGCAGGAGGAAACAGAAGGAGAAGGGGAAAAAGATACAAATCAGTTTCTAGTTAAGAAAGAACTATGTTTGTTACTTGCCTGAGAAGCCTTTTTCTTCTTTCTTTCTCCATCAGCCTGTTTGTGGAAAACGAACTGATACAACTCATTAATAAAAATCTTGCTTCTATCAAACCTGTAGGACTTCCCAGCTGGAGCAGGTATTGTGAGAGGAAGCAGCCCAACCAGGGAGCATGCCATTGCAGTTTTTCCTTAGGATGTTTTCATTTTGTTGGCATTTTCTTTGATACACTTTGTGTTCACTAACTTTTTGTCTACTTTCTCAATGCCCTGTTGATTTGTCTACACTACACCAGAAGATGACATTAATGGATTTTTGTGTTTCTTTTAATCCATGCTTTTTGGTGACATAAACACATTGGATAATGATGGACCATGGACACAAAGAAATCTACGTCATGAAGTGCACCTGTGAGGAGCTCACCATGCTGTGAGACCAGCAGAGCTTTCAGTTGTGCACCAAAGCATACAGGAGGCTTTCCACCTAAGGCTGCAGTTCTTAAATGTCAGCAGCTGTACCAAAACCCAGCAAAGATCTAGTTTAGTGAAGAGACTGCCTTTCCTGACCATCCTATCTGAGTGCCCCACACCCAGGCAGTTCTGTCACAGGGCTCACTGTCAATACACTGCAGCATTTCAGCTCTGCTTCATGAAAAGCACTTGTTCTGTGGGCTCTGTTATTTTACTTTCTTTCCACTTGCAGTATGCCTCACATGTGGAAGATCAAACAGAATTTCTGTTCTAAGCTAAAAATGGCTGATTTATAAAGAATATGGGCATCTTGACTTTGTCTTTCAGGTGAGGTCCCACAAGCAAATGATGTCAGGGTGGATCCATAGTAAAATCTCTGCAGCAATTCTTGTCCCTTTGCTGGAAAGGATGAGTCTGTTTGTATACTCAGACATGCTTCTTGCATAAATGTCAGTGAATAAAGAGAGAAAGAAACGGGCTTTTAACATGATAAAACAAAAGCGGAATATTCAGAGATGAATCTAAATATTGGCATGTCTGGCACTTACCAGACCATGATGCTTCATCTAGATTACAGCTGTAAAACAGAATGGTTGTCCTCTCATTGCTGCAGTTACAATCCTGGAAGCACTCAAATCCAATTCAAACTAAATCTGGGTGGGTTTGTTCCTTATTATTTATAAAGCATAATCATAATCAGGTCCAATGGTCGTCCTGAAACAGGGTATTCAGTGATGAATTCTCCAAGCTCTTATGAGTTGTTTTGTGTGTTGCCTTTGAAATGTTGAGATTCCAGTGTTCAGTACCTTTTCCTGGTGCCAACTGTTATAAATCATGTGCATGTTTTCATTTGCCCAAGGTCCTAGACAGGTCTCATCTGAAGCCTGTGGGTACTAACAACCAGCAAAAAGCCGTTAATATCCAAAGTGCTTTATTAGCTAGCAACACAGAGAGATGGTGTGAGGTTAAACCCCGATGACTGATTCATGACTTGGGAGTGTTGTGGCAAAGAGCAATTATGTGAAGAGCCTGGTGCTGTGCAAAGCAAAGCCATGGCAAAACTGGGACTGGAGCCCAGCTCTTGCTGCCATTGCAGTTCTAACTTGGGGTCATTCAAACAGTTTCTGAAGGGTTATTTCCATCTTTTTGTTGTTTGAGACATAAAAAGCTCTCAGTCCTCTAAGTCCCATAGCTGCTTCTGTATAACTGAAGAGTCCTTCTTTTAGTCCTTCTTGCATACCCGTGCTGGGCTGGAGTCATGCAGTCATGCAGTGTTTCTGCAGAAAATGGAAGCAAAGACGACAGACACAGAGATGGAGGGAAAAAGATGGCTCTCAAATATAAAGAAACACTTGTTGATAGATCTTGTTCTCAGCAGGTCTTCGCGGAAGACCTCAGATTGAGGGTGAAATCACCATCCAAGGCATAGACAAAAGGCTCTGTATTTTCATTCATACACTACTTTTTTTTTTTTTTTTTACTAGTTTAACCCTTTAGAAAAGACTTTAAGCATGGAAAAGTTAAACTGAGTGTGAAACTTTGTATCAAAAGGAAACAGTTAATGCAAAATGACAGTATATTCATTTAAAAATTTGCCATTGATAAAAAATTGAAATAATCTGTTAAATGTGACTTTGAAGAAACCTGGTTGTCCTTCTCTACCTTATTTCATTTTATGCCATAGAATTTGCATGGTCTAACAAATGGAAAGGTTGATATGAACCATGCCAGACTTCAACCAAAAACCTAGGGCTCAGGCACAAGTTAAAGTTCTGCAGCTTGATATGCTGTCCCTTGCTGACTGAAACTGTGATGAACCTGGGGCAGAGGAGGCTGTGCCTGCATTCACTGCAGGTGATGAAGGTGCATATTGGCATTCTCATGGCTCAGTTGGTGTGTGGGACCCTGCTCACAGGTCCCACATGCCTGTGTTACTGTGGCTTCCGAACCGAAACCTTTTCTACTGCCTCCAGGTAACAAGGATCTCATGGAAAGAGAAATCATTTTGGCTTCCGTGCCTAGGCAGCCTCAGACCAAAAGCAAGACAAGTACTTTATGCATCTCATATCCAGGGAACATAGGGAAGAGTGCATCCTTCTAGGGACAAAGAGTCACCTCTGCTTACTTTGTTTACTGGTTTCTATTGCTGCAGGTAACTCTACCAATGCCGGTAAAAACTGCCCTTAACTGAAAGAGTCATTTTATGTGAACATTTGTCTATGCACTAGAGAAACCCTCTGTACAACAGTCAGTCTTGTCTAAATTAATGTATTATTTATTCTCAACTTTTTAAATCGGTTTTATTTACAACAAGACTTAGCGTACAGCTCACACGCAGTAGTTAAGCTCTGGCAGTTCAGACGTCAGGTAGCTAACACATTTGCAAATTACATTTCTAAGTCATAGAAAATGAAAGAAAAATGACTTTAAAATAACTGTTTTATCTTCGGGTATAGTGGCCACAGGACACGCTCGCGGGTGTCTGTGGAACCCGTCCGAGGGCCCTCCCAGGGCGCCCAGTGCCGCCGGCACACTGCGCAGCGGTGCAGGGACACAGCAGTGGCAGAGGGTCTGGCGCACACACGGCCCCGCAGGTCAGGGACTGTGCCGGGGCTGGGGACAGCTCCACCCTGGCTAATGGCCCCACTCCTCTTCCCTTTCGCCAACTCC
Source organism: Xenops minutus (assembly GCA_035221455.1). Classification (NCBI taxonomy): domain Eukaryota; kingdom Metazoa; phylum Chordata; class Aves; order Passeriformes; family Furnariidae; genus Xenops; species Xenops minutus. Next base: position 24,202,477 of record JAWWEE010000162.1, on the reverse strand, counting down.
CTCCTCTTCTTCTGGGAACACTGAATCACTCTGACTCTTCAGGTGCTTAATCCCTGAAAATAGAAAAATCATGGTTAAAGTTGTATTTGCTGGCATCAGGTTTTTTGTTGTTGTTTGGTTTTTGTTAGTTTGTGGGTGGTGGGGGTTTTTTGTGTGTTGTTTTTTTTTTTTTTTTTTTTTTTTTTTGGTGAAGGAACAAAAAAAAACAAAAACAAAAAAATAGAAGGTTAAAATCCCAAAA
>JAWWEE010000162.1:24123689-24202226 GCA_035221455.1 Xenops minutus | reverse complement strand
AGTTTTTTTGTTTTTGTTTGTTTTTTTTTTTTTTGGGGGGGGTGGGGTTTTTTTTTGTTTTTTTTTTTTTTTTTTTTTTTTGTGAAGGAAGAAACAAACAGAAAACCAAAATAATAGCAGGTTCAATGCCCATACTGACTGTTGTTTTTGCAAACTTCTTAGTTCAACTAATACTGTGGTGCATTTCCAACAGAAAGGTTCTCTTCCTCGAATATAGGTTCAGAAGAGTATTTGCTTCTCTTTCCTCAGCTGTAACCCTTGATCAGATTAGCGTTGCCCACCTCAAGCAAGTGAAAAGTTTTCAAAGCTCAGACTAGATACATGGGAATTACTCTAGCAGAAGAGGTGCACCAGAGGTGTTCTCCAGCGTGCATCCCCACAGCCTGCCCACCACCTGCAGAGCTGTCCTGATGCAAAGACAGCACTGCACCTGACAGGAGACTGCTAGCACCAAAGCCATGACAAGATTGCATCATTTCTTAGATGGAGAATATGTTCTTTTGACCTCCAAATGCCACGAGGGACTGGAGGAAAAGGATAATAACTATGACAGGATATTTGGAAGTTCAGATTTGAGGAAAGTTCTGAAGTACCTACTGCTGGCTGGTTTCAGCCAACAAGTGAAGTGGGGCTTTATGAAAATTAATCAAATTACAGAGTTACTTTCTCTGTCCCATGTTCAGTACAAGCAAGCAGGCCACAAGGAATGGGCCTAATCCCATCTTCTCAGCTCTTCCTTGGTGTGATAGAAGAATTTGAGAAGGAAAAGGAGGCAGCATCAAACTAAAAAGATGACAGAGATGAGATATCAGTGGTAAATGGTTGTTATTTTCAAAAAATGTAAACAACAAATGCACAAGATTATTTTCTGGGTCTCCTAGTTTTTGAAAAACAAAGTAGAAACATAACTGCTAGTCAAAAATGTGTGATTTCAACAAAATGTAAGCCTGAATTAGGTTTTCTTGTGTCATTACTGTCATAACATAAAAACATGTTTTGTTTCATTAAAGATCATACATAGTTCTAGTCACCATTTCTAATTGTCAGGAAAAGAGGCTTCCCTTTGGCATCACTTCCTGTCTGTGATGAGGAGAAATTACATCCCAGTTGCTTTAGATAAGCACTGCTAGACAATCAAACTCTCCACTGTGTACCCTATAAGTCATAGCACTTGTAGGGGCACAGTTTACAAAAAGGGGTGCACCCTTTGGGGATACTGGCCAAGATCCAGACTACTTCTCATTGAGAGTAAGGGGAGTTGATGATGGTGTATGCTCAAGAGTTGTGGTGCCAGTGTCACTTAATCTGGAGGTTCCTGCACTTCACTGTCCACACCACTCCAAAATATGGGATAGATTTTTTTCCATTTACATCCCTTGAAAAATATTTCAACATACATTAATCTGGTTCAAGGAACCTACAAGTAGCTGAAAATGGTATCTTACAGGGAGTTGTACAACAACCAGCTTCACTTCTAACAGGAGCCCATCACCCCATGCTGGGGTCTGGGTTCCTCTCTCTTTTTTCCCCACACAAATGACTGTACATGGTTCCCTGGGAAGTTGTTGTTCAAAAGTAAAACAAGCGAATTCATTAATGCTCCCAAGCCACAGTTCTCATAAATGTGCCCTGCAATAATCAAACCACTTCCAATTACGTAACTGTGATACACGAAAAAACCACTAAGGTGCTCAGCTACCACCAAGCCCTTAGCACCACCTCTTTAGTAATGCCCTTTAGTAAGACAAACACTTTTAATATGATTTTACCTAACCATAGGTTAATGGACGTTTGTTTCCAAATTATACTGTGTTTGTAAGGCAAATTTATCCCCTGTTGTTTCCTCTGCACTTACAGAGCCATTTCTTGCACAGTTCACGGTACCCATATGACAGTTACTCTTCAGTACTTCAGACAGGAATTGCTAGAAGACAGAGTGCATCATTTTTTTGTGAGTTTTTCAAAGTTGAGAAAGGGAAAGTTAGGGACAGAAAAGAAGGCATATGATATACAGTTACTATGATGAAGCTTCTTGGAACAGTATTTTTTGTAGAAGTGAAGACTTTCCATTCTGTGGTTTAATTGCAGTATTAAATATGAAAAATGTAGTAAATGGAAAGAAATAACATCAATGAGCATTGGCCATTGATTTTCACACAGCAAATAGCTATCTGCATCCTTCCTTCAGCTCTGCCAGTCATTCTGACATTCTGACTCTGACATTCCAGTGTCTGGTTCCCGATCCCCTCTGCACCTGGCTCAGCCACTGCCCCACAATGTCACACCTCGGATGGGGCTCTGCCCTTCACCTGGGAGGTCTGACAGCAAAAACCCCCTGCCAGATGAAACACTGCCCCTTCTAACCAATCTCTGGCAACCATTTCATACGCACATCGTGTTCAAACTCACCCTTATCCTGCTTTTAAACAAAGCCTGTCTGAACACTATCAAAGCCAGCAGGACAAGATTAGTTTTTGCTCAAAGGTCTTACATTTCAGAGCCTGTAATTTAATCCCATTAATAAACAAACTCATAATTCCAAGTCATATTCAGAAGCCATGCATTAATATAATTTGAACTAGTAATTCTTTTTAGATGAAGTCACTGCCTCAAATCATATTTCTAGATTTCTAGATACTTATAAATTATGAGTGCAAATGGGACAACTTTCTGGCATTTTTGTAGTCACATAATAACATCCACGCTGTTTCATCAACAGCTGTCTTTTTGCTTCTCTCCATCTGACCAAAGCACCAGATTAGAAGGCTAAGCAGTGTCACAAGACATGAAATAACTAAGTGTTCCTGAATTAAGTGTCTCCTGGAAAAAAAATTTAAAAATATTCAAGTAATTAAGGCAGCTCCCTATCCTATTTAACACTTCTTCCTTCACCCTGCTTCACTGCCCAAGGAAGAGTGTTGACATTTACCAAACTCAGGATTGAAGTCTGGTTGGCAGCTTGAATTCCCTGAAGTTTGAAGGGTATTTAGTTTTATGATTTGGAGTTGATCCTCTCTCTATCAAAAACACATTTCCAGATTTTCAGGAAGCAGTTAAAGGCAAAGCTGAGCCACAGACAAAACAGGCTGATTTTCAGCAATTCAGAAGTTGAATCACTTTGAAATTATCAGGCAAACAAACCTGGCCAAAGAGGATAATAGCCAAATAAAAATGTCTATTTTATGCCAATGCTAAATGAATTATGTTCTGGTTCCCTCAGCAAAAATGAGAATATCAAAAGAAACATCATATATTCACACAACTAAACGGGAAAAAAAGACTATTCTTTTTAATGATGCATTTTGTTTTGCATTTATCAGCCAAATATGTTTTGACTTCTCTGATATGTCTCATAATTTTTTTCTGAACTGAAAAGAATCCTTGATTTAAAAACCCCAATGAAACAAACAGACTCCTCAAAATACCCCCAAACAAAAACAGGGAGAAAAAAAACAAACAAAACCAAACAAAACAAAAAACCCCAAACAAACAAAAAACCAACCAAACTAATGTCATTAAAATCAGCATCCACCACAGGTCTTTGGCTGAGCTGGATGCAGTGGAAGGTGGCTGTGAAGGTGACAGAGCCCCAAAGAGCTGTCAGGTCTTCCAGGGCAGTCTCCTCCAGACACAGGGATGGCCCGTTCTGGTACAGGATAACAAATAGCTGTGTCAGATCAGGGGCAACTTCAGGGCACCTAACAGCAGCCTGCCTGTACCAAGGAAAGTCACCCAGAAATAGAGATCTCCAGTCATGAATTTTAAGAGAGTATATTCTGACTGGATATAAGGAAGAAATTCTTTCAGTGAGTGTTTTTAAGCACTGATGTGGTTTCCCAGTGAAAATGTGAGGTCTCTTTCCAAGGAGGTTTTCAGTACTACTGAACCATGCAAAGCCTTGAACAACCTCTTGAAAGTTGGTGCTGATTCTGCTTTATGCTACAGGTTGAACTATGGGCTTTCCTAAGGTTTCTTGCAACCTAAATGAATATATTGTTTTATGAAATCAAAGCTCAGTAAATCTATCTTATGGTTTATAATAGTGTCTTAACATTAACAGTGTGATTGAAGGCTACATTTTGACCCAGTTGGGAGCTTCAAATTATTCCTTTCTCTGGAAAAGTGATGAAGTGTCTAATTGCACCAGTCAGATGGATTTCAGGAGCAAGGTTTCTCTTCACTCCTTAAAACCATGGGACCAGACTGAATCAGTATTTCTGTACCGATTTTGGAAAACATACAAACTCATAATTAGGTTATGTAGTCCATTGTGATCTATATATATGATATATGAACTACATATTGTTCCCAAACACAAGGGATGAATGTAATGGGATTAAGGAGATGCATCAGATTAAATGCTAGTGTATTTCCAAAATCAGGGAACATGGAGCATCTCTTGCATGTGACAGATACACCTTTGAGACAAAATCTCACATAGAAAACACACCCCAGTCCTTGCCCACTTCACAGCAATGTAACAGAAAAAGTGTCATTTCCTGAGAGGGAGGCATAGCAGCCAGCTGCCCTGTGGAGCAAGTCCTGGCACACCACTGCCTGCTGCTGAAATGGCTCATCTGCCCTCTGGGGCTTCCCTCAGGGGCAAGTCATGGTCTCAGTCACTCACTGCTGGTGTGTGCTGCCTGAGGATGCTGACTACCACCGCAGCTAAAACAATATGCTCGCTGGCTACAGATGTAACAGACTAAAAAAAAAAAAATTCCTGTAGTAATAAAGCCAAAGCCTATGCATTCTGTCTCAAAAGAAATCTCTTTCTTGCTCAGCTAGGCATCTGCACAGTGCAAATAACACAGAATCTTAACACTACACAAGATGTTTTGGCAGATGTTTCCAGAAGCACCCAGTGTTCCACATTACTGAATATGCTCCCTTCTGCTGGCCACTGCCAGTGGGAGAGTCCCAAGCCTGTCCCTGAAATCGGTGCTGCAGTCTGGCTCGGACAGACACAGCTCAGCCTCGGCCCCAGGAGCACCTCACTGTGAAAAGCATGAAATGTTTCCTTCTCTTACCACCTCTGGCAGAAGCTGAGGACCATCAGAGCCCACAGGAGCAGCCGTCTGGCAGAAACCTTTGACAGGAGCTGAGTAATTATGAAACAATTTTCCTCTCTGTGATTTTCTTCAATTCAACCAAATACGACTTAATCAGCCTCCATTCTCAGTGTTTTCTGCTTCATAAAAGTTTAGAAAAAGTAGTTTTAGTCATCTCAAAATGTTGTCAGGTGCATGCAAACTACGCTGCCAAATTGATTTAAATAGAAGAAATACATGTCTTGTCTTCCCTCTGTCCCACTTGGAGAAGGTATCAGAAATACAGTTGTCATCACTGGTCATGGGGGAAACTAAAAACTTACTGCCTGCACACACACAGCCCAGGCATTTGATTTTCTTGATCAAAAATTCAGTTGTTTGGTTGGAAAAAATTTAAACCCTACTATATAATTCTGTTTTGTTTTGACCAGCTGAAATACAGAAGGACATATATTCTTGCAAGAGTAGGACAGGAAATGAGTAAGAAAAATGTTACAATTTCCCAAAAACCTATTTTGAGCTTTCTCTCGTTTTCTCTTTGCATAAATGACCTGTTATCTATCTCACTCATCTGTACAATCAGCTCCCGAAACCTTTAATCTACTTTTACTTAATTGAGTGGTTTAGATAAGCTATACTTGCATACAAGTCATACTTCGGTGCTTAAGTTTTTGTTAGTAATGCTTAAACCCCATTAACCCTATCCTTAACCCTGCTTGCTTCCCCAGCTGTCCAACTCTTCTTCTCCTTCCACCATTTGGCTCACCAAAAATGATGCTCACTGCTTCCACCTAATCACCCTTCCCCTTCCCAATCTCCACTTTCTTTGATCAAGTTGCCCTTGGACTGAGGCTGAAAGCCTTCTGGCAAAAGAACCTGCTTAGTAGTCTCTACCTTCATCCTTTCCAGCTTGTGGATGTCTTTGCCTCTGACACTTCTTTGCCCTGGTTCTTCTTCCACTGTTTTATTGCTTTTCCCCTTGCCATTCTCTGAGAGTCATATCTGCCTCTCTCCAGCCTCTGAGGAGAGGTGGCAGAGGCTTCAGGGTCTTTTCCACTCTTACAGGTACTCCCAATCTTCTACCATGTACTTCTCAAATACAAAAATACTAAACACCTTCATAAAGATTCTCATGGATAGAGTTTGTTACTTCTGTCCAAATTAAAACTCTTGAGTGCATCTTTGATGCAAGGTTGTGGAATTCTAAGATGTTATCTCAAAGTGCTTGAAATCAAGCTCTTTATCTGCAGGCATATATCCTAAGTGTTCATCTTGTATGAACAACACCATCATTTTTCTCCTGACACTTAGGCTTATGCATTTCTAAATACCAATCCTCTCTAGATCCTCATACCTAATGGCCATCCAAGTCTTGCACATTTTAGTGTGGACAACATGGTCTTTACTATTTATCCAGTAATTGAAACTCTCCTTATCCTGGGGTCTTCACTAGTACCACATCTCCTCCTCTAAGCTTTATAAACATAGCTTTGCTCCTGCCATTACTCTCCCCTCTGTGTTTCCTCCATTGATTCCCTCCAAGATATTTTAGATTAATGGTGGCTATTTATGCTTTCAAGGAAAATTAATTTTCTTCACATATTATGAGCATCATCTGCTCTCAAATCAGGAAATGATACAGCTTTGGTGCTCACATTGCTAGGCTTTTAAATTAGCGTTGTCATTCTCTCTCCTGCAGTTCTGAAGAGGTACAACTATCTACCTCCATGGCCGCTTCCAAATCCTCCTCAAAGTCCTCAACTGTAGAATTTCAAAAACACTCTAAGAACACTTTTATTGCCAGAATGCTGAGACAGAGTCTGCTGCATTCCTCCCTAACACCCTATGTGTTCCTGGGTTTGATTGCTACACCCTAGCTGGGAGTTCCCTGGTGCAAAAATCAGCTTCTGTTACATGTTTGAACAAGGCTTATGTGGCCTAAACCTAATCCCTGGGGTGGGTTCCTGGATGCTTCATTAACATTAGTATGACATGACAAGAATTGTGGCATACAGTAATTGGTGAAGGATTACTGAATATGAACTAAGAGCTAGATGATGACTGATATTTGCATGCAAACAGAAGATGCATTTTACATACTTTTCCTTATGTTTCTTAATTCCTGCCTAGAAGAATGACTTCAGTCTGACAACCTGGCAGCTCTTATTTTATCTGCTGATGCTTGTGGTCAATAATCACACCAGATGATCTGTGTCAGGTGGCTGCTCCTGTTTTCAAGCAGACCCAGCAACAGGAGCAGCAGCCCAACCTTGCTGAGAGGGATAGCCCTGGTGTGTCTAAAGGCAGGCACTCTCTTGGGTTGTCTCTGAGCTACCCACAGTTCAAAGAGCACAAAAAGTTATCTGTGACATAACAGGAATAAAACATACAGATCCAGAACTTGAAAATTTCCATGTGTGTAAGTGAGTGAACAGGAAAAACATGAGGGAGGGAAGACAAAAAAAAAGTAAATGGATGGGGAAAATTTTGCTTTATAGATGTTGGCAACTGTGAACAGTCTGTTTGATACAGCCTTTGGAAGCTTTCTAAAATCTGGGTTGTTTGTTGAGAAAGACTGAAAAATGGCACACTGTGGAACTGTCTCAAAGGACTCTGAATGGTACTCTTGCCCGTAAGTTTTTGTTAACCAAAGAGTCATTGAGGAGTAAAGCTAATCGCTTGAAGCCTGATAACCAACATGCAAAGGTCACTCTCACTCCTGTGGACAACTCTGAACACAGCCAAGTCTTTTTTTATTACACAGAGCTTGGTCCCACTCCTCCAGAAGTTAATGAGCTTTTCTCTTACTGTTTTTAAAGAAAGAAAAGTCAGCTTTAGTAACTGATCTTAAGTTCCAGTTATAAAGAAAAAAAAAAAAAACCCAGCTACTGTTTATTTACTATGAATGTATGTAAAATACTATCAATTACTGTTGTATGTGGCTTTCAAGTTTGAGATACGAGACAAAGTGACACAGACAAGAGGCGTACTAGATATTCTCAAATTCCTGCTTAGATTATCCAAGAAAAAGCAAAGCCAAGCTGTGACTCCGTCATTTACAGCTGACAGAGTCTTCAAAGGCCAGTAGACATGGTGGACCTGAGCAATGTGGAGCACCAGTGTGGCAGTTTAAGCTATGCTGACATTTTAGCCAGCAATCTATAAATCATTAAAACTTCCACATGTGTTACATTATTTTATACCTAAGTTCAGGCTGAGAAGGAGAAAAAAATTCTCATATGTGTTATGATTATGAGACCAAGACATTATTCAGCCCTGCAATTTCATCTACTGATTTGCTCTCTCTAATGTGCATGACTAAATCAAAACAAATTATCTGAAGCATTGGCAAGTATGATAGGTTTATGTAGGTCACATATCTGATCTGGAGCAGATCAAATCATCAGCATATTCAGCAGATCACCACGGCCCCATAGATGTTTGTGAACATTCACTCAGAAACCCAGCAACAAGGACTGAGTAATTTTCTAAATGTATGCTGGTTGCTACTAACTCTTCTCTTAGCTGCAGTCATACAATACTCAGTTGTCATGGTGAGCCTTTTAAATGACAAATGTTGAGGCTCATGCTACTTTCTCTCAGTCAAAAGACTCACTGTTAAACTATCACAATGAGGACTGTATGAGAGCAGCAAAAATCGTGTTGCAAATGTCTGGCTACTTTCCATTTTGTTCTCTCAGAGAGCACTTTCCACTCCATTTTTCCCCTCTCAGAAGTGGCTTGAAGCAGCACTGGCTCCTTAAGAGCAGCATGAAGGAGCTTCTTGAGCACAGAAGGGCTTTTGTTGGTCCTCCACAGGCTGGCCAGAACATGCACCAGAGAGAAAGGGTCAGCTTTGCTGTGGCTGAAGGGGCAGCATCTCCCACTTACAGTAGCCAGAAGAGTAAACAGAGAGGCTTTTGTCACCCCAGGTGACTTCTGCTAGTATGTAATATTCTTCCTCTGCTGGTTCCTTCCTTCCTGCCCATGATGGTCCTCAGACCTCAGAAGTCAGCCAGTCTTCAAAGTTCAAATGAAGAGCAGAAGCTCCTGCAGTCAGGCAGCCAAGCAGTTTTTCAGCCTGTATCCATCTCAGCTCAACATGAATTACCCTTTGAAAAGCCAGAAAATACTTTTTAGCTGATTCTGTGGGGGATGGCTCTTTGTCAAATACCTCAACAACAACTTGATCAGAAAAACACACAAAGATGATTTCCACACTAGTAATGAATCCAGACTGTACTGCAAGGCTCTCCTCCTGCATGGTTCTGGTCTGACTGGCAGCTGGAGGCTGAATCAGGACAGGATTACAGTTTTTTAGCTGACACTTTTTCATGCCAATTTTTCATAGCTCAGAGATAGGCTTAGAGCTGTTAAGTGTGCTTGAATCCAACCAGCACAGGCAGACCTTCAAAGGTGCTGTGCTTTGAGAGGTCCTGGGAAACTCATTAGATTGTCAGAATCTTTTCTGAGAAAGCAGCTGTCTTGGAAGCCAAATTTTACTGGGCAATGTGTTTCTTTGCTGGAATTGCTAAGCCCTCACCTTTAACATCAGCATCACTTTCAGTCAGGCAGCTGTCTGCCTAAGAGTAGGTCAAAATCACAGGACTGGCAGAATAGTTCCCTTATGTCAAAGGATTACAGTAATTCCATCAAATAAAAGGCCACATTTTCAGACCTGAATCAGCTGCTTCATAATAACAGCAGCCAAAACCTCTCCTACTGTCACAAAGTAACTGTTAGAACTCACTGGCCTTAAAAGTTTATGAGCAGCATTTTCTAAGTGTGCATTCTTTAAGTTAAATCATCTCACATTTTCCCAGGTAACTTCTGTCATATGATTCACCACATGCTTCTCCAGGCTAGTTTATATATCCAGTTGGAGACACTTTGTAGGCTGACTATCTTTAAATAAGCCAGGAGGCTAAATGGGGGAAAAAGTTTTATAGCTAGAAAATCACATCAACAAAGACTTGGGAAAGCTGGTGCTAAAGACAATATGAAATGATGCTCAATATTTCAGCTACAGCATGTAGTGTGTTTAGAGCTAGGGACAAGACAAATTTTAGTTTTATAGACTGCTACGTACAAAATAAAATAAAGTTATAGTCCTAACAAAAAGTTAATGAGACAAAACCCAACTTTCATAAGAAGCCTCAATTTTTGCATTCTAAAATATACACTATAGTTCAACCTAAAATATGAATCAAGTGTAGAATTATGTTGAAGTCTGTGTTTTATGGCAGAGATTCAATTATATAAAAATAAGGGTCTTTTCCAGGCCTTGAAATCAGTGAGAATTTGCAAAAGGGGTCCTCCTCTTGTCTCTAGGAACAAATGTTTTGTACACAGCTACTGTTCTTTTTGCAGAGGATTAAGAAAAGAGTTCTCCTCCCAACACATTAATATATTAAATGGTAATTTATGTGTGAGAAGGGGAATTGAGTGTCATACCAGTTTCATTTCCTTTAATCTGTTCCTGACAACAGTGGCAACCAAGAACATTTTCTCTTTTTTTAAAAAATTTTCCTTCCCCAGTTCTTAATGGGAAATCTCTGATTTGCTGTCCTGGCCATTTCTCTTACTACAGCACATTTATTCAAGACTTTATCTTTTTTAATACAAATCAGAAATGTATTCTTGTCCCAAACTCCTGTTGAGGCTGTGCAAACCAGTCTTCAAAGCAAAACATGCTTAAGCATTTGTAAGGGATCTGACTTCAGCAAGTAACTCGTGGCAAAAATGCTGTGTTAGAGAACCTGAACTGAAGGAGTTTGAGATTTGGATCTCAGGTGGGCTGAGACTTGCACATAGTTTGGATGTGAAGTACTTATGGTTGCACTTGACAGAATAGTAACATGAATTTTCCTTTGTGCCATGTTTTAACTTCAAACTAAATGACTTCCATTCAAATGGCAATTTTCATTAAGGTTTAAAAAATATATTGGCTGGCAGAGCCACTGATAACAATAATATCTGCCCTTTTACTCTCCAGCCTGGCCCCTCCACAGCCCCTTTTTTCTGAGGAAACTAATTCTGCAGGTTAAAAAAACCCCAATGACATAAATTAAATATCCATAATTAAAGGACAATAGGTCCATTCCCTTTGTGAAAAATGTGAAACACCCTACTTTTGTGTCTGGTTGAGTCTCTGGATGGCTAGCAAAGGGTTTTTTGACGCCAGGGACATTTATAGATGTAGACATCAATTGTGTGAATTGGATTATCATCCTGATCAGCTCTGTTTGTGCTGCTCAGTAAATTTCTGTGCAAAACTTGGCTAAACTGTGAAGGAACAAATGTTTTTATGCCCTAAATATGGTTAGAATTCTGTTAACTATAAAAGGTAAACTTAAAAGTAGTGTATAAAGAATAAAGGGACATGGGTACTTTGGCAATGTTAAATACCACAGCAGTCTTGAGGAGATGTGAGACAGGTAAAACCCCTTCCAGGCTGGCTGGACCAGGTATTGCAGAGCTCTTGCTGGATTATCATGCAAGCACCAACAGTTACATTTAGGTTCAGTCACAGGTCTGATGTAGACAGAGTCTGAGATCACACTTAACAAAGACTTTAATTATGGCCCCTTTGAATACATAATTGGAAATGCTCATCCTTAATTACATGGGGTCAGTGCCATCATAATCTCACTAGTTTTGGCCATGATGTCTGGAAAAGGCTTTTGCTCAATACAAAATTATTTGTTAAATATCAGGGAGGCTTGTATTTTTTTAAGGACAAAAACTTGTGATTCTCTTCCTTGTTGTAATAATGATAAATACTGTAAAAATATAACAAAGCCATCCTTGCTCTACCTCTGCTTCCTAGGTTTTGTTCCTCTTGTTTTCAGTTCAGTGGGGTGACAACATAAGAACTGCCCCTGTGGGATGTCCAAGGTCAGCCTGGGCTTGTAGCTAAGCACAGGTGCCTACTCACCTTTAAGTGTTTTAATGTTGAATGCACTTGTCTGTGATTCCTTATCTGATCACCAGAGAGAGAGACTTTCAGGACCTGATTTTTCACTAGGCAGTCTATAACAAGCTCAGGGGAACTCCATGTCTGACTTAGCTTAAGCAGGATGGATTCATGCCATAGCATTTATAAAAATGACAGTAGCAGACTTCAATAGCTGAATATTTGCACTTCCTTGGAGCTGTACAATTTTTGTTTGTTCACAATTAGAAAAAAAAAAAAACAAAACTGAAGTTTTGGTTTCATTTCCTTCCCTTCATGAATAAAATACAATGAAAACAAATCTCACCAAAACAATTAATATTAGGAATACCAAAACATGTAGTTTTGCCTAGTTTGTTAAACATAACAATCTAGACATGCTATCGGAAAATTCGATTTTTTTATACACACTCAAAACACAAATGAAATTGAGCTTTTTTTCATTCAAAACCTTACTGAAAATGCTTTGCACAACATTTTCATCTCCCCAACTTCAAGAGCTATTTCCAAGAAGCTGTGTTTCAGTTTTCTTTAGGCATTCTTATCTGACTTCAGCATTAGTGGACAGCATTATACAGCTGAACAACCTGAACAACTGAACTGTGGCTTTACATTTTTACATTTTGGCTGAAATGGGGATTTTTCAGAGGTCAAGAAAACTAAACAGTTGAGAATAAACTTACTGCCACAGGAGAGAATCCTTGACAGAGAAGGGAACTCTGAGAAGGGAACTCTGTAACTCTGAGAAGGAGAAGCCTGAGTATGAGATGGGATGAGTGAAGTCCTGTAACAACTTAGAAGCTTTTGCTTTTTCTTAGCTTTTGTTCAGTTTATATTCTGAATCCATATTTTCTATTTTTTTGTCATTGTTTTTGCAGCTATTATTTCTTTCTGTGCTCTGGAGGAGATACAGAGTGAAATTTGTTAATGGCAGATTTGAGTCTTTTGCTGAATACTCTGTGCAGCCTGAGATTTTTAGGGTGAAGACGAAAAGCTTTCCAGGGAATTTTCATAAAGAAGACAGGAACACCTGGTCACCCAAAATTCCAAGGCAGTGTTTCTCTGCTGTACTTCCATGTGCCATGTGGCTTTCATTTTTAATTAATCCAGTCTGTTTTGTTTTTGTCAGAAGTCTATAAGCTTCTCTATTAATTTGCTGATGAATCCCCTACTGAGTTATAATTATAATCTTCATTGTGATCCTTGTTATGATGACAAAGGAGCTAGGATTTTGGCATCAGCATAACCTGACATCAGTAATATTGTAAATGTTGAAATGAGCTCTTCTGTTCTTTCAAGTATTTTATAAACAGCTTCAAAATTACAAAAACATTGTGATGATTAAACAAGTGATTGATAGGTCGGTGTTTACATTAAATTATCCCCATTGCAGTTGCTTCATGCATGGCATATGAATAGCAAGCAATTACTATTTTCTTCATATTACAGGTACTGTAGCTGTAGTCCTTACATCCAAGCAGAAATCTATCAGAAAAAATGAGCCTCTTTAGTTTTCACCACCTCAGTGCCTGTGAGCTTCTGAGATCATCTCAAGCAGCTGGGATCCATTTCAGAAGGGGTAAACTGAGGATGGCTTTAATCATTCCCCTCTTCCTCTGCAGCAGGCATTTCATTTCATGCTACCCAAAGCAGAGCCTATGGTAAGAGCCATGAATCAAGCCAGCTTAACTCCCTAGGAATATTTCTGGAGGATCAGAGCCAGTCTCTCTTCTCTTCTCCCTTGGTGCTGGAAAGGTTTTTATCGTGTTAAAAGTTAATTTATTTGGGGCTTACAGCCTACCCTAGTCCTAAATTTTGCTTCTGAGACATTTTCCTAAGACACAGTACCACCCAGGCAAACTCACATGTGGAGAGCATTCTTACAGAAGCAGGAAACATACTTGCACAAAATATGTCACCCATTGGACTGAAAGTGAAATTTGGATAGAGGCAGCTGTGAGATGATGTTTTCATTGTGTTGTAATATATTGTGAAAGGTTTACAAGTAATACTGCCACTGAGTCACAGAATTGCTGAGGCTGGAAGGTACTGCCAGGGCCTGTCTAGTCCAATCCCCTGCTCAGCCCAGGGTGGGCTGGAGCAGGTTGTCCAGGACTGTATTCAGTCAGATTTTGAGTATCTGCAAGGATGGAGATTCCATAAGCCTTCTAGGCAATTTGTTCCACTGGGTTACCACTGTCACAGTAAAAAAAATGCCAACAAACAAACAAAAATTGTGCTTATCATTACTGTTTCATAAGACATAACTGTACTTATATATAAAATCGCATCTCTGGTAGATAAGTTCCCTAATTTTCAGTACTGTTCACCGTGTTCAACATAGGCTCTTCCAAAGAATCCATGCTTACCACTCCCAGATGCATCCTGGCCCCTGAGAACCCAAGTCTTGTAGGGTGCAACTTAAAAAACACACTGAAGAGCTCTGTTCACTGACCTCCTGTGGCTGCCCTGACCAACCATCAGCCAGGCCTCCAGTTCTGCCTGTGCCAGCTAGATCTCACTCATAAAGTTCCCAATCTTGTGTAGACACCAGTCAGTGATCATTTACTGTTTTGGATGATTCCTGTGGCTTGGGAGCATAGAAGGGTTTGGGGAGTGGATGTGAGCCACGTGGAGCCAGCTGGCCTCAGGAGAGAAGCAAGAACTTGGGCAGGTGTAGCTGTGAGATCTTACACTGCTGAGCACTGTCTACCTTGTTGTGAAAAATAAACTCTTAGGACAAGAAAAGCATGTCTAGTTCCTTTCTCTCAAATAATAGGTTTGTAGGGTTTAGATATGCTCAGAACCTTGGTTTTAACCTTGTGTCCAATTATGGCTCTTCAGACTGAGTAACCAATACACCCTGCATGATCTCTTGTCATTTTGACCTACTTAACTTCTTGATCAAGTCTGAGACTATGCAAATATTTTCATCTGCTGGAATCTTCTCAGATACACCAGTCTGCTCTGAAGGAGCAGGCACAGCACATCTCCCTGTAGGTTGGTGCAGTGCCTTGTGGGGGCTGAGATTTGGTATCAAAGCTGGAGAATGAATACCATGAGGTCCTGAAGCACACAGAAACTTTCAAGCTGAGGTGGAAGACCAGCCTGAACAGCCAAGAGGCTTTGTCCACCAGCCAGGGAGGGTGCTGGTGGCACTGGGGGCATGGGGAGCTTGGCCCCATGGAAATGGGCTGCCTCTTCAGCAAACCAGAGCAAATGAGCAGGTGTTGTCTACCCACTAGCTGGGGCTCCTGCTGGAGAGCCCACCCAAATGCAAACTGATGCCTTTAACCCCTAAGAGATGGTTGGTGATGTGTTAAATCCCGATGCAGCTGGCAGCCAGAAGGGGAGGAAGAAAATACCCTGGTTAGTCCTAACCAAGGGCTGAACTGTGATCAAACACACATCCCAACCAGCAGGCAGGTGGGAAGGGGGGACTCTTTCCACCCAGTATCCAGGAAACCAGTGACTCTTTTCCACACAACATTGAATCAGAAACACCTGGTTGCCAGAGAACAGTTCTCCAAAACTGCCGAAGTACAGTGACTTCAGTGGGAGACAGAGAACAGCATCACTTTGCTGCAAGGAACAATTTTCACAGAGTAAGGATACAAATCCCTTGAACCAAGGCAGACAAACCACAACGCAGCAATTTATGGTGTTTTGCACAATAGCATAGGTAGATTTTCGCACCCTGAAAACAAATGCAAAACAATGTAGTATGTGATGCTTATGCACAACCAGAGTGCTTTTCTGGTACAAATTTGGCAAAATCAAAGTGCTAGCTTAGCTATCAGAAGGTTTCTGACACAGTGTCTCTGATCTTTTGGGAGAGGAGAAAAGAAAAGAGAACAGTGAAAGTCTGACAACTTTAGTACTTTTTTAAATTTGAAATATTTTCATTTTAACTTATTCAGCTTACAGACAAACAAACCTCCACCAAATTCTTATATTTAAGTATTTTCAATTGCTAGCAAATTAAAACCCAATGTTAAAAAAATCCATCATTCAACATAAAATGGGGTCATCACAAACCATTTGCATTGTGGTAGGTACAACTGGTCTCACTTTCAGTTGCCATGGGCAGCAAAACATCCTGGCAAAATCTTTAGTGGCTCTTTATTGTGTGAATCACTTGAGCTTGTGAGAAACCTACCTCTTCTGGTTTGCCTAAGGCATCAAAATACCCCAGAGCCAGCATCCAGTGCAATCAGAATGTAATTACACTGTAGAAGGACACTATCTGGCACTCAGAACTGTCATAGCCTGAAAAAAGTATTGCTCTCAGTTTTTCTGGAAACACAGCAAGAATATTGATTTACTCAATTTCATTGTGGAAAATAAAAAGTATAGAAAAGGTAGACAGTTCTCTAAAGGTTTAGGCACATTCAGATCACAGCCACAGATTCTTGAAAAATGAGTTTTAACACTTCTTACTTTCAATGCCACTAAAAATGAGTTGAAAGAAAAGTCAGGCTCTAACCACTCACGGGATTTGGGGAACACCGCTGGAATGCAGGTGAAGTGTAGTAATAACCTGGTAGGTTTTAAGTCGAAATTAGTCAGATTTAATACAATTCCACTTCTTATAACCGTTCTTGCCATTCCGCAGTGGAGCTGCACCGAGGAGTCACCAGGGGGAGCCTGCATGCCAAAAATGCCACGACTTTTTTTAACAACTCCGTTTTCTTTCGGATTGCAAGGAGATTGAAAGCTCAATAATAACATAATTTCTCGTCGTTGCTGAGAGAAAAAGAAGAGCCTGCTGCCTCCCTTTGCCTTTGGAGGGGATGGCTGGCCCGTGGGAATGCAGGGATGGAGTGAAGCAGCCACTCGCTGCCACAGCCCCTCCGCAGCCTGCCCGCTCTCCCTGCTCTCCCTCGAGCTGGCCTCTCCTGCCGTGGGGCCAGTGCCTCCAGCTGGCCACAGTCACACCTAGGCTGCGTAGGTGCCTATGCCTTACCAGCTGCTCTCCAGGGACAGGTGCAACCCTGCGTGTCCTGTGTCCCTGCCACCTGGAAAGATGCCATGGCAGGGAGTAGCCCACAAACCTGCACTTTTTGCAGGGTTTACCAGACGTGTGTACTTCTTACTATGTGTCAACATACACAGTAATGGTTCACCTTGAGCTGGGAGAATCACAGCAAGCATTTTAGGTGTTTTCCTTCTGAGAAGTCATTAGATCCTACAGTTCCTTTAATTGTATTGCTAAAAATACTTTGTAGAATTCTCAAAGCCTGCTGATTATCTCTTCTGGCTATAAAAGACCCATGGAATAACACTGGCTCACAGGTTGGGGGAGTGCTGAAAAACCTAAAGTATCCTCCCTCTGTTTCAAGAAAAATTAGCAGCTACACCAGATGAGAGCTCTAAACAACATCCTCCTGGCCTGTGCAGTGCAGCTCACAGGAAAATGAATCCCTTTTCAGATCCATATGCTAGCTGCAGTATTTCCTGTGTTTTTCTGGTCACAGTCGCACACATAATTCATGAGAGTGTTCAGTCCTAGCTGCGGGCCTGAAAGGATGTGGTTGAAATCTTCAGGCTGCTCATGTTCTTGTCTCCATGCCAAAGCTCTGGTGGATGGTTTTGGGAACTCTGTGTTCTAGCTAAACTGGGCAACGTCGCATCCCAAGGGGTGAAGAAAGAGAAATTATGGAGGGGAGTAGAACCACATGGCTTTCTGTAGAAAATTTTTGGTTTTCAATAAATTCAGACTAATAGGCATCCACTTCAAAGGGACAAAAAAATCAAACACTAAAAAAACCAGACGACATCCCCACCACAAGAAACCCAACACAAATGGTCCCTAAGAATCAGAAGCATGGCTTCTCTACAGTTAGTCTAACCACAGAAATAAGAACCATGTTGTTCAGAGGCAGAGATATCACAAAGCTAATGTACTACTTGGACATTGACTCAGGTCAGAGTGAAACCTCCTGGTAGGAAGTGAAACAGCTGATGGTGAGCTACTGTCCCTGGAAGAGCAGCTTGTGAGCAGGAGCCACTCTCATGGAAAATGCAGTTTTCCAACCTTCCAGCCTTGATCCCAGGAGGAGTGAGTGCAGGTGGTGGGAGCTCTGCTGACAGGCTGTGAGCCTGTGCCTGCTTCCACATGCTCATAAGGACCAGAACAGCTGATGGAGTCTTAGCTGGAAGGTCATGGGATGATTTTGCTGTGTCAGGCTAATGCCACTGCTCAATGCACGGTGGTGCCATTCATGTTACACAAATTCACTATTAACCTTGAGCTTGCCTGTAGCTTGTCATTCTGTCTTTCAATAGCTTTGCCTTTTGGGGGTGGGGATTTTTATAAATGAAATCTGACTACATGGAGAGGAGACATTAATAGACAAAGAGGAACTGTAGAAATATTCAGTTAGATACAAACGTAGGGAAGGCTTTTATTTTAAGGGTAAATTAAATGAGAAAGCAGCCCACATACTATGGAGGCTTTTTAGAAATATACTACATGAAGAGGTACCCCTGTATTTATACACTGCATCTATCTCTATCTCCAGAAGACCCCAATACAAATTAAGCAAGCTCCCCCACTGTTTCCCTACCTGCAGCCCCCCTAACAATTCTGTAGGAGGAGCGTGCTTTCCCCAGTGGGGCTGATTCACGGCACAGAGCCAAGGAGGAGTGAGGACCTGACAAATGCACTTGCCCCCACTGTATGCATGATCCTGCAGCTCCTGTCCAGGGGCCCAAGAGAGGCCGAACACTGAACAGCAGCAGCAACCTGTAATCTAGGTCTTCATTCTGCCATCTTGCTTGGGATCAAATTGTAGATTTATAATGCTTTAGATGAAACAAAGGGGCAATTATTATTTATAACAATAAGACTCACTGGAGTCAGTGGCTGCCATGTGGCTTGCTTGTTAATGTCCAGCGTAGAACATACAGTTAAAGGCAGGAAATAAAATTTAATGCCCTGTCAAATGACTGGCTTCATAAGTACCTTACATCTTCTCCTACAAAAATCTTATATTTCTTCAAAAGCTGTTTCAACGTAGAACACAACACTGACAGAAACTTTGTAATTTCACTATAAATACATCTTGTGATATAAAGTAACCAGAAGGACACATGCTGCTCTTCCTGGACTTTCTACTTTACATTTTAAAATATGTACTATGTCTACCACATAGTACATTGTATATATATATATATATATATAGTACAGTATATTTCTATAATATTTTATGTAGTTATCTCTTAAAAGGTTGACTTTTTAATGCTGTCTGTTATTGCTTAGAAACAGTATGATGTTTACACTGCTCTATATTAAATGCAACCATGTTTGATAACACTATTTTCAAGTCATAAATGCTGTTTCACAAATATTTCTAGGATTAATTTCTATCATAAAGTTGCACCCTTAGGAGGGGGCAAGTTTAGCATTCATTGCACAAAAATTAGAAGGAACTATCTGATATGTGGACTTCACACTGAACTGAATGAAGTAATTGGAAATACTCCCTCAGACTTCAGTCTGTGTTGGACCACACATGGTAATTCAGGGACTGACATTCGTGCTTGGCACAGCTTTTCTTTTTCACTCTAGGTAAGAGTGGCAGATGACAAGTTATAACACAAATATCCCAGTTTTGCTGTAGAACAGATGTCAAGCTTAGTCTCTGCTGAACACCTCAGCCTCTCTATAGGTACTGCAATATTTATTGCAGCCAAGGCCAGAGCCATTTTGAAGCAGGAGCCGCCAGCTGTGTGAAGTGAAATGTATTCAAAGCTGCCAACAGTAAGAAATTAAATACAGACTACGGCAGTGTCTGCCAGCATTTTGGGCAGTAGCATAATGGCGGCAGCCAACTGAACTTGAGATGGCAGCAATCTAATGTATCCCCATCACCAGCTCAGTGATTCACTAATTAATTTAGCTTTCTTTTTGCTTTTGGGTTTTTTTTGTTTGTTTTTTGGTTTTTGGGTTTTGTTTTTTTTTAATTGTATCTACTTCTTCTATCATCATGCCACTGCACAAGGCTGAGGAAGTAGAGAGAAGGGTAGAGCGAGTAAGAAAGAGAGTAGGCACTGGAAGGTAGCATCTTGGTAAAGACAGCCAGGTAATCTGTTCAAGGCCATCCTGCATCAAGTGGTGTGGTTGCATTGAGGTGCATCTGACTAAGATGTGGTAAGAACAGTATATAAAAGAAGACAAAAACTAGTTTTGAAACCAAAGCTGCACCTTTTCCTTTTTTTTTTTTTTTTTTTTTTTTGACCTGATTAGGTAAAAAGGAAAAGACACAATGGTAGTAGACTGCAGCATAAATCTTCTACATCCAGTGCTTCACAAGGTTCAGGCAGCCATGGATGCTCCACTCAGGAACTAGATGCACTGATGGTATTTTGTCACAACACAACACAACACATGAACAAACAAGAGTAGTGCAGATAAATATAATGAGGCAGAACTTAGCCTTCTGTTACCCAAAAAATAACATTTTGAAACAGATCTTCCACCTAAAAGAAATGTATTGAAGAATGGGTGCCACCAGGCTAAAGAACATATGTTGCTGTAGGAACACAACAGCTCTGCTAAAGGTTTAGAGGAAGACTTTGTCCCAGTCTTGAGGATTGTTTCAGCTATTGCACGGTGCCTGCTTTAGTGGAGTAGCCCTAGCCATCTGCCCAATTATCACAGCCCTTTAGCCTACTGGAAAAGAAAGGAGGTCCAAACTACACATTCAGGACTGACAGGATAGTTGAAAATCATCTCCTCCACCCATTTTGGCTTCATGTGCAGCCCAGTGGTCTTTGAAAAAGGATCATTGTTGGAAAGACTGGGGAAGTGTAATGTTCTGAGCCAAAGCAACTAACACGTGTAAGAAAAGTTTGACTGAGCACCAGCTTGGCCTTGATGTTCAGAAAACTGTGTAAGATGTCTTATCTTTTACCTAAAATAAATTTCCTAAAATTTAAATTTGAACCATAGAAAGACATAGTATTTTTCTTTCTAGTATAATATGATGCTTCATGTTCTTACACTGATGTGTTTAGTTAACACTAGAAGCGCCTCACAGAGTTTGCCATGTAAGAAGGCAGCGTGTAAAACAATACAAGGTTCTGTAGTCACTACTAAAGACTTAAAAACTTAATTCCTCTGCCACTTGAAGTAAATTTGGCCTGAGATTTTTGTTCCACAGTGATTCTTGTGGGCTCCAAACTCAGTGCTTACCATACTAACAATAATTCTTCATGTCTCCAGACTCTACCCATGTTTGTTGTTAATCTTCAGTCACAAAGTAATGAGATGCATCAGACATCATCAAGCTGGCCTAAGGGGTTACAAATTTGGATGACGGCCACATACTGTACTAATTGCTTCTAATAAATTACATATTTCAGAAGGGACATCATGATTTTAATCATTTATTCTGCATGTTGTTTCCTTTGGAGAGAAGAACAAGCACACACTAAACAAGCCAGGCATCTGAAATTCATGGCAGAAGCTAGAAAGAGCTCATTTAATATCAGCCATCATTGTAAATACTAGAATTATGCATGTATCAAATCCCAGGGTCTGAACACTTTGGGAACTGCCAGTGAGTTCTGGCTCTTTTAATGACTCAAACCAAAGTGATGTCTTTGAATGTTTCTTAGACTTATAACAACTCAGATTTAATCCCATTTCTAATCTTGTAGCTGGGGCCTAACTCAAGAAAAAGTCTTCGTTTCTATGCAAAGAAAAATATATTAAGAGGGGAATTTAAAGCATGCATTTCCCAAAAGGCTAAGAGGGAAAACAGTCAATCATATATTTCACTTCTGTGGAGAAAGACTTTAATTATGATTTGATGGCTGTTCATCACAAAGAGGTCCAGCAAACACACACCACTACAAGAACATTCTTTAAAGCCTGCTGAAATAAGTAGGATCTTGATCTGATCTAAACAGGCTCTTACAGGGTGAACTAAGATGAGTGAAGGTTTCCTATTTCTCTGACCTCTAGCACATCCACACCAGTAGACACACTGTTAATGAAATCTTCAAACCTCTTGGGAACATGCACTTCCTTAACCGGGGGAGACCTTGATAGTACTTAAATAGCACCTAGTATTAATAGCAGCAGCTAGTAGGTAATGTGGACACTTGGGAGCTCTAGGGAGCAATGCAGGTTTGGGAACAGCTCAGGCTGCCTTCCACTTGTCTTTGTAAACCTTGCTTCCTGTCACTGCTGTCTGCATTTCCTTCCAAGGATGAGCTGAGATACCAAACAAAACATAACTATCTAGGTAAAAGGAAACCTGGCTCAGCACAAAGTATGCCTTGGGATGGAAAGCTGCAGTTGCAGCTCTGAGACTCAAATGTGCTCTTTTCGTTTTCAGGTGGTAGTGAGACACCAAAGAAGCACCGTTATCTGGGATAAGTGCAATCTGTTAGTGCCTTGGCAGTCTGAGCTGCCTTCACTTGGTTCCTCTCTACCTGTGAGGGTTATCGTCCCATTATAGACTTCTCTGACAAGTGTGAGGGGAAAAGGGTGAGAATCCAGCAAGACTTCCAGAGGCCACTCTAACCCACCAACCAGAATAATTAAGATATCTCTAAAGATGATGTTTGTGCAAGGATGGATGGATCTTTGTGCATCTACTTTTGTACAGAGGAAAAGAAGCAAAGGTTTCCTCTTGGTTTTGCCATACAGAACAAGCAGCACATTAGTAAATAGGAGAAAAAAGCCTTACACAATGAGAATAGACTGGAAAAGATTGCCCCAGGTAAAGCTGATGACTATTCAAATTGAGAAACATTCCTCTGGTTGTTTTTATGGTATTTTTCATAACGGAGGTTCAAGCCAACCTCCAGAAATGAAGAAGGAGGGCTTAAAGCATTAAAGAATTTGAAGTTCAGGCATAAAATCCTGAGCAACAGAAGTAAAAAGTGACACAAGCAGCAGAACTGGAAGTGATAAATCCTCAGTTAAGAATGCTGCTATACCTAGAAAAAAACTGTGACGAGGTAAATCACAGGAAAATATGATGGATTAGTTTGGTGCAGTCTTCAGATACTGATTTTTGCTGCATAAGAACATGGAATTAACAATCACTATGGTGGCAGGTTAGAAAAAGGAATATCTATGAAAGCAAAATGGAAAACCGCTTTGACATCCATTACATTTGGTAATGTAATACTAAGAAGCACACCAGACTGAGCTGTTATCTGGTTGGCTGGCTGAGTGCCTCTCCAGGTTACCACTTAAATCAATAGCTCTCACATTGATTTTTCCATCACACTGTATTCCAGTAAAAAGAACAATGCTGTGAGATGAGTCAGCTATTTATTCTGTCTGTAGGAACTCTGGTGCATTTTGTTTTAAAAAAATAAAAGAAGGAGCCAAAGTACACAGAGATATCTAGTAATAAGAACCTGCCTGTTGCACCATAACATGACACAGGCTCTGTAGACACACAGGTTTGCTACAGCTTGCTGCAGCAGCCACAGTCTGGCCTTGAGCTAGAGCAAGCTGCTGTAACAATGGAACTGAAATATTTGGGGATAATCTTAAACAAATCATAACACTGAATTTTAGTTTAGTAACTGCTATGGCAGAGGAGAAAAATATGCCCACATGTATATAATATCATAGAATCACAAAATCATAGAATGGTTTGGAGTTGTAAGGGACATTAAAGATCATCTCGTTCCAACACTCCTGCCATGGACAGGGATGCCACCCACTAGGTCAGGTTGCTCAAAGCCTCATCCAACCTGGACTTGGAAAATCCAAGGATGGGACATTCACAACTTTTCTGGACCATGTCAGCTCCTTCCCCAGGCAATTTAGCTAAGAAACTGATCTCCATATACTTACCATGACATGTGGAACCTCAGCAGTACTGTCTTTCCATTTATTGCATATATTTTCATGTATTTGCATATTCCATGTAACCATGTACTATAGTTCTGCTATTGTAACTAGTCATCACTATTGTCTGATGTTGCTTCTGCTCTTTTCAACCATGTGAACAATTTTCCATTTTATACAGGTTCCCAAAGCCACAACATGCAGGTTCACTTACTTTCTCTCTTCTGTTTAGCTATCAATTCAGAAGCCAGCAACCTTTCTCTCAGCCAGTTTTGTAACTATTTAAAGACACAAAAACTGCAGCAAAAACATTCTCAGTTCAAAGAAGAAATAACAATCTCAAGAGCTACTTGGAGATTAGGAGTCAGGCTGAAGCAAAATTCTGCCCATGGTTTCTCTTGACCCCTCTCTGCTGCAGGCATAGAGCAAAGATCCTGCCATGGCCCCTTGTCTCTCCCGCAGCTCTCCACACACAGCTGCTGTCCCGCCTTCCAGGCTCAGCAACTGCCTGTGAGCTTGGCCCGTTTCTGGGAACTTTGAGTTAAGAGCAGCTAAAAACTACTAAAATTCCAGAGAAGTTAACAAACGAAAATATTTGTCCCCCTTGTCCACTATATTTATTATCTCTAGCTTTGAAAGTAAGGTACCAGATTACAGTCTATCCCACCTTCCTTTAATAACAGCCTTGGAGTGTATGGAACATCCAAGAGGAATATAAGGGAAAGAAGTTCAGCATTCAAAATTTTATTATTTATTCTATATTGAATATGTGTGAATATACTGAGAATATTATACATATATATATATATATGTAAAGTTGAGGAACAGTGTGCAATTATGAAGCCTGTTATTCTGAAAGTACTGCTGAATAGTGTTATCTTCAACTGCTATAAAACTAGAATAATTCAAATCATTACAATAACTCTGTATTTCTCAGTAGAAATAGCTTTATGTATTTCATAGCACTTTCCATTTCACATTGCTACCCATTTTCCTCCTAATCCCTTAGCTAAACAAAATAATATTTATGTTTTCATACCAGTGAAGAGTAATGAATTTTCTACCAGGCAATTTTTAAATAAAAAAAAATAGTACTTATGACAGGAACAATACAGTAAGGATGGAGCAATCCAGCCAGTTTACACAAAGGGTTATCAGTTTCCAAGTGTCCACCTGTGTATCTGGGACTACAGCAGAATTTAGACTGTTAAGGTATGGAGGAGAGGGATTTTGTGCTTTGCTTTGCAAAGTTTGCAAAATATTTCAGGTTAGTTGTGATCTATTTTGAATCATATGCTCTCCTACTTTTATCCCATTCCCTGTGAATTAAGTTGATGTAGAGGTAAACTACGCCAGGCACTTTTCTGGGTGTCAGCAGGATGTTATGGTAACACTGCATTGCCTGCAGTCCTCAAGTGCAGATTAAAGGACCTATTTTACACAGCACTTCACTTGCACAGTATTTAGTTTGGGATTGTACAGGAAAATAATACAGCAGTGAGATCAACAGGTGTTATTGCTGTCCATGCAGAGCATTTGCCTTTCACAAAAATTGTTGTAATTGACTCTAATAAGGTTATTTCTAATATCCAGTGCACAAACTTTAGCCCATTTTGACAAACAGATAGGAAGTCTTTTGCAACAGCTGAGTGATGTTTTAACTGTGTCTAAGAAAAGTACCAGAGAACTGAAGCTACAGAATGATTTACATAGAACTGGCTGACATGGTAAATTATTAATGACAGCAGCAGTATTTGACACAACAAATCAGATATCCCACCTTTCCAGCAGGTAATAAATTGTGCTAAGCAGACAAAAGGAAATTTATGTATTCATTATCCATCAAGAGACACTTGGCAGAACAGCCCTTGGTCTGCAGCCTGAAAATAATCCTGCTCTGACAAGTGTAGTTCAGGAGTGCTGGTGAATCACTATAGATCTTGCTTCACTGCAAGCACCTTCAAGTCAAGCTCTGTTCAGTGTTACTTGAGAAGCAAGGCCTAAATGGAGTTGCTCTAATCCCAGTTGATATTCCTGCTGCTTTTATATGCATTTCTAAAAAACATGTTAGTCCTTGAAACATTTGCCAAGATTTCTCAGTTTTCCTTATCTTCTGAAGAAAAGTTTCACACTTCCTATGGTCAGATACCTAACCCACAATTTCGGCTATTCATCTTTTCACAGCTCCCTGGAAAGGGAGGCAGAATAGGGGAGAGTGGTTTAAATAAGAAACAGAGAACTCTATGGCACCAGCACTAATAGAATTTACCTATTCAAGGAGCTCTTTTCAAAGTTTGGCATTGAATTATCCATTCTGTCAAGCTAATAAAAGTAGAAAGTAGCAAAACTTTTTTTTTTTTAAACAAATAAATTCATCATTGCTGGAAGATTCTGTGCTGAGGATAAATAGATGGCCAGCATCAGGCAGGTGGTCAGTGCCAGGCAGTGGCTCCAAGATGTGAAGGCAGCAATGGGTGAGCATGAGCCTGCTCATGGGCAGAGCCAGCACTCACAGCCCGGTGTTTGCTCTGCGGGAGAAGACCCCGAGCCACGCGCGAGGGGCAAGGGCAGGACCTGCACAGTACCTTTGAGGGCAGGTGGAGTGAAGACACTCTGCTTCCTCTGCTTGGGAGAGGCGCTCTGGGACTGGGGAGGGACAAAACACAGAGAGATGCAGTGAGAGACGGGCACAGAGAGAGCTTTCTGTTCATGGCAGCTCCGGGTCTTGCCCCACAGCTGCTTTCAGGGGGTGCACACACCCATCTGAGGAGTTTCTAAGAAAAATACATGGTGTACATCCAGTGCCAGCTTCTGGGCTTTCGTGTATACAGAGAAAACTAAGATTAGATAGACAAAAATATGTATTTAATGAACAACCTTTATGACTCCCATGCAAGACAGACCCAATATTACTGAGAATTACTCTTCACTCTATAACAGTCTGTGTAACTGATTCTCATATGGCAAATAAGTATTTACATACATTAAAATAGGTGTAAGATTTGCATTAACCAATATTCCAATTAAATACAGAGTAATCAGTGATTATAAGTACAGGTAAGGTAGAACTGAAATTATTAATATATACATTTTAACAAAAGTAAGTGGAAAATATCTTTCCCTTGTCTTTTTCAATGTATTCTATTATATCTAAGATAATAATTTCAGGAGCCAATCACTCAGCCTTTAACTGAGCCGAATTTGAGTGTTATATTTAGACACAACTAAACTTTTTATGGCCCCAAAATTGCATCTATGCACAAAAGATAAATTACTCCAAAATAATGGTAGTAAAATTACACACAGAGTAATAATAATACAATTATGCCAATGTTTAGTTAGCAAAAACTAACTGGAATACATTCAGTGTTAAAGCAGAGCAGCTTTTGCAAAATGGAACAGCTAAATTAGTGTTCATATTCTACCAGCATGAAATACGTTGATACACAAAGGACAATAAAGCTACATAAGGTCACACCCATAGCTAGCTTTGGAAGACACAAGCACCATATCACATTCCTAATAAAAAGCTTAAGGAAAAGTTGTGTGTAGGCTAGGGGTTTTTTCCTCATCTAATAGATTTCTATTTATATTTTATCGTTACAATGTTGCCTTTTTCCAAATATTTTCTAAAAATGCCTAGTATGTAGACTGTGAATTTGAATCAGATCTGTTTGTTCATGGAACATTTGAGACAGTGCTTAACAGAACCATTTTCACACAAGTGTGGTCAATCCTATTGCCTTATCATAATGGATGGAATGTTAAGATTTAGAAATAAAACACTTTCTTCTTTGGAAAGAGAAAGTTTTTTATACACACTATGGGATAGGTTGTTGAACCTCACCCCAGTAAATCTTTGTAAGTCTGTATTTGAGTCCAAATTTGAACCAATCAATACCTACTGCTACTATTTAAAGTGCTGCCTGCTGCTCTGGGCAACGGGTGAAGGAGAAAGAGATCAGGGAATTGCAGGAACTATGCAAAGAGAGATTAGAAAATAAGATTGGAGACCCGCACTTGTAACTCCTGTGCAAACAACATCACTGCACTGCCTGCTGTTGGCTTGGCAAATGAAGGAGAGAGCGGAGAGGAGTTTGCAATGCTTTTGTTGACCAGCAGGGACCTGCAGATCTGAAGCAAAGCTTGGGTGGGTTTTGCTGGCAGGGCCAGGTTTGCTATGCTTTGGCAGGGCATGGCAGCAAGGCAGCGGGGAAACTTGCCTCTCCCAGTTCCCTGCTACAGGGAGAAGGGAGAGCTGGCAGAACTGACACACGACACAGCTTTACACAACCCTGCTTTGAAAATGATGGCTCTTCAAAGGCTGTGCTACTGAACATGGCCTGGCAATGTAAACAAAAATATTAAGCAGGATGAACCAGTGAGTTTCAAAGGGGTTTTAATAAAAGACCTATTTTAACAACAAATACGTTTTTGGTGGGGTTATTTTGTTTGTTTTGTTTTGTTTCTTAAATTTCACTTACCTCTGCCTGTGACATGCTTGTTCTCTTCTCATCTTTTTCTAGAGAAAAATATATGGAAAGAAAAAATAATTACAGAAGTGTTTCTCAGTGCTAGCACTTGCAGCCCTACAGCACTGTTGTAAACAAGAGATTAACCTTCTGATTTGCAGCTTTTCTTTCTCTTTTGTATGTTTCAGAAAACCAGAGGCCCTGATTAGCATTTAGACATAAGAACTTCATCTAAAGCACTTGACTCCCGTGTTTCATGTGTGAGTAACAGCAAGTGCTGGAGTGTCTTCAGCAGCAGGCCCTTTGTCCGGGCTGGCAGCAGGGCTCTGTGCTTGCAAGTGGGGCTGTCATATGGGCTTGCTTTGTCCAGGGACTGCACTTTCTTCTATGGTCAGAAAAGGCTTGGTTACCAAATGGTGTGCAGCAAACTCACAAAGGGCTCTAGTGCACTCAAATAATAATAATAATCTCACTTCATTCGAGCTATTAATATACCAGTACTGGTATTGAAGAATACATTTCAGTAATATGCAAAATTAATAAAATAAAGCTTAACAAGGAGTAATGTTTCACCTTAGAAATTTCATGACACTACTGGACTGAAATTTTTCCTGGAACTTCTTACTTTCATTGCCTTAATTTGTTTTGGATTATATGCATGGCAGAATTGGAAAAGTTAGAGATTTCTAGTAGAAGAAACATCTCTGAGAATCTGTATAAACAACTAAGTAAAATTGTATGAAGCAGAAGAGGCTCAAGGATCTTCCTAACTATGGTGTGTAACCAGTCTTTGCATGAACTAAATTATTTTGTTACTGTTGTCCTGATGTGGTTAATAACCAGAAAGTGTCTGTCTTCTGCCAATGATTTCACAAATATTTCATGAATAACACACAGGATCTTTGATGCACAGTAGTTTGGAACTCTAAAATAAAATGCCGTTAAAACCAGAGACATCAATCTCTCACTGTACCAACACCCCTTCTAAAGTGTTCCACTTGCAGACATCAGTGTGTAATTTTCACTGAGGTGTGGCAGAACTGTAAGTGTAGGTCTGAGGGAAGAATAAGGTCTAGGCTGTATCACTTTGACTTATTCTCTAGATATTAGCAGCTTGTGGTGAGCTGTGTATGAGGGGATGAGCCAGTCCAGGCGGCTGGATCACATTTGCTATTGCATTCTTCACCATTGCATCTATGCATCTTCCAAACATTAATTGACTTATGAGATTTTTCAATGTATTTCACATTACCTCTTTCTGAAAGACACTCAAATCACTCACACTCAAGGTTAAAAAGTGTAGTTGAAAACAGCGCTGATTACTAAAGCATGATCCCACAGGTACAGAATTAGACAGGGCAATCAGGAGGCCAGTTTCCTGCCGTTGACATTTGTGTGAACTTTGGTAAGGTCACTAATCTCCTCCTTGACTTCCCTACCTGTAAATAAGTATAGCAGTGCCTATTTCAGTATAGCAGTGTCTATTCATCAACTACATAAAACACTTTGGGGTTGGAAGTCAGGCTGGCTCAATGGGTGAATTTTTATGTGCTTGTAATCTTTCTTATTGGTTGCATACCAAAGAGACACAGACTTCAATGAGTCAACACTGGACTTTTTTTTTTTTAGCTCAGGATCCTGGATTTACTTTGGAGGCTGAAATTTGAATAAATCAGGAACTTTCAGCAAAGAACAATGAAAAGTAAGGTACCTCCTATTCCTTCCCGAAACTCTAAATTTGTCCAGATTAAAAATACATTTTGTCAACCCAAGTTGAGGCTTGCATAAGGAACAGAAACAGTGATCAGCAGCTTTGTCAGGTTTCTGGTCTTGATCCTGAAGATGTGCACAATGCTAACCCTCTGGGCCTGCACATTTAGTGTTCTGAGCGATGTGACATTAAAAGTACTAGAACTGGAAAGTTTCCAGCCTTTCCTTTCACCCAGGAGCCTTCATATGACAGGCAACTTTGGGAAAAAGA
This sequence comes from Xenops minutus, assembly GCA_035221455.1. Lineage (NCBI taxonomy): Eukaryota > Metazoa > Chordata > Aves > Passeriformes > Furnariidae > Xenops > Xenops minutus. The sequence continues at coordinate 24,171,943 of JAWWEE010000162.1, read as the reverse complement.
ACTGGTCCCATATGGATTTAGAGAAATCATTCATATCCACAGGGCAAATAGTGCCAAAGAAAAGCATCAGACAATACAAGCATTTAAGAGTGACTTACAAGATCACACAAAAAAACCATTTTTCAAATCAGTAAAGAGGGATCAGAAATGAACCTAAAGGAGCGAAAGATACAAACTTGAGGCAGCAGCCATGAAGGGTTTCAAGTGAGATGCAGGAAAAGGTAGAGCTGCCTGGAGATGAAATTTGGTCAATGGTACATTTTGACATGCGTTTATTTTTGAGGGCAGAAAGAGCACCACATGCTTATTTTTGACTGACATTTTCATGGATATGGATATTTTCATGGATTCAAAGAATAGTATAGATTTTTAAGTAGAGGTGACAAGGAATGGGAACAAGGGAAGCCTTGATCCCTGAATGCCATAGATTGAGGCAGGGAGAAGAGAATAAACAAAAATTCTTTTTTGAGGAGGAAAATATGAAAGGAAGAGGGACATGAAAGGAAGATAGATTAGCTTGTGTGTAGCTAAGGTAGCAATGCGAGACAGAAACAGTGGGGTTGTAGCAGTTAAAGGGGGACTTTAGTGATGAAAGAGAGCAGAGATGGAATGCAGTGCAGGCTGGAGCTCAGTCAAGGGCTTTCTGCCTGGGGAAATTCCCAGAGCCTTCTTGGCCTAACTGAAGGCTTACATTAATAATTGTGTGAGCAGTTGTCCTTGGACAAATAGTGGTTTTCCAGTGTAACTTATAATGCTTTGAGAGCAGTCAAAATAAATTAATGAAAACATGTCTCACTAAGCAAGTATCCTTGTGAGAGTCAATGGAAGTAGGAATTGATGCTCTCACTGCAACAAGTCAGTACTGGCATCAAGAGATCATGAAGAGAACCTGATTTTATGATGAGAATGGAAGGTACAAGGTAAGAAAGAACATCATCAGTTAGCTACTGCAAATCAGCCATTTCCACCCACAGAAACCAAACAAGTCACGCATCTCTCACCCTCAAATTCACCAACAATTATAAGCTGAATTTCTTTACTGAACTCTTAGAACATGAATTCCTCTTGAGAAGGGTCAGGAAATAATCAGAAAATAAATCATAAATATCAGACTGTGATGCCAATTGATTCCCAGGACAGGATGAAATCCTGGTTTATCAGCATCTTTTAGTTCCCATTGACTACTGTGCAGGCAGGATTCTATTCACAAAAATAATAGTTATACAGAATGAGAAACTCACTTATCATGTTTATAACTAGGCAATTATATCTCAGAGAATGTGAATTCAAATTATCATCTATTTCTCTTTTATATGAAACAAAACCCTAGTTCTCTGTGGATAACTTCTCCCTACAGGTTTGCTCTCTTCTTGTGGCTGGAAGGGAAGAAGACTTTTAATGATGCTCCATTTTCCTCCCTCACAGTGTAACATTTTTCACAGAATGATATACAGCTGTGTTGTATTCCAAATCTGAACATATGATTTTTTCCAGTTAAACTTATTCTCAGCTGCTCTAATTAGATAACAAGGATCTAATTACTCAAGTAATTTGTAGACAATTTTTTTGGCTTTATTTTAAAGAGGAGTAATAGAAGTCATATGAGGAGCTGAGAATGGATTTGTATATAGCCAAGCACTGGAAAGGGAGGTATGTAAAAACAAGATAGGAAATTTGTTTAGAGGTTTTTTGACACCTATGCTGAGGAAGAAGCAGATGAGAACTTTCTCCCATGCTGGGTGAATAATGTGTAAGCCTAGTTGTGATCCTTACCTTGTTCAGACTGGAGTAGTACCTGACAAAATAAACAAGGTTTCAGGCTTTAGTCAGTGTCCTCAGAAAAATAGTCAATGAAAGGTTCAGTCTAAAGGATATTCCCTTCAATCCAGACATGGACACAGACTTTCTGAAACAAAGCATTTTTTTTTTTAAGGAGAGACACTTCTGAAAGCCCGTCTACCTGCCCAGACCCTCCTTCAGCATTAGACCTGTAAACGTTAGCCTTTACCCAGGGCAAAATCTCACTCACTATCTGGGAAACCTGCAAGACTTGGCCTAACTACATTGCTGAGATAGGTGGAAGAAACACCAGGGGATCTGTCTGCCAAACAGACAGACCTCTTTTAGCAGAGCTCTTTTGAATCTTTATTCTTTTATTCATCCCCCAAGCCAAGCTGATGTAATAAGCTGTGCTCCTCCAAAGGTGTTGTTACATGAAGCTGGAAAAGAAACGAGTGGAAGGAGGCTGGTTATAGCCAGGATCACAGCTGCTTGGTGCTGCTGAGCACCTTTCCCATGAATCCCCACTGCTGGGCAAACAGCAGGTCCATGCTGGGGGAAGCTTTGTGGTTGTTTTAGAATAAGATCAAAATTCATCTGTCTTGCTTCTCCCACTGGATAATGTTAGTGCGCTTGGAGCAGCTATTCAGGGCAAGGGGTGAGCTGTTTTAAAAGATTTGGCCTCTGATATCACCCATGGGCTCTGCAGTGGTCTCATCCGGCAAAGGCTTATGTCATCCAGCTAAGTATCCTGTTTGCTTCCCCCCTGGCAAGAGAAAAAAAAAAAAAAAAGCCTTTCCTGTAGACTTTCAGTCAGGCACTGGAGAAATAGAACAGGTCAAAGAGGCCAGCTTTTACATGATATAAACTCAGTAAGAGGTTGGTATAATTGTTGAAGAAAGCTTCTTGTAGAGAGTTTGGAATTTTCATTAGGAAAACACAGCTGAACAGCTTCAGATAAAAATCACAGAGGGCTGATAGGTTTGGATTTGGTTAATTTTTGTCATAGTGTCTAAATTATCACTTAAAATTAATAAACACAATAGTCTTTAATCGCTCAGATGGCAGGAATAGCCCACGAGTTGCATGCCTGTAACAGGTGTTAGTTAAAGAATGATTTAAACAAGAATGGTTTGAATCAGAAAAAAATTAGCCTGGTGCCAAACTTCAGGGGCACAGTGTTTAGTCTGGAGCCACCTTTCAATCCTGCCCTTGATACAGTGCCACCAGAGGGAGCAAAATAGAAGAACAGAAGAATGGATGGAGCCTTTCACATGCCAACTAGTGCAGGGCAGCCCAAGCATGTGACAAATCAGATACTGCTGCTGCTGTGAAATAGTTCATCCAGTTTCATTTCATTGCATTAATTTTGATGAAATATCTCCCTGGCCAAACAGTACTGTGTCCATGAGCAAAGTTTGCTGTCAGAAACTGTGAAAGAAATGAACAAAATGCTGACTTCTGGTCAATGTGCTCAATGATGACATCAGGATGAAAAAAAAAAAAATTTCCTGCCTGTGGGTCCATTTAGCCATCTCCTGTAATGAAGAGGAGACTGGATCTCTCTTCCCGCTGTGTGATTGGGCAGCGGGGACAGAGCTCTGCTCCCAGCCTTACTTGGCACAACAAGACAGACCATTTGTTTCAAAAACTGACATTTAAATGGCACAGACTCACGAAATTTTAGCAATTAAGAAGAGCAATGGATAATTTTAAAAATAATCCTTTTTTTAAATTGCCCTGCCATTTAGTGGCAGGAAAATCTGAAATTTTCTGAAAATTTTGTCTCAGTCAGTTCACATTTCAATTTCTCTATCAGTAAAATAAGGAAATTTTTTAATTCACTATCTTGCCTCACTGGCATTTGACCACCACCATCTGTATTAGCCATTGCTATTTGTAAAACAAGCTCATTGAAATCTGATTTAGGAATTGACTGACACAATATTTTGTTTTTTCTTCTATCACGACTACTTTGTCTTTCTTCTAGAAGACATGGCAAGATCAAAAAATATTTAGTGCTTTGTTTTTGTCAGAATTCTAATTACACATTACCACATAATGTGGCATCTCATTGCTCTTTACTAAGCCACTGAGGTAAGAAAAGGAAAAAAAAAATTCAAAACTGACAAACATAAAAGGTGCTTATGCAGTTAATTGCTAGATTTTTGCTTGGTGTTTTTTATCTGCCACTATCTATCAATGAAAACTTGACTACAGGTTTAGATGTCATTACATTTAATTACAATAAAATATCCTGGTACGCACTCCTGGAGTGAGTATATGTTTCTGAAAATATTCAGGTTGCAAAAGCACCTCATTAAAGTCCCGTGTCCCAGCTGCTGTGGCACGTATAGCTGGCAGGTCTGCTCCCCTCCTCAGTCAAGTGCTGGCAAGAGAGAGCATACATTGCGGTTCTGCTGCATCTCACACACTAATCAGCATCTGAATTACTGCCTGGCCCTTTAGGGAGCACTAATAATAAGATTTGTATAGGAAATATTAATCAAAACATATGGGAGAGAGGAATTTGCTATATACACAAGCATTTGCATGCCTATCCCATCAGGGGCTTGCAGTGAAGGTGTGTAGTGTGGGAAAGGTCCCACACTGCGCTGACAGCACCATCGCCAAGGGACCTCTCGTCACTCTGTCTCACAGATCATAGCACAGCTTTTGCCAGCTACCTCCTGACTGTAACCAGCCCTTCAGACTTCAATAAAATGCTACAGGCCAGATGAATCTGACACTTAGAATTTTCTTTCCACGTAAATCAGTTATTTACATAACCCTGTATTTCCCACCTTCAATATTCAAAGTAGCCATTACTGAGAGTAGGAGCTGCAATCTCCTTTGTTAGACCAAATCCTTCCTAATGGTGCTCAAAGTCAGCCACTAAACGAAAAGAACAATCACCCTTTTACTCCCAATACACACAACAGCATCTGATCCAAGTAGTATCTGTATCTCTGATCATACAGACAGCATCCAAGGACCCACTTTAAACTGCACAGCCATAAGAATATGAAATAAAACCACTGTTCATAAATTACACAGATCAAAAGTTCTTTAAAACATGCCTTCTGGTACAAGAATCTATTTTGAAAGGAACTGGAGACATTACAAACCTCAAATGTGAATCTAAACGTATTTGTTTACATCACATGAACCTCAGAAGGGAGTTATAGTGCCTGATTCAGCTAACTTGTTATTCCAGCTTCGTGCCAGACTCATGGAAATCAGTCTCATTTTACTGGCATTAAACTAGAATATAAGAGCAATGAATCAAGTCTCGAGACTTACCACAGAGCAGTCATGAATTATTACAAGTAGCACAAGAATCATCCTTCTTCTAAGCATTTTGTTGCCAATTTTTTCATTCTCCCTTTCTAAAATACGTGCTAAATATTAATATAAACCAATTCTAAGTAAGTTCCATACATCAAATATAACTTCTCAAAATACACTTTGGAAGACAATTAAAATTTAATTATTTTCTCCGTTCTTACTAATAAGGACTGACTTGCTCTGCTTGTCATCTTGAAGTTGCACTTCCACCTGACTTTGTGGTCTTCCAGCTGCTGCCAGCTCTGTAAGGCCTTTTCTGATGTTGTCTTGGCTTTGAATGACAGGACAGAAAACAGGCTTTGTAGAAAAACCTGTCATTAAAACAGTACTTTCATGCAGAAGCTTCTTTTCCTAATAGCACAAAAGTCCCTGTTCTGCAGCCCTGCTCCATGAGAGAGAGCATCAGGTGAGCAAGGTACAGGGAATGGACCTTCCTGATGTGAAGTCCTGCATCTATGATACAGGGACAATTACAGACACGGCAGGTCTTCCCAGGAAAAGCAATGAACCCAGGGAGAAATGTGCTTGAAATAAACATTCTGCTTGGACAACTAATATAAAGATTGACTTTTTCTTTTTTATTTTTTTTTTTCCTTTCAATCTCTCAGATGAGACATTTTCTGGACCAAACAAAAATCTCATACTGAAATATCAGGAATGACTCTGAGCTAAACTTCTCATGTAATTTGCAGTTGACCATTGTGGAGACTACTGGCATCAGAGCTGGGAGGAACCTCCGGCAGGACCACTGGGTGTCACTGTGGGCAGAAGGTCTAGATCAGGGTTTGCCTCCAGCTTGCTTTGAAGCTCCCTTCAAAGTATACCACTTAACAGCCAAACAGTTCTTTCTGTTTCCAGCACAACGAAGTTAAGCTCAATGAGAAATCTGGGGTGCCTGCTGTGCTCTGACCCTTGGTGAAGAGGAGTTTGTCTGTACCCAGCTTGGCTGGGTGATATGGGGAGCACAGTGGTGCTCCAGGCAAAATGAGTCCCACAGGAGTTGGAAAAAAGGGAAAAGAGGCAAACTATTTTCACGCTTAATAAACTAGTTCCAGAGTTAGTGCAACTGGCAGAGAACTTCAGCCATACATAAACTGGCAGTCAAACTAAACTAAGTAATGACAGTCATATCAATTTCCATTACATCACTGAAAGTCCAGGTTAATTCATTCAATTAAGTAAAAATAAATGAGACAAGCTGAAGAAAACTTCTGTGACTAGTGATGTGAAATCTAAACTCCTTGGTCTACTATGAAGGTTTTTGGTAAATTCAGGTGTCAAAATGAGGAAAGTAAGACTTAAATGATACATCATGATCTACATATGACTCTTCTGTGCATAGCTATTTAGGATGACTAAAATAACCCATCTAGATTAAAATATACATAAGAAAAAAAATCCCTTTTTCTTGCAGCACATAAATGTAAATCAGGGTGATACCGATTTTCTGGCATGAGCCAGAAGGGAACCTGACAGCCATCATTTCGGGGTGCCCCAGGCAATGCTGAAGGGGAAAACCGAACTAGAAGAAAACCTAGGAAAATTAAACTTTCACAGAGATATCGAACAAGGCTAAGGACAAGGACTGCAAAGTAGATGTTAATCACAATGTGGTGTCTTTTAGTTTGTCCAGCTGTGTAGAACAAGAACTCACCTCATTGTGAGGTTACATTGACATAGTCTGTTCTGACACAACAGCAGACGTCAATCAAGAGTGCATCTTTGCTGTATGGACTAAAGGCACTTTCCACACTCATAGCATAACCTCGCCAGATCTGAAACCTGACAGTGAAAGAAAAGGCTTACATGAAAGAAATAGAGCAGTGGAGATAAAGAAGGTTTTTGAGAGGTTAGAGGAAGGCCAGAGCTGTCAAGTGACTGCCAGCAAATACTCAGAGAAATAAGTTCAAAGAGCAGAAACATGAGCCTGAAATGAATGTGCCCAAGCAAAACTTACTGCTAGTCTACTAAAAGTTTGCTAACAATTGCTACTGTTTTACCAAAGATTTCCAAAGCTTATACACAAAAACTTTCCAAACAGCTTAAAATTACTTTGTTCATTGACTAAGTCATAACAATGTACTAGTTTGTGAAAAGACTTGTCTTGTTCATTAACTATTTTCAAATACAGAAGGAAGCCAAGGGCCTTCAGAAGACAGCTACCCTGGGTTGTGAATTCATCAGTAATGCTGGCCAGTATTAGTAATGTGCTAGTTTCCCACTGCTTGCTTGCTTTAGGTTCAGCCTGTGTTCAAATGACTGAAGAGGCCCAAGATCTAAACACAACTGAGGCAAAGATCATGAAGTAAAATCTATAATTACCAGGAATATAGAACTAGCCAATCCCCTGATATCCATTTAAACCATTTCCTGATAACTTCATGTGCAGGAATCAATTGTGATGGAAAATGGCTCAGAACTGACCTACTGATTGCAATCTTTCTATTGGTGTTACAGCTGCAATAGCTATCACTGTGAGCAGTTCCTTTCTTGCCTGTGAGCTGTAGGAGTATTCTAAGCTCTAAAATAAAAACCAGCAGCAGCAGCCAAACCCAAAAAAATACAAAACACCAAATACAGCCAAATGTTCCTTAGCGGGCTATAGCTCATAAAGCTGCTTTAAAAAAATCCTTTCTGAACAGTTGTGTTTGTACGTTCTGGAAAGTGACATTTGCCAGGGGAGAAGAAAACACACAAAACAATAAAATTCTTCCTTAGCCAGTGATTATTATTGCTGCCTTAGCAGTTTCCTTCCTTTTGGAATAATACCTCAAGGATTTCAGTAAGAATGTGTTGTAAAGCTAGTCCTGGCCAACTGCTCGTGGTTAGGATGCACACGCAGAAAGTTCCTCACACACATGTATCATCTTACATGTGAATCAAGTAAGCTACTAATAATAGCTCTTTTGGGGGTTTAGGACCCTTTTTACAAAAAGAAGATGCAAATGCCAGTTTTGTAAATTCATTGTTTTGTTTCCAAGCTTTTTGAAAGTCAGCAAAATGAAGTTATATAATCTCATTCCTGCTTTCAGCACAACTGGGTGGGCTGGAAAAGACCAGGGCAATCATTGGTAGCTCAGAATAAGTCAGCTGTAATTTTCAAAGGCATTTTTCAGAATTTCTACTAACTTCACTACATACCAGAGACAGAGGGGACCCTGGGGTTTTGTTTAAACATCTTCATCTGTACTGTCACAATCAGAAACACCTTGCTGTAATTCCCATGGAATGAGCTGCTCCACACCCTCCTATGGGATATGCTGTATACATTAAAGCTGAAGTCACACACCAGCATCAGCATTTTAGGAGGCTTGAATGCACACTTCTAAACAATTACAGCCCTGCTGTCTACTTACTGTATTTCAAAACCAGACAGTAAAACCCTAATGTTGGTCAGGATCGAAAATCTTCTGAACCACCATTTTTTAAAGGGAAAATTCTTTTGTCTCCTCTATCCCCCCAATCACTTTTTAGTTCATCAGTATAATTCGACTTCAAAGAGGAAACATTATGAAATAGCACTTAGTAATAGAAACATGTTACTTTCAAACCAGTTGGGCTTTTAGGTTAAATTTCTCCCTGACTCTGTAGCTGTCTTGCAGATCCTAACATAACAGAAAACATAGGGCAAATGCTTCAGCTGATCCCAGAGAGGCTACTGTTTGGTGCTGGCCAAAGAAAGAGCAGGACAGGTTCATCCAAGTGTTTGCTTTCTACCACTGCCTGAGAACAGCTATGGCAGGGAACTTCAGAAAGGCTTGAAGGGAATACAATCACCACCCGTCACTGAGTGGTGGAGGCTCAGTGCAGAAATGTTTAGGCTATGGGATGTCTAGGTACCAGGACAAGGTGTATTGTAGGGTGCAATAGAGCTCACTGCTTTATTGAACTTTCTATCTGCCTTGCTCAAGCTCATTTTCTGCCTGGTGTGACTATCTCTGCTGGTGTCATCAGAACGAAGGATGTGGCCTCAGGTGGAAAACACAACCTTTCCAATGCACCTTCATCTCCTTAACACTGCTAACTCTGTTAGTGCGATTTGGTTCCACAAGACGAATAATGCCAAGACATCAGTTCTCTGTGGTACATCTGCATGCCAGGTATCCTAGGGAAAACCTGAACAAAGAGTGAGCATCTCACTGTGCTTCATTCTGCTGCTGTGACAGATCCTCCAGTAAAGCCACAGGAGAAAAGTATTAGAAGTGATTTTATATACAGACACAGGAATAGCATTTTGAAAGGGAGAAGAAGAAAACAGAGTTCCTTTCAACAGACTTACAGCAGAATTCTACCCTAGAACTGCTTTGGTTACTGTAAAAAGAGACTTGACTGGTTCAGCTGATCTTGTTTCCACCAGCTGATGACACAGGCAGCTCTGATTCAGTGGAAAGCAAAGCTAAGCTCTACACCTCCCTGCACTCTTGCTGAGTTTCTGCAGCCTTCTGTAGTTGGCAAAACCTTTCATGATTGATATGTTCAGTTTGTTTTGTCTCTGCTAGCTTAACGTCCAGTTTCATTAAATTCTAACTTTTGATGTATTTTGAAGTGAAGCTTCAAACTTCAATTACACCACATAAAGAGTTAAATTTTGTCTCTAAAAGCTCAATAAATGGGCTACCTTGATTGATGCTTTAAGTGCAACCCCTTCCCAATATTCTGAACATAATGAGGTTAGTGCTAAAAGCTGGATTCGCTCTCATCTGTCTGCATTATCTATTTATTTCGCACACGTCACCATGGTAAATGAGTGCTGCATTAAGCACTAAATAGTAGAGGTCAGAAAAACCCCATGTTGTATTTTTTTCCCCTCAGCAAGACTGAAACATCTATTAATGGATTTTAGTTTATTACCTGATGTAAACTAAAAAAATGTAAAACCCCCCTGTATTAGCCCATTATTGAAGTATGTTTTAAACATAATCTCAAAACAAACCAACCTGATGTTCTTATTCAAAACATTTTTGTCTTACAATGTCTAAATGGACTTAATTTGCAATCGTCTCTGAATTTTTTTACCTCTTAAAAAGAATTAAACCCCTCAAAATACAGACAGAATGTTTACCACAGGCTAAACTGGACATTTTTTGGTCCTTTTTTCTTTTTTTTCAAAATACCATTAATCCCCCCAAAAAACCTCTAAACCCCTCAAAATACAAATGTTTGCCACAGGCTAAATGGGACATATTTTTTCCAAATTGTTTTTAAATGCCATCAAATTGTGTGCTCATGTAGCTATGTTAAATATAGCTGAAGTGTTTTGACTATAAGAAGCAGTTATTACACCTAGGCATTTCATTTTGTAAGTATAAAGCTCACCATCTATTCAGAAGTCTCACCAAAACAAACTATATGAGCTGCATAAGTATTTGGCACAGTGCAAACCTGTTAGAAGCTCCTCTAGCAATATTAAGCCTTATGACTGCAATAAAATTAGAATCTGTCCCACTAACTTCCTCAGAGGGTTAGGGAGCCGTGCGTGTTGCTATTCCCTATCCATGGCCTGGCTCTGTCATGCTATATGCACGGACGTGATAACAAATGTAAACATTCCAAAAGCTTATCAGTCCTCACGCTGAATGATCAAGCAGCTGGAGACCTGTAACATGAAGCCATGTATATTAAAAATTATTTGCAAATAATCTCCTGGGGTGGAAGCAGGCTGTTTCTATGGTACTTCTGTATAAGGAACAAGGAAAACAGACAGGGACAATAAGGTTCAGCTCTAAAAATACCTCGTTCACTTTCAGATAGTTCCATGGACATTGACCCTTCCAACACAAAACCAACAGGAAGCAGGGAGCAGGAGGAACAAGTAAGGTACATGGTACTTAGTGCAAAGTAAAGGGTACACATTAGGAGCTTAGCTGCACTGATAAAAAAAGTATATCAGTTTTCATCTGTTGGGTATTTAAGATTGGAACAAGAAAAATTGATTAAATGCAATTCCACCCACCCAGGAATGAGTAAACCTTTTGGGGTTTTGGCTTCATGTCCTCTCAGCTGCACCACTTCTCTAATCTCGGCAGAAATCTGAGTCCTGGTTGTAAATATCCAGCCACTATTTCCATCCACCAGAGCTTACTTGGGCGGTGTTTGCATCCTGCACTGCCCAGTCTCACAGAGGGACGGTGGGCTCCAGCGAACAGGAGGGACTTATTCTTGTTTTGACTAAATTTACTCACTTCAGCCAACTAGTAGAAGCAACCATGCTTATAGGGGATATGTGCCATGTAAAGTGTACCTGTGCAGGTGTCAACAGACACTGAAAATGAAGGAAGCATGGATAAAAATAAACATGAAAAATTAAGTAAAATAAGTTAATTTTGACCAGAACATGCACAACACCTTTTTGTTTTGACTTTCTCTGAGTAGCTGTCAGACCTTTCTCCTTGAAAAAGCACTGCTTACTGACTAGAGAGACAGTCCAGACTTTGGCATTATATGAAATAGTAGGTTTTCTACTGTTTCACACTATGTGGTTAACAAAATTACTAAAACATTCCAAGTGAATGTCTCTACTTGTGAATTAATGTGTTTATGACATCAAAAATGGCAAAAATATAGCTGGCTGCCTTGGTGATAATCTTCAGTTTAGGCCAAGCAGTGTGCAGTGCATCCCAACCAACTCAAGCCTTGATCTCTGGCCTGTTGTCCTGAACTGCAGAGTAAACTCCAAGTAACCCAAATGAAAGAGCATCTGAGCATAGTGTATATAGATAAGAAAAAGGGATGTAGTTTGCCACTGAACATTTGCAGTCACAAATCAGCCTGCAAACAGCAGGCTATTTTCAAGCACAGACATTTTCATCTCTGTTCTGGAATCCCTATCACCTGTCACCAGGTATTATGCAATGTTTGTTTTATATATTTCATTGTTTCATTGTATCAGATAGTCCTTTCCAGCACAGGCTGAAAGAACACGAAGGTCCTCACTGCCCTGACAAGTAGTGCCTGATCTCTGAATATCCTGTTGCCCTTCACAATGTACACTGAGCTATACCAGCCCTCTGGTGTGAGGGGACGGGAGGGTTTTTCACTGCTTATTGTCATACCCCCTAGACTGATAGAAAAAGAGACAGCATACTTAAAATGGTATACTTATTTAGCATATAGAAAAAACAACTATTTTGACCCCAAAACCCCCCAGTTAATGACAGTTTTTATTAATGTGCTGCTTTTCTGAATGCTACATTAGAAGCCTAAATTTGCAATTGAAAACAGCTGCTATTTGGCTTACTCATTTTCTAGTTCTTGAACCAAAGTAAGCAGTATGTCCTACCAGAATCTCAAGCTTTGGAAAAACATATCAGTTTTCATGAACTGTGAGACCAAGACTTCTCTGCTGATTTAAGTTTCAGTGAGACTTTTCCCTGAGAAAGTATAACAGAACTGCTTGACAATGCCCAGAAACAGCTGCCTCCTACTTAGTAGGTCTTTTTTAACCACAGTTTATTTTGTATAGGGAAAAAAAATATGTGACTATTAGATGTAAAACAAACATATTCATTCACCTAGAAGCATCATCTAACTAATATTAGTCACAAACATTACGGCTGGGCAAAGCATATCACATTTATCCTGTCAAGGATGTGGTTCTGGTACAGTTTGCATCACCAGGAAAGCACATCTGTATGTGGTAATGAGATTTATTGTGCAGGGAAAGTTCAGGAGCGCGTAAAACCAATTTAGCATAAAAAGTCTCAACTACTTTGGGTTGTCATGGAATTGACACAGGTGTAAGGACAGTTTTTCCTCCCACCACCCACCTGGCTGTGTTTTTTGCTACTGCACTAAATACTAAAGGCCTCCCATGAGGCATCTCAGCAGAGCTCTGGGGAAGTGGCAGGAAGCTGAAAAGCATGAATCTTTTTCTGGATAATGGAAAATCAGCCAGGAACAAAAAAGCACAACTGCTAATTCCCCCAAACAAGCTGCAAGCATGTTTCTTGTCTGCAGACAGGTACAGCTTACTTTCCTTCATGTCTTACAGCATTCTGGAACCCCAGATGTGCTGAGTTGTACTTCAAATATATGTTTTATATTGCTTTTGCAGTGATAATATGCTCTTTTTTGCCTTGAAATGAGATTTGAAAAAAACACAAAAAGGCAACTCTGGAGAAGAGGTATCAAACCACATTACTATGTTTTTCTGATTTCCAAACACTGAGTAACATTTATATTACAAGTAAGGAAGGAAAAACAGGCAACAAAGCAGAAACAAGAGCTGAAAACAGCAAATACATAGAAAATTTAGAAACACAGAAGTTTATCCTAATGTTTACCCACACACTAATGCTTCAAGGAGACTGATCACTTTGACACAAGTTGAACAGCCTTTGCCAGCCAGACTGTTTGATGTTGCATTGGCTTTGTGACAAAGCCAGTCTGTACAGGAACACTGGCATTGTTTTCTGATCAAAGTGAGCCCTAATGGTATTAAACCTGAGTTGTGGTCCTACATGCTTTCCTCCCTCAGCTATCACTTCTCTACTTTGCCATCAGCTTTTCCTTGAGCCAGTGCAGTATGATGTTCTGCTAGTTTAAAGCATCATCAGACTTTTATTTCAGATAATAAGAATTGATTTTCTTATATATTCTGCTGTGCTTGGTAAGGAGACAGGAGGTTGTACATATATGGAAAAGGTTGCTTTTAGAGTATGGTGATATTCAGTTTCTGTTGACTCCAATGATATTGCAAGAGAAATAGGAAGCAGGAGAGCTTTAACAACTTTTGGATTAAACTCTTGTGCAGCAAAATAGTTAAATAAGTCCTTAAAACTAAACGTGTGCTTATGTTCCTTTTATAAATGACATAGAGCAACTGTGGCTATAGCAGGATAGGAGTAGGTTACCCCAGTAACACATGCAGCATCCTGCACAGCAGGGCATGCTGCTCCTTTTTCTAGTTCTATCACCTTACGCTTGTGTTTGATGTCAGAGATGGTAAAAGAGTCTTAGAATTTAAAAGTAAAACTGATTAGATATTATGAAATCAAATATCAGATGCTCAGAAAACATAGCTGCATTGATGGCAAATGAAGCACAATAGATTTCAGCAACTTCCTAACTTGGAATCTCAATTTGCTGGTGCGAACTTCTCTGCTCAGATGTTCAAAGAGCAGTCTACAGAGCACTTAAAGAAAGAGTTAAGTGTTTATTTATTGCTATCACAGTATCACAGAATAGGCTGTTTTGGAAGGGACTCACAAGGATCATCGAGTCCAGCTCTTAAGCCCTGCACAGGACTGTCCCAAGTCTTGCTTCATAAACTTATAATATCCACTGCAATCACTGTTGCTGCTGCAAATCAAATTTCTCTTTTGTTGACTTTGATTGCAATTATGTATGTTGCCAACCAGAGTGAACACCAGAAAATGCAAGTCAAGTGATGCCACAGGAAGGATATTAGCTCCTGCAGTCACATACATCATCATTCAGTGGGGTCTAACACCATCTCCTTGGAAGCATGGAAGTCAAGCAGACTTTTCTTACAGTTTCTGAGCAGATGTCATTGGCTTAAAATGACTTAACTTTAGTAACTATAGCCCAATTGACCTGACCTATGTGGGTGAAGACGTATTCCTGTCAAAGCTGTAGCAGACAGCAGGGATGGATGAGAAGACTTAGCAGAAACCAACTTTTAGGTCTTTGTAAAGAAGAACTCAAACTAAATTTATTATGATGTTCTGAAATGTTCAAACACATTTTACTGCCTTCTGATTTCCAGATGGGTCTCCATCCAGACCAGAATACCACAAAAATGCTGCTTTTTTTCCTGCTGCACTCATAAGCAGCTGTAAAGAAGGCTATAGAAAAGTCTGATTCTTAGAAAATGCCTGTCTCTGTTTTCCAAAAAAAAGCGAAGTTTAGATAATTAGAGTAAACTTTGCATCCAAACATTTAGAATTGCATTAGGACGCACATTTCAAACTCTTGGAAGCATATGCTTCACTAGCTATTTGCTTCTAATGAAGGAAGTGGAGCACTCCAGTGGGTAAAAATCCAAGAGAAAGGATTCTCATTTAGCCGAGCTCTAATTTAAAAAGGTGACTTTGACGGTATCTCTGGAATTCTCTGCTGTTCAGTTTCCCAGTTGATCTAGGGAATCACACTTCTAAAGCAATTTTTTTGAGTGCCAACTTAGCAGTCTTACTATTATTATTATTAACTGCAACTATGTGCAGTGATGAATTCACTATTTTTGGACACAAATTGTATTCAATATCCCATTGAATTCATAATAATTCAATAACTGATCAGTATTTTGGGATTTAATCATCAAGGTTAAGGACAAGCTGACTTGAAAGCTGAAGCTATACAATAATTCCAACTGTGCAGCACCTTGCAAGATTGAGACCATAAGGATTTTTTTTAGCATCTGCACTGCCATTGGAAACCCACTGCCTGCCTTTCCAACCTGGCTTTCCAGTCCTTGTATTCAGCAGGTTTGCACAGCTGCATGTGCAAGCCCTGTTCAAAAAAGCACTTGTCCATAGCAAGCGCACCATATAGAAATACACATGCAGATGCTTATACATGAACTGCATGGTGAGGGGCAGGAAATGGAGATGCTGTGAAAGTTTTTATTTTTATCTGACTTCATATGTAATTTTAAAAACAGGATAAGGTTACAATTTAACTAAAGAATAACTTAGATTCCAGTATCTAGAAAGAGCAGATAATACCTAAATAAATAAAGAAATATAAATAAGTGAAGACTAGTACTAACTCTTAGGCTTCTATGGAAGTTGACTAGAACTTGCAGCAATCCTGAGTCACAATAAAAATGATTTATTTAAAGATTTATTATGAACATTGCAGGAAAGGTGATAACAGACATCCACCACTTTGTTTACAGTAAAATTTCCTGTAAATTAAAGAGTTCTTATTCTCTGTTTGGTTTTGATTTGGTATTGTACCAAGTATCTGTTTATAAAAGGAAATATGACAGTACAAAGTGTACAAAATGAATGGCAAAAGAGATTAGCAGTCAAGGTGAATTTGCTTTAAATTAAGTCCTAGCAACACAGACACTGGAGATCCCATCAGGGTAAGGAAAGTCAGTCTAAGGCAGGTTTTTCATGCACCATTACTGAGAGGTGAACTGGCTGAAATTCAGGCCAGCAAGCTGCTTTCCAAACTGGGGCTGGGGTTACACAGGTCACCCTCAGTGCCAGAAGATAACCTTAGCCATATGTGACACGCTTGAACAGCTGGGTGCTGGGCTGCAATGATCTGAACTCCAAGAGCCCAGCTCTCCAAATGCTTCTTTCTGTACGTCTCTGAGGAACTTCAGCTACTGGTGATGTTGATCAGAGCTGGGGACCAGCAGTACAGTGAAGCAAGTGGAGGTCCTGAAAGACCTAAGATGGTTTTGTTTCACTGAAATGCCAGTGCACACAGGAATGGCCTTAGAGACACAACAGTGAGAAAAAGCCTGAACTGCTTTTAAAAAAAGATTCAGGTGACTAAGAGATAAGACAGGAAAAAATGTTGCAAAGCACAACAAAGGAAAAGTTTGATATAAAGTAGGCTCTGTGTTTCAAGGGGATTATGTGTTGAGGATTTTTCCATTTTTGTGGAGCTTTTTTGCTTATAATACTCTCTAAACAGCTTAAAGAATTTTTCTGAAGTCACGTTTATATGACAAAGTATGTTGCAACTTGAAGTCATCCCATCCCACAGAAAATCTTCTGGAAGGAGTCTTGGATGAAGATAATGTATTCACAGTTGAAAAGGAATAATGAAAACACACGTTAAATGTTTTAGCAGAAAACCAGAAAAGAACTTGTTTTGTAAAAGTAATTCCCTTGATTGAATTAGCCCTGGAGCCACCCTGACATCTCTAGAGATTGGATTTTGTGAGTCTCCAAATACTCCACCCTGGGAAAAAAAAAGTTTGTGCATGGGAACGCTGGATCTGGGTCATATTAATTCTCCTTGTACATATAACAAAAGATTTACGTGGAGGATAAAATTGTGAAAGTATTGACATTATCCAAAGGCCAGAAATTACATGTGTTCATGGGATTTACTCCAAACAGTCCTAAGATCTGTTATTTGATATTTAGTGCTATGAAATTAATGCTGGATTTTTAAAATCATGTAGTTAACAAAATCAATTTGCAGTCAGTCCTGTGTATACAAGTTCAATGTTTTAGAAAGTATGTTGGCACTTACCTGGGGGCACATGTTCATTCATGATGACGAGGGATGCTGGCGTAGGCCTTCTTTTCCTGATCTGTAACAGGTATAAACCAAGGAGAGTCATTAGGGTCCACCAATGGCCCCCCACACAAAGCAAAGCAAAAAATACATCTGGTGCTTTCCTGAGTATAGACCAGACAATGTTAAAAAAGAAACTATTTAAAGAACAGCAGCACTTCATTGTCTTACTGACAGTTTGTCTGGTCTTACAGCGATCAGGGTCATGTTCTTGCTTGTACAGGGATTGCAAAGGCATGGGGAGAGGTTTCCAAAATATCTTTAGGATTTGTAATCATCTTCACTTAAGTTTTTAGACATGTATGTCTATTTGCTGACAAATATCAGTCATATCTTAAAATATTGACATTTAGCTTTGTGTCAGGAAGACAATTGCAGTAGTTTGTGAGCTTTTTTGTGCAAATACCTAGGACTGTCATAGCTCTCACAAGCAGTAATTAATATTTTGCAAGTACACTTCAGAGCTGATAATACAGGTATGCCTTCCAATGAATTTGCATTTCTAAACTGTGGCCAGAGATCTTACTACTGTATTTAAATACTTCAGTATTTAAGACTTTCAAAAGAGTATTTCCAAAAAGCACTATCCAGCAGATCATTATATTCCAATTGTATGCAATTTTTCTTATTCAGAGTTTATCTGGGTAACTACCTTTGTTCCCTTAAGAGTGGCTGAACTGCATGATACTGGACTACCCTTCTATAATGCACACATTTGCATTGAAAGCTTTGTGTTGTTCACTAAAGCCTCCAGGCTTGATATTCTATTGAATTTAAGAGAGGGACCAGGAGTATTTAAGCTAGAAACCACTCTGACACAAAACCTCAATGTCAGTGCATTTGTTCTTTTTTATTTGCTGATCCAACATCTGTATTTAACAGGATTCAAATTTTGCTTTCAGAGGTGTAAATGGAAAATTACATCATCAGGGTTTATTCCAGATTTGTGTAACTGTAGCTGACAGCAGAATTTACTATTTTAATTTCATCACACACCCACAGTGAAACTGTATAGCACTTGGAAATAAACTCACAACACACACACACACAAAAGAACTACCCATAAATACCAGGCTGAATTTGGACCACAGCATTTCAAAAACCATGGGAATTCCAGGAAATCCTAATTCTATGGTTCTCACAGACTTCAGAAAAATACCAGAACACATTTTGCTTGAATTTGATGAGGAACTGTTCAATAAGGTACGGACATTTTGCACCTAAGAAGTACCTATGGACAAAATGAAGACCCGCAGCAATTTTCTTCTGTACCCTTCTAATGTTTCTGCATTCAGTGGTCACTCACAACTCATTGTTTTCTGCCTTTTAGGAGACATGACATCAGAATATTCAGGAAACCAGATACCTGTCCTAAAGGGCCAAAGAATTTCATACCTAATGGTATGGAACACTCAAGGTTATAATATTCCCCTGGTATTAGCTAAAACTAGACTTACCCAAATAGAAGCAAATGTTGAGAAGGACTTGCACTGAGAGAAAGGTACTGGGTCACCTAATTACGATTTATCCAGTTTTTCTCACAAGTCTCCCTGTGACTCTTTTTATGCAGATTTACATGTATCTGTGCACAGTAATAGAGATCTTTTCCTCCTTAGATGTCTGTATTGCTATACACACACACACACACACATATTATTATGTGTATATTTTGGGAGTGAGTCAAAACCTAAAACACCACACGCGTAATTTCAATGTGGACACATAAGTCAGGTATATTTCTATACGTGTATATCTTTCAAACATGTAAATCCTGTAAAAATGACACAAAGAAGACTGTATAAAAATCATGAGAAATACAGGAAGTAACTGAAGTGGTGACTATAGTGCAAAATGTAACTTGTGTTTTGTCATGTTAAAATGAATGGTAAATAAGATGTCTTCTGCCCAATATTTCTGTTAGGTACCTATTATTAGCTTCATGTTTTCTTTATGTACACATAATATACTTGAGTTGATTTGTTTGGGAATTCGTATTCATGTGAAGGGTACATATTAGGGTATAAGTGCAGATACAGAAAAGCACAACAAATATATTCTGAATAAACCTACCTAAGGTGAAGAAGCCTTATTCTGGCTAGAGGACATATCCTTCTTCCTTTTTAGGCGTATCGTTACACCCTCCAGAGCATTTAATCTACGGTTTCACTAATATAAATCTGAAAAGCATTTAGGCCACTAGTATTACCTGTTCTCACCCCACACCTTGCCCCCATTCCTAGCCCATTCCCTGGAAATAGTGAAAGAAACTCATCTTACTTACCTGCTCAGCTGCCTCAGGATCTATTTGACTCTGAAACAGGGGCACAGCAAACTGTATTTTTTTGGGGCTGTTGGGCTCCATTGTGATGCTGAGGTGAGTCTGACGAGAGAAGAGCCTGGAGCTTGAGACTGGGTCTGTGCCTCTGGCCAGGCGCCCTCCCCACAGCCAGGCTGAGTGCTCCGCAGGAACAGCTGTAACTCCCGACTTAGCACGGGAGTCTGCGTGAGTCGAGCAACTCCCTTATTCCACATCCACAGAGATGCCACTAGCTTGGCTATTTTCTTTTTTTTTTTTTCCCCCTCTCCTTCAGATCCTTCAGATCCTCTCAGCAGAAAGCTGAAAGGAACAATAAGCTAATTGTGTACCAGCTCACTTCTACATATGCCAAGCATTCACTCAGAAGCTAATTGAAAATGCAATACTAGCATTGCATGGCCTGGAGCCCTGGGATTTGAAAAAGAGGATCTCTCCACTGTATATTACTAACTGGCTGCTCAGAAGTGCAATGCAAGCTCCCTCTGAGTATTGCTGATGGGCTCTTAATTATTGATGAACACAAATCAGGAAGTTTTCAGATTTTGGGGGTGGAGGTAGCAGGAGGGGTGGACGCAATAATTCGATCTCTGTTACAGTATGCCAGAACTGCCCTCCTCTTCTCACATATCTAACAATTGCCTTTGATCTTTCAAATCTTTTTTAAACCTTAGAGGTTTAGAATCTTCTAAATCTTACAGGAAGATTTTTGGATGATGATGCTACACAGATGCCCACACTTTCACGAAGGTTCTCTGGTGCGCTGAGTGGGTTTGCACCGTAGGCTGGGTTTGGAGATTTAGACTGTGATTTCTTTTGGTGGGCTTCATTTTGCATGATTCCAATATGGTGAGAACATCCATGTTTGAGCCAGTTGTCTGGGCTAAGCACATCAATGGGCATTCCATTCTATTCTAGTAAGGCAGTTTGTAGTGTTTACTCGAGATTACACTTTCTCTCCATTAACTTTAGAAAAACAAAAGATGATTTTAGTTACCTCACTTTTAGATGGCTAAAATTCAGAGACCAAATCCTACTTTGGGGTACAAAATCTATGCCTTCTTCCAAGACTGGAAAATAATTTGGTCAATCACATCACTGGTACTCTTTTGTGAATATAATTATTTTCACTTTTTAATTCAAAAGAAGTGTGTTAAACAATACAGAGCAACCACTGACTTTTGTAAAACTCAGAGGAATTTGAAAACATGTTCTTTGCTCAAACCTCTGAGAGCACTAAGGATTTTCGCAGCTTACCACAAGCTTATTCAGTCACTGAGTATTTTCCCATCTGTGCCAGCAGAGGAGGCAGAGAAGGAGCATGGATGGTGGCTGAGAGCAGTGCTCCAGCCATACACAGCAGAACAAAACAGCAAGTCAGGGATAGAATATTTGTTTGGCTTTTATTTTTACAAATGAAAAGTGTGACACATTATTGGAACACCAGGGCCTTTCTAAACAGAGGCAAGCACACTAGCTAGCTGCTCTATGAAGGACCTGATAAAGCTCAGAACGTGAGGATACACTAAAAATTAAGGATCCAGTTGGCTCCATGGTCAAAAATAATTCTCAGTGAGGGCCAAAATTCCCCTTCTCATCCAAATCAAAAGTGCTGTGTACTGTAATGGTTTCCAGCTGACAGCTATTCACTGCCAACTTTCCTGTTTGATTTCTTGTGATAGTTTTCGGTGACATTAACTTAGAACTGTAGAACTACAGAAGAGTCTCTTTGGGTGGGGACCTTCTGGAGATACCTGCTCCCACCTGCTGCTCAAAACAGGGCCCTAGATCAGGTTATTCTGGCCCCTCTCAGTCTGAGTCCTGAATATTTTCGGTGCTAAGATAAAATGCTCAGTTTCATTTACCTAAACAAAGGAAAAAGATGCATAGAATACTGATGCTCAGTGTTTTGTATGATCATTTTAAGCCTTCACTATTCCTATAAAAACAAAACATAATCTCTTTGTAGACTTCCGCAGACAATTAGAGCCAGAGTGCAATTGCACCAGTTCTGCTGGCACAACTAAGTCTAAGACACTAAGGTAAGAGAGGTACA
Source organism: Xenops minutus (assembly GCA_035221455.1). Taxonomy (NCBI): domain Eukaryota; kingdom Metazoa; phylum Chordata; class Aves; order Passeriformes; family Furnariidae; genus Xenops; species Xenops minutus. The sequence continues at coordinate 24,150,221 of JAWWEE010000162.1, read as the reverse complement.
CGCTGCTTCCACTAAGGACAGTTAGAGAGTTATTTTCAGGACAGTTTAATTATTCAATTTCACAAGTCCTTCATGCGCAGATATGCCATTACCTTCAATGACAGCTTCAGGCATACCAGGGATATGTACACATATACATACACAGGGTTACGCCACAGGGAGGACATACACAGGGATCTGCATTTGTGGCTTTCCTCTTGAATTTTTGTACTTGAAAGAAATAATTTTTGTTTTCTCAGTCCCAGATAATGTGAGAAAAATATTTTCCAGCTGCTTTGCTACTATATATATTATTAAACGGTATATTTTAAATATCAAGTTTCTCTATAAAAACACCTGTTTGCCATAAAATATCTATTCTAGCAGTCTATGAAACTTCATGTATTAAATTGTGCAGTTACAATTATAGCATGTTACTGATTACATGAGCTATAATTGTTATGAAGGTTTAAAATTTCGTATGTTAATGATAAAGTAGTTTAAAAACACCACATTCAGATAGTGACAATTTATTAAAATATTAAATGCTCAAAGTATTATAATGATGTGTTTCAGTTCTAGATTGCTGGACATTGCTGTCTAAAGGAATCATGTCTCAAATGCATTCCCATCAATGGTATATGAGAAACAAGCTCAACAATCTTATGAAGGAACCAACCAACTTTGGAACCTGCCACTTCCTGGCAGGTTCCAAAGGGAGGCAGACAACAGGACAGAACAAGATGTAAGGACAATTAATGGGGCTGCTACATCTGGGAGAGAGGCCCACCAACAACGTGATGTGGAGGTATTTGCTTCCTGCAGCGATCTTCTCTGATCCTGTTTGGCTGCCCAACAATCTTCATGTGCCTTATAAAAATAAAAGGATTTTTAAAATAATATAAGAGGAATATTTTGGAGAGCACTCAGACATAGAATTTCAGGATTACTACTTCGGCTCACTCTTACACCTAATTTGCAGCACTAGAAGTCTCCGGGCAAAGTGTACTTGCATTTTCTATAGACATCATCATAATCTGGGGAAGAGCTGAAACACATTTAAGGACTGCCAAGTCCTTTTAGCTCATCTTCTGTTTTTAGTGCACTCCCCACAATGTTTCAAATGCCGTCATGATTCAGCTAAAACTATAATGGAATTAGACCTTCCTATGTCATTTGCTATGTTCTGGTATGAAGCACTGCCTTTTAATACATCCTACCATAGCGATGAGCTCTCAGAGCACTCACAGCATAGTTCCTGCTTGAGATATTTCTGCTGTTGTCTTAGGAGAGCTTTATATCTTGTTTCCAGCCAAAGACAAGGCTGCTGAGATAGGAATTCAAGGATTTCTGTCCTGCATTGTTCTTCAATTTCTCTTGTGGCTGTGATCTACCTCAGCTTCTCTGGTGTGGTCAGGGACCTACTGAGACCACTCTAGAGAGGAGAAGAGAGGAGAGGAGAGGAGAGAGTAGAGGAGAGCTGCAGTTCATTGTAAAACCAGCCTATTTAAGGCTTTGGCTCCTAAATTCACCAGCGCAGATGCAGAGAAGCACTAAATTACAGCACTCTGATCCACTGGCTGCCTTTGCAGAGCAAGGACTCAACTTGAAAGTGGCACTTCTTTAGTGTGTCTCTTAGGACCCAACTTTAATCCCCATTGTAGCAATTGATATGTGAGAGCCTTAACAAAGATGTTGATCTGAACTTTCCTTGGGCTCTTCAGTTGAGACCTCTCCTCACAGCAGCATGTCCTTAGCATACTGCTGGGCAGCCCCAGCAGTATCAGGGAAGAAATGCTCCAGAGCACAATGGCTTTCTTCTACAGCCAAAAGAACCAGAGTGCGCCCCTTCTTTCTGCCATTTTCTAACAAATGGACAGTTTCTTCCCTGCCTTTGTCTGCACAGAGGCACCAGCTCCACAGCTCTTGGTGTTGGTCATGAGGAGGAGGGAGACATGGACATGGACTTTGCTGTGCATACCACAACTCTTCATGGATCCGTTCTCTTTTTGGGGCTCTGCACTGTGCATTGCTCACAGGTGCTAAAATCAGATGCAAGCCTTCCAAGAATGAAAAATGACATATTCAAAATGACCCTTACATTTTTATTTCAAAACAGTCTTTGCAAACAGGGTGACTCCCACTGAGCTGCTGGAAACACGGTCTGCTATTTATATATAGAAAATGCAAAGAATTTAAAATCTGCAAGGGTGGGAGAATGCAGAGCAGATCACATCTGTCACATGAATACTAAGTGCTGCCACAGGCAGGTGAAGAACAGAAAGTTCTGTCAAGCAGTGACAGTGGGACATTCAGTGTGAGCTGTTGGCCTGATAGCAGCCTAACCCAAATTTCCATCACCAGTTCTCATCCACAGAACATCAGGCTGGGACTTGGTAATGTTCTAACTATATATGTGGATACATAAAGCCTAGATAAGTAAAAAAAATGCAACTATTTATACATTTTTTTTTTAGTTGAGATAATAATATCTTAGCAGTACAGTTTTAATCAGAATCAATTTAAAGTTACTTTATCTGAGCACACAAGAACTGATACTGTCTATTCCTGTCTTCCTCTGAAACTCATAGCTCTCCAGACTTTTAAGTAATGTACAAACATTTACTGCTAGGTCCTATCCACTACCATCAGTAGAATACACACATCCAAAACATAGGAAATGAGCTGGATTAATGGGACATAACCTGATTAGACAGTCAAAAGATCCATGTCTAATATGGACTATTAGTTCAATAGTGCAGAAACCAAAACTCTGGTACTGGTTTTAGGAAGGTATTTCAGCAGGAAGTCATGCTAGAATTTGCTTCCTTACCCAGAAGAGGGTAAATCTAATACATTTTTCAATAAATAGAAGTGTAGGCAATGCATATAGGTTTTAGAATTAAATTATGTTATTTCCATTTAAAATCTTTAATGCAAAGACTGACTACACCACTGAATGAAACAATTGAAATACAGAATTGTTACTGTAAATTTTTTTAAACAAAAGTTAAAATATAGAACATAAAGAAGATGACAAACGAATGAACTTCCATAGTTTCAGAGTCTGAGTTAGAAAACTGTGCACACACCAGCAGTCTAAAAATGAAAAGTCATCAACTGGCTATAGTAGCTCAATATGCCGAATTCAGAACATGTTTTTAAAATTCTCATTTTTGAGACTGAGACTTTTCAGAAGTGTCTTCTTTCTTGCCTTCTTCTCCCACTCTGAGGACACGCTAGAACTAAAGAAGTCACAGCAATCCTCAAGGTTCCACCTGCTGCATCTGCAAGGGAGGAACTGAGCCAGCTGGACAAGCGGTGCTGGCACGCGTGGAGGACAGGATCAGTATCTGGGTTTTGGTGGCCTGGAGAAGGGGTCTGGGGCACAATTGCTTGCTATTTCCTATACAGATCTATATTTCCTATACAAGCTATATAGAATTATCAAGTGATTTTCCTCACCCTGGCTGGGTGATCTGTAACAGACTCCCACCAGGATGCCTGCCTTGCTAGCCTTCCTCAGTTCTTACCCATAGGCACTCAACCTTATCATTGCTCTCCTAGAGCTCTGAACAGTCTACACACTTCCTAACATACAGAGCCACCCTGCTGCCTCTCCTTCATTGCCTGTCCCTTCTGAAGAGCTTGTCACCATCCATTGCACTGCAGTCATGTGAGTCATCCCATCGTGTTTCTGTGATGATGACTATGCCATAGATTTCCTGCTCTCCTCCTGCCTGTCACCAACACTGAGTGCACTGGTGTAGCTGCGCTTCGGCTGGGTTATCAATCTGACCCCAACGCTGACATGCCACCCCTAGGCTCATCTCTAGAGAGCTGGGTGTATCTCCTTCTCCCTTCAAACTAGTTTAAAGGCCTCTCAAATCAGCCCTGCCAACTAATGGGCTAGAATCCTTTCCCTCCTTTTAGACAGGTAAACTCCACCTGTCTCCAGAAGGCCTGGTGCCATAAACAAGCTCACGACTGAAAAAGCCGTAATTTCACCAATGCCCCCAATCTTTAAGCCACATGTTGATCAGGTGGGTTCTCCCGTTATTCCTACAGTCACCTAGCAATGACAAAGATCACTATCATAGTGAACTTTAGAAAAGCATCCAAAATGTCTCTGGAATTACCGTTGGCATTATTCACAGCAAATTTGATTGATCAGTATTTATCAGCCACTAATAAAGCTGTTTTAATCTGCATAGAATTCACATCAAATTCCAGACTGGCAGAAAAAAAGGACAAGACTAATTTGCAAGGAAGGTAGCAGTTTAAATCATTAAACAATAGAAAAGCTGTCCATGCTCAGGAAATCATTACAGCTGGATTGACATTACTAAAGGATAAGTCAACCAGGTTAGTGTGCATCCAATAATTATGATGGCTGTTCCTAGGGCACAAGCAGAATTGTAAGTAGAGGTTGATACCAGCTCAGCTTAACTACATGACAGAAATGCACTAAAATTATTTCTTTTTTTAAACAGGACTTTATAGACACTACCTACATAAATGTCACTCAGAAAATACTAGCTGGAAGTGTCATTAAGAATGGCAAAAATCTGTTATCCAGATTATAGAAAAATAGATCCTTTTATATTCATTAGTTTTAGTACAGTTTTTAGAAATGTAATTTAGAAAGGTTTTTATTTTAAATTATGCCCAAACCTCAGATATCTGTCTTCCATCAGCTGGATGCAAATTTGGCACTATTTTTCATTTCTCCATATATACTAAACACTAGTCCCTGCACAGCTGAGATTAAATACCCTCACTTGCTGTGAGCTGAAGTTCCCCAGATACTCCAGGATGGTACCTACAAGTGACTTTTCTTGTCAGAGCAGCACGAAGTCAGGCTGCCACCTCCATGGAGGACACTGCTGGCAGCCACTGCTCAGCTGCCACCCGCTCCTGAAGTGCCTCCATCACTCCATGAGAGCCACAGTTGCCACCTTTCTTGGAAAGCTGCTTTGAGTAGCACATGGGCACAGGACCTATTTCAGTGGTCAAGTGTGCTAATTCATCTGGCTGGAGGACAAGGGGAGCACGTGATGCAAGTATTTGAGTAGGTTTCGGGTTTGAGCATTTGCAAAGGAAGGTTGCAGGCACTCTGGTCTGGGTGGCTGATCTCCTGTGGCATTCTGGAATGGAACTGTGTACTCATGCAAGCTGCCAAGCAAAGCAGGTATCTGCTGCAGCTTACCACCTCATACAGATAGCCATCTATAAGTGCTGTCAGGGTTTATGTTTCATGTTTTAAACATGCAGAATGAGGCATTCAGAAAAGCTCTGGCTCTAATCACAGGGACAGACCAACCAGATTCTTGGAGCCATGACAGAGATCAACAATTTTAAGAGTGTGGTTTTAAGTGCCAACATTTCTCTCAAATTTATAACTCACATTTTCTATGCATGAAGGGTCCCTTGAACATCTGAAATCTTTTGAAAACCCAAGTCCTGAGCTTTCCTGATGTTCTCCATTCTGTGTACTGTTTGATCAAACCTATGTTCTTCGTTTTGCTTAAGAGTAAACCATGCACAATAAGAAACAGACACAGATTATAGGCAAAATAAATATTTTATTGGTTTAATATACACCTTTTTTAAGAAATCAGCCCTTGTGTGTCTTCCTAACACAATTTAAAATTTTATAAACTTTTTCATATAATATTGTAATATTTGAAAGTATTTTTGATTAAAGAACTTGACATAGTGTAAAGAGTTTTAGTGGATGGAAATGGCAAAGGAGTATAGAGATTTCAAGCACAGCCAAAAGGGATATTACATATCCACTAAACGTCTATTTGACCACATAAAAATTCCAATGACTTCCAGTTTGCTCCACTGGAACAAACGCATATTCACCAGGCTAACTGAAAATATACTCAGTGAAGGATGGAGAAGGAAAAGAGATTTTTCCTTTTTCCCCACAATACAAGCAAGGTCCTTCATCCATTCCAAGTTGCAAATCCTAATTGCTTTCAGAAGATCAGTACTTTTATTGCATTCTGGTTAATATGAAGCAGAAGAGAACTTCTCTTGGTGTGATTGTGAGTAGTCAACACCAAAAAAAAAACCCAACCCAGTGCTTAAATAAGGCACTTTCCTATAGAGGGATGAGCAAATAAAATTAGTTAAAAGTTGTCTTCTACACAGAGATAAGGCTTTCAGTGTCAGAACTTTAAGTAGTTTTAAGTAACCTCATGTCATTCTACCACTCTGCTAATAGTAACCGCCCCAAGAATTAACAGCAATTTTTACAACAGGATTGTTTCCTTCCTCTGAAGTGGCACTAAGAAACAGCAGTGGAAACCATTATTGGTTATTTCAAGCTCTTAAAGTGGATCAGTTATTGCACAATAAATACCTCATAGAGGTCAGTGTTTGGGGGGAGGGTTTGTTGTGGGGTTTTTTTTCTTTTTTTTTTTTTTTACTTTTTTTTTTTTTTTTTATAAAAAATAGGCTGAATGCATATGTGTTATTTATAAATTGGTTATGTCTGGAAATCTTCAAGTTTCATGATGCATCATTAGACAGAAATTAGCTACATAAAAATTTACAACAGGGACATAAAAATAAATACAAAACCTTTCAGAGCGCCACAATTTTGTTGATGCTTTAAGGAAAGTAATGAACTAGTTAAAGTGTCTAAGTTTTTACAGATGAACTCAAGGAAAGGTACACATCACAGGACCAAACGTTGAACACAGTAGCCTATCTCAGCAGCTTTAACACCTCTTGAAGCAAAAACAACTTGACACTTTCACCAGTGTGTGCTGCCCAAAGCAGAATCCCACAGCATTTCCGACTACATCCAGCCTTAGAGGAAAAAAAAAAAAAGGCAAGACAAAGATGTTAATTGGATTTTTGGAAGCCTGCCTGTTACGTTAAAGTATGTATTTTATAATATTTTATAATATTAATATCTAAGGCAGACAAAGTATAGAAATCCTCTTGCATGATGCATTCACACACTAAAAATCAAAGACCACAGTATGAAAGCTGACAGTAGAATGGGCCAACTATAAACCAGCTGAATTTCCAAACCTGTCCATGATTATCACTTCTCTATATTTAATGAACTTCATTTTTGATCACTTATGTTTCAAGGGTAAAATGTAAACAAAGCAAGGTTTAAGTTAACAATGACATTTCATATGGTAAAAAAATAAAATCTGGTTCTCGCAGATGCCCAAAGATTACCTGTAGTACCAGTTTCATGGCTGTGTATCTTGTTTTGCAGTTGCAGATCTGCCTTGAGGTGATACAGCTGCTAACAATCCACTTACTATTTCTCGTCTTATTTCACCAACAATAGATTCCTTGATCTGAAAGGGATTAGCCGAAGTTTTAAGGTCAGTAAGTTATATAAGCAATGGATAAAACTAAATGATATTACAGATGTGTTTGACATTATCAACATCTGAAAACATACACCACAAAAAAAGCCAACTTTCAAAAAATGCAAATAGAAAAACATTAGAAGAATGGAAAAATAACTAAGTAATTCTGTAGTTCTTGCAAATTGTATAAATGAAAACCAAACTAGTTCTACTTTTCCATACGGTAAGTATGCTTTACACTTAGGATAACTGGTTTTATGTTAAGAAAAAGTACATTCCAACTATGCAAAGTTCTGAAAATAGCATTTTAGGATATATATATCAAAAGCATGCCAAACACACTAGTTTTTGACAAGTTGTTATTCTCTTGAAAAGGAAGGCAGGACTGATGTACCTCACAAATGGATTACACAGTAGAAAAGGTCCAAGTCCATGGACATTAACTGTTGTTTTCATGTAATTCAAAAGGAGATAAATCCTAATTGCATAGTTTCAGCAGGAAAGACAAACAGAGATCTTCAATGTTGCTTACATCATCAGTTGACCACTAAGGGTGTGATCTATGCAACCAAAGGCTATTTTTCACAGGATTGTGACAAAGTATTTATCCTTCAAGTTTTATATAAAACACACCTAGGTGTTTCTAGTACAGGCATCTGAGTGTGGCTGAGGCTAGAACAAAGGAAGAGTAGAGCACTGATGGCTACAGTAAAAGAAACAAAGGAGAAAAGGAAGGAAAAACACAGTTCTGCAAGAGCATATTATGCTGGAAAGGAGCAGGGCACGACAAAGAAAAAAAAATACGGGCTTCTTGCATGTACAAGGAAACTTTGGCACCAACTAATTTTTTGGATGGTCTTCAGGAGGGACAAGTCAGATGTAGTTCCAAGGACAGGGGAGGGCAAGGACTGTGAAAGCATTCAGGGGGTAAGAGCCAGAGCCTGGCCCAGGGTCACACATAGAAGCACTCATCAGCCCAGTTAAGCAATATACTTTTTCTTTTAAGTCTCCCCTTTTCCTGGTGCGTCAAAAGGATTAAGCAACAACGTCAGAAGGGTGGCAGCAGCATTAGCAACAGGTTATTTATCCCTTGTTCTCTTTGGCAGGCAATTCAATCCCTCGACCATTAGTGGCAAAGTTCCTCATTTCATTACTAGTTTGCATCAAGGAGAAATTCAGAGACTATAATATTATTGGGAAACAGGTTTCCAGCTGGGTTGTTTGCTGCATAACAAAAGAGAGGCCGGTGTGTAACAGCATCTGTTTTACTGTTAGCTGAAAGTCCAGAGAAAGTCTATGCTGATACACACACGTACACTGATATTCAAAGCTTTAGAACCACTGTCAACATACTAAGGGCTTTGGGATTTAGCAATGTGGGCACAGGGAAACCTGCACAGAGCCCCCCCAGCTGTCCATCAGGCAACTGTTGTGAGCCCCCCATGCTCTCTTGACTTTTCTTCTTCAGTATCACATGGGGTGGCATCTGAGAGTATGCTACAAAACAGTGACTCTGTGCCTTTCTCTCAACAGATAGACAAAAATAAACTTCACTTTCCAAAGAAAACTGATAAAAGCTTCCCAAATTAGCAAGTAAATGGTCTAGTATGACAGACAATCTTGTGACAAGAGACTGGAAGCAAAGCAGCTCCTGTTCTATTCTCAGCTCTTCCAAAAACTTCTCGCTTGACCTTGGTGGATCATTTGAGCCCTCTGCTTCTCATCTTCCTGTCTGGATGACAAGGCCACCCTCCACTGCTTCTTTTCACTGCCACTGCTTCCCCTCCCTCTCCAGACTCAGCAAGGTCATTCCTGTGTGATGAGTGCAGCACTGATTCCTCTAGTGACTCAGTACCACATGTCATGACCAATGGCCAATATTTGTCTTTTCCCTTACAAATGATTTAAGGCAAGGTGCACATTCTATTTGCTCTGCAGAGGACACAGCCTGCTGCCAAGGCTTCCTCCATAGAAAAGACAGAAAAGCAGTCAATGAATGCTCCATCAGTTATTTTTAGCAGCTGAATGAAAAATTGATCATTTGAAAGAGGAGAGAACCACTCACTTATGGTACATATACTACACTGGGACAACACTAATATTCAATATTGCATTGACGGCATAGTACCACATTTATAGTTTTGTAACAGTAAACTAGTGATCTTCCTACCAAGAAAAGAGCTACCATTATTGTAATATATTGTTGCTAAATAAAGAACTGACTGAGAGTGAAATGTGCCACTGTGGCAATTCTGGAGATTGGTGTTCTTCACCTACTAATGAAAAATGGGAACGGGGATTTTCACAGTCCTCATACTTCTGAGGTACATTTTCTATAATTAAAAGTATTACTTTCTACTCTATTTTCTTCCTGGGCCACTTTTTCAGGGCAGCAGCTGCTGAGTTTTTATGCTCAAGATAGTAAGACGAGGAACCCAACACCTGCACACCGATGTATGAACAACCAACAGATATTTTTGATCAATATTGAGCTAACATGGATTTGAATGGAAAAGGGAAGATTCTCTACCAGACCATCTCTCTCTCAAAGACTCATTACAGATTCTTAAAACAGATGCTAACAGGAAAATCATACATTCCTTTAAAATATAACTTCATTAAATGTCATTTACAATGGAGAACCATTAGCAAAATCAAAACTTTCAGCACTCTTAAGCAGAGAGCTTTTTAAACTTTCACATCTTTTAAACTGGAAAAGAGCACAACGAGAGGGCCTGGTGGCACTCCTAGTGACACTGTGACCTGTAAGGCAAACAGTAAGTACTTCATGTGATGCTCCAGTGGAGGTCAGGCTGTATTTTCATCAAAACAAGAGTGCTACTGTTTGGCATTTTAACATTTCATGTTGTTGAATGTTTTTCTGTGGGAGTTAGTCCATATTAATTCTGAGAGTTAACACCATGGGGCTTTTAAATCCAGCAAATAGTTACAGGTCAAAGCTCACATGCATAACAGCCCACCGAGGCATATCACACCCACTGCCTGACTTCTCTTTCCCCAGCACAAGGCCACGCAGTTACAGAGAATGGGAGGAATAAGCAAGGGTTTAATATTTGTGAGCACATACATCAAGAATGCATCCTACCAGATTTCTTTTGACAATGAAACTGGAATTCCTTTGCTAACAACAGTGCTACTTAAGGCATATTTCAATTTATGCTCTGTTTTAGCTCTTACGAAACACAAAAGGTTTTCCTGACCAGTGTTTAAAAGCACATTCTGGCTCTGCAACATCTACCAGATGCTTTGAACCAATGCATCTCCACTGTGACCTGCAAAACTTATGCTGAGAATCTTGAATTGATCCAAAACCCACTGCCAGTGAAGTTAAATTGAGGGACAATCTCTCTGTGTGCTCAAACATTCATGAAGTGAGTCAAGCTCAGTTATTTGCTGACTGCTCATCTTTGAATAGTAGCCTCTCAGTTCAGGGTGGATTCTTTCAGCATTACAATGTCCTCAGTGCCACACAATCCAAATAACAATCTCTGTGCAAAGAGTACACATCTTTATTTGCTATCAATTAATGAAGCTAAAGAGGAACTTTCACACAGGCTAACCTCAGAGAAAATATTGACTGAAGTAACTCCATCCTTTGGCTCCAGCTCTCTTTACTGTCCCTGTTGCTATTGTAGTACATCTGAAATACAGCTCTCCTTCCTACCTCGGTTTCTCCTTTAGCAACCCTCCACCATGACACCCTTCTCTGATACACAGATTTTTACAGACAGCCTGTATACCTACACATACAAATGCCCCATTGGCTTCACTGCAGAATCAGCAGCAAAGTGAAAGGTGTAATAAATATCTCATGTGCTATTCTACTCTGAGCATTAGGCAAGGAATCTCTTTGAAGAGACATGAAATCAAGAATGGACCAGAACGAGAGAATTAGGGATGTCTGGAACTATTTTATGACATCTCCAAAACAAGGCCTTTCTCAAGACTCCTTTCAACTCTAGCTACTTTAGAGAAGATGGCAGCAGGAGAGTGATGGAGAGAAAAGACATTTGAATGCTTGTCTCTGTGTTATTCCTCCCTTGGCTTTCAAAGTAGGGGTGTAAAGTTGTAGCATTACAAAGTCCACTGTAAATGTCAGTGATGGACAGGTGCTCAGCTCCCAGTGCCAATCACACTACTCATCAGGTCGTTGGTCTGATGGTACCTCACTGTGGTACCCTTCCTTCCAAAGGATAATGCCACTTTGCAGAACTCTGCCCACTGACTCTAATAGGGCTACTGGTGGGACAACACTCTCACTATTCAGCATCCTGAGGCTACTTATCGAAGCTGGTCTCCATTTCACCTCACTGCCACTCTTCATCTCATAACCCTAGCAGTTCACTGATGATTAATGCTTGTGGTTACACGTTATTCTTTGCACTCCCAGCTCTGGTTATTTACGGAGTTACTCAAAGGTAAACAAAGTAAATATCTTTGCATGCTTTCAGCTATCCAGAAGACTCCTTACTAATGCTTTACTGCTTCACAATCTTACTGTAAAGTGCCTACACATAGCAAAACCCACAGTGAGTCAGCCAAGAAAACATCTCCACTTCGCAGAGACAGATCTGGCAGAGTCTTGTGGTCAGATGACGAGTAAAGGACTACCTTATGGTCTAGTTCACTCTGCCTCTTTCTGGACTAAGAGAAGAGGGGTGAAGGTGCAGCAAAAGATTTCTTTGGGACTACAGTTCCTGTTTTATCATGAGATGACTGACCAGCATCTCATCTGTTTTAAAGACAAAGCTAAGGCAAAACTAGTTCCAGTTACAGCCTCAGCACAAGCAGATCTGGAAGGTACCATTGCATTACAGCCTGCCTGTTGGACAGTTCTAAGTGTGACACCTTGCCTAGTCTTTTAAGTGGTTTATGGCAGAGCCATACCAAAGCTTTAAGGGACAAGCTAAATTCTAAGGGTCCAGTGACCCTCAGCTAAAGGCTAAGTGGTCCCCCTTTGGTAAAGGAATAAAACCCACAAGTTCTCAAGTCTCATTTCTGTATTCACAGCAGAGAGTTCACTCTACTCCTTCACAGGCACTTCTTTGCAGAACAAGTACTTTCTTTGGTTTCCTCTTCCCATTTATATTACTGGCCAGAAAGTTTTCTATCACACACCACTAACAAACAAAATGTGCTGCTTTAGTCCTGTTTTTTAACCTGGCCCACAGGAAAAACCACCAAGCACTCTTCACTTTCATTGACTGCCAATAAAACTAGTCCAATAGGATTGGTCCAACATCAGTCTTAAAGTCTGAAATAATTTCTCATCTGCCTTTAGCTTGCTTCACTTATATGCCTACAGTCCTTAGTGGCTGGGGTAGAGGGACTGGGACAGTGTGCTTAACATTTACTACAGTGTTGTTTCAGAAACACTATTTCACCACTCAAATTAACTCCAACTTGGCATTTTAGCAAGCAAATATGACAGAAATTTTTCCTTGAGAATCTGAAATACTGTTACTTAACCAAGTAGTAGAGAAGAAAGTTCTTTGCCACCCAGACTTATAGTAGCAACTAGCTATTAATTTATGTGCTAATCACTATCACTGAAAAAATATCTACTGCTTTACACATGAATACAACCATGGCTTGAATACCTAGTGACATGTTCTGAGCCTTCAGACACAGCACAGTTACAGTATAGAGTTCTGGCTTGAGAGGAAGGAGAACACCCCAGTGGACAGGAGTTACAGCCAGCCTGTCTTTAGGTTTCAGTGAAGACTGCTCAAACATCCTATATCTCAAACTCGCCTTCCTCACCTCCCGTATGACTTGTTGCAGCTCCTCCTGCTCCACAGTTTTGTGGATTTCCTCAACTGAAGGCATGAGAGGGACTTTTTCAAGTTGGTGCTCCACGTCTGGCTTGGAGTCTGCAAGCTCCTCGGAGCTTTCCACTTGCTGTCCAGTGCCTGCTCTCACTGGGGGAGTTGGTGTTAAGGCAACAGAGGCTCGGTACAACTTCTTGCTTTGACTCTTAGACTTTCCTGTTAGTTCAGAGGATCCAACACCAGCTCTTCTACCTGCATGACCAGAGCACACTGAAGAGGAATCCGAGTTTCCATGGGAGAATATGGACTCTGTACCTTCTGTTGGGAGAGTTTCTAGTCCGAGATCTCCCAGTCCTAAACCCAGTTCAGACTTCAGAAATGATTGCTCTCGAATAAGTTCAGAGACCTAAGGATTCAGAAAAGAAACAGTCCTGAATAAGCATACAAAAAAGTCACATACAGACACAACTATGTTTTCTTGCTATTTATTTAATCACTTATTCATTCCCTCCGTGTAACAAATACAGCTATAAAATAAATATATGCTTTGCCTTTATGACTGCAACAAAGAGGATAATAAAAAGGAATGTCCTTTTTTGAAAGCCAACATAAATAAAAATTGTGGCAGTTCCCCAAGCCACTGACTTGCAATACTGATGCATCTTGCTAGAGTCACTGACAGAGACACAGGTAAGGGCGTGATTTTTGTTTGTTCTTTTATTTCTACAGTTTTTGAACTACTTTTTTTTTTTTTCAGTAGCATAAAATGCACAGAAATATGAGAAATAATTTTCCCTGAAAAATTCACCCTATAGCCATTGTATCAAATACATGCAAGCAATATCTCACTTAGTAAAACATACAGTACACAACAATTACTTACTGGTTCAATGACATTCAGTGGAGAAGGACAGGACAGATTATCAGCACTTCTGCTTCCATACATACCCTGAAAAATTAAGTCAAGTCAATGTACTGGGGATTTGTTTAGAGCTGTCAGAAACTAATATATAAATATGCTGCATCTCAGACAACTTCTGTAAAACCAGAAACTTGCAAACAGGAAGCAAAGCTGGCTGAAGAAAGTTTATTTCAGCCATTTTTAAAGCTGTCCCTCTTCTATAAAAGGATTTACAAATAAAAGGATATTTATATGGTTCAAAGAATGCAAGTTTGGCTTGAGATCAGAGTAATACCATATTTTCCTGTTCTTAGGTTTCAATTTTTTTCCCATGACAAAATACTGAAGAGGAAGACGTGGCCTGGGCTGTTTCTACAGAAGAGGATTGGCTAGGAAAGAGGAATAAAACCCATGAAGAACATATGACACTTTTTGTCTGTGCTTCTTTTTTTTGGCCAATAACAGAAATGTGGCAAAAAAAGAGGAAAAGGAAAAGGAAGAAAGCACTGACAGAGAAGGTCTGCCTCTCAGACCTAAAACATCAGAAAGTATGTAGTATGTATTTATACATATTAACACTAGGAAAGTCACACACCTTTTTCCCAAGATGAAAAGCTGACTGAAAATAAGAAAATATGACCCCTGATAATATATATGGTATCGATTCCCCATGCACCACCCTGCTGTCAGAGTTATAACAGTTATGAGTTATTATTCTCCCTGCTCACTGCAGGAGAGTTGGACTAGAGGACCTTTAAAGGTCCTTTCCAATCCAAACTATTCCATGACTCTATGATGAACACGACACTGAGAAAACACATAACGTTGTTGCAAAGCTAATACTTACTATGTGTGTCTGAGATCTGTAAGGTGAAGACAAGTGCAGACTTCTCAGCTGGTCTTCCAAAGCCAGTAGACGTTCTTCTAACTGCATCTCTAACTCCTGTAGCTCCATGCGGACAGACTTCCTCAGGCCCTGTAGCTGATCAGCTTCGTATCTGCACCAAAAGTGTGACAAAAAGAACAAAGTGTTCACTGCACTCAGCTGCACACCACAAAGGGGTGACTGAGCAGGACAGTCCCATCAATAAAGGACTTCATACAAGGGAATTCAAAGCAGAACGCTGAAAACTCATGGAAAAATTTCACAGCAAAATTAGCCAAACGCCTATATAGAACAGAAGTCTTTCTCCACTTATGGAAAATATATATGATTTTATGAGAAAATAAAACAACATAGTGTATCACAGAATATTCTCAAAAAAATTTTAGCTTTAAATGCTTAAATATGTGCAAGCAGAAAAAAAAAATCAGCATTAATACATATGACTAATCAAATCCAATTTAAAACCAGAAATAACCATCACATAGCAATGTCATAATGGCATCTTATTTCTCCTGTGTGGTTATAGATTCTCCATCAGTTGCAGATACATTTTGGGTAGGAGGCCATTGTCTAAGGTGGCCAACTGATTTCAAACATGTTATCTTTTAAAGTGATAGGTCAATAGCTGATTCAACTAAACTAAATAAATAAGCAGTTTTGAAAATTGTTCCAGCTCAGCTGCTTCTGCAACTTATGGTGAGCACAAACACACAGAGCCAGAATATGAACGCCATCTGTAGCCTGTGGAGTAGCCACTGAAAGCTGGAAAAGCATCTGACTGCTCCAGTGTTCATTCTTTATTTACATGGAGGAGGAGGATCTAAGATGAAAATCTTTAAGACTTTTTCCTCTGCAATATTCTATGTTCAAGTATTCCATCACAAAAGTCCTTAAAATCTGCAGCTGTAGAATCACTTTGGAGAAAGGATGAAGAAAAAATATCATCAATTAATAGAAACAGGGATCAGAAGAAACAGAGTAAAAACTCTAGAACAAAGAAGTATAAAGAAAAGAGTAAACAACGTTTTGGAAAAGTCAGCTCTAATACTGTTCAAATTTCAAGTAATAGATTTCTTGCTCCGATTTCTGGGGCAGCAACACATTTCTTGAAACACCAGCATATTTTCACTTTTTTTTTTTTTTAAAGATCATTTTACCTTTCCTCTTCTGTCATGTGCTGATAAACAGTGGTCTGTTGGCGCAACATAGTCAATTCCAAATCCATCATTTGGGTTCTGAATAAGTTTAGATTTCTCCTCACCACTTGTAGCTCTTGGAAAGTATTCTGGGGGAAAAAAAATAAAAAGTAATTACATGGGAAAAATTAAAGTAAGTTTGGATCCTGTAACCACATTTGCCCAGATGAGCCCTTTGAGTTAACAGCACCTCAGCAAATTTAGCATATGATGGAAGATGCATGTTGTGCATTTACAATGACCCAAGAAAACACTTTCAGCTGTATCATACAAGCAAACACATGAAAGAGTTTCTATGTATTTAAATTAATTCCCTTTTAACATTATTTGCAGGATGGAGCCATCTGTTATCTCTTGAGAGCAAAGACAAGGAACTGCCCAAAGTTAACACAATCTGTGACACATTTAGGAAGTTTCTTTGTATTTTATTTTGAATCAGTACCACTATATAAGCAGAGTCACTTACTTCATAGAGAGGTAGAATGGATGATCTCTGAGTAGTGTAACCAGTGGAAGCTGAAAGATCCTGACCCCTCATCACTGGGTACTAGGGAAGAAACAAACGATTTGAAATGGGAAATTCAGCCATCTCCTGTATGAACTCATCCTCTCAAACACGCAGACACTCCAAAAGGAGCCACTGTTAAACACACCCTTTCTGGTATTGAGGCTTCTACTATTTAAATATTGTGTCAGGAAAAGGAAACTCTAAAAAACAGCAGCACAACCTCTTACATAATGCACGTGCACTGAAGCTCTGCAATGCAAGCATGCTGCAGATGAAAAACCAAACTAATCTTGTCTGACACAGTGAATAGAAATAAAAACTAAGTTTTTCTTCACAAATCATTTTATGCCTGAACACTCAGTCTCAATTGTCTTAGCTAATGATAAAAAGAACAACTCCACAATGACAACTGAGCAAATTAAACTATCCTATTTTGAAATCATGATTAGTCACATTTGTTTTGGGATTTTCCTCAGTTTTTAGTTTGGGGTATTTTTTTTTCATTTTGGTTGTTAGTCTCACTCCATTGCCTACATCCAAAGAGCCTTGCTTGTTAATGATCTCTCATGAAAACAAGATTGTTGAAGAATTTCTACATGCATGTTGCAACAACACATGGAAAAAACATAAAATTCAGGGTTTATTGCATGTAGAGACATGGCACAACAAAGAACAGTGAAAACAGCAAAAACATTTACCTTTCCAAATATGAAAAAGACATTTTGTCCAATACAATTTTAAAAGAATTCAAAGGACTATTGATATGCCATGGAAAATTTGAAGCATGTCCATTCATACAGAGTTTTGTTCAAACATGATCACATCAAGGGGATGGGTTTGTTTTTCCTCGGCCAGCTTTCTCAGTTCCCTGTTCAATAAGGAATATATCTACTCCTCTTTATCCCTTCCTAAAATCATAATCATATATTTGAAACATCTCAACTTTTTCTTTAGCCACTGAGTATGCTGTGTGCCAAACTCAATGTCTGCTGTAGAGAAAAGTACAGAATACATTTTCAGACAAACCTCTGCAATGAGAAGGGCCAAGTCCCCATAATGGAATTAGTCTTGACAAAATATGCTGGAGGCAGAACAAGTGAGCTAGGAGATGTTATTATCCCCTCTAAGACCTTTTTTTTTTATTGTTTTGTTTTTGTGGGTTTTTTTCTTTTTTTCATTTTTAAAACTGAACTAGCTTGAGTTCTGGGTGCAATACAGAGGTTTCTTCTTTAATAGCTTTAGTTACCATCGTATGTGTATTAGAAGTACTGTAGCACACTAACCTTACATAAATCAAGGCTGCAATTGGTACAAATGAGGGAATTCTACAAAGCAGGTTAAATTCTCGAAACACTTGCTCCCAGGCACACCATCCACCACCTTGAGCAATGGCTGACTTAAAACATACTTAAAACACAGCTTTCTGCTGCAGAGCTGGTCACAGTACCGAACTTGCTCTGAGAAGCAGGGCTAGATGATATTACCAGACTGGACTCACCTCTAACTTTTGACAAGTGGAAAAATTAACAAAGTAACAGGTCCAAAATGCCCACTACAGCCTATCACTTACAATATGTTTGTTCTTGGGTTAAAGCCACAGAAATCGCAGGTATTCATAAACAGAGTCTGAACTTTTCTGCCCACATAGCCTCCTGCAGGAGCTTGCAGGCTCCTAAATTGGATCACTACCTGAGAAACAGCAGTACCAAGATGTCAGGGGAGGGACAGCTGGCAATCAGGAAGGGAGAAGAAGAAGGTGTGGCACAAATTGGTAAAATATATGTGCATTCTTAAGCATTTCTTCTCTGAGTGATGAGACGGACAAAACTTCACATGCTCTGACAAAATCGATTCCTAGTAAATGACTGATGATATCAGGAACATGTTGACTAGCTCCAGAGTTGAAAGTGCAAAAAATTGGCATGAAACAGCACAGAAACATGTAGAGATCAATCAGTGACATCATTAGTGAAGATGTGTGACTTGCCAGGAAAAAATACATTTTTATCAGCCAGACGGGAAGTATGTCAAAGAGAAGAGAGGTCAAAGGACTGACCAGACCAATCTGTGATTCTATGAATATGTATTTTTAAATCTAAAGCTAATCATTCTATCTTAAAATAATGGCTGATAAAGAGTACACTGTTTCTTCCACCCACTCAAGATATCCATAAAAGCTTAAAAAAAAAAAAAGTATTTTAAAAAAGAAATCAATCTGGGTCAACTGCAACAAGAAAACTTTTAGCGCAAAAATAGTGAAGCACCAGAGAGACAATAAGAGAATCACAGAATATCCTGACTTGAAAAGGAGCCACAAGAGTTCATCCAAGTCCAGCTCCTGGCCCTGCAGAGGACGACCCCAAGAATTGCACCATGTGCCTGAGATCATTGTCCAAGTGCTTCTTGAACTCTGCCAGGCTTGGTGCTGTGACCACTTCACCAAGAAGCCTGTTTCAGTGCCCAACCACTCTGTCAGTGAATAACCTTTTCCTAATATCTAACATAAAACTCCACACTTTAAACAGAAGCTCTTAAAACAGCAGCAAATCAAACTTGCACAAAATGTCCTTTTTCCTGATCTGTTGAAATACACAAAGGAATATTCAGGTTATCATTTTGATTTGGTAAGGATAAAATAAAAAGCCTCTTTATCCAGGGGCAAAATTTGGTTTCCTCTTACCTGTGAGAGGTTCTGCAAAGAGTTTCTGATGTCATGTAGGACCCTGCGTAGCTGCATCTCCACAGTGGAAGGTGGATTAATGGCAAGAGGTCGATGTGGAATTCCAGCATGCCGTGGAAGGAAGGGACAGCTGAAGGGGGAAAGCATGGCACTGTAGGAAGAGCCCGAGATGCTTGGGACACTGTGGGTGCTGAGCGTCCTCATGTGCTCACATAGCGGTCTGTCCGGCCACTCGGGGAGGGAGTGGAGGGAGCACATTGACTGGGACATGTGTGCCGGCGTGTGCAGTGGGCAGCTCTGCACCCTGGTGGGACTGAGCTCCTCAGACAGCCTGCTGGGCCCAGGCTGGGGAACTTCTTTTTTTGAGGATGAAGGTGCAATAAACAGGGTGGATTTGCACACCGGCTGGCTCGTGGCTGCTTCACCCTCACTTTTATCATTCTCAGGTGCTGCTTTCTCATCTTCCTCCACACGTGTATACTTGTAGGTGAAAGAAGGAGGACTGCACAGTGTCTCTTTTCCTGGAGTTAACTGGACATTCACAGAGGACACCACTTTCACTGGATTCAGCAATGCAGTTGGGAGAGACTGAGACCGCCTTAGAGGATAGCCTGATTCAGCAAACCAAAGTCTCTGCTTCCTCAGAAGATCTTTTGACTTAAGCAGAGTGCATCTGGCCCTGGAATCAGACGAGCTGACAATCCTCATCTCGGCTCTTTTCAAGGCGACTTGAACTCTGTCTACAGGTGATGTGGAGGAGCCTCCACCTTCCAGAGACTCCACTGACTTTAGGATGTGGTGTGTGTGGTACTGAGGAAACTCAAACACACTGCCTTCCTCCAGCAGGTCCAATTCTTTTTGCTCAGTGGAAATGTCTTCCTCTTTAGAGCTGACCTCTCCTTGGACTGTCTCTAATACATGAGATGACTTGCTTTTTTGTCCTTGACTTTTTTCAGTTTTACTGTCAATAATTTTTCCATCTTCACTCCTTCGGTTACCAGAAGGTGACCCTACCTTTCGTCTCTCTACTTGAGAGATAATATCCTCTTCATCATCATCCTCCTCCTCATCATCATCTTCTTCCTCCTCTTCAAACTTATTGAAACAGGGCAGTTCCTTGGCTACTGGTGTCTTCTGTTCCTCACTATGCGATGTCACAGTTGTCTCACTGTCACAGCTGTCAGCACTGCTTCCCATACCCTGCAAAGACTCCTGAACCTAGGAAATATATGAGACAGGTTCATTCAAATACTGCCTTCTGAGGAGACAGGCTAAGAGTACAAGTCCATATTCACTGGTTATTGGGGTGGGGAGCAGAAAGAGTAATGCATTTAGTGCAAGAGCAACAGTGAAGGAGAACAAAGAAATCATGTTATCTATCAGATATGTCAGAAGTACAATGAAGTATGGCACCAAAAGATAATTTTTTTTAAAGAGAAAATTCTTCACACATTCCTTTGATTTGACAATAAATTCTATATTGCCACAAGAATAGAAGAGGCAGCAGAGTAAAAGAGTAAAAAGAGTAAAATTCTAGTATGTTAGGTAGTGATGACAAATGGATCACTACAGTGTGGCAGCACATAGCATGTTCCATACATAAAGGTTCAGAGGGCTGAAACGAAGGGTGGCACTAGGAAATGTGTACAGAGAAGTAAGGAGATCTGCAGACTGTAGTGAAACTAGTGTTACAGGACAACACTGAGAATGGGAAAACCAGTCTGCCCATAAACTCAGCCTGTTCTAAGTTACAGAATTGTTGAAGACTCAGAATTTCACATTAGGATGCTAATCTCAATTGAAGACTGTATTCAGTACTATCAGTCCGTCCTTCCTTCCCTCCTTCCTTCCTTTTTCCTCATACTCCTTCCGCTTTTCATTCTAAATCACAGTTTAAACCAGAGCACATGTATAAGGGAGCTGCTAATTTAATAAGTTACAAATGGCAGGAAAAGCATCTATGAGAAAGGAAAAAAAAAAAAAGGTCTATGGATTGCAAAGCATATTCTTTAAGCTGGTCTGATTGACTGGTGTAAAATGGACATTTTCCTAAGAGTATGTGGTATGAAGTAGTCTTGAAAGTTTACCACAGTCGATGAATGAACTAGAAATTTTCCCATCTCTAATTTCTATAGCTCTCACTGCCATTAGGGCATTAAACATTAGCTCCTTCTAAAAAGATTACTTTTGGTGTATGTCAGTCAATAGTTCCTTCTTCAACCACTAGAAGATTTCAATCATGAAGGTCATCTTTGTAAGTACATACTTATTGCACTCACAGCCACAGCCATAAATTATTATGAAAGACTGTGCCGATTCAGATACTTTTCAAGTTAAAGGTATAAGAATAAAAGATGATAATGTCTAGGTGGAGTCATGTGTGTATATCTGTGTCTCTAATCCTCCATTGCATTGTTCGGTTATGAGTAAGGCAAGCAAGACTTCAAGTACTTATATGGAGAATTCTTCTGGCTTCTTTGGATACACGAAACTCCCCTGGAGAATATCCCATCTCAGTATCAAAATCTCCCTCAGAAATCTTTTTTTGGAAGTCAGAGATGGTTTGCATTCTGACTTTTCTCCTGAGTTGAAGAGAAAAGCTGTGGCTGCTAAAGTCAATTATTTAACAGTAGATGGCACTAACTTACCATACTTTTAAGAAAGAATATAGACTTCTCTGTATCCCCTTCATCTTTACACAGGTTCTCTTCACTAGCTGCCAAGTTTTCATTTCCCCTGGCCCCATCATTCACCCTTGTTTTCTGAATTCAGCTCAGCACTTCATCTGAATAAAGCAGTGAAGGTGCCACAAGAGAGCCTAGCAACTCCATGGCACAAACCTCGTGCAGTCTCAATACACCTTTTACAAACAGCATAACAGAAACCAGAAATATCTCTTCCCTTCACAGCCAACAGAGATAAACTCCACCAATATTCCAGTGAAGGGACATTTAGCTGCAACATGCTTTCAATGGACTCATTACTGAGTTTGCAACCAATATAAAGATCAGGAGTGACCAACTCTAATCTGACTCATCTTCCAGCATGCCTGTCAACTTCAGTGCAGTCACGGTTTAGTAGAAAGTGGAACAAATATATCGGACTATTAATGCTCTTTGCAGAAAGTCAAGCTCACGATTATTCACTTTCTTGCTCTTGGAAAGCATAAGCTGATGTTTAAGGGAGACACAAAGACTAGCACTGTCTTGGCTTTTATTTTGGTATTCACTTGAAAAAACTACTAAATTGGAAAGCACAGAATACCAGTACCAAAACGGAAAAGCAACACTGATGTATGCGGAGGGTGAAAAATCTCTTCCTAGTAACTGCCAAACAGCTTTTAAAGTGCTTGGTGTGCCACATGGGAAAAAACATATGGTAGCATAAAAACAGTTCAGTAGATGCAAGCCATAGAAATTAAAATACTGGAGGTATCCAGAATTCCATTTCTCTATTCCTTTGGACTGTGGTTTAAGTCCCACACAGCTAACTGATGGCCTTGAGGCTGACAGGCCAACGAAATCACAGCTTTTGTGTGAATGTTTTAGGAGAAGCAAGAGAACAGCTCTCCAAAATAACTGGTACAATGCTGTGCAAATATGTGTATTGAACAGACACCTGAACACCAGGCTTGAGCAAAAGCTTTCCCTAAGACATACAGTCTCTGGTCAGTATCATGGCAAGTTCTGGGACGGAGATCAAAGGAACTGGAACAAGGAAAAGTGCAGAAGCTCAAGGTTGACTAAAATTAATCTATGTTCACAGTAAAGTAAGTATGAAATTGTTTTCACTTGCTGTCAATTGCTAACTTTAAAAGAAAAAAAGAAAACGTGCAGGGATGGGGGGAATTCAAATTAAATGACCAGCAGAACAACTATAATCTTTCATGACTTTAATCTCTACCCACTACAGTCATGAGAGAAATGGACTACAATTCTGGAGCCTCAGATAGTGAGAAAAAATACACCAAAACCAGCGAAGAGGACATACTGAATTTAGAGCTTATTTGGGACCTAAGTATACCCAGATTAGCCTATCAGAAAGGCTTTCAAATTTGAACACAGTTCTCTACAGGACTCAGCAGGTCCAGCTCTTAAAATACATAATTTTATAGGATCTAGAGTGACAGTCACAATAGCAATCAAACATCGCATCCCTCCTGTCCTCCCACGTTCCTACTGTCCCACAATAATTGTTAATATTTCAATTACAGCATGAGAGCCTTACCTGAAGCTGATTAAAAGGAGAACAATCCGTGGAGGAGTCCTCAGCAAAGCCGCTGCTGTCAGAGTGCTGACTTGCTGTCCTTAACAGCTGATCTGTTTAAAACAAGCAAAACCCAACTGTAATTACTTTACAAATCACAGCCTTTCAAGCTCAGTCACATTCAATACATGCTTTCCTTTTACATCAAAGCAACATTAAGTGGGTAACACAATTCCTTTTCAAGTTCCACTTTGAACAATACAGAGAAACAACTTGTTTGTTTCAAGAAAAACCTCTCACGCAAAGCCCTACTTGTGAAACTTTAAGCAGCAGTGGAAGAGAAACCATCTTTTTTACATTTTTCTTTCCTGTGTTGTGGAAAAAACCCCACTCTGCAGATATTGCCACTGCTGGAGTTCTCCTTCCATAAAACTGCATCACTGGTTAATTCACATGCAAGCAATGGAAGAGTTGCTTTTTTGTTGACAAGCACAGATTTGAAACCCCTCCTGATCACAGTGATTAAAGAGATCTCTTTTCTCCTACCAGCCTACACCACCCCACACACCCAAAGGAACAACATCACATGAGCTGGGAGGGCGATGTGGAGGACTCTGAAAACTGCTGGAGATGGTCCTCTGCTGTATTAGCCGACAAATACCAAACATCCCTTACACATCAATGGGCAATCTGCCAAAGCACATTCCCAGTGCTCATTTTATACACAGCAAGATAAGATCCTCCTGCTTGTTCCTTTCTTCTTACATTAGGTAAGTGTTAAAATAGCCTAATGAGGCTCTAAAATCCTCAGTGCTTCCCAGGAGTAATTTTCTCTGGTGCAAGCACTGCACTCATAAAGCTGCTTTACTGGGAGATCTCAGCAAGCTCTGCAGTATACTATTGCATGTATATTGTTCCCTATGGGAGATAGGAAGGACCTACCAGGTGTGGGTTTATCTTCTAGTACCATAAACAATTTGCTCAGCCCGAAGGCAGTATGGGCAACAACCTTATCTCACCTCTAGGTCTCAGCAGAAGTGCAAAAGCTTGGACATGAGGAGCACCCACAGTGGCCTGTAGCCCACAGACCCCTGCCACCTCCTCCTCCTCACCCTTGGGCAAGAGCTTGCTGCTGTCTTTTCAGAGGCTCACTGCAGAATTTTGCCCCACATTCCTTCAACTACTTAAACGTCATCATATAATTAATCCCAGTTAACAGCTCAATGCCTTGGAATGCATTATGAAAACTGTTTTGAAACTGCTGGATATTCATAACTCATTTTATTTAGTCTTATTTTTGATGAACATTGCGCTAATGCAGAAATAAGAGCCTGCACAGCTTCTGAACCTCAGGAGAGGCAAACTGCCCACTAAGCTTCTGTATCAGTGATTTCACACAGCTTTTAGGGAGTGCCTTTCAAATTGTGCTGCTGTTCTGTTATCATGGTAGCCACAATATCCTGCGATGATAAACAACTTTTCTACATCAAGACAGACATCCCCACCCAACTCCCAGTAAAGACAATGGAAATTACTTCCCTGAGAACTGGACCAGATCTTATTAATTGCCCAATACAATTAATACAGCTGAAAGAGCATTCCATGAACAGGTTGTCACTACAGCTGAGGCTGGTGGGAAGCTGCTACCTCCTTCAATGTGAACAGTTACCTACTTTGACCTATTTCCTGTCTTTTTTCCTATTTGGTGAATTTTAATTTAAGAGAAAAAAGTACTACTGCCTTAGCCTTAGCCTTGTAGGGAAGATCAGACAAACTAGATCAGACAAAGCAATTCAGCAGTGCATGTACTTGCATCTGTTTTAATGTGCATGAAGTTTATTGCTGCTCAAGGAAAAGACTGACCTGCCCTTCTATTTCCTCCTCAGTCAGTATTTCTTTTTCAGCTACAAAAACGAAAATTACATCTAAATGTTTCCTGAAATCAATTCTTGCTCTTCTCAGTGACAAAATACTAAAGTTAAAATCAGTTTTTTGATTATTTTCTATAGCTTTTGTTATTTATGCACATGCTTTGACAGCTTTATGCAACAGATACTGCTAGTCAAGGGGAACAGTATGAACAGATGGCACAGTATGAACAGATTCAAACTGCCTTGGTTCCACCTAAGGAGACATCCCCTTAATACAGCCATCGCTTGCTTTCTGTGTTACAAAGCTGCTAGGAATTTTTGGAACATTTTAAAGCAAATCAGAGAAGACGTTTTCTAAGTAATCATCTTCTACCACACCTTACCCTTGCCTTTTGCAAGCTCTCAGAGTTCTCCACTATACCACTACAATGGAAATGCAGGCAAAACTTCTAAAGGTCAGGAATCTCTACTACTGCAGTAGCAAAATGACAAGGTTCCAGTAAAGACTGGAAATACCAGCTAGTATGCTGGGATATACTGATACATAATGGTACCCACCCTTCTTGTCAACTACTGAACCCAGCCATACAACCAGCTCTACAGCACCTGGATATCTCCCAGATTCAAGAAAAGAAGGGGAAAATATGAAAACATTTTTTAAAAAGCTACAGAGTTGCATTCAGATCTTGATTAAAATGCCTCCTCTCAATGGAGAATTGTAAGACTTTGTGATGAGATATGGCTTCCTTCTCCCCCTTGAATGCAGAAAACTCAGCACCAAAGGCTGGGTAGTAGGGGCCAACCTGGGATCATCCACTGCCCTGTGTAACCCCACCAAGGCAACTGTACCTTCTGCAAAAAGGTCACTGCACAGTGATGACTCTGCCACCCAGAGCTACTATCAACACTACACAGAGGAAAGTTTCTGAACTAGTGAGAGAAGGGCGAGGGGCAGTAAAATGTAGAAAGTGTGGAAGAAGGAACCAGCCACCGTGAACAAAACCAAAAGGAACAATCAAATTCCCAGCCCAGTTAAACAGAGCACAAACAAAAATGCCCCTTCGACTGCTGTTTTAAGCTGTATTAAAAAAAAAAAAACAACAACAAAAACAACAACAAAAAAAAAAACAAAAACAAAAACAAAAAAAACCACCAACAAATCAA
>JAWWEE010000162.1:24103264-24123679 GCA_035221455.1 Xenops minutus | reverse complement strand
TGTTTTAAGCTGTATTTAAAAAAAAAAAAAAAAAAAAAAAACCAAACAAAAAAACCCCCACAAATCAAAATATATTTAGGCACTTCAGTGAAGAAGAAATGTGGGTATTCATAAATATATTAAATGAGCTGAAAAAGTTCTAAAGAAAGAACAGATGAAGAAACCAGCCTGTGGCTTACAGAACATGAGAGCACAGATTCATCAGAGAATTCCTAACAAAGAATTGAATAATCCATCTATTGTAATATAATAATCAGCTACCAAAGGACTACCAGTCTCACCCCTTCTGTGTCACTCAACTGCTCACACAGAAGAGGAGAAGAAACACATGGAAACTGTCCATGAAGCTTTAACATTGTTTCTTGTACCTGCACTATTGGGAAAGCTCTAATGCACTTCATATTTTATGAGATAATTAATAAATTAAATTAGCATCCCCAACTTTGCTATAAAGTA
The DNA here is from genome assembly GCA_035221455.1 of Xenops minutus. Classification (NCBI taxonomy): domain Eukaryota; kingdom Metazoa; phylum Chordata; class Aves; order Passeriformes; family Furnariidae; genus Xenops; species Xenops minutus. Next base: position 24,123,223 of record JAWWEE010000162.1, on the reverse strand, counting down.
TTCCATTATGGGATTAAATATCACCTGTCCCTCTTTCACATATTGATCACACCCGGCACCCCAGCACTAACAAAACCAGCCAAGTGGGGAGCTCTGCTACAAAAACTTTCCCAGTCCCTGGGCATTTCCCAGCATCTGGACAGATAAGCACAGACTTCCACAAATACTAAATCTGTTCCAGATGTTTTCTTCTTACTCCCCCATCTCCAATCTCCTGTGGAGCTGCACCCACAGAAAGCTATAAATACAATAATGTATTAAGGACAGGAAGTGCTGATGATGTGCTTTCTTCCCTTTCGAGAACTAAATTTTCAAAATTAATAACTACTGATGTCAGATGCCTTAAAAAAAAAAAAAAGAGTTTGTGGCTACTCAAAATTTCAGAACCACTGATGTCAACAAGCAGATGCTCAAAAATTACAATGCCTTGAGAATATTTTGTCCTCTAGGCATTGTACCTATATTTGTCGTTTGTTGGGAAATTTTTTTGGAATGAAAGGTGCTGCTGTATGAGTATGTCAGGAAGAATTTTGTTTTCAAACTAACAAACCTTTCTACCAGATAACTTCGTAACAAGATTTTTTTTTTTTTTATGGTGGACATTTAACAGCACTGTATGTTTACAGTGCAAAGGACCTGAAGCTTTTCATTTTTCCCTACTGCGTTCCTAAAAAAAACCCACATACAAAAATACATCTACATCTGAGGTCTCAAACAACAAAAACCAGAATGCCTGGCTTGGGCATAATGAATAAACTAGTTCAGTCCAATACAATTTGGCAGACATAACCTCAAAACTACATAACATTAATCAATACAATACAGAATTTTTTGTATATTCTATAAAGGCTTTAACATAAAAGACAGTACTATAGCAAAACAATAATTTGCAACTCACTTTGAAAAATCTAAGCTTACCACTTATAAAAAAAGCTAATCTGAAATAAGAAACATGCTTTAATTGGGAGTCTGAGGAGCAGCAGACTGCATTGTTCAAGCATATCTTAAGTCTCCAGACTATTTCAGTAGGAAAGAGATTTTTCTTTTTTTAATTGGAATACTTCACATCGTATTAAAGGCCCTCTTAAAATGCCTTACAAACTGTTGTAAATGTCAGAGAAAGCATCCACAGCCCTCTGTGTACATGTAAAATGACACAGCAAGGTTTACAGTAATCTGTACTGAACAACACTAACTCTGCTAATTGACACAGAAGTATCCTCACATCAAAAGGAAAAAACAGTATAAAAGTATTCCTTCAGGGGAAGAATTCATCTGGAACAAATTTTTTGTTTATGGGTGCTTATGCACAGTAGAGCCAAAGCCACTGAAAGAAGTGGGTTTGTATGAGGATCACCAACTGAAATCACATTGTAACAGAAGACCTGTGCTTGAATTTCGTGCTGATCCCACCTCACGAGATTGCTAGTGAGACTGGCGTTTCACATTCAGACACAACGGCCAGCAATTTTAATAAGTGACCATTAACTTTGCTTCCCTTTAAACTTGGTGAATATCCATATCTGAGAAAACAGAGAATGTTGTCTCATGTTGGACAACTTTAAAAAAAAACAAAACAAAAAAACAACAACAACAACAAACTCAACTGGCTACAGTTTTTTAACATTTTGGAAAGTTCTCTGCCAAATGGTCTTCCTCTTGGCAATTTTACCGAAACCTACACAGAAAAAAGTCCTAAGATTTCCACATTTTCCAGGTGAAATAAAATGCTACTCTCAGACTAGCTTTTAGCAAATGTGTGGGCATCGATATCCTTGTTAGGTAAGTCACAGAAAACTCTAGGCAATGCTGGCATGATAATAAAGTGTCACCACTAAGGTATGCCAAGCGTTTTCAGAAATGGGTGGGGCACAGTGCCTGGGAAACATGAGCCAGCAGGTTCTGCTGCTGTCATACTTAAGTCCCATTGATGGAACTACTGGTACCTTTCAGCTGGTACACACAGGACCATCTTAATTTTTCCCTTTGCATGGTGGAAGAAATGGGTAAAACAACTACTGGGCACAGAACACAAAACCAGCATTTCAGAAGATGAAAAAATTTATTTCTCAATCTCCCTGACTGCAGCTCCTGGTTCTTTAAGCTGTTCCTCTATGAAAAGCTCTCCCTGAAACTGACAAGGCCAGGCAAACATGAGCCCTGCCCTGTACACAGTGCATCTCTTTTCATGGGATCACTTAAAGCACGGAGTAATGAACTCCAAAACACAGCTAAGGGAGAAGTACTAGGAAACAGATGCAGTTTCTGCCAGGCCTTCTTAGAGCCTATGTTTGTACTAGAGGATGTCTAATGAGTACAATGCTGTGTTGTGCAAAACACTGATGAACTGGTAGCACAAGCTATCACCAATAACCAGGCATTCACCTCCAGCACTCAGTCCAGAGCATTCTCAACCATGTTAATGCAATTCAGCTGACAAGATGGTCAGTTCATTCATGAAAATACAGGATGATCACTGCTTCTTAAGACAGGTTTTTCTGCCTTTCCTTAGTATCTAGAGATGCTAGTCATGTTTCACCAAGAAATTGCATCACAGCTGAGCATCTCAGTAAGTGCAACAAGCTCTATTTCTTCTTTAATTACACATACAGCTAGAGAACAAACTTCACTTGCCAACATGGGGTGAAGTAACAATCACAAAATTAACTGAAAGATCAACTTTTTCCCTCTCCCAAGCCATAAAACACATAAATAAGACTTTGAGATGAAAGCAAAACACACATAAATAAGAATTTGAGATGAAAGCACAAACTAAGTGAGCCATAAGAGCCAGTGCACAGCGTTTTGCCTGTGTGGGACTAAAATTTCCATGTGGGTGTAGAGACACTAGTCTTCTGTGCAGCCAGCCTGCAGACAGAGCAGTAGTGCATAGGAAAAACCTACACGTATCATGCAATTTAGGTTTAAAACAATGTAATTTTAGTTTAAATGGATATCTTAAATTACAGGATCTACTAGGGAAAAAAAGAATCCCACACAATCTGAATTAACATTCCAGGTTGTCTGAGCTATCATCAATTGTACAAAAGTGAGAACAGCCAGTGAGGTTTTAGGGCTGTTGTCTTGCCTGTAATTTGGTTGTCACTTTGTACTAATGTTCTGTGATTTAGCTAAAAAAGAAACCCAGATCTTTTTTATTTCCAAAGAGAAAAGAAACTGGAGAAGTTTAAATATCTGAATCAGCCTTGCAGAGATGGAAGGACACTCTGCAGCAGTCTGCTATCTCCCAGGAGCTGAAGTCTACTCACCTTTCCTTGACTTGGTCAGTGCTAGCTGGTGTGTAGCTGGAACGTGTGGTAGATCTCCCTCTGTACTCTGGATCTGTTGGGAATAGGAGATGGATATTTTGTCAGCCAACTGGAATATGTTCTGGGACTTAAGAATACCCAAGCTACATGCACTGCACATGCAGGAGGTGCTTTTGTTGTTTGGGTTTTGACTCCAGTCTGACAGCCTGTACTGACTGAAGGAGCAAATCATACCTACTTGAACCAACTTTCATCAGGTATTCAGCAATGCTCCTGCAGGAGAACAATGATCCTTGGGCAGCACCTCCCACCCACAGTGCAAGACTCCCCTCTGGCTACACTCAGCATGCAAAAAGACATGGAAATCATATCCTGTGACAACACAGAGTTTTCAGTTCCTCTTTGACAAAACACTAAAATTACTGTGTGAAAACACCTTTGACCACCTTTACATTACCATCTTTTTCCATTCAGAACTCTAGGCCCCTCATTTGAATATAAAAAACAAGCAAAATACATTTTTAAAAAATCTGTCAATAGGTCAGCACACAAGGACTGTCATCTGCTCCCCTACCATTCCCCACAAGCCACCAATCCTCCAGCAGAAGGACCCAGATTCTGCCAGGACCTCCTCCAGACTTCACCATAGCATTACTCATGGTAATACCTCTTGTGTCTTCCAGTACAAAAAAAGGAAGGTAATGTATTCAGAATCATGCAGATTTCAACTGGGAAACTCAAAATGACATAAAAATGAATCCTACTGCTTAATAACTTTGTGAAACACAGCTTTATTAAGAAAGCAGTTCTCAGGCAGACATTCAAACAAGGAAAAAAATATGCCTAAAATCTCAACAGAGAGGCCTTTGTTTAGTTCAAAACCTAGAATATGTTTTCTCTTTTGTATGATCCAGAAAAAATCACAATGGATCACACGCAAGTCTACATGCACAACCCCATAATGCAAATATCCCCAATCCTTCCCTCTAATGGGCTGCCCACCCAATTTCAAAATTACCAAGCAATGAATTTATCTCCAATTTTTATCAACTTAAAAATGTAAAATCAGGATACTGATGTTTATAAACCAAAAATAGTGCTTGGCTAAAGAAGTTATATTTACATTTATATGATCTGTATAGCAGCCACAGGGGTGCATCTTCTCAATTACAAGGGTTTTGAGAAGTTCTTGGCCTGAACTTTTCACCATTAGGAGTGAACAGCATTAATCTTGCACAATAAACCTAGAGGTTTCTGTTCCTTTAGGAGATGAAGGCTGCACCAAAGGGGTAAGTAAATCCTTATTTCATCCAAATGCAGAGGACCATAGAAGGGGCTCACCATTTAAGTTTAGGAAAAATTTGTTATATTTGGGGGTTCTTTTAAAACAAAGAACAGCAAGTCTTACAGGCACTTTGTTCAAACTGGCCTTCCAGGAAGGGTGTCTTGATTGTCTCAGACCTCCCAGTTTCTGATGGCTAAATCTGCAGCCTTCCAACAGTTAAGCCTCTTCTCATTTAAATACTGTCCACCTCCTGTCCTTGGCTGGAAGACGGCATTCCAGCCACATCCACAGCGTGGTGCATGCATGGTGCAGCTCATCAAGCATGCAGAAGCTCCTTCCCCATCCCTTCAGCCAATATTCATGCCAGTAAACGACCTTCAGGACTGTAATTGGCCACCTCAGGAGTGAGTGTTTGGGGGAAATCCTGTCCTGACTCACTCCCACACTAGTTATCTTCACAGCCACAGACTTCCGAAGGGCACTCAAACCTCTAAGGCATTCGTAAGCATGGAAAGAGCTTCCTTGATATATCTGTCATCTTTCTTATGCGTATGAATGCATTCCAGACCAAGCAGGGAAAACAGGGGGAGGAGTTATTGTCACTGTTTCTAATACAGTTTATTGTTCATTATACCCTGCTTAGAAACGCACAAAAATAAGATCATGCTGCCAGGAACTGTTCTAAATTTTTTTCAGCCAAACTGAATTCCTCCCTTCCAGGGATGTGCACGCAGTTGATATGTATATGCTATATTGCATAAACAAAAAAATTCACCACAATCCCATCCCACATCACGTCATCTTGCCAAAACAGCTGTGTTTATGCCCTGGCATCACTGCACGAAGTGCGTCAACCAAAACTTCCCAAACACATCACATTTGTGTAGAATTCAGCAAGTCTTTACAGTTCAACTTACACTAACTAAGGGAAAAATCCACTCCTCTTTTTAATATATACATACGCATATATATAAATTCTATTCATTGTTTCAACTTTGCCCTAGGGTGCCAAAAAATGGATATCTCCTCAGGGATATGCAGTAAAATGCATTGCTACTTAGCCCCCTCCAATTGTGCCAACGCAAACATTTGTGTAACTACACAACAAACTGGATCAAGAAAATTATCTGGCTGAAAAGTAAGCCAGGAAAAATAAATAAATCAAAATACCCTGGGTTCTTTTTTCCCCCTCTCAACTGGATCAGTCCTTTGTTCTGGTTCAATACATGGCCACACAACATGTGGATGAGGACACATTGGCACAAACAAGTGGCAGGAACCACAAGAGGCTGTATTACCTTTTTCTGTTTAATGAGTGCCTTCAGCTACAATATTAGTTGACCTAGAAGAGCTTGAAATGACAATGACACCAGACACAGTACCTACTAAATCATCACGTCATCATTCGCTGTAAAACTCTGCAGATTTCCTATTCACTTGCTTTCTTTCTCGTTTCACCAATGAAATCACAATCCTTCATTTTAAATATCTACTTCACATAGACAAAAAAATTAACTGCTGAACTTTTAACATGTTTTTCAATGTGCTAATTTTCAGGGAACAAACAAATCAACTTATAGTAGATTGCTATCAAAACCGAAAGTTGCACAAGATGAGCACCTCACCCTGCATGATTGCCCCTTTTCTGTTTCATGAAGCAATACTCTTGCTTTATTCAAAAAGTTATCCTTAATCAACTCTTAAACTGAATTTACTTTTAGGCAACAAAAGCAATGATTTCTAGATACAAATGTAAGTAAAGTAAAAATTTAAATGCAAAGGTTTTAATATATACAAAGCCTAACCTAGATCTATTTACAGAGGAAAACTTCCTAGGAATTATGCCAGTGATTGCAATTACCTGAGCCTGATTTAAAAAAAAAAAAAAAAAAAAGAAAGAAAGAAAATGAGAATTTTCCTGCTGACTCTCAGGAACAAAACCAGCAGCAGCAACATCAAGTTACTTAATTAAGAGGATCAATTAGAACAGCCTATAACTGCTGGTAAAGTGCAACAACTCAGAGAATTTAAAGTATTCCTGGAGAAAACACTGTCAACTACACAGGAGGGAACATTCTCTGCTGGCAGACAGCACGTTATGTAAACTGTATGCACAAAGTCATGTATCTTCACTCACCTCTTCCATCTCAAAGGAGTCCTTCTGCTGCAGCATCAGATTTGTTACAGATGGGTTTGCGAGCGGCGCGCAGGTGTCTCTGCCCGGCGGTGCCACAGACAGTCTCTGTGTCAGGACACTGCTGTCGGATGTACTAGAACTGCTGCTCAGGCCTGGTGAGTCCAAAAGACCAGACTCTTCACATGGTCTGTCATGGGCCAATCTGCTACCTTGCACATCCTCTGGAGGCACAGTCCCCTCTTGTGCATCATCAGTCACAACAGGAAGGTGCACAGGTTTTTTCGCAGCCTTTGTCTGACTACTGGCTATCTCCTCCTTTACAGTAGCCAAAAAAGAGGGAGAGTCTTTCTTTTTAGAATATTTTGGTAATTTATATTCATTTTTAACATCATTTTCCTCACCCTCTACTTCAGCGGGACTCTTCCCTTTTTCAACAGGGGAAGGACTTGAGCAGCTGCTTCCATCAGCTTGCTGCGTGCCACACAGATTGAGTTTTGACAAAGTCTTCATTAACCGGCTGGCTGTATTGCTGCGATTTAAAGGGGGAGGGCTGGATGCCTCTTTGCTGGAAGACACTGAATTCAAACTACCAATTTTCTGCAAAGGAGTCCCAGAGACTTGAGAATACAAAGAAGAAAAAGCATTTGCCACAGTAGTAAGCACTTCAATCTGACGAAAACGACCTGCACAAGAACAAAACATAAGGCAGAGGTTACAAGGGCATTTACTGCCATCACATCCAAGACCTGTTGATCTATCTCTACACAATGCTTTGAATTCTCAAAGACAGCTCTTTCTTCATAACCGAAGCGGGAATTTTGATCACAATCACTGCCCACCCCTACAAACCTCCTCCTACTTACACCAAGAGCTCCAAAGGCTGGCTGAACACTAACTAGTCCTGTAACATGAAAGTGATTTCATACTATAAAAAAAAAAAAAAAAGGAAAAACCTTTGCAGGAATCTTTACTAAATGCACAAGAAAAGCATGGAATGCTATTGCAAAATAAAAAAAAAAAGTGGTACAGGTATGTGAGTGTAAGTTAATTTACAAAATGTTAGGAAGAAAGTGTTACTGTCATTGCTCTCTCTATCTACAACTACAAGAGGCCATTTCAGCTATGCCCTCATTTCAGCAACACTCATTACTGACCTAACAAAGCTCCTGTCCAAGTCAATAGAAAAACTGTCCCAGATTTCAACAATGACAGAAATAGGTCACTGCCACCCAGAAAGTGAAGAACACAAGGGGATACTGCTATTTGTTTCAGTACTCTAAAGCTAGAACAGAAGACAACCTTAAGAGTGAGAGATGGGAATGATAGAAACCAGAAGGCAGCATACCTTACAAGACGTCTTTTATTTCCCTCCCCTACTATAAATCCCTTCCACTCACCCCAAGGAGTACAATCCTGATGGTCACCTCTTGCCATATTTAAGACCAAGCAAGAGTTTTATTATGAATTCTGAATGGAATTTGCCCTTTAGGCTGTAATGGGGTTTTGCCAGAATATTAGATATGCACCTTCTTTTGGGGTTGTTTACACAGTTAACAAACTCATAAATAAACGGTGCTTCAAAACCATACTTACTTGTTAAAGCAAAACTTGGATTTTCCACTTCCATGCGCTGTATTTGGGCATTCAAAAACACTTTGATATCTATCCCTCTGGCAAATGATGATGAATTAAAAAATCTTGCTGGAATTTTTGAAGCAATATCTGGTTCATCTCTTCCAAACCCAAGGTTATAGAGCACTTCTTCAGGATCTTCCTCATAAAGCTCCAGTAATTCAGAAACACTAGACAAATGAAAAATTTTTACCATCTACCTTTTCTCCTTTTAAGATCCAGTCCCTCTATCCAACTGCTAATTCACCCCAGTAGCCAGACTGGTTTATTGAACTTTTGACTCCTACAGCTTAGCCTATTTCAGAAAAAACTGCAAACCTCTGCATCTGAAGATTTGGTTCCCATCACCAGAGCCACTTGCCCAGACACATCACAGATCCAATCCTGTAATTTATATCTGCAGAGCTCAGCTTTTAAAATGCCATTAAAATTTCAAGCATTTCTAGTGTTTAGGTCCATTTGTTAGCATTTACTGCAAACCACTGCTGAAGACAAATAGAAGTTTTTCAAGCAACCAAGTGAAAATTCCCTTCTCAGCTATTAAATGCAACAAAGCACAGAGAAAAACCCAAGCCCATTTAACTGAGAACAGACCTTCAAAGCATAATACTCTTTTACCTTGAAACAGTCGCACTGCTTTTTCCAGACCCGGTAGAGTTCATACTTCTCCCCTTCTGGTGGAACTGCAGCCTCCTGTCCTTTGCCAGTACACCATTGCTGTCAACACAAACAGAGAAGATTCCTGCAATAAACCTCTTTCGTTTGGAGACTCGATTCTCTGTCTCACTGGAGAGCTAACCCTCCAGCACTGCTGAATTTTTCTTTTCCCCTTCAGTGTTATCTGGTTTGTATTAGCCATGTCATTTATTGAAATACAGTAACAAAAGCAAACCCTGGGACGCCTCAGTAAAAATGTACATAGACGGTAAGAACTTGAAGGCAAATGCAAGCTGAGAAAACAAATCCCTGATCTGTCCTTGCTGCCCCACCCTCCCTGATCCCACCCTCCTCCAGTGAGGAAGCCCAGCCTTGGGTGAGCTGTGTCCTTGCCCTGCCTTTCCTGTGCCGCTGCCTCCTCCAGGACCAGCTCTCCATGGCAGGGTCACCCTCTCCCTACCTCGGGTACCCAGCTCTCTCTCACGCCCAGCCGCCACCCATCAGCAGTGTCAGACTGCAAGCTCCCCACAACCTGGCTGGGGAAGCTGAAGAGGCTCCTGACTGGAGGAAACAAAGTAAGACAAGCCCCAACCCAGACTGTTTCTTTCCCAATCCCAAACTATTTCTTCACAGCATCTGGAGAAGCTGCCTGAGCATTAGGTGCTACTCTGAGCTTAAACATACTTTTACTGCCAATCTCTTCAGGGATCAAACTTTCCCAGGGTGAATTTTACCATATAAATCCTAACATACACACACTCCCATCAGAACAGCCACTGAGAAACCAAAGAAGGCAGAGGATTCACCGGAGAGTGTATTTATGGAGCCTGGCTCAGGAAGAGTAGAGAGGCTGCTGCCCACACAGGCTGTGCAATATTTGCTGAAGTCTCAGTGGGGTTCTAGTTTCAGCACATTTTATTTAGCTGTGATTGTAAAGCAGGAGTCTTTCCTCTTTCCCCCACTCCCAAAGGATATCTGCTGTGACAGATAAAACTAATCTTTCCTTCAAATTTCTGAAATGGTGACTGATCAGTGAGGCAAAGAATGTTAATCATGATAAGTTACTAAGATTTGTTGTTTCTCTCTTTTTCTCCTTCTACTCCAAAATCTAAATGAGGTCTGCTGGAGAAATAAAAATCTGCCTTTTGTTTGTTTGTTTGTTTTGTTGGTGGTTTTTTTCATCTCTTAATGACTGTTTCTGTGTTATCTGGATCTTCTCCTTCCCTCTCATGTAAGCAGAAATGAGCAGAAGAGCTTTAGCTCTTTAGTAGCCCCCATGACTTCCACTGCCCATTCTCCCTCCCACCCTCAAAGATAAATATTCTCTGAAGTAAACAAACACACAAAAAGATGTTTACCATGTTTCCATTTGAGAATCACTCCGTAGATGATTAGCTGTAGAGAAAGAAGAAGAAGTTATGTTCAGACCTCTTCATAATTACACTTCCCACAATGAGTATGAAGAAGCAGACAGTGAGCATGTTTACCAATACTCCTGCATAAAGCAGATTTTTCTTTTTCCATACAAATGTGATTGTCAAGGGTTTCTAGTATACGGCTGATATAAAGATGATCTGGTTTACTCAAGCTCTGTTTAAAATAAAATCTCACATGAACACATGTTTACATACTGTCATTAATCATATTAACCTGAAATTTAAACTGTGATAAGCTAGTAGTTGTTACATAAACCACTTATTGGTTTGCTACTGAAGACGCGATTACCAGCTGCAGGGCTGTTCCTGGGTGGGAAGGGGAGGAGGACAAGCAGGCACGCGGAGATTGCTCCAGTAGAGAAAGTAAAGAATGCAAGAAAGGCAGCTGGCCCCAGGGCCAGGTGCTGAGACTGTATTTGTTCACCTTTCCATCAACAAAGTGGGGCATGGCCCTGGCTGCCTGAGCTGTGCAATACACAGACAAGAGCTCAGTGAAGCCTGTGGTGCTGATGGGACCAGTGGATGTGCTCGGAGCTGAGAGGGCTCTGGAGGGAGGCTGCCAGGTACCAAGCAGCTGGTCACCAGCCTCTGACAGAGAAGTCAGCACTTTCTGCTGCTGGACTGGCCCAGCACCACATGGGAACATCCCAGGCAGCACTATTCTTCCAGAACTGAACCCCAAAGAGGCAACTCAGCATTAACAATCTTGCCCCAAGAGACAGGCAAGGAGCATACGTATGTTACAGAAGCCCTCAGAATCAGCTATGAAAAGAGCAAAGTGATGTCACACACACTGCCAGGGAAACCTTGCATCTCAATTCGCTGTGCCAGCAGGGTAAAGTCAGCAAAACACCACAACCTCTCTCTTGGTTTCAGACACATCACAAAGAAACTGAAATGTATACAAAACATTGATCCCACATCTCTCTCTCTTCTTCTTTTTTCTTTTTTTTATATACTCTTGACTATAACATGGAGGTAATCCTATCTATAAGGATTATCCAGTGACTGATTTGAACCATAGGTTTTAAGAGTTCAGCAGTGGGCTGGGGTTATGGGACCCTGCCCAATGCCCTCTGTACCATTCACATGGAGCTCTGGCTTGTATCTGGATTCAGGCAGTCACAGCTGCACAAGGGCAGGCCATTCATACCAATCTCAAAGGGGCTGTCTGTCTAGCAGGGCACGCAGCAATGCTCCAGGCAGCTCTGTTGTCCCCTTGTTCTTGGATGGGAAGCAAAGCCCAGCAGAAACACCCGCATCCTTACCCAGAAAATTCAACCATCAATTCTAGTACCGGAACCTTTTCATCTGAAAAAGAGGGGAATTACCTTCTGCTAAATGATGCTGAAGACTCATAAAAAGCAGAAGTCCTTGGAAATTATAAGGGGAAGAATTGAAAAGGAAAAAGTGTCATGATGTTCTAAAATGCATTGCCCCTTGCATTCTTGGTCGTATGCTCGGACCTTGGATTATCATTACGAAGAAACTTTTCCTATGAAATCTTTGTACTGAAGGCAATCTAACAAGTGGAAAAGACTGACAGTAAGAAAATTTAATTCTATTCAAACTGCAGCAATAAGGAAATCATTTATTTCTTTTCCACCATTATCAGATCAAGGTCATTATCAGATAAACTTTTTTCCTTATAAGTCTTAACTCTTTAAAAATTAAAGATATATCCTTCCTTCAGGCCTTGTCCCACTACTTTGACACCATTAGCAAGACTAATGTGGAAAAAAAGGGCTTTCCACCATACAAGTTCTGATACTGTGCAAAAGCTGTAGTTCAAAAAACATTAAAAGCTAAAGTGGAAGAGTAATTTTGTCTTTTTTTTTTTTGAACACTGAAAACAGATAATGTCTTATATCCCCTGTCCTGTAGTTAGCCCCAGTACCCAGTTTGTGAGACAGTTTTTTTGCTATTTTACTTCAAGATGTTGCTGTTAGAACAGAATTCACAGTGCTTTTGTTAGTCTGCTTATGGACACCTCTAATATATGACCAAGAGAAAGACATAGAAGTTTTTGTTTTTTTTTTTACAAAGAAGTAAGCCAGGAACAGCCACATCTCCTTCCCCCTGAAAAAGGGAAGAGAAAGAAAAGGCAAGCAGCTAGCAACAGCAAAGTATATTCCGGCTGATACAAAATACTTACTCAGCTCTGGTGCTTTTCATTTTTAAATGCACTTAGCCCTTAATGGATTTGCCTCTTGGCTGACAGAATTTCATTCCTCCCTTCAAAAGCCCGCACATGCCACTCCCCAGGGATTCACTGGAAGTGGGGCATGCATGGCTGCCAAGAGTAACCCACAGACAAGAAGAGCAAGTAGGAGAAATCATTTTCTCACAGCCTTGGTGAGTGCTTCAGGCTATGCTGTCACTGTGGGTATTAAAATGAGAAGGCAGAAGCAAATTCAGGGCTGTCTCTGACCTTTGTGTCAGAGATCCAGAATGGTTAACACTAGCAATAGTTGAAACAACTTCAAAAAGCAAATCTTCCTGCATTTTTCTATGTGCTTCATCCTGATTTTCTAGCTAATGCTGTCATTCAAAATAAAAATCAGATGACTGAACATAACTATTTTTTTTGCTACAAAAAGAGTCATAATCCTGCCACACCCACCTTCGGCTCCCAGGGATAAGTCATCTTCAAAACTTCCTCCATTTCTCACCAGCATGCCTGAAAACATACAATTAGCAGTTCAACAATTAGAATGCTCCAGTGTTTTCCTTCCAGCAGCTTATCTAAAGATATCAGCAAGGCACTTCATTTGGTACAAGATATAACCAGAATATATTTACGATCCCTGCATTACTCATGCAGTAAAAATGCATAAAGAAGTAAGAAGTTACATTTCAGAACACAGAAAAATTATTTTTAAAGAGAACAACTAAAACACTGCTTTAGTTTTGTGCTCAGAAACATCCCCGAGTGAATGTGCAAGCAAATTAACTGCAAGCAGGAACCTGGATGTACCACTCAACACATCTGTGCCTTCTGCTGCTAGGTTATCTATCCTCCAGACATCTTACCAGGGGGATCCAGAATCTGAGTCCAGTTTGGGCATTCCCCTCTCACCTCCCTGTGCCAGATTAAGAGTTGAAGTGAAGATCCAGGCACAGCAAGTAACTCATCTGCACCCTCTTACCACCTTCTCATTCTCACTGTACTTTGAACTTTAGTATGCAGACCTGCTCAGTAAAACTTTCAGGTGTGGCAACCAGTTATTAGAGGCAGAGACTGCCTAATGCTTGCAAGTTTGGAGACAAAATTACCTCCCTGCTCTGCACACTTTGGGGATTTTTTTTAGAGCTTACTAAGATCTCCAGAAGGTCTTATTCAGGTTCTTTTCTCCCTTCTACAATTTCTTGGGCACAGTTGCTCCACTGTTAGGATAACTCTGCAGCACTGACCACGCTGTGGTTTGTACTCCTACTAAACAGCCGACATCTCAGATGAATGTCCACGAAAGCACAGCTTCCAGCAAAAGAGATTTCAGTAGGTTAAGACCTTCCTTACCCTTCAACAGAGGATTGCTTTGCTCATCCAGGGAGGCTCCCAGAGGTGTTCTGAAACCACAGAGGAGATTAATACTACTTTAAAAACTTGCTGCTTCATGTCCTTCCTTACAGCATGTAACAAGCTTGTGATAGCAGCCTCCCTCCACCCCCAGAAAGCACAAACATCTGGGGACTGGCAATAACTTCCTAAACAATCCCAGCCCTCTAAACAAATACACCTTATGGAGAAAAACAACAAAACATAATAACTGCAAAGCTCAAACACCTTCAGGGACAGAAACCCCCTATTGAGGAAAATCATGGGCTTCTCAGCAAAACACACAGAAAAAAGGAGCATGGGTTTTTGAATGGACTAATTCAATCTCATTTATGCAGCACAATATGTTGCCATTTTTCTACACATTTAAAACTTCTTGGAGAGAGGGGTGAAAAGTTGTATTTGGATGATCAGGAAGACTCAAGATAAAAGTCTTGACAGCTATTTTAGCTGTCACTTGCCAGTTCTGATACTTTATAGATTCTTCACACTGGCTCTTATTTGGATGACCCCTCCTACTGCTGTTGCTTCAAGGGTAGGGGATTTGCAGAAGCTCATGGTGCTCAAAAGGAGTAGCAGAAACCACACAAATGACAGGTCCAATCCCTCCCTGCGTTCACACTATGCTTGTTGACATTAACTACGTTTCCACATCTTGTCTCTGAGACATGTTTAACCAAAGACTTTTCACTACTAAGTAGCACAGCATTAACTTTCAAGGCTCAAAACAAATTCTCCTACTCATAAAGAACGAGAAAGCAGATGATTTATGTGCTTTTTTTATCTATGTTTCATTTGGATTTTTAGACAAACACATAAACCTGCCCAAAGACTTGAAAGCAAACAGTGCTCTGATACAATACTTATTTTGGTGTCATGGCCAAATTAAGCAAGGAAAATTTGCATCTGCTTTCTAACAGACCTTACACTTCACAACCTTATTTTTCTTTCCCCTCTGAAAAGACCTCACACTTTCCACGTGTGGCCTGCTGATATGGAGCAAACTTCACTTTGATGCACCTTTTGCAAAGCAAAGCAAAGCCCCACCACAGTAGACAGCAAGGCAACCAGCCAGAGTATCCAGGAGCATAAGCATGTTTCAGGTGACAGGGCAGACTCTGCCGAGGCTCAGATCTCCTATGTTTCTGTGTGTCTGTCCAGTCAGAGTCTGAAAAAACATAAGGTATATTGTCTAAACCTGTCACGCTACAACAAGCCTTACGTTCTGAAGTAATTACTATGCTGGTTGTTCACTCCCTGGCTTTGATGGGCGTGCTTCCAACCGTCTTCCTCTCCTGCCCTGGTGGCTATTCCAATGCCTCTACATTTTTGATGTAGCAACTTGCTGGCATTGACTCTGACAGCCCAGGTCAATGCTATATGCACTGGCTGGCAGAAAACAGTAAAAGCAATGACCAAAGCTGGCATTTTCCTTTGGAAATAAAGTCCCTCACCTCTAAAGCTACCAGAAAAGCACCCCTGTCAAACACCCCTTGCTGTCCTGCCTGCACTGTTGCACAGAGGCACAGCAGCCATATATCCCCTGCCTTTGAAAAACTTAAGAACTAGAAAAATTTAAGAACTAGAATATACTTAAGAATATACGTAAGAACTAGACACAACGTGAGTTTAAACAAGGGACAAGTACCACACAAAAGTCCTTTTGGACAACAGCATGGACAGCTCTGCTTTTCTATACCAGACTGGTTTTCACCAGCAAGGCCCATGGTTCTGTCTCAGAGTAGCCCTTTGCACTTGGGAACATTAGGGCTTGGGGACCCTTCCATTTACTGTGCCCTCAGGTCTCCCTGCCGAAGGCACATCATGACAGGTACCCAGCACATCCAAGCAGCCCTGGATACAAGCAGGAACAGAGAAGGGAGGCCAACAGCAACAAGCAGGCAATAAAGAGCAAGTGGGTATGTGCCTGAATCAGGGGATCCTAAGGTTTTCCACCTGTTTTTACTCATTTATTATGGTACTTTAACATATACAGCAATAACTTCTCTCAGTAGTGGTCTACAAAAGAACTGAATGAACTCTTGATGCCCACACTGCCATGGGACATAGGCACTGAGCAGGTAAGATGAACATAGGCAGTCTCAGGGCTTCATCTCAGCCCACAAGTTCATTTGCTCAGCTACCAGTTATGGTCGGGTGGTCTTCCAGAACAGGACAAGGATTTTGCACTGTGCTGTGAAAGTGTTTAAACCTCAGCTTTTAAAGCCTTAATTGGGTAGGAGCCATGTTTATTTTAAACTTGAAGCAAAAAATCTCTTCTTTGTGAGGCATTTCAAGAACTCACTTCCTGCGTATCTACAGGAGATGGCTCCTAAATACCTCCCACATCCCCTGTATTACTGGCAGAGTTTAAATATACTCAATCAAAATAATACATGACACCATCAGAGTTGACAAAAATTTCTTCTTTTCGATCCATATAATACAAACATTTGTGTTTCAACTTTTATAAGCCTTCTTATTACTTCAAACAGCCTTTTCAAAGTACCAGGGAGAGAGCAAAGGAGGCCTTTCTCAAAGGCATATGATTCCAAAAAATGTGAACGAATCAGAGACTTTGGGTAACATCTGATGTTTCTTAAACCTCCATCATTCTTATCACAGTATGATAAATACTTGGGGGTTTTTTGGGGGGAAGAGGTTTGCTTTTAGCTGGTATTTGAAAAAAAAAACAAAACAAAACATCAACCAAACAAACAATAATAACAATAAAACCCCATCAAACAAAAATCAAAGCAGAACAACAAAATGTATCTACCAAGATAAATAACATGGGATATTAGGAACCCTCCTCTCCTCTAAAGCAGATGTGAAACAGTGGTGCCAAGTAATAAGAGCCCCAGACCACTAACATGAATATCAAGGGACAGCTAGTAATTCTTTTTACCCATATTAGAGCACTATTGATGCTTTTAGAAACAAACAAAGGAATAAATCTTATAAGCAGATCTATTTATGCAGTGCACTGATATTAAGTTTTTTTGTGCTCCTGCCAACTCAACCAGAAAATGGGATTTTAAAAGTGCCAATTTTCTTCTGATTTCACAGACACTTACAGAAACTTAGACAAAACGCGAAAGACTGCTTTCAGAAAACACGTAACAAGGAAAATACTTTATTTTAGTAGTTGAATTTTCACTTATAGCAATGGCTATATGGTAACTTGTTATAGAACTAACTTTTAAGCATGAGGTTGTGTAATGTATCAGGAACAGAAGTTCTGTGTATGCCCACACTTTGTAGCAATCAAAGCTCCAAGCAAAAGCAGTGTTATTAAACAAATAATTTTCAGGGAGAACAATAATTGTAAATTTCACAACCGTATTTTATAAATAAAACACTAGAGTATCTGCAGGGCTATTCTGTCATCTGTTAACACTGTCCTCTTTGGCTATGTACATTGTTATCAGAAGACAATCTGTTCAAGGTTTCTATGCATACAATCACTTACAACAGTGCAAATTGAATTATCACTTTACTACACATGCTAGCTACTGCTTTCATGTATATTAGACACAAAAAATAAACTATTCTGCAGTTATAAAACACAAGGGACTGTACACCACTTCAAGCACCCAGGATTGCACCTCCCAGACATGAACTGTACATGCTGGCACCCTGCGTGTTAGAGTGAGAGGCTAACTCCTGACTGCACAGCTTGGTTCAAGAAATCGTTTTTAAAAATGAAAATCTTATCTTTCTGAGGCAAACACAAGACTCTTCTGAAAGGATTTACAACAGTAAACAGCTATACTTTAAAAGACTTCTGTGGAAGTGCCACAGGTTTCACAAACATGCATTACCTAAATTTGCATTTCTGTATTAATAGAAGAGTAAACTTGTGCTTAATTTCCTTACGTGTAAAATATGGAAATAGAGCATAAAATAAGATTCCCATATTTTAGGAATCAACTGCCAGAAATGCAAACACATTCCAGAGACGTGTGTGGTGCCAGTTTTAACAACAGATAGTTACCAAAGCACAGGAATAAAACTGCAAGCTTTGTGCTATTACTCAAGATTTTTGAGCATCTATTAGATGTTCATGTTGTCATTTTGCAGTTTTGTGATATTCCTTAAATTCTGCATGAAAATGGTAAGGATCATAGGACCAGCGAACGTTCTAAACAGAAATCCTGCAGATACAAACAGAAATGGCACTACAGCATTAGGAAGAATTTCTTCCTCAGGGGCCTCTTCCCTCTCCACTCCTCCATTTTTTTGCCCTCTCCACTCAAAAAACACTTCTAATAAAGCACTGAATTCATAATATTTAATTTTAAGGATATACTTTAGTAGACCAGCAGGACACAAGATTTGAGGTAAAGTCAGAAAATTCTTCTGTTTTAGCATTTGGAAAAACGGTCTGGCAGCTTTTAATACTGTATTTTAGGGATACAGTATGATATCAAGCCTGCAGCTCCCAACACCCCCTCCAAGGCACAGCCTATAAAGATCTGAAGAATCGGTCTCAGTCCTATACGGAGGACCCTGTAGCTATAAAGTAACCCACACTTCAGTTACAGAGTAAGCTCACTCAGCTGCTTATTAGATTTAAGGATCACAAAGGCACAACTAACCTCAGCGGGAAATCATCTTAATGTATCTTCTCTCAAAAGGAGAAGGCAACTAGGAACATCAAGTAGGAGAGGTCTTGAAATGTCATTGTTAGCTCCTTGGAAGCTAATTGCTAGCTTCTCCCTAAAACTCTGGCTCCCAAGGGCTGTTAGGACTGAATGGAGAAAAAGATGGGACAAAAGCAGCAGCTGCATTTATGCTTTTATGTTACTGAGGATGAAGAAAAAGTAATGCCCTCAGCCGGTTCCAAACACCAAAGATTATTTTATAACAGCAACAGAAACACAAATGGCATATACCGTGCCTCAAGTTAGGGACAGAGGACATTAAGAGACTCAGATAAATCAAGTTAGTCTAAACTGTGCCATCACTCCTGAAGGCCCGGACGCAAAGGCCACTGCTGTGGAATCTGCACCAAAAACCAGGCAAGGAAACACCGGAAGCTTTAAACTGAAGCCCCTGGAAGAGAAACAGTGCAGCTTCCAAAATAATGCTGCCTTCCTTACGCTCAGCGGAGTCCCTCCCTCGGTGGCCGAAAGCCTTCAGGCTCGTTAAGGAGACACTGAGGAGAGGAGCGGTGCCGCAGGAGCTGCTCCCCGCTCACACGGCACACGCTGCTGCTCCGGCCGCCGCTGCAGGGAGCGCCGTGCGCTCGCAGCGCGCTCCGTGCCGCCCAGGGACCAAGGGACGGGACGGGACGGGCAGCACCCACCTGCAGTCCTTCAGCCATATCGCGATCTTCTCGTTGGGCACGCCGTGGCAGCCTTAGGGCCGGAGCAGGAGAGAGAAGCCGACAGTCAGTATCAGCGAGGCGGCCCCGCGGGGATCCCCGTGGCCCGCGGGCTGCCCCCCAGCACTGACCTGCCCCTGCGGCCAGCGGCAGCTCTCCGCCGGCGAGATCCTCCTCCTCCTCTTCCTCTTCGTCTTCCTCCTCTTCCTCCTCCTCGCCGCGGGCCAGCGCCGCTGCCGAGAAATCCTCCGCTTCCGACGCCTGCCAGGAGTCGCGGCTCTTGGCCCAGGCCTTCCTCTTCTGGGTCGCCCCTTGCCACTCCTCCGCCGCCGCGGGCTGCTCCATCGGGGCGGCGGCGCCGGCGGGGGTCTCACGCCGGGGGGCGAGTGCCGGGGAGAGCCAGCCTGCTGGGCGAGGGAAGACGTGCGGCCGGTCGGTCGGTCGGTCCGTCTGTCCGTCCGGGGGCCGCGGCCGGGCCGCCGGGGGGCGCGGGGCCGCCGTCCGAGCAGCCCCCGGCAGCGCCCCCGCCCCGCCCCGCGCCCACACCCGCACCCCGGACCGCCCCCCGGACCCGCTCACCGCCCCCCGGCCCCGCTCACCGCCCCCAGACCCGCTCACCGCCCCCCGGACCCGCTCACCGCCCCCGACCCGCTCA
>JAWWEE010000162.1:24035331-24103164 GCA_035221455.1 Xenops minutus | reverse complement strand
ACCGCCCCCGACCCGCTCACCGCCCCCCAGCCCCGCTCACCGCCCCCCGACCCGCTCACCGCCGCCGGCCCCGCAGGTGTCACCGCGGCCCCTCGGTACTCACATGTCGCGCCGCGGGGAGGCGGCGGCGGAGGCTGCGCCCGCCCGGGCTGCGGGCGGCGGCGGCGGCGGCGGCGGCTCTGACTTCCTCATACCGCTGCGGGGACAAAACCCGGCGGCCACGTGACGGCAGCGGGGCCGGGGCAGCCGGGCCTCCCGCCGAGCAGGGCCGCCCCCGCGGGGCAGGGATGCGGGCAGGGATGCGGGCAGGGATGCGGGGGTCAGGCCGCCGGGCGCTGGGTCGGCGCGGCCCCGCGGGCATGGCCTGGGCCCGCAAAGGATGTGTCCAAACTAAAAGAGATGCAGAGCAGCGAGGAGCGTCTTTGCAGGGGTTTATCCTGGGGGAATGGGAGCGCCGAGGAAGGAGAAGGCACAAGGAGAGGAACAATTTGGCTGGGCACACATAGCCTTCTGTCTCGCTTCCAGGGGTGTGAAATCAGATCAGCCTCTGCTCGGGCACAGGCAGGGGGCTGCAGGGACAGCAGCAGCATCAAAAATGGCCTGCTAAAATCTTAGGTGCATTTGAAACCTTTGTGATCTTCTTGAGGATGTACTCAAGCCACCAGAATCAACTGAAAACCCAGCAAAAGAGGAACAAGTCCCCATATTTGGGAAGGAGATACTAGACAAAAGGCTGCTTTCACTGTCAGGGACAGAGTACCATTTCTCAACCACTGTCTCCTGCTTGTGGTCCCTGCAGCAAGAGCTCCGTGCCAGGTGCCCTGCTCGTCTTGGCTACATCTGGCCTGACAGCAGCCGTGGGTGTCAGTCACTGCGGGCAGAATGGGCTGGTGCCCACCCTGGGCAGCAGGACCCCATTGCCTTCCTGTAGGGGGTCACACTGTCACATCCCAGCCACTGCTGAATGAACCCTGCACACCCAGTGAGCTCACCTGCAGCTGTAGACCTGGGAAAAACAAGCTTTTGGAAAAGGTCATTTACAGTATCTTCAGGAAAAGATGCTGAATTAGTTAGCAGAAATAGCAAAAAGGACCTGAGTCCTCTGGAGGTTTAAAGCCAGTGTTCATAGGCAGGCATATGGGATACCTCATGTTTAAAGACAAATCTGCCTTTGGAAGAACCAAGTTAATGGTGTCCAGTCAATACCTTTTCATATTCTAGCTTTATAGCTAAGACCTTACAAGGAATTTCTGTGAAATTTTCCCCTACAAAATAAAAAATTTACTTAACGAGAAAAAAATATTTCTTCTTTTTCCTAACCCCCCCAAATCACTGTCTTCTTTCCACATATACAGCCTTACTAAGATAAATTTCCCATCACAAGTCACTTTCCCATAACATAATTTCTCATCACAAGTCACTTTCCTAAACACACTCAATTTTCTGAATACTTTGTATGGAAATTAGACCAGAAGAACAGTAGCACAAAGAAAGTGCATTTGTATTCCATTTGTCCCTGAACATGTTCATTGCTATACATGTTTCGGGATGGTATTTTTAAATGCCAGTACTTCTTAAAAAGAGAGCAAACTACACTTGAATCTTTATTGTTGATCCTAAAAATCATCAACATTTTCTCAGCAGGGCATGTTTCACACACTACATATTTTGCATAATCTAATATGGAGTGTGTCCTGAGCCATGGGCATCCCAGGGGGCGAGTCAGAGGATCAGCACAAGTCCTGTGCCCTCCACTGTGGCTCACCAGGGCTTGGACTTTGGCTGAAATTCCTCACAGGTGTATTTATAGTAGCAGAATCTTAAAATCTGATTTTCCCAGCTTTGTTGGCAAGAGCCTAGCACAGCATTACTTTGATGAAATGGATAGTATTTTCATTTTATGCATATGCATAAATAGATGTATCTATTAAAAATAGAACTTTGAGGTTGAGCTGCCTGGATGAGAGCTGTGAGGGAGGCAGGGAGGGCCAGGAGTTGTTCAACCCCTGCCATGGTTCTGCAGTGTCGGAGGGAGCACAATTGCTTCTTGGAAGTTACAGTTTCACTGGCACAGCTAAGGGTGAACAGTTGCAAGCTAAAAGCAGCTACTGTCTGCCCGTGCCAATACATCCTTAAGGAGTTCTTAATCCACAAATTACTGACATTATTGTCTATAATTGCTTGTCTGTTGTGACAACACTTACTCAGAGAATGTCTGAAATGTAAACAGCAGCCAATAGCTTTTTGCAATGAATTCCTGCCAGTACAGCACTGGGCTCTCACTTGCACCTTTATACCATCTCAGCAAGATCGTTTTTGACTCTCTCTGAGTAAGGATTGCACATTCCAATCCTATACTAAGCACAACTTATTAGGAAAATATCTGGCTTGCTATTTCTTTTAATGCTTACAACCAAAAAGTGAGTTTGTTCTGTAACAAAAGCTTCTCTTTTTTGAGAATATCATTTGTTAGTTGTACTTCAAAGAAATAACTGATTGGGGGAAAAGTCATGTCAAGTCTTCTGTCATTTAAATCAGGCCAACTTCTGTTTTCCCAAATTATTTTGAAACCAGTCAAATAAAACATTCTATAGGCAGCAATTAGATAAGGGATAAATTGTGCTTTACATTATGTTATAAATTCCTAAAGGAAGACTTATAGCCACAGCACCATTAGCAGCACTACCAAGCATCACAGTAAAAAACACACAGACATTTTAAGAATAATAACTCTCACATTTGTCATCTGGGTGTTGGCCCTGAACATATGAATGTGTGTATAAATACACATACAGAGAAATACAATTTAGCCCAACAAATACCACTAAGTCATTGTCTTTTGTTCTTAAAAAACCCCAAAACAAACAAAAAAAACCCCAAACAAACAAAAAACCCAAACAAACAAAAAAACCTTTGAAGAGGATTCTTTCAGATGCAGCATTGTCTGAAAAAATACATTCATACATAACTCAAAGATATAAATGAGGTGCTTCCACTAGTTCCCATGGGAACTTGTTCCCATGTCTGAGTGCATTGTAAGTAGCATTTTCCTGCTACAGTAGGGCTAGTCTTCCCCGTGCTTTTGAGCAGATCATTTCCCTGACAGACCTGTACATCAAGAGATCCTCCAGTGTTCTGGAAGGATTACACAATTTATCTAAAACCCTCCATACAGTACAGAGGGATAAGAATAAGCCTCTGGAAACCAAAGAAATATTTACAGGCTGCATAGCTGGGCTCTTGGAAGTGTGGTCAGAGCCTGCATTTTGTTTTCTGCTGCCTTCCCAGGAACTACAACCAGTGCTGGCAAATGGGATTAAGAGATGCTGGTGAGGCCTGAACTGGTCAGATTTGAAAGCTCTTTCCTCTGTCCCAGTTCAACAGATGGCTAAGCCCACCCTGTCAGGATGACCATCTGCAAGAGGACAGCAGGCTACCAACCAGCCACCAAAGACCCATTGCACAGATCTCGCCACCGAGGAGACACTATGACCATGCAAGCGGGTAGCACATACAGAAGCTACTAGACAGAGTAATTAGGAATAGGTTTATAGTTAAAAATAAAAATGAAATAATAAAACTGCCACCACCACCAAACACCACAACCAAAAAACCCAAGTAAAACTCTCCCTTGTGCCTAATGCCTTCCTTTCACAGAAGAAATGGGAGTAATTTTACTGGTTGCAGCATTTAGAGTAATGCAATATAACAAAAACCTTCTGCTGGACATTCACATGGCAGTAGAACTGATTCTTGACAAGGGGAGAAACTCCATGCTGCTGCCTAATGTATGGTCCTGGGACTTGCAGCTCCAAGTCAGCAATGCTTCATGACCACAACTGGATTTCCATGTTACTGGCAGACAGAAGGGAGGAGGAGTGAACAAATAGTTCACCTTGCAAGGATTGTAACAAAAGAAATATTCCTACATAGTAACAAAAGTCTGATAAATACTGTGCAGTTATTTGCTTTGGCAGAGTCTGTGTTTGAGAGCTGAAGAATGCATGAAGAAACACACAACCCAGTGTCATGCACATCTTTAAATTTTCCACAGCTCTGTTTTACTAAACATGCTTTGTTAAATTAAGCAATTTCTTTCTAAGCCAAGATTATTAAAAAAAAAAAGTTTACTGAGGCCTCTGTTATGCTATAAAGAGAAAGACAGCCTGGCCAGACATGGGTAGTATCCATTCCATGTCAAGGAAAAGGGCCCACCACTACCTTTTGCGATGTTCTATTCAAATGATTCAGATGGCCTGCTACAGGGATGGGCAGTTTGGTCTCCTGGCTTTTCCATTATACATCCTGTATCTGCAAATGAAAGCAAAAGGCTGGAAGTCAGTCTTTGCAGAGCTCCTCCAGGGTGTTGGTAGTTGGGAAGGTGCTGCTGCCTTTATTCAAGTTGCTTTAGCAACTTCCCAGTTTCTCCATGTGTATGTCATCTCCCTGGTCCTTCCATTCCTGTGATGGCAGGAGACTGAGCAGCACCTCTTTCTCCTAGAGAGCATTTGTAGTCTTCTCTCTACCAATGGAAAAGACTAATTTTTTTTTTCTTTCCTTTTTTTGTTTGCCTCATAGGCCATTATCTATTTGGTCTTTTGAGAATCTTGTGTCCCTCACAATGCTGACATCCCTCATGCCCACAACATCTGCCATTTCAGACTTTTGGGATTTCTTAATGTACTTAGAAATGGAAACCTCAGTAATTTCATATCATCATGTCTTGTCAGAATCAAACTGAGTAACTGGAATACTATGTTGCTAAGGCACAACAGAGTCTCTCCAGTATCCTAGTCAATATATATGGCATAAGATAATAAATAATGAAAATTATGCCATGGAACAATGATATTATGCATTCCATATTTTTCCTAAATTTTCATTTTTAAAATTACATATTTAAAGTGAAATGCTGCAAGTTAAAATGTTTACATCTAGAGTTTCCTTCAGGTATCTTCCTCTGTAAAGGAAAAAAATCATATACTTGACTTGGAACCATCACTGTTACCAGACAGATGTTCTTTCTCAAATATGTGGAGTAGAAAGGATGGAAAGTAACCTGGCAGTATTACTCTAATAAATTAAAGTGTTAGGACAGTGTCTATAGCTTTTCCAGTAATTCTGTTTAAACGTGAGTGATAATGCATGATGTTTCTATAAGGTAAGAAGCATCAAAGTTAATGCAAAACTGCATCTCTCCAGGCTCTTTTCAAACTAAATGTTCTCTGGTGTAGTAAGTGACTTGTACTTCTAGGACCTCTTGCAGCAGTAGGAAGGAGGAAAAAGCCACTTCCGTCAGGGCGTTTACAAGAGCTATAGCATAGCAAGAGGAAGTTCCTAAAGGAAGAGCCGGATATCTGTGCTGAAGTGGATTACAGCTGCACCACCAAATCAGATGGAGAGAACTGAGGCCAAATATATATAAATACATGAAAAAACCCACCATGGAGAAGACGGAAGAGTAAAAGTGCCTTTAAATCCTTCAAGATGCAAATGTACTTCATGTCACTGAATTATGTCAGTAATTGTAACTTTTGTTGTTCATATCTTTACCAAGAGAGCAGGCTAAGGAAATAAATCCACAGATTTTAATTTTTAAGCCATTCAATGGTGCCTCTCTTTAAATTTAGCAACTGTGTTCATTCCCTTTCTGAACACCACCCTTACAAGACTATGGCATTATGGCTATGTCTGTTTATACATCTGTGTCCAATACTGTAGGATTCTGTTCTCTACTTTTACAGTTGAATAACTTTAAGATGGTATTTAATTTACAACTACTGTTCCTGCTTATATGTTTTAAATCTTGTGTGTTCTAAATGGCTGATAAAGGAACTACACATGAAAAATGGAGAGATATCCACCTGCACTTAAAAGATCTTTCTTTATCTTATCTCTCTCACATTCAAAAGCACTCAGCTAATATTTTGTCCACTTTAGTCTTGTTTCTTCTCTCACTGGGATCCCTGATAAAACTATGTGTATTTAGAGCAATTAAGCTTTCTAACATGCATTGAGGTAGGGAGTAGCCCTCACATTGTCCACACTCACAGTGATCTACAGAAAAACAAAAGAAGGGGACTCAGCAAATCCAGGTCTATCCAACATACCATACATTTCCTCCAAAATACATTTAGAAAATTCATTGAAAAGATTTTCTTTTTTTTTGCAATGAATCAGTGAAATGAAGTTTCATCAGCTCCAGAATGAAGACAGTCAAGTTTCCTATGGATGTAGGTCAGGTATTTTTGTTTCCACTAAGTATTCTGTCATTGGAGCATTTGTAGTATGTCTCTCTTCTGCATATTGCCTGTTGTCTGATAATGAACAACTTCATGGTGCAGCCTTTGCATCTCAAATCTCTAACTATCTATTTCATGAAACATAATGAATACTCAGCATCACTGAGTCCTCTTCCCTCTCTAGATTTGGGCTGAAATTGCTGAATAGAAATTATGAGATTAGAAATTAGGACCAGAAAATGTAACAGCTGTTTTTGTAGCAAATAAGACTTAAAAAACCTCATACACACAAAACTGACACAAAGGCTGTGCTTAAGAAAGCCCAGAGGACATGTCCCTTGCTTGTCATCTGAAGCTGACCAGCTCAGTGTGTGTGACTAGTTACTTATAAAAATGTGCTGTCAGATATTTACCCAATGTGCTAATTCATTTCTGGGCTTGACTCAGCTTTGAAGTTAATGCATTTCCTTTCACTAGGAAGTACAAGAAGTTCCAGAGTGATAATTGTATTGACTTTGAGGGGTTGACCAAGTTATCCTACAGCTATGACAAGTGGTAAGACAAAAGCATCAGGAGAAAAATTCTAAACAGAAACCAGGAAGAATTCCCAAGCAAAACCACAGCTAAGGTGGGCTAGACAGTCTTGAGAAATTGATGTTATTTAGTATAAATCTCATTCACTCAATGTTGAGATGTTAGTTCAAAGAATTCAGCTCTGAAGGGCATGGGTATCCACTCAATCCTTGGCAGTGGAAGTATGGGAGGGAGGGGATTCAGTTGTTACAGCTCCTTTGAGCTAACACTCAGCCAACAATAGACTGTCAATTAAAAACTGTTGCAGAAGGAAACAGATGAAATTTTTTACTGTATTTAAAAAGCCAGTTTATAATCAAATTAAAATGAAGCTGGAATAAAAGAAAGAAAATAATTGTTTTCCCTTGCAGTACGTATAACACAACTACTCTGAATTTAAAGGTAGTCAAAGAACTGTGTAAGGGCCAGATTTCCTATGTGAAGCTGCTTAAAGAAAAATGGCATATTTGACTTCATGAGCTCTTCCACACCAATCAATAAATTCTAAAGAAAGATTTATTTACACAATTCAGTAACTCCTTGCTGAGTCACTATGCTATTTCAACTCTTTTTCGTAGACTTTTAGTGGTCAGATGGTATCATGCTAAAGAGGATTTTCCAGTCTAACAACTCCATCTTTTTGTATGTATTTTCAAATGTTTTCAAATTAATACTCCAGTGTTTGAAGTACAGGATATTTCTCTAGCTCACTGGTCATAAGCTGGTCTGATCCAGTAGCAACCAACAGCCATTCCAGGCCTGCAGTTCTTTAGTGACTTATATGAATTCACTTGGAGTGCTCAACAGAAGTAGCTCCTACTGGGCAGAAGGCCAAGTGGCAAAAGCATCACATTTCTTACTAATCAGGTACGTCATTGCTGTCTACAGTCATGGCTGGCCAACCCTTTGTGCACAAAAATCCCATTAACTTTAAACTTAGCTCCTTAGAGAGCACAGCAGGGGCTGGTAGTGGTAAATGTGACACCAAAAATAAACTGAAGCAGAATTTGTTCTGCTCAGAGAAATTATTTTGTTACAAGGAAGTTCAAGCCTTCTGGTGTTAAATCATCAGAGAGCTTTATCTGTTCAGCCCCCTTTGGATGCAAAATACTGCCTTTAAGAGCATTATTTCAAACTTGTATAGTTCCAACCCCTGAACTCTGCCATCAATTGCCACAGCCATTTAATAGATTAAAATATTAACTGGAATGCTAAGTGCAGTGTCCAAAAATACAAATTCATCTCTTCAAAATTAGCTGTCAGCCAGAGGAAAACTTTCCTTCCTTGCTGTGCACTTGGAAGTGTCAATGTCTGCGTGTTTCCTAAGAAGCTGATTAAACCCACAGAGTTCTTGCTGTACTGTTTCCCACCTCCCTGCAGTTAAGTAGCACTCTCCTACTTACCATGGTACCTGTGCCTCTCCCCAGGTACACAGTGATTTACTATAGGAATGGTTCAATTATTACAGGTAGAAAATTAGGGGCAGTAGATATTTAGGGGTGAAAAAAACCTGTCCCATTAAAGAGAAGGACTCTGCATTTTCTGTAAGGAGTTAGTTTGATTAGGGGAGATACTACATAACACAGCTACAGAATGAGACCATGACATATTTTACCAAGGTTTCTATCCCTGCTGCTAGAGCAGGATGCACTGGACTGTGATGGTCTGTCTGATGCATGTCCCTCTTTTCAACAGAGCTCTAACCTCACTATGGGAAGGAATGGATCAGTGCCTCTTGAAGTGGGGCTTACTGACAGCAACAAGAAATCGGTTTTAAAACACTACTCGCATATCAGTTAGGCTTCACTAGCACTGGAAAACATTAATTATGTTTTAAAAAAATCATTATTAATGTTTAAGACTATTTTGACCCTTCCATGAAGGCAGGCAGCTATTTTGTACTTAGAAACATGGCATTTGTGGGCCTCCCTTCCTCTTTACCATACTCCAGTGGATGTAGGGACCAGAGGGGTTGCACATTAATCTCTAAAGTGTATTGAATGTCACGGCTGTCATGCTGACACCTATTGATCCTGTGATTTCATCTGCGCCTGCCCTGCCACACAAACACCCTTTGAGAGCTTTTGACTCATGCAAAGCTGGAGAAGGGCTGTGTGTCCTCCTGTCTTCCTACAGGAAATGCACTCTTCACTCCTCAAGACACACTGGGACAGAGCAAAGTGCCACCTGTGCAACAGGTGTAGGTCTGGGTGTCCTCAGAAAGGAGCATAGGAGGCTACACCAGGGTCTTAGTCCCCAGAAGTGGGAGGAGGTGGCTCTGGAGCCCACCACAGTACTCTACACCATCTGTGAAAGGCTCAAGTTTCCAAAGGATAGGAACCACTCCCAAAGTGGTCAGAGGAAGGTAAGAAAGGCTGATGAGGGAGAATCCGTTTCCTCTACCCTCCATCCTCTGAAGGAAGTTCCCCAACACCATCCAGGTGGTTTGGCAATGCCATGGTGCTAAGTAACATTGTGATAACATTTTTTTGTGGCAATACTGAGAAACATTCAAATGGCATCACCAAAACATACCTAAAGAAATCAGAGAATCAGAGAAATGCCAGAGTGGCCTGACATTTGAAGCCATATCTGTACCTTTTAGGGAATAACATGCAAAGATCCGGACATTTGTCCCCTCAGTTGTTTGAGAAAGTGCACTGCCACAGCCAAATATACGCGTTAAAGCTGAGGTCTCCAAAACAATTATCTTGGGATCTCATGGCTACAGAAGCCTTAGTTTCATGAGGTGGATTTGATCAGAGCGGTAGGCTTACCGTGTAGGAAAACGTATCATTTTAATCACCATTACTGGACATTGCAAAATCTACTTTTTACAGAAAGCAATGGCATCGCTAATAGCAATTATCCAGCACCTCAGTCTCACCACCAGCTTTATCGCCCTTCCTTTCTGATGCATTTTTTTTCTTTTAGTGGCTATGTGCTCCCATGCACACAGAAGATCACACTCACATAGAAAGACTTATCTGTGAAATGCAGAGGTCATTAATTGCATGAAACCAGCAGAGCACCACAGGAAATCTGGTTCCTTGCTGAAATGTGGTCTTGCTTTTGTGCAGACAAATTAAAAAAAAAAAATATTGTCCCAGTTTTTCTAATATAAAGTTCTTTGTTCTAAAGATTACATGTGAAGGAATAAGTATCCTGGCACTGGTAAGCACACCAAAGGCTAGGAGCTTTTTATTTGCTAGTTATTGTTTGTATTTTAAATGCTAAAGTGAAATGACGCAAGTGCCCTTTTTGTTGTCATATTGTTTGCTTTGGCTTTCGTTGGATACAATCCAATGGTACCTTTACGTAGGCTCCTGTATAATTAAGATAGTGTGCACATTCTCTGAAAGGAAATCATTAAGAGCCTCTCATGGAGAATGCACTGATTTTCATGTCTGTGCCTTTTAAGTGGGTATAGCTCACACTCCATTGATTAACTTCTTGATAGTCCAGGCATACTTCCAAAATTAATCCCCTGTTAAGCTTCCAAAGCAGCTTTTGGCTGAAAAAGTTCAAGCTGCTTTGTAGGGTATAATTCACTTGTTACAAACATGAATGCCTTTTTTTCCTAATTATAAGATGTTCCTTTCTCATTTAACAAAAAAAAAAAACCAAAAAAACACACACACACAAATATCTTTTTTTTCCTCAGAAACACCTCCAAGTTTTGGAGGTTTTGAGACTTGTTTGTTTTTAAAGTATAGCAAAACTAAAAAACAGCTCTTTAAACTCCCAGAGTAATTGAGAGGTGCCTCGGTTATAGATGTTATATAAAGAAATCAAGAGAAACAGGGATAATTCTTGGGAAAGAAACCTGGAGGTTTAACTACTGAATGAAGATGATAAAGGGATATACAGTTTTCCTGTATATTTCCTCAGCCCCAATTGCAAACAGAAAACATAAACTTTTCCCTTGCTTATAAATAACAACCTTCCATTGCTACAAACTCTCTGTAGCCTCTGCATGTGTTCCGAATAGGAGAGGTGTGCCCTGACAGCAGGCTATTCCTGCTGTGAACCTTCCAGGCTGCTGTGCAGTGTAGCACCCACTCCTCCCTACCCCAGCAAACTCACGTGAGAGTGACCCTTGGGTGCTTCTTCATTCAAACAGCCCTATCTTCAATACACCTCACCATGGAGAACATTTCTCCTCTAGATCTAATGGAAGATTGAAGCAAACCCTACCCATGATACCAGAGGGGAAAGCTCTGCTACTGCTGTGCTCACCTGCCTGTATTGTGAGTTCAGGCTGAGGACTGATCTTTTGCTCATCTTTAAAACCTATCCAAAAAATTTAGTATACTTCAGGGGAGATTTGACACCTAAAACTTGCTACTTAAGTATAAACAAATAAAAATACAATGTTACTACAGGCATATTTGTAGATGATCAATGTGCAACAGTAAAAAGTGGTTATTGAATAGTTTTTTGTAAATTCTGAAACCTGCAACTGAAGACTAAAGAGTAACTGTGTTAAACCAGGAACGGCTTGACTCAACATGCTTTAGCTAAAATTGTATCAAAGTAATTACAAAACCTGATTAAACAAGGCTTCATTCTCGCATGCAACTCCACCTTACAGCCTTGGCAAAGCCTTAAGCTGGTAACACCCTTTTGCTGGTTTTCACAAAGCACTTTAGCAATTAATAAAAGCTGAACAGAGGAATTTATGTTTATTTCCAACACACCAATAGTGTTTAGGGAATCAATGCTTCCTGACAGAGTGATGGTTCAAAAAACTTACTTTGCATCAGTTTGTGTTTTCTGTCTGACTTCAAAGGCAGCAGAGTCAGTGCAGCAGTGAGGATCTATGCCAGCCACTGCTCCATAGTCCAAACCACCCTTCTCACCCACTTCTGCCAGATGAGAGTTGATTTGCTTTAAAAAAGGTCCTAGTGCTCTCAATAGCGAAGACTGATAAAGCATTCCCACTTCAGAAGTCTGTAAGAATAGGATATTGATTGCTCTAAATACAGATTACTATTTTTCGCAACATGAAGCCACTTAAAGTTTTTTGTGCATTAATGTGTACCCTAATGTATCAATTCTTGAAAACCAATGCTGTGACAGCACTTATGCTGTGAATACATCCGTCAGCTGAGCTTACTGCTTGCTGGAAAATTAGATACAGGCATTTCAACAGCATGGGCTTCCAGCTCCACTCCTAGTCACCTCTAAGTAGACTGCATGAGGTTTCCAAAACTATGACTAAGACAACTGAAGTAGTTAAAAACTCCATTCAAATAAGCTGCATCTGTACCATCAAGGACATTCAAACAAAGCTAATTTCAATTGTATTTTAACCTCTCGCCCACTTTTGGAAAACAGAAAACATTTCTTCCACCCCCATCCTTTGCAAACTTTCCATGCTTCTTCTATTTAAATGAAAAAAAGAAGAATGTGCAGCATTTTTTCAGAACAGTCACAGTATTCCAGCCTCAGGAATTTGTCTTCATATAAAGTCACCACAGCTGTAGTGCAGTACCCAAGTATTTTTTTACACTTTGCTAACACATAAGAAATGGATTAGAGGAGGGAAGTGAAAGATAGCATGTCCCTCTGCTAAACATCATAAAAATTAGATACTGACAAATAATTCTTTCAAAAAATATATTAAACAACTGGATTCTTGACTTTCTTACTCTTCATTGACTGCACCAGTTTGCTGCATGAATGGGATTGCAAGTAATTTAGCCTTTTCAAACAGTTTGCTTTGGAGAAAACGTTCTGCACTGGTCCAAGGGCTGCAGGGACTCTCCCCACCAGTTTCCAAGGGACATAATGCATGTTGGCACTCCAGAAGGACTTTGGGAAGGAATTCTTGTCCTTGGGCACAGGAAAACTTTGATCTTAAAAGGAATGGGGACAAAAAAACACCTCAGAGATCAGGGCACACTCCTCACAGGATGGTAAGGCAACTTCAGAGAAAAACCACAAGTTGTTCAGATTAGCCCATTATCTAGAGCTTACAAAAAACTATACTGCAGAGTTGTGGTGTGTTTAAGAAATGGATATATATGTACTGTCTCCAAACAACAGATAGCAAAACCTTATTACAAGTCCAAACCTGGTAAAAACAGTGACCTTCTGTGGGAGAGGTAGTGCTGCTCGTGACTAGAAGTGGCAAGCTGCTGTTCCTGAGCAGGTACAGCATCCTGTTGGGGGTAGTTTTAGCAGATGTAAAACATGCCAGGTAATTTAATTTCTGCTATTGCTTTTCTCTAAGAAATATGAAAATTAAAGCAATTAAAAACTGAATGTAAGTACGTCCTTCCAGATCTGCTAAATAAATGTAATGGGCTGGATTCCTGTAGGGAGGTTTGCACCCCAGAGGGAACAGCACGTGTGTTTGCTTCTTCTGAATTTTAAGCTATTTGATGAGCACTACCAAACCTGTCAGTTACACAGATTCACAGTTTATTTTCCCATAAAGCACTAATCTAAGACAAAGGAGAAAATTCAGCAAAATCCCTTTAAGAATGGTGCAGCATTCACCCACTCAAAAAGGCACTGGATATGAGCAGAAATCTGGCAAATCTCCCAGACTCTACATAAATCTCACAAACCATTGCCCCCCATCTAGATTTGCACACACTGCACTGTGAGTCAAGGCAGGCACACAGGCACTGGCAGTAGCTCTTGCCCCAGGTGTCAGCAAATCTGGTCTGCTGACCACAAACACTCAAGGCTTTGAAGGGAGAATGAAACCATTTTTAAATACCTGAAAAATTGTGCCAGAAGGAGGATGATATTCAAAATTTACCCATTTGTTTCCTTTTATCACAAGTCAAAACACTGCCATCATTTAAGACAAACCATTGTTTTCTCTGATTAGCTATTTCCATTGTTAAATTGTCATCTTCAGTAATTGCTAAGGCTGTGAAGTCTTGCACACTCATTAACAAACATGTTTAACTTAGCTTCTTATTTTACCATGTTAGTAAAAGAAGTGAAAATACAAAAATAAAACCTTTGAATCCATAAATATTGCCTATTTAAGGCATGATGAGATAGTCCTAGTTGCACAGTTTACAATATTAAGTGGAAGTGAACTGATTAGCATGTCCCCAGTAACTTTAGAGAATTAAGATACATAATCTTCTGACATAAGTTTTCTTCCCAGGTGGAAGATGCTTTGTGATTCATGGACTGGCAGCACTGCTTTTTGTCCTGTTCTGTGACCTGTCTGGGATATAAAGTAGCTGTTGGAGCAACAGGCACAGCTGTACTACATCTGAATGCTCCCACCATGAACTCCAAAGCTATCTGACAGTTATGCAGTAGAAAAAACACAGAACATGAAAATGTTTGGCACAGAGCAAGCCCATCAGCCCACATGCCAGAGAGCAGGTTGGACGCCACTCCTGACAGTGTGTGAAAGCATCTGCAAGCAGATATTCCCCAATCTCCAATTGCTCCTGCAACAGCTCTTTGGAATTTTTTAAACTTTTTTTAGTTTGGTATTTGGAAGCCAAAGGCAAACAACAGATATTGAGGAGTCTTTATGAAGGTTAGCTGGTGGTCACATCCAGGAGTCACTAGATTGCAGCTCTGTCATGAGCAAAACTCTACTGACCTACCTGCCCCTATGAGGAGAGGCTGAAGAGCTTCTCTGTCAAGTGAGAGTTACACTCATTTTCTTTCACATTTTATCTAACACAGTCCAAACCTTTTCCTTTGCTTTGGTGATAGGACACCAAAGACCTACCCCAAATACTGAGGAAAAACACAGGAATATTCTTAATTTTATGCCTGGACTTCTTTAGCTAGCAGAACTTTTTACAGGAGTCAAAACCCCCAACAAACAAGCCTGAAGTGCATTAATTTTTAAGGTTCAGATTTCTGAGTATTTACAGCTAACTCCTGTATTTGTAGTGCTGATGGTTCTTTATGAGCTCAGTGTAAGGCATGCACCACCCAGCAGTCGTGAGATCACAGCGTCCTGCCAGGCAGACAGACAAAAAACTCATGTTTTATAACTGAAGTGGTGATATGTCCCAAGGACATTAAACCAGGTTTTTGAGCTTAGACTCTCTTTCGTGGCTGCTCTTACACCTTCAACCTCTGAAAGTCTCTCCGACATGGACAAATTCCAA
Source organism: Xenops minutus (assembly GCA_035221455.1). NCBI lineage: Eukaryota > Metazoa > Chordata > Aves > Passeriformes > Furnariidae > Xenops > Xenops minutus. Next base: position 24,088,241 of record JAWWEE010000162.1, on the reverse strand, counting down.
AATATCTCCTGCTGAGTGCAGCAGCTGCTGGGCACAAGGACAGCATACTCTGTGGCTGCCCAAACCAAGATAAAATCATTATCAAAATGTGCAGCTAGGACAAAGGAAGGGGAGGTCATTTTCCACTACTCCTCTGGAAACAGGGTCTTAAGGCTTCCAGTGCTAGTAGTGCTCCACCAATCACTGGTATCACTGTGGGCTCAAAAAATGTCTTAAAGAACAAACCAACCCTCCTCCCCTTTGATTGTTTACCCAGATGAAATATTACATGATAAAATATTAAGTATGCTGTGGTAATGAGGACAGGATCACATACACAGGAAAAGATGGTATCAAAAGAAAAATTCCAGTGCTTTCTTGCATCCTGAAGGAAAGAGTGATAGAAGGGGATTTTAATTATTAACTTGGATTAGCTACCACAGTACCTGAGAAACTGCCATATGGGACATATTCCAGTATAGTTTATACTCTTAATGGCCTTGAGCCTTCCAAGAAAAAAGTTTTGTGTTACATAAACTGATATCAAAGTGGCCTTGCTTTTCCCTTCCCTGCAGCTACAAATACATCAGCTATGCCAGAGCCATTAAGGTGCAGTTAATGTGTCCTGTAAAATTTTTAGTGAATCATATTGTGGTTACTTGAAATAAGCATTTGGATGGAATAAAATTATAGTAGTGGGAGACTTGAAGAAATTCCAGTTATGTTACCCTCCCGCTTTAATTTCTTCTCAACAAAATTCCTGCTGTGATTATGGCTGTGCTTCAGACCAGAGTGTGAAGGATGCAAGGCATGAAGAACTGTACTATTTAGCCCTTTAATTATCCAACTCAGTTATCTCTTAAAAAACTCAACAACTAGTAATATCCGTGAAAAGATGTCATAGACACCATGTTTACATTTTGCACAAATAGAAGAAATAAGAATCAAAACCAATGAAAGCTACATGAACACAAGTGACATCGCCCTACAGTCTTCTCTGTGCCAGTATCAAGTTTCCATCACTATTTTCCAGATTTGTATTTTTTACTGGAGACAAAATTTTTGGTGCTTGTGGACATATTATTTTTCCTTGTGTGTAAATTTTATAAGTAATGATACATATTTATACAAAAGTACCAGGATTAAAATAATGCAAACTGATTTTCTATTTCTCAAAAAAACATTGTGTATGGGCAAACCAAGGCAGGGTTTCCAGAAATGCTTCTGAAAGCTCAAAGATCAGTGTCCTCTGATACTGAGAAAGACAGGTTTGAGGGGGAAAGAGAGGGAAAGAAGAGCACAAGTGAAGTGATTCTTTGGGCTGTGGCCTGGCTTCAGGAGATCTGCTTTCAAATCATTTTCCATATTACTTCAGTAAAACAAGCAAAGACCTATCCCAGGCACAGAAAGAACAGGTATACAGTCACACATACAGTTTTGGTTAGTAGAAGTACATGGTGGAGGCAGCTGCTGTGCTCTGAGCTAGTGAATGTGCAGAGAGCCATAGGAAACAGTGTGGCTCTGTGCCTTTCAGTTATACTGCTAACCAGTGCAAGAGCTCATTGTTTCTTCAACCTCTTTTGCTTACACAAGGACAACATTCCTCACTATTTTTCTCTGCAGAGCAAGTAAAGGCATTTCGGAAAAGAGCAGCTGAAATGGATGTTGCAGAAAATGCAAATGTCACAGTGAGGTTGACTAAGAAAAGCGTGTTTTATGCCAAATGCATCCTGTGTGAGGCCAATGTTATCCTTTGAATGACGGGATACAGTGAATTCATTGACAGGCTCCCACATTTCTTTCTGAATAATCACAATCTGAGGAAAAGTTAGGATGCAAAATAGCAACAATCCTTCAAGGTTCACACACATACATACATGCACAAGAAGAGACAATTGTAAACAATCCTTGAATGGAATAGCACCAGCCTGACTTTTATCCTTTTCAGAGAGCTCTTACCTCTTCTGAAACCAGGTGCTTCTCAGGGCTTTCCACCCCCTCTCCCTAGGAAAGCATCTGAATCAGTTTGACCTAGAGTGGAAGAAGGAGAAAAAGGGAGGAAAATCAGGTGTAATTTTGGAATTTGAATAAATATGAACTCTTATTTGAATAAATATGATTTCTGCTGCTTAATTTCTGTCAGATTTGGCTTTTCTGTTGTTTGGTTGGTTTTAACAGCTGTTTATTTGCACACAGTTGTGCAAGTTGGTTTTTTGGTTTTTTTTACAGCTTGTTAATTTAGACTTGAGACTACAGCATGTGGTTCCCTTCAGACATAACTAACTTAAAATAACTAAGCCCAAAAATTCCGTCTTAAGAAGCTCAAGGTCATTTGATTAAAATTTGAAAAGAATCAGGATCCTGCAATTCCAGGCATTGTTATGAAACGGGTGAAAAGTTTCCTTCATATTACCAGGCTGGGTTCACTCTGCAGCTGCATCCCACTGCAGAACCACCACAAAAATCAGCTTGCTGTGTGTGTGCTGCTTGCAGAGAAGACTCTGGCTACAAACATATTACAGCTGCATGTAGCACACCTTAGAGGAGGGGTGACTGCATGAAAAGTAGTAATTGAAACATGATGGCTTTAAAACAAACAAACAAACCAATTACCTAACAAGTGAACAGCAAGATATTTTTGATAGTTTCATAGCCTGGTACTCTCACAGTTATGGATGTGTCAAAACCAGAAAAAAATACAATTTTACTTATCTTAAGCACACTAAAGAGAAATGCTATGGAGATGACAGCAATAAAATGAAAGTTTTCTCAGAAGATCAAAATGCAGCCCCTGAAGGGCTTTGCTGTAGCTGAAGGTTGAGAACAACTGTGTACATGATGCACAGGAGTCAGCAATGAATGGGAAGAGCCAAGGGCCAGCCAAAGAAAGACAACAACGGTGACAGAAGGGATACATGCAGGAATAGGAGATGCAAGTTTTTTGTTGTAAGAAAGGGCAACTTTATACTATGTAGCTGGTAGAACAATATTGGTCTTTGAGATGCTTTGATTTAATAAACAGTTCTTCACTAGGAAAACTACATTTTTGCGTACTAAAGGCAAGTGTGGAAAGGCCTTAAGAGAAAAAGGGACAGGGATGCATCAAGTACCCCTCCCCTGCCTGGGAGAATAACCCCAGATTGAGCATAGCGAGTGGCAGAGTAAGAACAAGTACTTCTGAGCAGTCTCATTAGCAAAGCATCAAAAGGCATTTATTTCAACTTACTCTTTCCCTTTAATGGCTGTAGGCTGAATGTATGATTTCCATTCAATCTCTTGTGCTATTTTTAGCCCCATGTATGGACATGGCATCTCTTCTCTTCAGCCCAGGCCTTTGGAGGTTTTCCCGGCACTGTGCAGGAATGGAGATTATTACACTTTTTATATTTAGCTACTGCAGTTTCAAGTCAAATATGTCTGATTTTCAATAATGGATATTTTGAACACACAGCAGGCTGCTTAAAAATTACTTTGGTTAAATGTAAAACTGGCAAACACTATTACTAATACAAAGGACATATTTGTCTCCACCTGTTATGACTAACAGATTGTCAGAGGAACAGAAAACATGAGAATTTAATGCTGTAGAGGAACAGAAAACATGAGAATTTAATGCTGTAGTTTTTACACAGAATATCACAACCATGCTTTTTGAAGAGGAGGTTTGTGGTTTCATAATGCAAGGAAGGGAATTTCAGTTGAGTTGTCCAGTAGCTGCTAATTGAAAGAAGAAATACAGTTTATAGACAGCTCCAATTACAACGAAGTATTGATAAAGAGGAGGTGTAATATTATTTGCAGGTACAAACTCATCACTCAGGAATGCCAAATTGCAATGTTTATCTCTACAAAATGCCAAGAATGCTGTTCCATTGTATAGTGAATAACTATATTATCTTGCAAATCACATCTCCAGGGCCTACTGTATTACAGCCTTAACCCATCTCACAGTTTATTTGAGCATTATGATGACAGCCCCAGATATATTATTCTGCTGAGGCTTGTAGGATGGCTGCTCCACTTGATGGTACAGGTGGTGTTAAGTTATAGGAATGAAATTTGCAAGCTTGGACTGAGTGCTTACACCCTCTGTGCAGTGAAAGGCTTCAGCACCTGTGGTTACCATGCACAACAACCACATGGAAGAATGCCTGAAAAGCTTCTCCAGATTTAGCACCATCCAAATACCAAATTATAGACCAAATCTGCTTTGGAGTGAAACATCTACATCATTTTTCAGGGAAGAACAAGCTTAGCCTTGGTACTGCAACAGCAACACAGGGCACAAGACAGGGACTCTGAGTTTGCTTTGTGCAAGTAGTGGGATGGACCTCTGTTTTTCCAGCATCCAGGCAAAATGTAAAAGAAGCATCTTCTTGAGCAACAAGAAATAAAACCTTTATGTGACCCCAGAGGAAATGTCACTTATGGTGAGACCACAGTGCCAGGTTCTCTTGGCACTGTGCACATCTTGGTACAACACAGCTTCATCATCTTCACAGAGAAGGGTGAATGGGGTCTCTTCAGCAGAAGAGCAGCAGAATTTAAAGGTTTCCTGTTTAGCAAAAACATGACCTGCAGTTCCTTTCACCTGCAAATGGTGCTGAATTCACTTCTCAATCCCACTTCATCTCCAGGCAGTTCAATAAACAATGCTCCCTTCTGCAACCTACTGTACTTTTCCATGACAGTGGGGATGCAAGTTCTGTGCTTTTTGATGACTTCCTTTCAATCACTCAATTTTACTCATGCTCACACGACATTTCACAAATCAGCCCCACAGGCAGGCTCTGCATGAGGGATCCCAGGTGACAGAGAGGCTTATTCATAAGTGCAGTGGCTCTGACCAGGCTGAGTGTAACTCCCAGAGCCTACATAGCTTGTCTGACAAAAACATGGATACCCATGGATGTCCCAGTGTGTAAAAGTGCAGAGGTCCTGGCCGCTGATCTTAGATGCAGGTGAATAGCTTCTCCCTTAATTTGTACTTGAGCTCTCTAGATTCTTTTTTGAATCTGGCATGACAGTCTGTATCACAAACTGTGGTACTAATTCTCCAGATCATTCAGGATAAAGATTGCAGAAAGTCACCTTTTTCTAAGAGTAATTGCTACAGATGACTATACATCACAAAAAGACAGATCCTGTCCAGTCAGGAAGCCTATCCTCTCCAAAAGGCAGAAAAGGAGATGGAGAGGTAGAGGTCGGCATGTTTTCCACTAGGCCAAGCAAAAGAGATTGCTAAAACAGATGGTAAACCTTTCAAACCAAATGCTTCCAATGGAAACTTCTCTTGTCATCAATGCTAAAAATCCAGGTAGCAGCAGAACACAGCCCCCGGGGCACAGACACCCCCAGGGGCTGGGGGCTCCCTCTGGAGCAGTGGCCTTAGGGTCTGTGCCACTGCACTGAGTGAGGGAGCAGGGCATTCCAGTGACATCCCCCAGCCCAGGGCCCTGGGCATCTTCAGGGGGATGAGGCAGGTCTGGGCTGAGTAAGAGGAGAGGGGGAAAGGTTGCTTGCTCTGCACACATACACACAAACCTCTCATTCCTGAGCACCAGCTGACACCAAGACTGCAGGAGCCCAGAAGGTCCACATAAAGCTGAGGAACAAGCACCTAAACAAGGTATATTCCCCTGTTCAGCCCTTGAGGCCATGGTAGAGATTCACAGAGCAGGACCTTAAGCAGCAAGCTGGTAGGCTGGAAGTGGGAAGATGAGAAGATCGAGATGGAAACAAGCAGCTGGGAATACAAGGAGGCACAAATGACTGACAAAGGCAATGACTGCAATTTAAGACTCACAAATACCTCAGTTACAAAGTGGAAAATAAAAAAGCACACCACGTCAGAAAAGGTTATCAAACATCCATCATTCATTCAATTAAACATTCTTAACTCAAAGCTGATCATAATTCTTAGCTTGTTAGTCTTCAGAGTTAAAGATTCCAGATTTCCTGGCCCACATTCTTATATCAGAAATAGGTCAACAACAATAGAGCAGGATCACTGGCATCAAGGAACAAACTCACAAAAGTGTAACCGCAGCACTCAGACAACGTGAGCAGGTAATTGTTCACAGCACCTGACAGCCAGCTTGGAATGAGTTTATTATTAGTCTCTTAAGCCTTTCTTTTTTAACAGCAATCTTCCCTTAATTATGTATCTTCCCTTCTTGTCATCATGAAAATCTAATTCCCTTTCCTGAAGGTATAAAGTCATTGGCAGAACAAAAGTATTCTCTTTTGATGTTCAACATGTTTGAACATCAGCTGTTGCCTACTGGTACTCTCCATCCATTAGTGGAGCTGAGCTCATTCAGTGCTGTCAATGGTAACAGCTCCCAGAACATCGACTTCCTAAACCCTGCAGGAGAACAGGGGGATGCTGAGGCTGTGAGAACAACACTGCATTCTCAAAGAAAACTGTCTGTTCCTTGGCAACCGGATAAACAATCTCTCTCAATTAGCATAGTCTAGTCCACATCTGCTGTTAAAACATTAGAGGAAATATTTGAGCCCTTTCAAATTATTGATAATGAAATTACACAGACAAGAGATTAGATTGTTCATTTGGAAACTAGTTTAATTAATAGCCTACACATTTTATTTGTACTCTTTCTAAAGCCCATGACTCACATATCACTTCTTCTCCCTTCTGTAGCATTTCTTGTTGTGGAGTGATGAAAAAGGAAAGAAAAATACCTTTTTTTTTCCTCCCCAGATAATTCAAGGCAGAGTATTAGAACTTCTTTTGAAATATACCTACTTGCTTATGTGTTCAATAAAAGTTGCATGCAACAATAAGGCTAGGAAGGCCACAGACTTGTGTTAAAGGCTCATTCTGGACAGAGCATTGTGTTTCATCTTTGATGGCTATAATTCTATATATTTGTATTGTCTCTTTTTCACAGATAGGGAGTATTACTCTGTTCCTTATGCTTTTTTTGCTTTCTCCCTTTACACTTGTGAAGTGCCAACACTTGCTGTCCCACTCCTGCCTTAAAGCTCCCAGGCAGAGATTTAATTTCATTTTAAGCTTTAAATCCCAGAGGTGGTGAGAGTTTTGCCTTTTAGATGAAGTTCAAAGGTTGGCAAATGTCCCTAATGAGCTTGTAAACACATTTCTTGAACTAAAAGGAACTTATTTCTAGAAATCAGAGGGATTGACTCTCCTCAGTCTGCTTAATGGCTCTTTTGTACTCTAGACCTTCTTTGCCTGCTCCAGTTTTCATATGTTTATTGCATTTTTCAATTCTTACTGCACAAAACAATCACTTCATTTGAGACAAAGTAAATATAATTCACAATAAAGTGAATTCTTACCTAGAAAACAGCGTTAAGTACACAGCATTTTAAAAAAAATCACATCTTAGGCACTCTTAGGTACACTTAGAAGCTCCAGATTTCCACTAGGAAAGAAATGTTCACCAAGAGTCTATTCTGGGCTCCTCACAGAGCACCACAGACACTATTACTGACCTGGCCTATCCATGAACCTCCTGATATTTTTAGCATGCCATCAAGTAAAAATGTATTTCCTACCTTAAGAATAACTATTGCTTCCCACATTGCTCTTCTTGGAGTGAAAGCTAGAGAAAACTTTTATTACAAATGCATAGCTTTTTCCAGGACACTGTTTAATGAAGCCACTTTCTTTTCCTATTGATCAAGCTTACATACTTATATTTTGTTAAATGACAAACAATAGCCCAGGGGAAATTAAACACTGAAATCTGCAGACACTTTGGAACAATATTTGTTTAACAGCTGCCGAACTTTGGAAGTAACAGCAAAGTGTATTATGTAAGAAAAACCTGTAACCCAAACAGATAATTTTCTGGTTAGCATCACATTCAGGCTCTACTTGCTTAAAACATCAGTTGTTATAAGAAAACAATGTTCAGCTGAACATCCACAGTGCGGAACTATTTGTTCAGTCCAGAAATGTAACAGCCTAGAAATGTTCAATCAATCAAATTCAGGTAAATATATAATTGCCACTTCTTTAAAAGGAAACAAATATATAATACAACAGATTACATGGTCTTACTTCATCTTTGGAAAAATATTACTGGAGTGATAGATTGTACACTAGATTGTTCCAGCTTTCAAATTTAAAATCGAAACCATAAAAATAAACCTGGAGCCATCAAAGGCTGTAAAAACAGACCTGAACACAGAGTTGACAGAAATAAATGAACTAATTGGACTTATATTTCTTAGCAGAATATACTAGATTTCATGCTATGATTGTTTTATGATAGTGAATGGAAAACAAACTGTTATTGTTTAATCTTGGTAAATAAAAGATATTTTTATGAGCATTGACCCAGAAGAAAGTTGACAGTGTGCCAAATAGGTATGTTTTTCCAGTGCTACCAGATAGTTTTAAGTAAAATCTGAAGCTGACCAATAGATTAACATAGCTTTAAGTGACCTCATAAATTGTATATTTGTTTGTCTCTTACCAGAGATACTTTAAAAGTAACAGTGAAGAATTATTATTTCAAGAGAGACCATACAACCTTTATCAAATTAGTAATGTTACATATTCATTCCAGATAGATGAGATTTCAAATAACTCTCCAAACTACAAATAATTCAATTAAGCCAGTGCAACACTTTGAATCCGGTTATTAAGTTCCACACAGTTTACTTCAGAGGACTTACAGAGACAGTCTGTAGGAATTCTATTAGGTAGTACGCTTGGTAAGAGTATATAATTTACTGAATAAACCAGTATAATGCTAATTTGCAACAGTTAAAAGTTCCTATAAAAAAGTTGGGGTAGCTCCTTTATCAAGTTTTATGGAGTTTCATTTAAGTACAACCAACTGAAAAGTTTGAATTCAAGAGACTTGGTCATAAATGTGCAACCCATGGAGACAAATGCTGGAGAACTCCTTGTACTATTTTGTGCTCTGTTTAAGCAGAAGACCCGTGAGGAAAACAGAGTTTATTCAATTAAACCAAGAGTCACTTTTCCATCAGCTTTGTCAGAATTACCGCCTATGACAGTAACATCTTTTTAGCTCATCCATTAGTTGATTTTACTTGGATTAAACACAGTTTTATGCTGTTCTATGATGGCTGTTCTAGGGGGGAATAAAATTAATCATAGATCTTTTCCCTAACTGTCAATATTCATCTTAATCCAGCTCCTTGAAACGTTTTGGCTGTAGCAAAAAGGACAACTTTTCCCCTTTGTGATGTTCTCAGTGGACATCTTCCCTCAGGACAGCGTCTACACCTCCTACATCACACCATCTGCCTGTAGCCACAGACACATGCTGTGTAGCCAGACATGGGGCCAGGGAAACACAAGGTTCTGAGCCAGGCTTTGCCAGCATCGGATCCCTGGCACAAGTGAACATTCGGCTCAAGGGAGAGCAAGATGGGAGAGGGAGGGAGAAAGGGGAGGCCATTCAGCAGTTTCTCTTCCTGTTATACCTGAGTACCGTTGCAGACACACCAGTGCTCTGCTCTAGACAAGATTTTTATTTATTTATTTTTAATATATTTAGCCATAGCTAAGTTCCTTTTAACTACAGATATTAGTGCACAGTACGAGGACAGAAATTATAGAACTGACCATTCATAGAGGGTAAGGACAGGGATGAAGATAAAATACATACAGTGCCAGTTACCAATATTGAGGCTAAGTAAATAGTAAAAAAACTCTCTAAACAGAAGGACAAAGAATGTCTGTTTGACTAACCTTAAAGGTCCCTTGGATTGCAGCACAGGAAATAAGATCAGGACCAGGACTGCTAATTTCCCATTTGCTTTTAAGCGTCCAGAATATGACAATAATTCTGATGCTCAAAACGCCAAAGCAGCAAGAAACATAAGAAAATACTAGAGCAGAGACAGGCAAAAGGACTAACCAAAAGGATCCCCCCCTTCCCTTTTTTCTTTTTCCCCTTTTAAACCTGGTAGTTCAGGTGTGGTTTTTTTGACACATTCTCTTCCTCTGACAGATTAGGTATTTCTATCCTTTCGGTTCTGTTAATGTCTCAGTAACGGAATGTGGCCAGCCAGTGCTTAACTGTGCTGTACCATCTTTTTTAATTTTTAGCTTCTGCCATGTTCCCCTTTGAAAGGCAGTTCTTCCCATAGTACCAGTAGGGTCACCCGGAGGGATCTCTGTCTATCCAGAAGCCCAGTAGCACAGGACCCAAATTCCTGCAGCTGCTTAGGGAGCGCCCACAAATTTCACAGGAAGTCAAGTGTCCAGGCTCTATCTATGGCTCTAGCACAATGCTTCTCTCCCCAGACAGTGCTGCCATCTCTAAAACGGATGCCACATATTGATGGTATTTTCAGCCTTTACTTCTCTGAGAACCACAACAGTCTGTTCACTCACCACAGCTGAGGACCAGCTACTGTTGAGATTGAAACTCAGTTCTCAGCAGAAACAGCTAACAGGATTCTGCCAGTTGACCTTGGAGTGGCAGAGGGAGGAGAAGCCCCAGGAACAGTGTTTGCTAAGCTTTAACTGTGGATAATAGCTCTGCCTGTCTTAGGGAGATATAGAAAGCTTTGCAGCTATGTTTTATCAATTTATAGAAGTTCCTTTGTTTCCCTCCCTATCTAACTCTCTGGTATGTAAAACACTGACCCTTTTTCACTCAAGTCTAGTAAAGAATTTGACTAGTCATCTAATTAACATGACCCGTCCTTTTCACTAACATGTCCTGCCCCTCAGTTCTATATAATGTAATGCGAGTGTTCGATAAAAGGTTTCAGCTCTCTCCCCCCAAAGTTGGAACGTTTAGATTATTGACTGATCAGAAGCGACCCCAAGTGGGCCACAGCACATGGGATGCAGTCCCATGCCTCTGGCAGGCAGCTCAGTCGGGAAGAGCTCTTGCTCTCTGCTTACCTCCGTGGTTTTCCTCCTTTGTGATTCACTGTTTAGACACAGCTGCAAAGGGCATTAGTGGGAGAGATCCAGATGAAGAACTTAGCTTTGTTTTTGCGACACTGGAGTTTCCAGTTAAGTTTATTTAGGGTAATAACAAGGGCTCTGATGAAGGCAATGTCTTAGTCACTGCCATGTCAGTGCAACAGATGCAGTAAAAAGCTAACACTTGCACTCAGTGTGTTATGAAAGGTAATTTGAATTTCTAATGCATTTTGGCACAACCACTGTGTGCCAGCTACTGCTTTTACAGAAACACCTCCAAACAGAGGGCTAATTTTACACTGTCTTTGTTATTTTTGTGAGTGGCCTGCCATGATCCATGGAATAAGTGGTACAAACTGGCTCACAATTGCATTTCATGTGGGTCCTTGTTTCTGATGCACATGATCCTAACTGTCCACACATGGAAGCAGAGCAGAAAAACCTGTTCCCTGCCCACACAGAGGTCTGGTTAATTTACTCCAGAGCATATCTTGGGTGTAAACCAACACATATGTAGTGCAAATAATTCAAAGGGACTTGAATCCCTGCATGAGAGAGGGAACATGCCAAGGTAATTAAACAAGTTTACCCCATTTTCTTTAGATTCCTCAGCTTAATGTTACAGATTAGAGACAGCAGTTTCACAGGTAGTCTCACAGGAACAACTCGGTCCAACACCTGATTACGACAAACTTTTTAACTCTGGCTAATTTCTTGATGAAACTAGATTTCCTTTCTGAACAGTGAAAATCTAGCTCTGCTCGTACTGTGACAAAAGAAGCAGTAGCTCTGTGAGAAGATACCTATAGGTACAGTTTGTAACACTCCCCAGCTTAGGCAAATTGACCTAGTGAATGTTGCATGCTGTTAGCCTACACCTCAATTAAATTTCTCACACTGGCCTAACATACTCCAAACTCCACTGTGATATTTGAGTGAACAACATTCAGTTCCAGTTTATCACAGTAGAGACCCCACCTATTTACACAGGATGAATTTCCCCCCTTTTTCCAGTTTACCACACTGCACGTGACAAAGTCCATACAAGGTTGTCCAGGTTGCCAATGCAAATTCACCACACACCTCCCGCCGCCGCCCTTGCTGTGCAGAGTTCTCATCCCTCCTAAGCATTTCTAGCAGCATGTCAAGCTAACTTCAGGTACTGAAGTGTTTGCTTTTCACATGTTCTTCTGTTTCTTCTACTTCTTAAGATATAAAAATGAAGTACTTTAAAGTTCTTAAATAACTATAAACTCCCATGTTATTACAGGCCATTCTCCACTACAGGCAAAATCCAGTGCTCCCTAGAATCATAGAATGGTTTGGGTTGGAAGGGACCCTTAAAGTCCCTAGTTTGAGTCTAGTGCAATCCTCCTGCAATGAGCAGGGCAATCTTCAACTAAATTAGGTTGCTCAGAGCCCCATCCAGCCTGACCTTGAATGTTTATAAGGTTGGGGGCACCTTCCACCTTTTTGGTCAGCCTGTGCCATTGTTTCACCACCCTCACTATAAAAATGCCTTCCTCATACCTAGTCTAATTCTACTCTCTTTTTGTTTGAAAGCATCACTCCTAGTCCTATCGCAATTTGGATCACAATGAGAGAGAAGAGAACTAATTTGTTTATCTCACACTGTATGCCTAAGACCTCAAGGTCACATTACACATAGCAGTGCAAACTAGCTGTGCCAGCATAGCAATGGCCCTGCTGTTTCAGGCTCCTCTCCCAGAAATAGCACACGCAGCAGCTCCCTTTGCAACAGCTCTCAGCTAACACAGCATTTCTCTACAACATTAGTTTTCACTCTTGCATGCCCAAAAATTTCAGTAGCAACACAAAATGAATGCAGAACAGCAGTCAATGCTTTAACACTTCAAATTTAAGCAGAGAGATCACCTTCCCTGTTAAGGGAATGGATTCACATGTTCTGAGACCCAAGCCAAGGGGTTCACCAGGATGGGAGAGCATCCATTCAGACAGCTCTTCCCATTCTCCTGCACTGGCAGGCAAGGGTAGAGCTGAGGGGTGCAGTCTTACTTGGTTACTTGCATAGAAAGGAGCTGGGTTTTGCTCAATAACGATTGAGTACATTCCTCAGATTCTTTTCTTCTGTGCTTTGTAAATCAGGGTTGGAAGTCACTGCTGAAAGCACAGGAAGTTAAAAATCACCTTTTCCAGCCTCCTGTCACCTAAGGGTACTTTTGTGATAAACTGACCCAGGCTTGAAGAATGAAGCACCTCCTATAGCAGAGTCATAAAACAATTTGCAAAATAATGAATTACTGACCTTACCGTATTCTCAGCCGGCACTGTTAGGTCAGTCAGTAGCCGTGCCCTTTACAGGAGCACAAGTTGTACTCCTGGTTACGACTCCAGCTCTCAAAGGGGCGAGGGGCTCCTCCGGTGCCCACTGAAAGTGGTGCTTTAAAAACCAGCATGGTACATCTTACCCACTGAAATTAAACAGGTGTTTCATTATTAAGAACTGCATTTTCAATGCTCAGCTCCCTACTTAGAACATTCATTAAAGCTCTCAGGAGAACTTAAAATTGAAATCTGGGAAGCCAGGACATACCTTTGTCCTGCATTGACACAGTGTGAAAATCCAGATGATTAAGGTATTTTATGGTATGATCCACATCGAAGTAATTGTAAAATATTTACACTATATTAAATATTTAACCACACCAGAAATGAAAAATAGTTAAAGTGTTTACTAGAATTTCTTCTCTTCCAGAATTTTCCATTTAGGGTCAATACCATAATCTGTGAGGCAACATGGTGGTCACTGCTTGTGATTCAATTCCTGCTTCAAGTATAAGAGGCTGAGTTCAACCAGCACCTTGGTAACATCCAAAGTCATAGGAACAAGCCACCCTAAATTGCTTGCTGAGAGCCAGCTCCTGGCTGGACAGCTGCAAACTTCACAGGGACATGGCACAGGGCCCTGACAGAGGAAGGAGGCCCTAAGGGCTCATTATGAAAAGCCAACTATCAAAGAACTGAGCACCCACCTTCAAGTCACAGGAGGGGCTACAGGACAGGACTGGGCTCCACAAGCAGTCAGTGCTGAGTCCAGCCAGGAAGTAGAAGGCAGGATTCCTCCTTAAGTCAGATGTCATCCTCCCAGAACTTTCCAAGCTGAGGTAACTGTTTCACTTTATGGCTTGCAACATATATTTTTCCCCCCTCAATTTTTGCTTCCAACTGCATATTTTTATAGAACTTCCAGTACTTATTTAAATACTGGCTTTAATTAGCCCAGGAAAAATTTGCCTCTGATTTCCTTGTAGCTACTTAGAAAACTGAATCTGTAAAGGCATGAAACCCCAGAAAACTTTGGGTTTGTATTCATTTAAAAGTATTCAGTTCAAAAGTGGAGATGAAAAAGCGAGGTTTTTCCAAGCAAGCTTTTAACCAGCAAGCTACAATAAATTATGAGAAGACTGCTAAAGGTCAACATGCTATAACCAAATTCCAGCCTGTTAAATTACTGCTATACTACACTTCCAAGAAAATCTGTATTCAACATCTGTTTTCTTTACAGGAGACCATTAGGAACAGGCAGGCCAAGTCAGTCTCATTCTGCACTTACCTCAGGATTTGAAAAGACAAATCTGTGCCTCTCTAGATGCAGGACAAGATTTAAACCTGGCCTTCTTGGACTTGTCCACTACCGTGATGTTTTCAAGTTGCTTTGGAGTCAGACATTAACCAAAAATCAGTATTAATGAGGAAAACAGGAAGGGAAGCTGGAGACAAGCCAGCTCTGCTTCTCATCATTTACACTTGCTGCTGTTCAGACTAATTTTTTATCAAGTCAGAGCAGATTTCTCTTTATGACATAGCTGATGAAAAACTTCCTGAAAAAAAATCAGTGGCTGATAGTCAAATTAGGAATCAGTGTGGATACCAACATCCTGCTACTTCTGAAGAGGTCAGTACCCTAAAAAAAACCCAAACTCAAACACATGCACATCTCAAAGAGCTCTGCAATCACTTAAAATTATGGAAAGCAACTGTTACTCCCTAGCATGTTCTAAAGCAAGCATTTCCCAATACTGTTGATGTAAGACCAATGAAATATGGAGGCATCTGGATATTTCAAGGTCAATATGGTTATGGGTGCAAACACAACAGCAAAACTGTGCCCTGCTCTTCAGAAGGACAGGCCTCTCTGGGCACAGCCTGAAAGAACCAAACCAGAAGCATTGCCCATTTCTCTCACTGCGGCTGTCACTGCCACCCTCCTCCCATCCCTTCTTTCCTGACATTTTGGTTCCTCTTCCTGATTCTGACACCAACACAAGGCAAAGACTCAGAGTAAAACAGACACTTCTGGATGTGGTGAAAATTTTGAACATGTTCAATGTCTATTAAGATCGTCATTATGCAAATATTTGCTGACACAAGCAGAGAATCGTTTTCACAAGTAGAAATCTCAGGATTTATGGGGTGAGGGGGAAGAGCATGAGTATGCCTGGAAGAAGAAAATGCTCACAAATTTGGGGCAGTGCCCACCCTGCCTGGTGTTAGTAGAGGGAGAAGTTTAGCTTACCATGGGATCTTTTTTGTTGCTTGTACTGCCTTTGAATTATTTGTGATCTTTAAAAAAATTTCTATTGCTCAGGTGACCCACATGTAGGATATCTACTTACTCCCCAAAATGACTATAGAATTTATACCTAAGGATGTTTTTGTAATAAATTGAGCTGTGCAGAACTACTGACATTTTGAACCCACATCATGGATCCTGAAGTGTTTTCAGGGGAAAAAAAATGGTGAAGAAGAATTGCCATGTTATAAAATAAGAGGGGACAGGTGGACTGTTATAGAAACTGGTGGGGCTTCATTTGACAGATGAAGGGGCAGAACACAGGAAAGAGCAGGGAGGAGGAGGGAAGAAGAAAGTTTTATGCTATAGTGCTCCAAAGACCAGTGATGTAATGGGTTACCCACAACTGCACATGCCCACCAGGATGGGGCTTGGTTTATTTTTCAGAACTAGTAGAGAAATATATTTTACAAAACTAGTAGAACAGAGACTCTACTGCTAGTCAGTTGTAACACAGCTACAACTGCCCTATGTCATTCAGTAGCTGCTGAATTAGAGATTGTTCTATCCAAGGGTGACTGTGTATTCTACACTGCACACACTGCACTGCATGTAAAGCAGCTTTCCCAAGAGCCTCACACTTCCTCTAAAATTTGCATTGTTTTGTATTCTTCTTTCCTTTGTTTCTCCCTACAATGGAAAAGCATTAAACCACTCCCTCCTTCACAAAACTAACATTTTTCATAAGCATTAAATACAAGTAGCATGGTGGTTTCCCCACTATAACTGGTCTTTATCTAAATGATGGGATTGTTTGCAGTAACACAAATAGAGCATTAAGACAAACTAAATACATTAGTTTTAGATTTAAAAGGTGTGTACAAGACAGAGTGGCACAACAGTATACAGAAACGAGGACTTTCAAAAGCAAATAAGCACGAGGGCCTCAGGGACAGGACACTCACACCTCACATTCTCTGGCAGGTCCCCAGTTCAAATGCTGAGTCAGCATTAGGAGTGTCTGACACTGCACTGACCAATCCTTCTGAAAGGAGTATTGATGTTTTTAAGTAGTTTGCTAGCACAGGTGTTCGTGGTATCAATAGCAAAGCTTTGATGAGCAGAAAGCTTGACCCATCCTTCATCCCCTTTGAGGCGGAGCTGGAGCAGGTTGGGAAGGCAGGATGCAGAAGCACACTGTTAGACTTGCTGTTTGAAGAAAGGTAAGCATAATGCACTGAAAGGACCTCACTTTTTTCATGCTGTGGTAGAGAAGCTCAAATTCATGACCTTTGAAAAGAGATCCATCTGGAGACTTGTTATTTTCACACAGATGAAACAATTACAAGGAATAACCTTTTCCTTTATCCCTCAAGGAAGTTTCAAGCTTAGTTAGCAACATCAGTTATTTCTATGGCAACAGACAGATATAAACACAGGATTATAACCTTCAACAAAGGATCAAGAAAAGGAAGAAATTGGACTTGAAGACAGAAGTGTCTGGAAGAGCTGGAAAAAAGATAGGAAGTCACTAATTTTCTTAAAATGTATTTCATCTTGCTTCCAACAGGAGTCCTATGAATACTATATCTTTTTGGTAAAAATTTGAATTCATAGAGGGGGTGGAAAGACACAGGACCATACACTGATTTTTGCTGCAGGCATAACAGAGTCAAATAGTTGGGATGGCTGATCGCAGAGCATGACTGTCCCAAGCATGGAGTGCTTTGCCTGGGGCACCATACAGCTCACAAAATTAACTTTATGTTAGAAAGCACATACTTTTATTCTGCAAATTCTTCCAAAGACAGAATCACAAACATATAAGTAAATTTAGAATTCTCACATACACTTCTGCACAGTAAATGGAGATGAGCTGGTAATTCTAGTGTTGTCAAACCAAAACAGATGCTTGAGGGAAAGCACAGATGATACTTTTTAAAGTTTACTTAGTTGTGAGGCAAGTCACCAGTCCCTCTCACCTGTGAAGCCATTTGCACCACTCCCAAATGTGATTACACAACAGCAGCAAATCCATAAACAATTGCACAAAGCATCACACAGTGCTGAATGAGTTCTATATAAAAAACATGTATTTCCTCTCCTATTTTTCTCTTCCTTTTTCACCAGCAGGGTCAGCAAGACCTCTTGGCAGGGGAAGTCAATGGAGCAGCTGCCCCAAAGGTCCATCTCCATCGCAGCCTGGCTGGGGAACACACCAGGGTCTGTTTCAGGAGAGCTGGCCCCCAAACAGCACAGTCTGTGAGGCAACCTGGGCCAATCACACAGGGCCAGGGCTCAGTTGCTACTCAAGTAAATTAATTTTGAACTGGTTTACGTATGCCTGCACATGCTGCAGTTGCTTCTTTGGATTGCCCTACAGCAGGCATTTCATAGAAACATCTGTCTCCTTGGGTCCCAGCCAAAGGAAGAAAGGTTGCTTTGGTGTTTTACTATTTTTTTTTCCTAATCACCACCCTCACTTACCCCAGAAATATACTTCTATATGAGACAGGGAAAGAAAGGGAGAGCCCAGCCTGCAGAGACTAGTAGTGGGTCCAAGGCACAACACAATTAGCTAAGGGATCTGGGAAGAGACAGGTCCACAGGAAGCTCTGGGCAAGCAAAACACAAGCCAGGCCATAAAGAAAACTTTGGGCACTAATAGCTAATCCAAGGCCCTGCCAAGAGACTGAGGGTCATTCATCCTGAGCTAAAAGTAATGAGGTCAGAAAGCCCCTTCATTTGCAGCAGTAGGAGATATCCAGCACACTAAAGGGCGATGCAGGCACATGTACTGCAGGCAGAGAGCTGACCAGCTGCTGGCCAGTTTGTCAGGAAGCCAGTAACAGTGATAGCAATTAAATAATTGGATAATGTTGCCTAGCATTGGAAGTGAAAGGAAAAACCATTAAGCATCTTCTGAAGCTTAAAGTAACTATTTATTCTCAAAGCCAGGGAGGATCAAAAAAAGCACATAGTGCAGACAGGCCTAAAGGCAGGAAGTTCTCTGCATCCTTCAGCACCTTTGCCAAGAGAGATGCTGTGCCTCATTATTCACTGGTAATATCCCAGGCCCCGGAGCACCATTTTGCTTTTAAAAAGCCCTAATGAAAGTTCTCATTTTGCTATCCAGGCACAAAAGTACCCTTTTGGAAGTCAGGTGCAAATGCCCTGAACAATCTCACCCACAAGTCAACTCTGGGATGGCCTGAAGACACAGTGACAGCAAATAGAGCCAGAGCAGAGTGACAGAGCCCAGGGTCATCACTAACTTAGCAACAACAATTCCATGTGTGCCTGGAGTTATTCTCATCACCTCCAAAACTTTAAAAACTAATCTATTTCTTTGCACATAAATAATTCACCCAGGGACTGATTTACTGTACAACTGCCAGTGAATCTACAGTGCTCACATGCTTTCCCTATCAAAACAATTCCAGTTGTGGCTAAGGAAGGACATAAGAAAGGATGACTGTTTTCAAATTGCTTTCCAAAGAAATGGAAGCTGTCATAATATTTAACCTTTCCTCTACTCTCCCACCGACACACACCCCTCCCCACCCCACCCCTCCGCTGGTTCCCACACCCCAGATATGAAAGCAGATAAGGAGGTCCCCCGCTTGCCGCTTCCTGATGGTGAGTCACAGCTCTGAGTCAGCCTTTGTGTTCCAGGGAACCTGGAAGACTTTGAAACCTGCTGTTGACTTTGGCAAAACCACCTCTTCTTGCTTTGAGGGTGAAATGATTTAGACACATCATTTTTGGTCCGAAAATAGCTGCTGAGTTGCAAACACCAAAAAAATGGCCAAATATTTTTCTTGTCCTCGCACTGCAGAAGTAGAATCTCCCTGTTCTGGGGCACAGCTGCATGAAAGTGGGTGATAAAACACTGGCTTAACCCCTGAGGATTTGAGGAGGGTGTACTCACAGCAATTTTATGCACAGGAGGTACCATTATTCACGACTTTGGATACAGCCACCTCTAGAGCAATTGGTCACCTTTCAGTGATGACAAAAAGGTGTTGTCAGCTGCTGGGTCACTGTCTGCTTCCGACAGTCACATGGGCTGAAGTCAAATGGAACCAATTCCAGCCCTGACACTAGTAAGGCAAGCTCCCTCCTGTGTTTTCACTGATGCATTCCTTCTAGCAGAGTCAGGCCACTCTTTAGAGTTCATGTGAAGTTGCTCGGCACCAGGAGATTCAGACAGGAGGACTGTCTTTTCCTAGGCAAGAGTTTGCCCCATCTCAGTTGAGGCATGCCAGTAATGAGGGAAACTCTGGCAAATACACCCCTCAAGAATCCCTATGTGTCTCTGCCTAGCCCTTCTCTGTCTCCATAGATCAGCATTTTGTAGTTATATAGAAAAAAGCCCTCATTCTTGGCAGAGAACAACTGCCATATTTTTATTAACATGTTTGAACATTACATCAGCTGCTCATCTCAAACATTCATCTGCATCATCCATTTCTGTGCCTACTTTTGTATCTGTTTTACAAAACCTTTAATTAAATTAATTACACTTTAACATATACATATTTTAATTTCCCTTTGCAATCGTATTTCAGACATCTTTTGATCTCTTATTGTAATTCCAAACTACATTCCTTCCCTTCATATCTGTTTGGTAAACACCTTTGCTTAGGCCAGATTGATTAGCATTTTAATTATTTTCTCACTCCAGGACTTCTCTGTTATCCCTTCTTCCCACGGTATGGCAAATTAGGCCATTTCTAGATTAAGCCCTAAATTCACTACAAAGTCTTAAAGCATAAGTATGACAGATAAAGAAAACAAAAAGTTATCTGTAAAAAGTACAATTAGTTGCTACACTTCCTTTCAGAGTGTAGCTATTGTTAAAGAAATTATTTCAAGGAAACTAGATTTAATATTCTTTAATAGGGATTTTGCATGATAAAGCAAAGAAATCTGAAATATGCCAAAGCACATGAAAGCAATTAAAATATCAGTTGCAACAGTAATTTAGGATTGCTTGAATGAGTGTTGAGAAAGGGAAATCCTGACTTGCTAAAACAGCAAAAATTTTAGCCTTCATTTTCAATTTGACTTTGAGAGTGGAAAAGAGCTTCAGTACTCTTCCCTACACATTTCTGTCAAGCCATTTCTTTAAAAATAATCTACCAAAAAGCCCCACATCACACTACAGAGCACTTTTGACTACTTTTCCAATTCTATTTGTATTTATTATTTTAAAATTTGGCTACTTTCTAAAAATGGCTGCAGACTTTGAAAACCAAAGTGAAAAGTTTCACCTAACCAGAGACATCCTTTCACCTCCTCATGTCTGGGCAGCCAACCCAAGTGAAAAACAAGCAAACAAAACAGTTTGCTCAGCTCTGCACATAAACAACTCCAACGATTTACCGTGTGTCAGATGGTATGATTCAGGTATGTGTATCTTAGTCTGCTTTAGTAAAAAAAAATTAACTTTCCTTTTTTTATTCATGTTTGGACATCACTGTTTTATGACTGAGGTAGTGAGTGTACGCACACAATCAGCTATGTGTGTCAGTGATTATCCTTTCTTCGTATCACTACATACATACACCTTTGCTAAGAAATACTTTAGAAGTCGACTAACACTAATGCTGGTCCAATAGAAACAAATCACAAGCATCCTTAGCATAGTCAGTCTCATTCAATAATTTAGCACTCAATGTTTATTCAGGGTAAAACCTATGTTGGGGCACTCAGATAAAAGTATGTTTGCAATATTTTTAGGCTTTATTTTCATTGACAAAAGGACACATTTCACCATGGGGAGAAAAAAAAGGATATTAAACTTCTAGCTCTTCTATAAAAGCAGGGAGAAAATCCTTAGTTTTCACATCAGATGAATTAAAGAAGACAAATTACAGAAGAGGTAAGGGTCAGACCTACTGATGGCAGGCTAAAAGATTCCAATGCTTTTACTTATATTTGGATTTAATAAAGTCTGTATGCAATATTCTTCTCTTGGAGGATAGAAGCAACAGCAGTTCACACCTTTAGCTGGTTAGAAATGGCTCCATTAAAAGACTTCAGTGCCTTTGCAGACAAATTCACTGAGAATGTAAGTTGCTATTTGAGCTGAATTCACTTCCAAATCAGAGACAGGCCACTTATATCAAAATTGGTTTCTTATGGTCATTATATAAGCAACATTAAAACACACACATTGTACAACTGGCTTTCCCAGGCAGAAAAGTTTTTATCTCGCTAATTTGTTTCTTATCTAGAAGGGCAATTTTCTTAGGCTGAAGCTCTCCCACATGCCTTCAAAATGCATCTGCTTTCGTTACTGCCAGTATTGTGTGAGCAATGAACATTGCACCATGCTTGTACCCTCTCGTGACATCCGCAGGTAGCTCAGACTGATCTATCTGAACCCCTTGAGGATAAACAAACAGAGCAGGATCTGCTATTACAGGTCTGGGACTGCAATCATTCCCAAACATGATTGCAAGCAGAAATCCTGTTCTTCTGGAGTGTCTTTCCAATTCGCATCTAAAATACTTCAGTAATTCCCCATAGGAAACTGAAGCAGGGCAGCAAACAGCACATAAGAGAATCCCTTGAGGTCTTCATGGCTATTTATAGACTAAAATAGGATGTAAAAGCAACACAGGAGCTACCAGAAGAAATAAAATATTACTTCCCACAACTAACAAGACCTTTCTTAATTTGGCCTACTACATCCAATCCTGCTTTCCTAATCTTCTGTGTAAGTTGCAAAAGTGTTCTTAAGACCCAGCATATCTGATTTCACACCAGCACCTGTAAATGTAGGCCACTGATATTGGGTATCTGTCCTACTTCATGTTTGTTTCAACTAATTCCAAAAAGCTTGTTTGGAGTCTAACCTTTCATTATACAGACAGGATAAAAACAAACTCAGCAGGATATTGGTGCTTCTATTTATGAAAATAACCCACCATGAACTAGTATATGGTCCAATGTATTATCATCACATAAACCCAGATTTAATCTGAAAACAATGACATGCTGTTAACCTAACTGAGCTATTAAAGCCTAACTACAATGCTTCTAATGTTAACATTTGATATAGGAAATGGGAAAAAATAGTGGGAAAAAAATAACCAAAAGATTATTCAAGAATAGGGAAAAAGAACCAAAAACAGTGAAGAAAAAAAATTAGTGGAAGGGGAAAACGCCAGAACTGAAGGCTATCACAAAAGGGAATTTCCCTAAAGATAATGAATGCAAGAATGAGTTGGTAGAAAACACCAACAAAAATCAAGGTGACTTTTTATGAGTTTATGATTCTCACACTTCTGCCCAGTAAGGGACTCTGGCCCTCAGAGGCCCAGGGCTTTCAAGACCAAAACTCCTACTGTTTTCTTACTTGCAACTAACTACTGAGCATACCCCAAAGCTGAAAGTTCTTCTCAGTCAATCCTGGGAAATCCCTCAAAGAGCTCTATATTTTATGCAACATATATGTAATGTGAAGTACTTAGATGGAAATAATCACTTGGAAAAGATGGGGAGAGTTCCCTACACTGCAGGCAGAGAAGGGAGTTGCTTTTGCAAGATGTTACCTCATCCCAGAATGTCTATGACCTCCCAGCCTGGCTGTTGGGATCCCTTCAGCAGAGGGCAGACAACTCATGGATGAGTAAAAGACCTACATTATTAAAGTCAGACATGGTTTTTCCAGCTTTTTCACTTCCCCTGCAGGAAAACCTACAAGTGGTACCGCAAATACCTTAGTGCATACTTCTGCATACTCAAAATGATTTTTGAGACTGTGGCTAGCATTGTCTGAGGATGATGTTTGCTTGTTCTACTTCAGAAATTTTACAGGATTGTCATGCTACCTAGGACCTCTTTCAAGTTGACAAAACATCTTTGTCAAGAGACTTCCCCAGTGCCAATGAGTAACATTTCATATCATTGCATGCTACAGATTTGTAACTGGCACCCAGAAAGGTCTCACATCTTTTTCACTGAAACATCAGAAATCCTCCTTTGTGCCCAGAGTCCATAAACTATCCGGGTCATTAAAGCATAGCAATTATCAACAATAGGATCTGACACAGATTCTTAATTTGCTGTGGGAAGTCCTAACAAAAAAAAACACTCTTCAGCTGTGATAGCAAGTCTCATATCTTAAAAAACTCCTAAAATTTGAGCAGAAATAAGACCTACACCCTACACACTTGTTCATAGTTTTCCCTCCATTATCTGCTGTATTCTATTGTTCACAAACAATAGAGATGCTTACAAATATATTTTTATGCAAGCCTTTTGTGATAAAAATAACTCTTTTCACAATTCATATTGAAGGGCAGCAAGATTTTTGCTTCTCCTTCCAAACAAACATGTATTTGAGCAGGTCTTGCTGTCCCTCTGTTTTCCTCCCTTTAGACATTGATGCAGAGGTTGATAATGGTGGTGAAGGAATGAGCTTACTGATTTGTATGCACACACAGCAAAAATTGAAAGAAGGTTGATGTTGAGGGTGAATTGAATTGATCCAGGCATTCCTTTCCAACACTATTATTTATGACAAGCAGTACATATTATTGACCAGTGAACATACAATAATAACATAATTAGCTTTCACTTAAACAATTTTGCCTCCTTGTCATTTCCGATCCACGTTCAGGAAGTGGCACAGACTCAGGAGGGCAAAAGGTTGCAATTAACAGGCACAGCTCACTGCTAGGACTGCATTAACCCTCTACAGGTGCATTTTCAGATGCAGCAAGCAGTCAAATGCAGCCCACAGCAGTACCCAAAGGAAGACTTAATTTCTACATTCATTAACATTTGTGAAGTTACTCATTAAATCCTGACTGAGTCCAGTGGTGTGAACTAGTCTCATACTTCAGCAGACAGATGATCCATCAGCTCCTGTTTACTGGGATCATAACACCACACTGAAAGCAAGACACAGGTTTTATATGTAATAAAGGAACCTCTTCCTCACCTTGCTAACCCCAACTTTGCAGTGGAGAAAGAGCCACCATCCAGGCTGCTCTCATGCAAATACAGCACAACCTAGGACTTATGTGCAGCCATGTCCAGTAACTGGCATTGTGGAGGCCAATTCAGTTCCAAGGCTGCTAAATCTCCTACTGACAATTTCACTGGTATCTTCTGAGTATTCTTCTCAGGGAAATATCAGAAATCTACTCTGCCTTGATATAACTGGGGGAGGAGAAGCCACATCCTTAATCGGTATAATCATATCAAACACACCTCAACATATTCAGTCTAGATACAATTATCCTAGCTTTGTATGACCTATTTTGAACAGAGAACAGATTAAAATTTTTCTGAGAAAATAATTTCTTGGGACTGACCCAAGAGAAGCATTAGTAACATACAGTAAATAAAACATCCCCATCCTAGGCCATGGCATACCTTTTATTTACAGGCATTGTGTCATGAGGCTGAGAGTGCTGGGAACCAGTGAGTTTGGCTCAAGGAGATTTTATGCCTTAACCATAGAAGAGAGGCAAGGAAAAGTCTTTGCAGTTCCTTGTTCAGCAGCGAGATCACTTGCTTACCACATGGAGAAATCCAGAGTCCAAAAATATTCTTCCAGATTCAGAAAGGACACTTTGTACCATCAGGGAGAATACACTGCAAAAAGGTACCAGAAAGTGCATTCCCCCAGTGCTCTCCCACGGATGCTTTTATCCATCAGCCAGGCACCCAGGTTCCTAGGCAGGTTGCACACAAAGGTGGTTTCTAATCCCACATTTATCAGATCACCACAACCTTGCCAGTTCTTTTCATTTTTTTGAAACAACAGACTTTTTCTTAATCCCTGTTTCCCCATCTATAATCACTTATTCAGAAGAATACACTAGTGACAGATCTTTGGAAACTCAGAGGATGAAATTATGATTGAAGACTTACAGTTTCTAACTTCCCCCTTTTCTACTGTAGATCCAGACTCCTCATTGTTTTAATTTAGAGGAAATATTAGTACCAACTGTGTTTTACCTCTTATCTTTGTTCAACAAAAAAGTTATATAATGTTTCAGGAAATGAGTTCAAGTGAAAGCAACCATCTTTTTCGCAGCACTAAATGCTTAAGAGAGATTCTGGTTTGCCCATTCTGGCAGCTCACATTTATTCAGGATAGACACAGCACAAGCAGTAAAAAGCAAAAAAGTCTCTGAGCTGTAACACTGAAAGACCAGCCTAGAGTTAAAAATTATTTTCATGTCTAAAATTTGTACGGCTCCAAAAAACTACCAAGGCAGATGTCGCTTAGGATAGCAGCAGTTTTTGTGATGGTCAAAATTCATCTTTTAGAGACAGAAGTATTGTTTCACAAGCATATTAAGTACAATGTTAAGAAAACAGTAATCTAAAAAGAATTCTGATATACATGACAAAAATAGATCCTACCACAGGGAAGATCCCTGGGCATTTCAGGATGTATGACTAAGAGGCAAGATAGAAGAAAAGGCAGCTAAAGGGAGCACAACAAGAGAGTTCCATACCATTGTTTTTGAAATTAATGTTTATCAGTTTTCCATGAATCACCAACTGCACTTTAAATACCAGTGCCTGTATTCTTCAAGAGACTATAAATACATGCAGTTTATTTGACTGTTCCAGAGAAAGCTGTGAAAAGGATGAATTCTGTTCTTAATATACAGCAATGATGAAGAGTTGTCACAGGACTGCCACAATACATTTTTCTTTTTCAAGATGTGAATGACAAAACAGTGCTGCACACAGTCATCATCTCTTTCTGATGGATGAGGGCCTTATCAGTCTGTTTGATAATAACACTCCTGAAGTTTTTTTGACTAGACTTTTTTCTTTCTAATGGCTATGGACTACAGTACATCCCTGTGATTATATTGGTTTATGCTTTATAACTCTTGGTTACCTGCCAAGCTCAGTATAATAACCAGATGAATATTATTGGAAGTTTAAATCTGCATAAATCCTTTTCAGTTAGTGGAGTCCTTTTGCTGATTTTTAAGAAACATCAGTTGTCTTGTGCTTAGAGCTGCACTCAGATTTTTCCTCAAGTGAGAAAAGTAAGAAAGAATCAAAAGACTTGGGCGCTATTACACAGCAAGACCAAGCAAGTGATCAATCCTTTCCTACACACTTTCTCACAGGGAGGAAGATATGGAGAGTCAAACTACTGAGCAGCACAAACACACAGAGGAGCTGCTGGAAAGCAGACTCCATCACCAGGACCACTCACTTCCTTTCAGACTTCAAAGAAAATACAAAAAAATTTAAACTTTGATCTTCACTAAGGTGCCTTTCCCTTACAGTGTGATGAACCTGAAATCCACACATCAACCTCATTTTATTCAGTTATCCAAGAACTAATTGGGACTAGCATTTTTTAGCAAACATTTTGAGTAGAAAACAAATTATTCTGTGCACAAAAGATCACAGTTAAAGAACCTGTGCATTCCAGTCCTGATAACAGGAAAAATTAAAAGCAAGTAAAAACAGATATGAGGTACATTTCTGGTGCTATCCAAGGTCTGCTGATACACTTGTCTATTTTCTAAGCACCATGAAGTGACACTTAAAATGTTTCCCTAGTCCTCCTGGCATATCATAGAGCAAATCAATAATACCACTGCACTACAATTGTTTGATTCAGGTCAGATCTTCAAAAACCTCGAGGATACTTTGAACAGTGATGAAAAAACACTGTACTGGTCTGTCCTCGATGTGCTTTGTAGGAGACAGGCACTGGAATCTAGGTGGAAATGAATAAGGAATTACAAGAAAACCCTACTGAATTGTACATGCTTTCCTTCCATGGATCAATACAACTTCCAAGAAATCAAAGGTTTTGAAGAAAAAGCAACATACTGTGTGCACACCTCTGAAAACAGTCAGGTGGTAGTTGTATAATACAAATATCTAAAAGGCTCAAAGGAAAAAAGCTTCAAAGCAAATATTTGTACATTTATTTTTAGATAACTTTATGGGGAAAAAATATGTTATTAAGTATTTTAGAGTTATGTTCTGTACCAAATTATACCTGTTTAGAGTTAAATTAAGTATGAAGGTTTTTTGAAGAGGGGATACATTTGTAATAAGAGTGGCAACTTGACAGTTCAACTTCTTTTCACAGACAGCCTATATGGATTAAGGTGGACTTCCTGACAGACCAAAAGCCAAACCTTTCAGGCTGCAGCTATCACTGTTCCAAGAGACAAAGCACACGGATATCTTTCCTTCCCACTGTGACTATTGGAAAGTTGTGGGGTTTCTGCATTAGTCAGCACAAGTGGAACTTGTTTTTCTCATTAATTGCACCAGCAGGGTATATTATAAACAGCTGCCTCAGAGGAAAGAGCAGTGAGAAGGGACAATACCAGAGTCCAGTGTAATGAATAAAGTGGTTCTGTTTTAGCCTGTTCATTCTCTTGCTGGCATTTGTGAACAGAACAACAGTCTTAGCATGCATACAGTCACTAAGAGACTGGTGGGCTCCAATATATCCAAGGCACATTATTTAGCCCTGAATGTGTGTTTCTATCCCAGAACTCTGTAGTCTCTGTATAAAATCTGAGCTATTACTCAAACACAGTCTTTGAGGGGAAGTTTCAGGCTTAAGACAATGACACAGATTCTGTCCATAGTGCTGCTCGAGGAAGGGCATGCAGTCAGGGTCACTGAAGAGAAACATCCAAATACAGACCCAAAGAAAAGGGAAACGTCTTTCAGAGTAATCTGAATTATTAGGAATATAGTTTTCCCATTTCAGAAAAAAGAACATTCAGTGCTCAAAACAGCTTAGAGATCAAATTAACTGAAATGCCCTCCTACCTTCGTTGTTTATTTCCTTCCCCTTTCTTCAGCTGCCCTACTACAAGAGAAAGCTCCCAGAAGGGGAAGGTTCTGCATATATACATACATACTTTTAGAAAGAGCGTTATAAAATCCAGGCCTATCACTCTACATGCAAGGAATTTCTCCTTTCTTTGAAATGAAACCTTTTAAAAGAAATCTCAATGGAAAATAAACACATTTCTCATGGGAACAACAGAGACTACTTACACTTGAGAGCCAACCACCAAATGCATATTGTTGATTCAATTAAAGTGAAGACTTCAAAGAGAGGCCTCCAAATTAATTCATATGTATTAGACATCCAAATTATAATGCAATCCAAGTGCACTTTAGCTGTTTCAAAAAACACAGCATAAGTATACAATTCAATACCTAAAATACAAGCTTCATACCCATGAAGAAAGGGGATTCACTTGGGAAACCAAATTGTGAAACCGTTCTCTGCCTTACATCTCCTTTCCAAAACACTTGAAGAGGTTTAACTTTTCTTCTAGGGAAGGTCTTGGTCAGTGCAAAAGCAGAAAATCCTCAGAGCTCAAAAGCAGCACCCTACAGCATCAGCTAAGATAGGAACAGTACTCCCTGGCTGTGCTTAAATAGGGCCCCGGGCCAGGGGGTGTGGGGTCACAGATGGGGCTGATCAAGGTTGTTAAGGTGAAGCAAGGGCTCTGACAGATACACAATGTTTGCCCTTGGAAAATTATACTTCCAGGCTCCATCTTTCCAGTTTTTCAGGGCATTTTCCTTGCTAATATAGATGAGTGATACTGCTCTCTGTACTATGGCAATAAAACTCACTGAGAGGGAAACTTTCAAATAGGCCAGAATGTTTTAGAAGCATGAATCTCAGTACTTGTCAGTGAAAGTTGTACTCTTAAATATATCTCTTAGATGCATCCTTAAGTCTCATCCAGAGCAGAAAAGATTTCTGGAAAGGGGGATGAGAGGAAGGGCCCTTAAGGTTATTCCTTTTTGCAGTGAAATTGCTCTGTCCACTCTTGAGAATCCCCAAATCCTATAACAGTTAAATGGCTTGGAGCTAGCTGAGTGCATACCAATGGGCTGCACATCAGTAGGGCAGCCAGGAGGAATGACAATGAAATAGCAGAAGGATTGTGAGGGAGTAATTTAAAGCAGGGAGGAAGAAACCTTGTCCTGTGGGAAGTATTTGTCTGTGCACTATGGAATAGCCTCGTGCTCTGCTTGCTGTTGGCTTTCATCCTATAGTCGGGCCATCGTGGCCACCGGCTTTGCTCCATGGTGTGGAGCTTGTGTGACGACTGTAGTCCTTGGGCTGCTCATGCCATGTGTGGCATTTCCCGGCCATAATGTCCTTTGTACTGCTAAAATAAGCTTTGCTGTCTCTTTTTAAAACTGTTCCTCTGTCACTGTGCTATTAAAATAACATCAATGTCCCTTCAGTCTATGGGTCAGTGGTTAAATCTGCTGTCAATTACCAATCAAAATGTGAATGAAATGAAGAACAAATTGTCTAACTTCATCAGTGTTGTTTTTGTCTTCTTCCCCCAGATAATAATACCTTAAAATAGAATGCCTTATTAACCACAGACCTGAAGGTTAATAAGTACATCAACAAAACAAATGTAGTAAATTAAAACAATGCATTAACATTCATTAGTATTTCACTGTTGATTCCCAAACATGCTGCTATTGCTATTGTGCTATTATCAGGCAATAATTGTTATGTCAAAAGATAGGACCCATATGGTTCAACGAGTTCCTCTGGGAGCTTTTGCTGTATGAAAGTCAATCAAAAATATGATTCTATAAGGAAAAATGTGGACACGGGAGAGCTTCTGTCAGTATACGCAATCCATGTGAGAGGCTCAAGTGACTGTTTTAAATAAAAGTTTTTAAATTTAGGGGAAAAAAAGTGAGAGTTAGGAAACCAGCAGTAAAATCAGTAGGTTTGCTCACACTACGTAAAGCTCAAGTGCCAGCTTTTGCCAGACCAAATCCTGTTATCCCAGAAATAGAAAACGCCCTCTAACACTTCAAACTTCAATCTAACAAATTCGAACTTTGCATATTTTTCCTACCTGTAATAACTGAGGATGCTGATCTAGGTGAGCTAAACCAGGCTGTTTTGAACAGCATTTACCCACAATCTTTAGATGAGACCTGAATAAATAGCCGTTGGCTAATGTAATGCACTGAATCCACTAGCTGAAGTTGTCTGCCACCCAATATTAAATCCTGTCTTATGGCTCAGGTCCTCGTAGTAGACATTAGTCCACATAATTAACTTCTATCATGTCATAACATACAAGAAGAACAAATCTCTTGGCTGCCTCTTCTCCTCCAGGTGCCCTCATCCCCACTTAGTTCTTGACCATCCTGCTGTCAGGAGTCAGGACAAGCTGCAGTGGGTGTGCCAGGGTCTTGGGTTTCAGTGCCATCTGATGTCCACCTGGGACCAGCATTCTTCAGAAGTACTTTTCTGGATTGTTCCCTGCACAGCACTGCAGCACGTGGCTCTGGGCAACCCCATCTTCACAGCTGTCATTTGCCTTGTGCTCTCTGCAGCCTCGCTGTCTTCTTCTTTCCCCCAAAGCTTTGCCTCCTCATTTTTCCTCCTACAGCTTTTCCCTGCACCCAGGAGCAGAGCCAAGTTGTGGCTGGCTTGCTCCGACTTTCCGTGTCTTCAGCTGAGCCACAGCCTGTGCAGATTCCAGCCGCCACCACACTGTTACCTCTGGCTGACCTGTGCTTCCACAGAGGACTTGTTCCTGTCGCTGGTGGTGGTGATTTGTAGGGTTTGGTGGGCCATACAGATGAACAAAACCATAACTGTATGGTTTTGAATCAGCCCTCGGATTAAATTACTGTGTTTCTACTTTTATGTATCCTTTGCACGTTCAGTATGAATTGCTGTCTGCACCTTGGTTCACTGTTTTAAGAGCATGAGTGGTTGTGCCCAGCTCTATCTGGCTGTTCTATCTGGCAGTTTGTATTTACCAGGCACACAGGGGCTGGGAAGAGTTGCGTAAGCTGGTTTCTATGGCAGGTTTCTATTCACCATCTGCTTGACTGAAAAAATATCTTTTTCACTTAGCACACTGGGTCTGGTGCTTGCATCTTTTGTTTCCTTCCAGATGCAATCTCAGAAACACAGGAGGGGTTGTGAGGCTTTGGAGGGGAGGAAGGGCCTTTTGAAACAGCCCTGTTACCCAGCTAAAAAACACATTGTCCCTGCTTGGAAACTGCAGGAAACTTAACGTCCTGAAAAGCTGCTTTCCCTGTACCCAGCTACTTTCCATGGCACTGCTTTATCATAAAGGAGATAAAACTGTAAGCCTCCTTCTAGATATACCTTGATCCTGTTTCTGGCCTGGTTTCCTAAGGAAACTGGGATCTGTGCTCACCATCACCTTGTTCCCCTCCTTCCCGAGTTGCTTTTGAGCCTCTGACTTATTTCTGACCCCATTTAGAAGAGAAAGCAGAAAATTAAGTTCCCACACATTTCACAGGAAAGGGGAGAGGCCTATTAATGACCTCAACAAGAGATGTGGTAGAGTGAGAGCCCACCCTTGCTCGACACTCAAGAGGCTGCTCTGGAGAGGGGTGTTCTGAATTCCCTGTTTGTGGAAAATTGATTTAAATGGAGCTTGCAGCTCAGCAGACACAAGTGCATGCAAGCAAGTTCATGGGAAACTGCTGACAGAACTTCCCTTTTCCAGCAAGTCTCTCCAGCTAAGATCAAGCAGAGCAGGGACAGGGCAAGTGAAGCCTCTCTAGATGGACCGGGATGGGCAGCAGCAACAGTGGCCCAAAGTGATGTGTGGTGAGATGACAGAAGACCACAGTCCTCAGGAGGAAAGGCTTCTGTTTTCCACAGCTGCATGAGGCAGTGGAAAGGGCAGACTATGAGATCACAGGTGAACAGCCAGAGGAGCTGAGGTCAGGCACACAGCATGTAAGCCCCCAAAGCAGTCCAGGATTCATCCAACACCCATCACCATGGATATTGCCACACAAGGGGGATCAGCAAAATCAAGGGCTGCCCATTCACTCTGGTGAGAACTTCTGAGAGCAACCTCCCGGTCACCGAGCTGCGTGAAACAGGGTGTGCACAGTGCCACAGCCCGTCTGTGCCAGCAGCACTGGGTGTTCCCCACACACCACCTTTTCCTTCCATTCAGCATGGGGAGGGCAGTGCCATGCACTGGTGCCTGGCAGCCCGCCGCTGTCACAAAGGATCTGGCAGCTTCATCAGCCCAGTCCTGGGGGAGAAAGCTAAACTGTGCCCCAGACATGTTTTCTGGGAGAGAATGGGACAGCTGTGTTGAGGAGAGGTGTATGGGCCAGCACCAGTAGCAGTTGTCCCATGGTGGCCCAGCTGTTGGCCCAGTTATTATTAAGGTGGTGCACAAAGGGCTTCTGAGACCCAAGTAACTTCCTACATAGAATAACCTTGGTGCCCCTATGCCTTTTGGCCATTCACAGGATGTAAGGCAGCCTCAGCTGTTCCTAAACACATCCCACTGGCAGCTGCAATTCACTGCTGAAAGTACGTAAGGACAATTTGATCAAAATGTATTTTCTTCTCATATGTTGTTTCCTCAGCCCACGCTCACTGCTGTCGCCTTTTGCTTTGGGAAATAGTACATGCTTCAAGTACAGCACAGGTAAAAGCCTGAACCTTTTATTTTTAAGCTATAATAAACTAAATTCTTAGAGGAGAGAAACCATCAAGGTAGCATCTACTTTCGCGGTGTGCAGTTTTAAAGCAGAGAAGGCATTCACCTCTCGCAGGAGAGGAGGCTGTTTCCAGGCTCTCTTTTCCCTGGAGAGTGATGTTTCACAAAGACACCGTGGTGGGCAGCAGGCAGCCAGTGCAAGCTGAGGGATTAGGTGCATCAGAGCAACAGGTCTGCACCAGCCCAACCATCACGGTGTTAACTGTAGGGAAAGGTTCACACCCTAAAAGGTTTGGAGGAACCTGAAATTTACTTTGAGGGTTATAACTTGTTTACAAGGTTCAGCCAGAGCACAAAGCACAAAGAAAGTATTTGGCCAGCATCCCTTTGTGCACTTCAGCAGCCTGGAAATGAGATCTAAAGCTAAAATAATCATAACTGCTTTCAAAGGAAAGTTTTCTGTTGAAAATTCCTGACTGCTCAGAAGCAGCACCCAGACTATGCTCTGAGTCTTTCTGGCTGCCACTCACTGAAACTGCAGTATCACCTCCCTTGGGAAGTCAGTTTTTAGTTTATAGGTTTCCAGATAAGGCAACAGAAGGCTTTTTAAAAAGATGAAATGGGAAAAATAATAGTGCTGCAGTTAATAGACTAATCCACTGCAGAGATTTCCATCTGCCTTGACACAGTTTGGAGGAGGCAAACATTGTAATCTGAGCCATACATGCTTTAGTCAACTGCTTTATTTACAGCCTTGGTTAGGAGCATGGTATTCTGTACAAAGCAATAAGAGTGAAGTCTTGAGGACCAGAACATTTTAACACCACATTTATACGTATTTTTATTGAATAATTTATTAAAATAATTGTATTGATATGCATTGAGGTTATCGAGCACCATTTGTATGAGTCATGGGGCTAGGCCACAAATTACCTTTAAGGGGAAAAAAAAAAAAAAAAAAAAAAACACCACCAGCAGCATGAAAAAAAATACCTTGTATCCCACAGCGATTTCGAGAGGCTGGACCTGCAATCACAGCGAGGGTCAGTGTGGGAATGCCTGGCAGCTGTCCTGCTGCAGTCAGCAGCTGCCAGGGCTGCTCCAGCAACAGAAGGTATTTCTTATAGATCCACCCCGACACAGAGCCTCCTACAGCATTGTTTTACATCTTTCATGGGAAGCTTGCAATTAAGTGGAATCATAAATGTTGTGCTTGGGCAGGAGATCACAACCTAGAGAGATGTAGGTGCTAGTCTTGGGCCCCAGGGCCCAGGCATGCAGGAGCTCTGGAAAGGAGGGCTTGAATATTGCTGTTCTTCCTGGGAGGATCATGCCACTGTATCCATTATCTGCCAGCCAGCAAAGCTTCCTCAGGGAGTGTTCATTTTGGCTCTGAATGGGATTATCTAATTCACACTACCTTCTATATACAGTCTATGTATTAGATCATCTGTCCTGGAAGATTTAGTTCTTCACTGTCAGTTTCTTCTTTGTGAGTTACCTGGGTACTAACACCAATTTTCTTGTAATTCTGAAAAAAGATTTGCACCATAATAATACTAAAATTATTTGTATATAGAATATTACAGTGAGGTTCAGTCTGAGGCCCTTCTAATACTCTTTCTTGTTCATCTTTATTAAAATCTGAGTGCATGCATTTTATATTCAGTAATTACTAAGTGGCAGTTTAAGGCAAGTTTTTCTTCATTCATGATGAATCACCTTTTGATATACAAGTCTCATTCAAAGCAGATTGAATGATTTTGGTTTTGCTGTCTAATCTTTTTCTAATAAAATTTGATTTTTAATATACTTTTGACCTTCTCAAGTCTCAAAGCATGCAATCTTTACTTTTTCCCAAATATGTGTAATAATTAATTCAGTGCTATGAGTAGTAATGTATACAAAACAAGACAAACACACAATCTGTCTCACCCAAACTCAGGTGGAGCTGCAAGCTCTCTCCATAATAACAGCACCAGGAAAATGCAGAAGCACCTTGGCCATCTCAGAGCTCTTGCTGAGTGAGATCCTGGCAACATCCGCTTTTATTGTCTGCTGAGTTGCTTGATTTGGGATAAGATAGATATGCACAGGGTATGTGGTGTACAAAGAACTATTGTTTGCTTTTCTTCATGAGATTTGTGGCTTTGGTTTCCTTTGCAAGGTCCAGCTTGCATCCAGCTTTGGGAGATGAAATCCACTCTGAGAACAGGGAGTGTCTATGTCAAATTTTCTGACAAGACTAAATGAGATGCTCCTGAAAACAAGCAAGAAGTGCTTACATACCTGTGCTTAACAGGTATATATCTCTGTGTCAATAAAAGTAGAAAGTACAATTAAAAAAACCCAAAACAAACAAACAAAAAAAAACCACCACAACTTCTTCCTGAGAAAAATATTGGAGTTAATTCTGGAAACATGTTCTTAGAGAATAGTGGTCAAATCCACCTAGGGTTTTCCCATGACATGGTAAGGGATTTTCAGCAGAAGTAACAGGATATACAAGTGCATCTGTAAATATGCATCTGTAACTTAATGACTTCCAACTTACTAAGTACATTGTGGACTGAAATAAAAGAACTCAAGCAATTATTGATGTTGGCTTTAAAGCTGATTTAAAATAAAATAGCATAATTCTGAAGAGGAGTTCAGCAAAACCATTTCAATATGTCAAGCATGCTAGGTTTTACTCTCTCACTTTCCAGAAGAGGCAGGGTTGCTCTATAATTTCCAGGGGAAAATCATAGGTAATATAATCCTTTGGTAAAAAGGACAGACCTCAGGGTGCAAAAGAAAACAAACTTCATTCCTCAGGCGAAGGTTAAACAAAAAATCTTCCCTTAGAAAACATATCCAATCTTCAGCTATTAACAGAAAGAGGGAATCACAGCTACAATAAAAATAAAGCAAGAAAACAAAGGAACAAATGTGTTTTCCTTCGGGGAGGGGGAAATATTCTGTTCAAATAATAAAGGGAACATCCAGCCTTTTCTTTTTTCCTTTTTTTTTTTTTTTTATTAATTTTATTTTAATTTTTTTTAAGAGCTTGAATAAGTGACATATGTTCCAGTTTCTCCCCTCTATAATCTGACAATGGGCATCTCTTTTTATCCTGCTGGCACATAATTCCCTCAGTCTGCCCCAACTCCAAAGTCCACACATATAAAATCAGCCCATGTGAAGCAGCAGAATGTGACAAGCAGATCACTTTTATCTATCAAGACAAATGAAATATGAAGATTGTGTGTTAAAAAGCATTAAAATGTGTCCAAAACTAAAACTGATCTTACCATATGCTTGAAGCTTTCACCACACAGTACCACCAAGTAAGAACATATTTTCCTGCCTAAAGAGACAATTTTTCCACATCAGCTTAGTGCCTTGGTTGTTCCTCCTCAGCAGGAACACATTCGTTGTGCTTCTTAACCTTGTTGCCTCCGCATGTGTATGTTCACTGCATTTGGTCAGCTGGAGCATTATTTTGTGGAGCCTGTAACCTGACCACTTCCCAGGAAGCCCATAACAGCAGTCATGCTCTAGGTCATGCCTGGCATGCGTGAACCACCTTTCTTTGGGTCTTTAATAGTAATTAACTAACCAAATAATAAATTAGATTTCAAGTGAAATCTTTGGGGAGGAAAGAACAGATTCAATTTAATTACAACAACATGTCTTGATTATTTCTTGTATTAATACTAAGATTCTGCACTTAAACAAGTAATCTTTGTCCTGATAATTAAGATCATTTGTCCCTACAGGTTATTTTCTGCCTGAAACAGAGACTGGTGCTGTGCGAAGGTGGAGTGTGAACAGAGAGACAGTTTCTCATCACAGCACTGCCCACCTCCCACGCAGGAATGCACCTCCTTCCCATAGCAAAACCTTGCTGGGTGATGATCGTGCCAGGGTCACCTGCAGCGATCCTTAATGCCATGAACATCTGTAAGGACTCTTGCGGGGGGAAAGCCAGAGGGCATGCCAAGCTTCTGGGGTGTTGGTAGGAAAACCTGGGGAGTCAGAGCAAAGCAATGAAGCAGGACATCCGTGCAGCTCCTCTTGCCTCCTACAGTTCCTCTGGCACTCTTGAACTTACAGATGAGCCCTGCAGAAATGCTGGAGCAACCCAAAATCTCTGTTCCACTGTCCACTGGCACATACAGCTATTTCTTGTCTGTCAGACTGAAACACCCAAATACCACGTGCCTTGCCTCTGTCTTTACTTAGGCAAGGATCCATGTGGGAGAGGTGCATGTAAAACACATAAAAGCATTTGAGGTATTCCCATAAAACCTACACTAGTATTCAAGAAAATGTTGGGCAGATCTCCAGCTATCCTTGTTCCTGCATGAAGCTGATGGGCTCCATGATCTTTCCAGATCCATTTTTGGAGTGTCTCCTCTGTGTTGATGTTCATAATTACTTGACCTTGCCTGTTTTTGCACTGTTTCACTAGAACAATGCTTATGCATTTTGAAAGGAAACTGCACCATAAAGGTAGTTGTGTTGCTGTTGTTTTAATTCCAGATATTAATATTAACTTTAGAACTGCTGAAAGCTGGATCGGATAGTTCCTCAGGAATGTGAATGTTTTTTCTCAGGGACTGCAACGGCCCAGGCAGTATCTGCAAATGAAGGAGAGGAGCAAACCGGTCACAGCAGAGAAACAGCAGCAGAAAAATATGAACCTATTAACTGCAGCACCACCAAGTGTCAGCATTGAAAACATCACATAATGGGAAAATGTCTGATTTCTGTAGGAACCGCAAGAGCAAACATTTAAAAAAAAAATAAAAATATCCACAAACAAACTTGTTGGCATTTAAATGAAAGCAGTTTAATTTTAAAAATTTTTGAATTTCTGTGTCAATGTCTGGAACATGTAAACCTTCTTACAAGTGTCCAGATACATTATGTTGTGTCAAGGTAAAACAAAATGCATTTGAAATTAATAAGAGAATAACAAATAGGAATTTAT
This sequence comes from Xenops minutus, assembly GCA_035221455.1. NCBI lineage: Eukaryota > Metazoa > Chordata > Aves > Passeriformes > Furnariidae > Xenops > Xenops minutus. The sequence continues at coordinate 24,050,328 of JAWWEE010000162.1, read as the reverse complement.
ATTTAAAAGTTCTCAGCATTTTGAATTGGTTCATATTCATTAATGACATATGCACAAGCACACCCCCAGCTACTCAGCCACTGTCGTACTCTGCAATGTGTGCAGGAGTCACTACTTTCAGCACCAGTGGGGATTTGCTTCATGTAACAGGGGACAGGCACAGTGTGCAGCAAATGCCTGTGGATGCTACTTCAGGGAAAACCTTCCTCTTTTCTAAGTGTGTTACATTACCGTAGTGTCTCAGAGCCTTGTAGATATAGCTCCTTTCTTGTATGAGAGAAGTCCATTGCACCTGCCTTTCGAGAACCACATTCTCTGGCCACATGCTGACATGTCGGGAAGTCCCCTCAGGGCTCCAGATCAGAGGAGACAGAGCATGGCCAATGGCTTCAGTGGAGCCAGGTACATGCTTCTGTCTTGTCAACAACTGTCAGGGACTACATATCTATGACACCTTTATTTTTCAGGCTATAGCAAAAAATACAATTGATGGCTGTTTTGATTTCCAAGCAATGTGAGATTCTCAGACTTTTACTGTTAGCATTTATCTAAGGTGCCTTTACATACTACCCAGACAAACCAAGGAAGCATCCTTCTACTTTTCGAGCTGACTTGTCTGGTTGATCCAAAATTAAACTCTTCAACAGGAATGGAGAGACACTGCACTTCCAGGTAGAACAAAGAAACTCTCACAACCCGTCTATTTCCATTGCACATTTTGACAGTAAAACATTATCTATTTTTTGTGATTTTCATTTCCTAATTTGTCTTGCCTGGCTGCAGTCACACTCTGCTGTTCATGCCAGTGCCAGTACTGTGCACTCCCCTGCTGAGCACCCTCTTCCTTGGCAGAGCTAGAAGAAGGAGTGCCATGTTACCATGGCTTCCTAGTCCATGCTGGGCTGGGGGCTGCTCTGGCTGCCACAGGAGCACATCCTTGTCCTTCTGGTCAATTATGCCACCTTAGGAAACAGGATGTACTCCCAAGTCACTTGCGCAAGCTGAGAACATTATCATAGCAAAGCTCATGGCCATGGAAGTGAGAGCACCGAGGATAAAGCTCCATCTTAAAATGCTGTGGCCAGGCAAGACAAGCTGGAAACCACTGCACTCAGCACTGTGCTTGGGGTGTCCATCCAATGCATGCCCACAGGAGCCTGGAAATCACAGGCACCTGCTGATCTCTGTGTGCTTTCTGGATATGGATTCTCCTTCCCATTTTCCAGGGACTGGTTCAGGCATGGATGTGTCAGCCAGCTTCTTGCTGCATGAGGAAGAATCCTCTCTCCTTTTATTTCTGATATTCTTGATCATAATCATCCTGATTATGATTTGCTTAAAATGCAACCACATAAACATTCCCTCCTCCATTAAATCCCACTTTTCCTGATGATGCACACAAGTAACGATACCATTGCAAACACTTATAATCACATAATTTGTCCTGCTGAAAGCCTTCAGTGAAAAATCAGTAGTGTGTAGCACCCATTACAAAATGCTGTGTCATAACAATCCTTTCAAGGGCCAACGGCTACCAAGATGTAGACCAAGCACCACCTGCTGCCCAAAAAGTTAAGCTCTTTAAACCCAGAATCACATATTTCTAGCTAACTGCAAAAGGCTCCATCTAATAACCTGCTGAAAGCCTGAAGTAACCTGCAAATCTTAACCTGCTTTTGCAGATTTTCAAACCTTAACACTAGCCCTTACCAAACCCTGGAAATTCATGAAGTATCAGGCATTCACATCTATCAGTACTAGCCCTGCGTGGACTTTGAAATGCGTAGCACTGGTTTCTATTCTGTAACCAAACTTGAGCCCTTAAACAGATAAGATAAACTGTTGTTTAAGCTACTCCAAATTTAATAATATCACATTAGCTTCTCCTCTCTCTGGCATGGTATTTATTTGTGTGGCTGCCAGAAAACAAACCTTGACCCTCATTTTTAGGAGAGCTTTCCAGAACTTCAGGTGAAACCTTCTCTTTTCACCAGTTCTTTCTTGTCTTTTAGGAGACCTTGCACAAATACAACATAAACCTGATCCTGTAGTCCTTGTTGTCTCATATTCCCTTACTGCCTTCACAAAAGCATGGCAACACTGGTCTTACCTCAAAATTAATAATAAGGCACTCAGATTCATGAAGCTAGTCCCCAAATGATCTCATGCAACTTTGCCAATTTTTTCAGGAAATATACATCTGTAAACCCTAGTGTCCTAACTCCTTGTGCTATGATTTACTCCTAGACTTCAAGAAGGCTCAAGATCACCTACAATTCCTGCAAAGTAGGAGTATGACAGTCGAATTCAGTCTTGACCTTGCCTCAGAGCATCCTACAGCTGGGAGAGAGAAATATGCTTGTCAGTATTTCACATCCCCTTAATTCTATCTGTACTGTAAACCCATAAGAGAGAACACAAGACTTAGGTGGAAATGAAGAATAAAGGTATTCAAATCTTTTCCTATGTGACTGTCTTGGAGGACATCTCAAGTCGCCATAGGGAACTGCTGCTGATATCTGATTTTCCAAAACTTGACCTGAACTACCAGGTAGCTAAGGTATTTTTAATAAGACCACTAAATGTCTCCAAACCTACTTTCCCCTTACCTAAGGCTGCTTTAGTTTACATATAAATGGTAAGATGCCTCCAAAATATCTTTTCCAAACCCTCAGCTGAGTGGTAACTGTCAGCCTACAAGAGCCTAAAAACCTATGGCCACTCCAGGTTTAACAGGGCATTCACATATGGCCATAACAATCCCAAGGCTTTGCAAATCCAGCACAAAACCTGCTTCTGCAACAATTGTTTCCCCGGATCCTGAATTTAACCTTAACCTCAACTCTTCAGTTTGATTTGTGAAATCTCAAATTTTACAAATAAAGTGGTTCTTAGGGCCAGCTTCCGGCTTAACTCCAAGAAAGCGGCTAAACGCAGAAGGAAAAGAAGCGTCTGCGCAAACCTGACTTTTCCGTGCTCGGATTTCCAGGTTAGAAGTCGTTCCAAACCCAACTATCGGGATTTTCTGTGATGTTCTCCAGCCGCGATACAGCGAGCTGGCTGACAGGGAAGGAAAGCCTGGGGTACCCGGAGGCGGAGGGAAGGACGGCCGGTGTTTCCCCCCGGGTCCCCGCCTGCCCAGGAGATGGAGCTGCGCGCCCGCCCATGCCCCAGCTCCGGTCCCGGCCGGGATCGCTCCCGGGGGCGGCAGCAACAGCCAGGAGCCCCAGTCTGAACACATCGCAATTATCTAACTCCTAATCTGACTGCTTTATGTCGGCTTACGACTCTACAGTAATTAGCTGCGGTGCACGAAGTGCTACGGGCTGATAGCTACAGATCAGCAACCTGACCCTGTCCCTGCTGGTTCGGCCAGTGGCAGAGCTGAGCTCCGACCAGAAGTAAAGCAGATGAATAATACTGAAAATACCACTTTCGGTTTATTATTACCTGAAAAAGAAGGGGAAATTTAGCATGGGAAACAGAAACAAATACTGTTTGTACGCGATGATAGCAAAGACACAAACTCATATTCAAATGTAAGGAAAGCAGCTCAAATTCATCCAAAAGTATATTGAGATCAATTATTTCCAAGAGGCACATTATACGAAATACAAAATGCTGAAGTAGTTTACTAAGCTAAACATTCAGGTGCAACACCATGACTAAGCACTAAAACCACATGAAAAAATAATCTTAAAAAAATCTATTGAAAATGAAAGCTAAAATAAAAATGTTTAAAAGTATTTTAATGAGGGATACATAAATTAACATCTTTCAAATAAAACCTGAATAAAACTAGAAATTATCTTCCTGGAGAGCAGAGAAACCCCAAACAATAATAGGTAGCATATAAAAAATGAGTAACAGATGGACCAACTGGAGGATTTTGCTTAATGTAATTAACATTAGCACTTACTGGTAACGGTTAATGGTCCTATACCATCACACCTCCCAAAACAAAGCCTGATCAGGGACGCATCAAAAGACATGAAGTGAACCCTGAGGCATAAGTGCCATTTAGATCATGTTGAAGACATTTTCATCAATCTTCATGAGCAGCTACAGCTATTGGAAAGAAAGAGATATGAACGAGTTTCCGTCTTGTAGTCTCTACATTTTGTTAAGCAACTAGCCTTTTATACCAAAATATTATATATGCTTAATTTCTTCTCCTATGTCTCTGCTACTGACTCTAAAGGACTTACATGTTATTCAGTAGTAGGAATCTATCTGAAATCACTGTTTTGCATTTTAAGACAGGAATGTGCTTTTACTGAAATTCTGCAAGAAGTCAAAGAAATCTTTAGTATCAGATAAGTCTTTAAGAGGTGAAAGTGTTCATGACACTAGAAAATCCTTTGTATTTTCTACTAAAATTTTAAAAATGTGTTTCCATGTGAAGATGCAGAATTGCCTTTTCTTCAGTCAGAATTACAGCTTTATTCAAAATTACTTGATTGTCCAGTCAGAAAACAGCAATGATAAATAATAATTACATTATCAAATCTCTTTTAGCTCATAAGAGCTATTTGAAATCTCATCAGTGTTGCAGTTTGAGAAAAGGACTTACTTGAGAAAACAGCAACATGCTAGACTAGGCAAACTCAGACAGCATTCACTAGGTATAGGGGTTGGTTGACTTTTAGCCTCCTCTTAATCTTACTTGAGAACAAAATGAAAAAAAAAAAAAGTTTTAAGTCTTTCCTAATACCCAGTAAAGGTACCTTTCAAATTATTTTTATTCCCAAACTCAGAGCCAGTTTGAATCTGAGTTTTCTTCTTTCTGGGGTCTATCTGTAGGACAGGTTCTTCAGTGCCATCTTCTGGTAGGCACGATCACCAGGAAGATCATGTCACTGAAGCTTATGTAGGGTTGAGATGAAATGTCAATATAGATGTTTATTTCTGGCAACTTATTAAATTTATACAAACTAGTGGCAGGTTATTCTTTTTTTCTGCATATGACTTCTATCATTTGTACCATGCCTTGTTATCCTTCAATACATACACACATATATAAATAAATTTACTTATACACAAATAAATGGAACACACAGAGCATTGCTACTTCATGTCTAGAATATGTGAGGAATATTTCTTTTCAAATAAGTGCAAATGTGAAAATATATTTTTTGAGGGGAGTTAGCTTTCTTATTTTGACCACCTAATAAATATTTGCTCTATTGAGTATACATCATCGCTGTATTACTGACTCTACAGCAACTCCTCTGTAATATTCAATTATATATGTGCTGAGCTGAACTGAGAACAGAGGTGGAGAGAAACTTGTGCTCAGACATTACTGCAATTCCAGAGCAGAACTGAGCTTCCATAGACTGAATCCTGCTCCTGTGTATGGGTAGCACAGTCCTGGATGACAGAGGAGACCCCAATCACTGCTTTGAGCTCTCACGGCCACTGCAGGTCGTGGAGCACAGTGGTACCTCTGCACATTTTAATTGTGCAAGGCAAGTGGCAGCTGGTATAAGTTGGAGACATTCTTCATCTTCTCTAATTTAATTTGAAAGTTGATTGGGAATGCAGGAGGCAAATGAGCACAGAAATGGCTTTAAGTTACCTTGTTTCATTGCCTCTCCAACTCCTCCCATTCATCTGCAGAGCACTGCCCTCATTGCCATCCATCCCTCCACCAAGGCAGTAACACGTCCGAGTGAACTTCTGTGCAGGTGCTCCGTTTCTTTTCTACTGCCTGTATGAGGCAAAATATTTGATCAATTTCTGGTTGTTTTTTTTTCCTTCCTTTCTCCCCCCAGTGGTTGCATTTCACTAAAGGCTTTTTTTCAGTCTCTTGTAAACTATCTCATATAACAGTCAAGAATATTATCTCTAATTTGCATCTTAGTGAAAAGAAATGAAGATATGTTCTTTTGTACTTAACTAGAAACAAAACAAAGCAAAGCCTTGCTTAAGTTCATTGTCTTTAGCACAAGGTTCATTTACCAATTCCAGGCTTTTAAAGAAATTAGGTTTTCTTGTGTTTGTAGAAAGGATTAATAGAAAATGCTATATTTTATCATCATATAAATGCTAGCATTAAGGTTGTTGGAAGCAATCTCCGGATGGTTGTTGCATGAAGTCCTGTGTCACCAGCAATGGATTCTGAATGCCATCTTCTCTGATATAAACTCTTGTGTTTCTTCACAAATCACACTGTGGATCCTTTTACAAAACTCCCTCCAACCTGGTCTTAAAGAACATTAGTATCTCACTGGATATTTTCTTTTCCATGGAGCCTGCTAGTTTGGCTTCTGCCTAAAACAATTATATTAGCCAGATAAATGAAAGCTACCATCTCTTCAAACTGAAAATGTAAGTCTAAATCTAAGCAAGACTGTGTCTGTTCCTCAGACTGAACAAGCACAGCTGGCACATGAGGGTGAATTGGAGTGAGAAGGAAATGCTGCAGATGGGTAGTGCAGTGGGTAGGATGACATGGGTTTAAGCCATCCAGGAAGACTTCAGCCTCACTGAAGACATCTCAGGGATCAGTTGGTCAGGGATCCAAACTAGGATAGGCGGGCCTTCCCATTTGCCCTTCCTAAGCTAAAAATGAGGATAAGGACAAAGTCATGTAAACATCATAACACAGTGATCCCATAGCAGACCAGATCAAAGTTCATCTAGCCCATTAATGATATTTTCAGCAGGTCCATCCTGAATGGTTCAGCAAGGAGGAGAAAATGGTGCAGATCCACCAGTCGTGATGGATGAATGCAGAACCACATGACAGCATAAAAAATGAGGGTCCCCTCCCATTCCCTTTTCCCCTCTCTCCCTGTCTTTATTCTGCTCCTGGCTGAAATTTCTGCCCCTTACCCTGCATGTGTGAATACCAGGTCTTCTATGAGCCATTGTGACCAGTTCAGTGACAAGCAGTTTTCAAAATTGAGTCTCATAAGTGCCAGATCCAGTTCAGGAGATGGAGAAAATTACACCGACAAGAGCAAAGAGAACGGAGAAACAGCAAAGTAGACAGAGGGATTGAACCCTCCCACCTTGAACAGCAGCAAGCTGTTACATTTATCTGCTGCATATAGTGACATAATGCCCTAGTTCTAGCTCCGTAGACTTGTGAGCTAGATGATGTGCAAGTAATCACAGTAGTTTTACTGAGCCCTCAAGTGCTTGACCTACCAATGAAGTGTGAGCCTGCATTGTCACACTTGGACTCATTTTCTTAGAACTAAGTCCTTAAGCAAAGGGTGGAAATACAACAGCGCTGCCAACCGGTGGCCAGACTGACTCTGCACCACTGTTGCTTCCAGTTCACAGCTCTTACATACATTTGATTTCATCAGCTATTGAAGGAGCTGCCCAAAAATTTCTACAGAAAATTTGAAATCAAGCTGATCCAAGAAACTTATAAATACTTGTGAATCTATAGTAGAAGAAATGGACTATAAATGACCCTTGAGACATCAACTGAAATTGCCAGGGGTCTATAATTGTGCCTATATTTTATCCTTTTCAACAATAAATTATTCTAGAAATACAAATGTATCAGAGGTAGACATTCTTCCTATTGTGAACTTTGACTCTGTAGTTAAAAACCGCATAAAGATTAAACAACCAGCAGACAGTTGCTTTTAATTTCCAGACAATTAAAATCTTTAATTTTGGAAAACCTATGTAGTCATTCTATTTATTGATAGTTTTACAGAGCATCAGTCTTCCTAGAGATTACATGGATACAGAAGAATTACAGATGATAGTTTGAAATGGATCTTTAAAAATATATATCTTAACATTTTACACCATATTTCTATTTCCGCCAACACTTACAGTCAATTTTAAAAGATGTTAGGTCTCATTCTCCATTGCCCTGTCATTGGTTTTGAGGTCTTCTCTGTTGCCAAAAAGATTCTGTCAAATACCACAGCATGAAGTGCCAGGATGAATATACAGAAATGCAAAAATAGTAGATTTTTTTCTCCACTGCTTCATATTCCATATTTTCAAATACAGCTCTGCAAGCCACCTGAAGAGTGATCAGGTGAGAACTCTCCACTCCTATTGGGAGGATAGGTTTAACACCTCCTTTCAACAGTGACCACACTCTGCAAAGCAGAGGAGAGGAGGGTTATTTATGTGTTCTTGTACAAGTGAACACAAACAAGTGGGTGCTCTAGCAAACTGACAATGGACTACTAACAAAGGGCCAGATGCTCTTATCCTCTTACAAGGGTGAAGAGGGACAAAATGAGTAAATATTTGTATTATTATAGTGGCATGTAACTGGAGCTCAGTAGTAGAGAAAACAGTGATTTACAAGCATGTTCCTCCTCTCTTGGGAGTCTGTAAATGAAGCAAAGGTTCAGCACTGAGGAAAAAATTTCTGACAGAAGGAATAAGCCAGATGAGAGAGCTACAGATTTTCAAGACATACTTTGGGCTTGGACAATGACTAGCAAAGAGTAATGTTTTCCTGGGCAAGAGTCATCACAAATCAATACGAGAGGTCTACCTGGGTATGTGGGAGAAATGTGTGTGCACCATAGCACATTCAGGCCCAGCACCTCATAAATATTCTCTCTTGCTTTGGGCTGAAGCTCAGCATTCAGGATGTCCACCTGCAAGATTACTCCAGCCAGAACATCCTTAGATATTGCATCACTGGCTGCTCATGCCTTAACTCCACTAAAGCCAGCCTTTGTCCAAAGGGCACCTGACAGGCTACAGTGTGCAGATCATTCCTCATCTTCATCTTTTTTCCAACATGTCCATCCTTCTCCCACAATTACTTAGTTTATGACCATCAGTACTCCTACACTGAGCACCTCAACAAGGCTTGCAAACCTTGAGTGCTTGGATCCTTGCATCTTCTCTACTGAAAAATCACAGAAAGTTAATTTTGCACAAGAGCTTACAGTACCATATTTTGATTTTCAGACATACTTTTTGTTCTAATGGACACTTGCCTTTGACAGTCCTTGGAATATGATTGCAGGCTTTTTACGTCTATTCTGTGCCTGGTCTCAGTCCTAGGGCCTTGATATATCCCTAACTCATTTAGGTGAATGTTAAGATTGCCCCCATTTGATGGAGGGCAATCAAATCACACTCTACAGGAACTGATATAAGAACAAAGATGCTTTTTGGATGACGACATCTCTTCAGTGCATCTTTGCATTGATAGAGGACAAACAAAGCATGTTATCTGATGCTTATCCTGCCCTTTGTGGATTAGAGCTTGAGACACCTCCTTGAGACACAGAGAAAGAGTACAGCATGTCAGTAGGGTGTTGGGATAAGCACATTCATAGCTGGGATAGTTAACATCCCAGGAGCATCTCTGAAAAGCAGTCACATGTGACAACACACACTCTTGGGCATTTGGCACAGTGTTGTGAAATACCAGTGGCAATCATGTGGGGAGGCTGGGAGCGGTGACAGGAATAGCAGAGGAAGGCAATCACTTAAAATGTGGTGATGTGTATAATTAAGAATATCTTCATATGCACTTAAAATGCTTAGCAAGAGTTTCAGCTGACTAGTTCTGTACTACAGCTGTAGAGGTTACACTGTACTGTGACAGGAAAATGATTCTCCATCATGCCCAGCTCACTGTGGAGCACTTAAAGCACAGACCCAGGTGTGAACTCACTCCAAGAGGTAAAAACAAAGCCGTGTTATGTAATAAGATTTAATGATTATTTGAATCTGTTTTTCCATCCCTGTGGATCATTGATTTAACCTTTCTTATTTTGTTCTTGGGACACTGCTAAAACAAGTAACTATGTTCAGAAATTAATTAGGATAATTTTTTTTATAACCCTGTTAAGAGCATTTTGACTTTTACTTTCTCTCTTCAATAAAGGAACACTAGCAAAAGCAATACCTTTTCTAGGAATTGCAAAATGTTGGCAAAATATTCCGATTGGATGGCCATAGGGAATGAATGTGCATAGCCTGGGGTTGAACCTTTATTTTCTCTAAGAGAGAAACAAAAGCAGACCTTTTAAAGCTACTACTAAGGAGATTTCTATTTAGAGAATATGCAATAACTCATATTGAGACAAGATTTTAATCTCAGCAAAGCTTTGGATAATCTGCTGGCACCTGTGTTTGCTGCTCTTCCACCCCATTGCACTGCTTAGACTGAGGCCAAAGGCCAGATCCTGCTAGTGTGTTTGTGGCAACGGTCCTGCTTATGTGAGGGAAAGTCTTAGCAGAAGACAGGCAAAGGTTTGTCAGGATCTGCCCTTGAAAGTGTCACCTATGAGGAAATGATACTGCTGCCAGCATCTTTTATATTCCTTTGGAGCCTCTTATTCTTTTTTTACAAGTACTGCACTAGTCAACATTATTTGTCATGGCACAAATCATACCCACACATTATGTTCCCTTCTTTAGGAAATGGTGTGAAGTATAGACAGCTGTCCCTGGGAAAGTGGGAGAAAGGTAACACCTAGGATGATTTTGGAAAGACTTAGGAAAGGTTTTTCAGATGTAGATCTCAGTTACTGGAGGCTCTCCATCAGCCCCTGTGACCTCTGGAGAGATTTTTACAGTGGTTTCATGATGCAAGCAAGCAAGGATGTTTTTGGTACTACATAGATACCATTTCAGATGCTGTGGAGTCTTGTTGCTGCTGAGGCCTCTGTATCTTACTAAGATATGAACTCCAGTTAACAAGTGTCATGTTTGTAGGAATTCAGTCTCTGCAGCTCAAGGAAAAAGAAAGAAATGTACAAAAATAAAAAGGGCTTGTGTGGGATAATTTGAGCATTGCTGTAAAAGGAGATAACGTGGCTGGGCATAAGAAACAAAAGAAAGATATCTATGTTGATGTATCTTACACAGATATATGTATCTTTCATCTCCTTCAAAATTAGCATTATTAATTTTAAAGGGTTAAAAATAACATCAGATTTCTTTCCTTCTCTGATTCTGTGATTCATGCGTCCCATTTTAAAGTCTACACCCTGTGAAGAGGAGTACATTTTCAAGGAAAGAGGCTTGCCAGGGACAGAAGGTAATTTCCCGTAGCAGGTGCGTACAGCAGGTGGTACACAGTGTACCTGCAACGAAAAGGTAGATTTAGGCTAAGATTTTATTTAATATGGAAAACTTATTGCATCCTGAGCCACTACTGGGGATGTGCCAAAAATTGTGTCTGCAGCATGATTTATTACGTGAAAATACCACCGAACTAATCAGTGGAGTTACTAATTAATACAAATCTGCATTTTTGCATAAGCAATTAGTGCAAAGAGAGTGCAATGAAAGAGGAAGTTTGACTCATTTAATCTCAGTGTCTATTCAAGCGGAAAGACCCACTAGGGCAAGGCACTAGGATCTACATTTGGATTTTTTTTCCTTTTGATTAGTTAAAGGAACTAAAAGGTCAAATTATCAATATTTAATTCAAATGGAAATGCATTTGTTCAAGAGGAAAGAAAACACTTTATTTAAACAAGGTGGGACTCTGGGGGTAAATGCCTGGATCAAAAATAATTAGATTTTGCAGTTATAACAGCATCTAAATCCCTTCTGATAAGAATCCTTTTTCCTAATAACAGAGGTGGTTTCACACTGATAGCAAAGACTGCTGATGCTATTTAAACTGTAGCTCAGGCGGTAGCCGGCCTACCAATACAATTTAGACATTTGCTTTAATGGTACATACTTCTCTGATTTGGTTTTCTTTTTAATCAATTTAAATTATATTTTAAATCTATTGTGATTTCATAATTGTGTGCACTTGACTAAAAGAGTAATTTTAAAGGCTGATAATTAAACCTTGGTGGTGATGTATTATCCATTAACTAAATAGAAGTTTACATTTATAGAATTAAAACAACAACAGCATTTACCTAACGGGGAAAGGCTCAATAAAATTAATACGATGAGTTTTAAGGGGAAAAAGAGCAGAAAAGGCACCTTAATCAGTCGTACAAATTTCGAGCCCAGCTGTACATCGTATCCTAGAGAGACGCCCCGAAGTGCGGTACAGACGCACCCCGCACCGAATCGGTACCGAAGCGGCACTTCAAAGCGTTGTTTCCCCCAGTGATTCCCGAGCCACGGCAGCTGCAGCAGGCTGGTCACAGCTCCGAGTGATCCGGGCAAGGGGGCTGCCCTCTCCTCTCGCTGCAGCATTTGGAAATGGGAGAACAGGGGAAACCCGCGGGCAAACCCAAGCCGGTCCTTCCCCAGCCCGAACGCGGTGCCGGCGGCGGCTGCGGCCCCGCGGTGCGGTACGGTGGGGTGGGACGGAGGGACAGAAACGGCGAGAAGGGACGTTTTCCCTTCTCTCTCTCTTTTTTTTTTTTTTTTATTCAGGATAACCTTCGGGGTTTGTGTGGGTGCCTCTCTGGAGAGAGAGGGAGCAGGAAACGTGACAACGACAGGAGAGAGCCCAAACAGCCCAGGCTACTCGGGCAGTAAATCACTCGCTCAATTATAAGCGCGGCTTCCTCTCTCCAATAGCTCTAAGCTATTTGGGGAGGCATCCTTTCCCCGCACTCTCGCAGGTGCAATATGAATCAATTATCTTAATTAAGATAATGCCGCAAACCCAAGGGATTTCATCGGGAGCGGATTTCGCGCCCCGGACAACTGTAAAGGCGTTTCCACAGCGCTGCTCCCCCTCGCAACAAACCACCCTCCCGCCAGGCCGGGATAGGGCTCAGCCCCGGCGGCGACCCGCGGAGGGGCCGCGCTCACCACCAGCGCACCGGGCCCCAGCCGGTCCTGGGGATCTCGTCCTGCCGGGGCCGGGAGCAGCAGCGGAGGCGGTCAGAGCTTTGTTGGGACGCGTGCGGTTCGCGTGCCGCGCCGCGGGAGGAGGGGGGAAGGGGGAAAGAGAGGGGAGGAAGGCAGGGAGGGAGGGAAGAAAGGAAAAGGATAAGGAAAAGAAAAGGAAAAGAAAAAAAACAAAGGAAAAGAGAAACGAAAGGCAAAAGGGAAAATATTAAAAAAAAAAAGAAAAGAAAAGAAGAAAGAAAGAAAAAGAAAAGGAAAAGAAAAAGAAAATCAAGGCATTCGGGAGGAAAAACAAGCAGAAGCCGAATTAGGAGCCAGATGGAGAAGGAGGAGTCTGTAGGTCAGGGAGGGAAAAAAAAAAAAGGCACGCTTGGAGCGATAAAATCAAGCGGTTGGGGGAAGAGGAGGGAGAGGGAAGGTGGGAAACCGGAGCCATTGAGCCAGGTAAGGGACGGCCCGAGCAGGAAAGGCAGAGCCGACTGCCTGGAAGATCGGTAGGAGAAGTAGTGTCGAAGCGCCGGAGCGACAGAGAGCCGCAGTGCACCCCGGAGCGCAGCGCCCGTCCTGGGCCCCGACGGGCGGCACGGAGCAGTGCCTCGTACCTGTCGGCCCGGCTCCTCCACGGCCACGCGTGTCCCCAAGGCGGAGAGAGCCCCCCGCGCCGGGCTCGGCGGAATTAAGCCTCTCTGTCTGACTGCCTGCCTCTTTATTTGTGTCTCTACTCATCTCTCTGTCGGCAACGTGTTGATTTTGTTTTGCTCCCAGGAAAGATGACTGTGTTGATCACACCCAGAAGCACACAAGTATCCCAAAGTTCTCACCGCTCCCCGAGATACAGCTTTCTGCCAGTGCCATCCTCCCAGCGTTTTTGCCTAGTGTTTCCCCAGCGCCCCACACTCCGGGTGAATTCCCAGGCAGTACCATTTGTAGACGGATGAAATTTTCCAGCAGCCGAGACAGTGCTGGACCAGACACATCGCGCTGTCGCGCCCTCCAAACCTGTTCGAACCTCACCGCTTCCAAAAGGCGGCCGCCCCGGCCCTTCCCCGTTAACGGGCTCGCGCTCCCGAGGGGGCGGCCGGCCCCGTGGGAGGCCCGGCTCAGCCGCCCCGGGCACGGGCATCCTCCTGGCTCCCGGCCCGGGGGCGCCTCTACAGTCCGAGAAGGCTTGGCAGGGCAGGGGCAGCCCTTCGGTGGGACGGCGCCAGCGCTTCCCTCCCCTCCGTGCCACAGGGAAGGGCCGCAGCCGCCGGTGACACGAGGGTGCCCGCTCCAGCCCCGCTCTCCCGACTGGGAGGCACACGCCGCGCTGCTAGCCTTCGCTTCCCACGGAGAACCGGCCAGCTTGGAAATAACAAAACGCAGCCGGTTGCCCTCGGTATTTGATTACGGGGAAGGCGAACATCCCCCGGAGTCCCCTCCTGCCGCCCCGCCAGCGCCTGGCTATGTAGGTCACCAACAGGAGAGAAATATTTTAAAAATATCCCGACCTGGAAAAATATCTTCCGAAACTGACTCCTTAGGGCGGAATTATTTGTTTCACATTTGAAGCCTCAAGAGGCGAAAACAATTTTATTTTTATTGATGACATACCCGCATAACGCGAGTCGGTAGCACAGCTGTCATGCGAAGGGGCTGTCTCCCTCCCTAAAGTGCATCCCTAAGATTTGATCAGCATTTGGAAACTCCGCCGAGGCGTTTAAAGACTTAAAAGCCAGCAGCTTTGGCGTCTTTCTTCCAAACTTCCCGTTAACCGGCTATATTTCCATCGAAAACTCGGGAAGAGCGAACGGACATTTGCCCCAGGCGTCAGGGACAGACCCGGGGCGGGGGGTGGGCACGGGAGCCCCGGGACGTTCGTTTCCCCCAGCCCCGGGGGAATCCGGGAACGGGGCGGTGGGGTGGCCTGTGGCGGCGGGGGAGCCGATGGGACCGGGACAGGGAGTTTCCGGGGATCGGAGGCGCCCTTTGGGAGATGCGCAGGGCGGGCGGCGGGGACCCAGAACAATAGGAACAATGCGGCTCCGCGGGCCTTGCGTGGCGGGTGGCGGGTGGCGGGTGCGGAGCGGCGCGGAGCGGTGCGGTGCGCGTCCCGCGCGGTGACAGATGGCGCGGCCCGGCGGGTCACGGCGGGCGTGGCGGCTCCGCGGGCGGGCGCGGGGCCGCATACAAATAAGGGGCGTCACATGTAGGGGGGGCACCGCCACCACCGCCGCCTGACGTGGGCGGCCATATGGCGCGTGCCACCGGGCGGGGCGGGGCGCG
>JAWWEE010000162.1:24023097-24035231 GCA_035221455.1 Xenops minutus | reverse complement strand
CCCCCGGGGGGGGGGGGGGGGGGGGGGGGGGGGGGGCGCGGGGCGGCGGCGGCCGCCGTGGTACCCCGGCCCCGGTGCCGGCCCCCGCCGCGCATCCTCGGCCCCGCTATATAACGGGGGGAGCCCGGCGCTGCGCAACCTCGGGAAAAAAAAACCCGCACACACACACGCACACACGCGCGGCGCCCTCGCACGGAGAGCTGTGCCGGGGTTATGAGACCGTCACCGCGCAGGAGAGGCTGAGCAACGGAGGTAACGGGAAACCGGGTGTCACACCCCCCGCGGGAAAAGGGTTGGCGGCGACTGCCGGGGTGGGAGAGGACCCTGCGGGATCGCAGCGGACGGGATCTGCCTCTGCCGGCACGGCTTCGGGTTTTATTGTCACTTGCGGTCGTTCCTGCCGATGTGTGCGGGCACACCTGTATCCATCCGTACGCGCACACATGCAGAAGTGCACACATATATATATGTAAATGTGTATGTGTATCCATCCATACATGTAAATATGTATATGTGCGTTCATTTAATACAAGCGTAAATGTGCTTCCACCTATGCCACCTCGTAACTTCCAGCTCCCTTTCCTCCTCGGAGCGTGGTCGCCACGGTCCCACGGCAGGCTGCGCCTCGGCGGGCGGGCGGCATTGTTTCTTCAAGGTGTGCCCGATGCTACTGGGGGACGGTCGCAACGCCACACGAAAGGTCCCCGTGGAAAGGGGGGGACGATGCTCGTTTGCAACGGAGGGGACGACGGAGACAGGAAGCTGGGGCCAGTCCCGCACCTGTTACCAGGGGCAGGGGCCGCGCAGCCCCGCCGCGGGAACCCAGTGACAATTCTGTGGCCGAAGGCGGACCGGGGGGAGCAGGTGCTCGGTGCCCGCTGGGGCAGCACAAGCCCCGCTCAAGGAGGCGGCAAAGGGGAATGGCAGAGAGCGGCGGGGACAGGCGTCACGGGCGGGTGACATCCGTCCGTGCGGGTGCCCTGTGTGTGTGTTTGCCTTCCCCCCGCCCTGCTCGCTAACAGTGTTTGAGGGTTTTTTCCAACCCAACCCAACCCAACCCAACCCAACCCAATCTATGCTTGGTCCGCTCGCGTCGTGCCGCCTGGGCTGCCTCCCTCACTCATAATCTGCTTATATTCCCCGCTAATATCGGCGAGTTACATAATGACATTTGAACATATGTGAATTTAATTATAAGACATGACCGCGAAGACAATTAAAAGTTTGCCCTGGCACGGTGGGGAATCCAGGGCTTCACTCGGGAGGGGACGGGGGGAGTGGGGCGGGGGATGGTGCCGGCGGCTTCTCCCCGCGGGGTCACGGGCGCTGCTCTGGGTGCTGACACGGCTCTTTTCTGTCTCCTTCGCAATGCAGAGGCTCACCATGACCAAGTCGTACAGCGAGAGTGGGCTGATGGGCGAGCCCCAGCCGCAGGGCCCCCCGAGCTGGACGGACGAGTGCCTCAGCTCCCAGGACGAGGAGCACGAGGTGGACAAGAAGGAGGAGGACCTGGAGGGTCTGCACGCTGAGGTCGAGGAGGACTCGCTGCGGAACGGTGAGGAGGAGGACGAGGAGGACGACTTGGACGAAGAGGAGGAGGAAGAAGAGGAGGAGGAAGACGACGACCAGAAGCCCAAGAGGCGAGGCCCCAAGAAGAAGAAGATGACCAAGGCGCGCATGGAGCGGTTCAAGCTGCGGCGCATGAAGGCCAATGCCCGGGAGCGCAACCGCATGCACGGGCTGAACGCGGCCCTGGACAACCTGCGCAAGGTGGTGCCCTGCTACTCCAAGACGCAGAAGCTCTCTAAGATCGAGACCCTGCGCCTGGCCAAGAACTACATCTGGGCGCTCTCCGAGATCCTGCGCTCGGGCAAGAGCCCGGACCTGGTGTCCTTCGTTCAGACCCTCTGCAAGGGCCTGTCGCAGCCCACCACCAACCTGGTGGCCGGCTGCCTGCAGCTCAACCCGCGGACTTTCCTCCCCGAGCAGAGCCAGGAGGTGCCGCCGCACGTGGCGGCGGCGGCGGCGGGCGCGCCCTTCCCGGCGCATCCCTACCCGTACCAGTCCCCGGGCCTGCCCAGCCCGCCCTACGGCACCATGGACAGCTCCCACCTCTTCCACCTCAAGCCGCCGCACGCCTACGGCGCCGCGCTGGAGCCCTTCTTCGAGAGCGGGCTGGCGGAGGGCGCCAGCCCCGCCTTCGACGGGCCGCTCAGCCCGCCCCTCAGCGTGAACGGAAACTTCTCCTTCAAGCACGAGCCGGCCGCCGACTTCGACAAGAGCTACGCCTTCTCCATGCACTACCCCTCGGCCGCCGCCGCCGCCGCCGCCGCCGCGCTGGCCGCTCCCGCCCACGCCGCCATCTTCCCGCCCGCCGCGTCCCGCTGCGAGATCCCGGTGGACGGGCTGGCGCCCTACGAGGGGCACCCGCACCACGAGCGCGTCCTCAGCGCGCAGCTCAATGCCATCTTCCACGACTGAGCGGGGCCGCGCCGCCCGCCCGACACCGCCTTGTTTACAGCGGGCGGCCCGGCGGGACCCCCGCACCGCCACCGCCACCGCCCCCGCCCCGTCTCCCGCTGTCTTCGCTCCCGCCCCGCCGCGCGACGCTGTAAAATTGGGGTAGGGGCTCTGGGATCGCGTCAATTACCTGATCGGGATAACAAAATCACAAGCAATAATTAGGATCTATGCAATTTTTAAACTAGCGATGGGCCAATTACAAAATATATATGAAATCTATATTTTTCAACCAACGTTTTACTACTTGTTACCTTTCCCATGCTGAATTATTTTGTTGTGATTTTGTACAGAATTTTTAATGACTTTTTATAACGTGAATTTCCTATTTTAAACCATGCAGCTTCATCAATTTTTATACATATTGGAAAGGTAGAATTATATCTAATTTATACAAAATGATTTAACTAATTTAAACCAGCAGAAAAGTGCTTAGAGAAGTTATGTTGCCTTAGCACTTCTTTCCTTTTCAAATAGATGAAGAAGAAAAAAAATGCACAATCCGGGCAATTTCTTTCCCATGCAAGTCTCTTCTTTTTTCTTTCTTTATTTCTTTTTCCTTTCCCCCGTACAAGAAGAACCAGATACCCTAGGTCTTGAGAAGATATAAGAACGATAGACTTATTTTCTATCAGAACATATCAATTCAACACATTACTTGCACAAACTTGTATATAAAGATTATAAGCAAATGCCAACACCCTTTTTAAATCGAAAGCTGCTTGACTATCACATACAATTTGCACTGTTTCTTTTTAGTCTTTGAACCCCTTGGCATTCCGTGGTTTTGATTTTTTTTCAGTTTTTTGGTTGGGTTTTTGTTTTTTTTTAAAGATAACTTGAAGATGTTAATGTTTCCAGGCGATATAAATGCATGATTTTATACACGTTCACACAATCCGTGGTTGTCATATGCTCATCTTATAAATCGGAACCGAAATCTAATCAGGTTGATAAAGTCGGGCTATATACCTATTGTAGTCGATTAGTACGGTAGCTTGAAACAAATTCAAACCATTTAATCCGTAATTAGAACAATAGCTATTGCATGTACAATGCAGTCCAGAATAAGTGCTGTTTGAAATGTAACGCTGGTTCAACTGGAATCAATCTGTACTGTAATTTTGTTTGTAATCCTGTATATTATGGTGTAATGCACACTGGGATTTTAGGAAAATATCCATCCTTTGGCAACAACATAGTATTGAACATTTGGTCGAATGTTGCATTTCTCTTTAAATGTGATTTATTTTTTTCTTAGTGTAAGTAATTCCTATGGGATTATTGTTTTATTCGGATAGCTCATGAAAGGTGCGACACTTATTATTTGTAGAATAAAATTGGACTAAAAAAAAAAAAAGGACACGGATTCTTTCCTTACCTTGAGGAGTACCAGGGGAAGAGGGCGGGGGTGTTTGTTTGTTTACAGCGAACCCTGCTATTTGCAATGCTGATTTGTCGAATTAGGGGAACGGGGGCAGAAACGCAGCTCGCCTGGGAGCGCGGCCGCCGGCGCCGGACGCCCCGTGCGGCCAACGGGCAGCTCAGCCCAGCCCTGCCGCCCGCGGGACTCCCCTCCGGGCCGCGGGGCTCCCCCCAGCCCGCCCCGTCCCGCGGGGGTCCCGACCCCGACCGGGACCGGCACACCGGGAACCCGCGCCCCGGCTCGGCTCGGCGGCAGCAGGTGCGCCTTTCCCTGCAAGGCAGACCTGGACCCAGCGCCATCGATTCACCGTCCCCTCCTCTTCCCAGAAGGGGAACATGTGTTTCTTTAATCTTCACTGATTATTCCGAGGCTTAAGAAACCCAGAGACACAACCTGCGGGAGAGCAATTCCCCTAATGACCAGGAACAATTATCAACAGGTCTGCCTCCGACCATCAGAAACAGATTTCAGAAGCTACATGAAATACTTTATAAGAAGCCTGCCACAAAGCGGAGGTATTTCATGAATATTTCACTTAAATCCAGCAGAAAGGGCATAGGCTTTCCTATGGACGAGGGCTTTTTTTTTTTTTTTTCCCCAGGAGAAATCAGGCTATTGAGATCTGTTTTGAAGGTGTTAATAGCTATGGAAATCCAACGGGTAAGCATGGCAAACCTGTCCCAGTAGTGCTAAAGCCACTCTGCCAGGCTTCCCTGCTAAAAGCAGTCTAAAAACTAATTGTGACACCGAATGATGCATTTTGCAGCATCTCCCTGCGTTTTGCCCGATCCCGCAGCTCTAAAACTGTTGCTGAATCTGAAAAGAAAGCAAAAGGCAACTTTTCAAGCACCGGATTAACCTTTCTCAATCAGTGGCAGCATAGCTAAATGTACCCTAGATAACCCGACGTGGGGGTAAATGAACGACAATTTTTCAGATAAAATTGAAAAAGCTGACCCAGGCCTGATCACCTTTTGGTTATGCACTTTCTTCTTAAACATAAGGATTCTTCCAGTCAGTCAAGGGGCAACTCGCATGCCACCATCTTTTATTCAAAGGCAGGCACAGATGTTCCTTCTGCAGGGGAGGTTTTAATTTATGAAAATGATATTGTTTATGCATGAATGCACTCTGCATAACACACAGTACTTCCATCTGATGAGAGAAATACCACAGAACCAGTGCCAATGTCAGGAACATATTCTGCAAATTTAGTCGCTTAAATGTTTAATGAATATTTGGAAGGCATTTCCAAACCACAAGAAACCTTTTCAATTACTTTTTCTTTTTCCACTGTTAATAACAAAATTTAACTCCTCTAGTCAATGCATTTTGCTTAAAAGATCTACCTAGGCCATCTGAATGTTTGCTATTGTGATACTTCAGATAAAGTATTTTGATGTTATGAGCAACATAATAAGGAAAATTAATTAGGCATTTTGGTAACTAGAGGCTCCATTTTAGAAATCACTTGTGAATCTTATTATTTCAATTAGTTTTGAGGTTGTTTTTTTTCTTCCCGCCACCCTTATAAAATATTAGAGATCTTCCCTCCTCCCCCATTTTGCTGATGCTTCTGATGTCTCCATGATTTTTCTTTCATACTATTAACATCAAGCCAAGTCTTGAAATTTCTGCTCATGACTCCCACGGCAAGGTCTATCAAGGTCTCTTTTAATGGAAAGAATTACTCACACTGTTCCTCTCCTATAAACATATTGCTAATTAACTAAGGCTATAGTGGGTTTATCCAACTTCTGCATGCAGAGAAAACTCTGGGTTTGAGTTGTACCCACACACACACATAATACATCATCCAGCACAGGCCTAGAATTCTATTTTTATGGCTTGTTGTGACCAGTGGCCTTTCCCTTCTTCTTTCTCACATGCATCTGAGGGCAGAAATTACTCTGCCATCACTGCATACTTGAGGAGACCTCGATGAAATCTCTGAAGGTACAGTACATAAGTAACAGTCATGGCTTGCAGAGTTTCCCTTCTTGGTATTCTGGAGCAAAAGAAGAGGGTGTGTGGACCAGTTGTTGCCTGTGATGCAGCTGAGGCCCTAACTATTGTGGAATTCCAGGTTACATCCACAAGACACCTGAGATATGGAAGTGTCAGGTTTTACTTAGCCCATATAAAAAATGGGCCTGAACAATATCAGATTTTAGTCCATTGCCTTCCAGAGGACTCTCCAAGTGAAGGCAAATATATTCAAGGAGAACTAAGATTCCTGAATTCACTAGAAGAAAACAAAGAGCTGCTTTATCCAGAAGATACTGTTCCAGAGTTTTATTAATATCAAAAAGCAGCATGTAATTCCAGAGGTAACAGGAATTAATAGAAATAATTCTAATCTAAATCTTGAAAGCAGATAAAACAAATCTTTTCTATCTTCTGTGACAGTAAAAATTCTTACAATCATTTCAATATTGTAACCGACCAAAACAAGATCCACCATGATATCAACAATTGCTTTTGACATATTAAAATATGAGAGTCTTTAAAAAAAAAATACAATACTTCCACTCAACCACCTTGTCAAATAGCTTTAAAAAGTTACAGAATTAAATTTGATTTATATATATATATATTTAAAGTGTCCAAAGAGAAAAACAACCAAACAAAACTCACTCATTCCTATTCAGGAAGAACTCATAGAAATGAAAGTTGGAGTTCTGCCTGGTGCTGTATCAGGGAAAATAAGCAGAAATTTGTCTTTGTTTTTATTTACTAGGATGTATGGTAATTATTTCAGAAATTATAAGTGGCCTACACTCTTTTCTTAGCTGAAAATCCCCTAATCCAAAAAACTTGAAAAACACAGTACATAAATAAATGTTGAAACAGCAAGCTGAAGATGTACAAATAGACTGTTTTTTAAATATGCACATAAGTGTTTTTTTAATAATTCATTTATGTATTTAACAAACTGTCAGAAGCTATGCAATACAAAATTAAAACTGACAATGCTCTTAAAGCATTCTCTTAAGTATTTAGGTTGCCTACAGGGTATGTAAAACATAGAATAACAGCCCTAGTTTTCAGTTTCCTAGCTTGTAGAGGTTGGCAACATAGAGTTAACTGAATTTTGTATGAAATAGGAGCAACTAAGATTTACACATTTACAACCATTTTGGTGACAGAGCAATAGAAAATAGATTCAGAGGGAAATAAAAAAAAAATATTACTTTAAAGAGATAGCATATCAACCCTAATGCAAAGAAAAGACAATATCCTCTGATCAACACGTTCTTATTTTATGTTCTTCCCATTATTACATTTTCCTCTGGCTAAGGTCAATTTCACTTCATGGGGGTCTCAGGAATGGCTTCAACTTCAGACTGCATTCCTGCAACTTCTTATGCCTGCATAGTAATTTCACTTGTTCTTGTCTTTTGAGAATAGAAAAGATGTATAATAATAGTAATGCTCTCTTCTACAGACCATTGATGCCATTTTCTTTCAGGATAATTTATGACTTTGCTTTCTGTCCAAAAACTTTGGTGTTCTGCTTAATGTCTCTTTTTCAGTCACAGTAAACCAACACAACAGAGCTGAATTAATACTGGGGGTTAGAAAAGAGCCTTTTCCAAAGTAGAAATGTAAGAAGGGAGCATACTTAGATGAGCTAATATCTGGGAACAAACAGCTGAAATAGAACTGACTATACACTAAACCTTCATTGTATAAACATACACTGTAGCCAGAAAAACATACAAGCCAAGGGTATGCTGCCAGCTTCAAAATTCGGGTTTCTCCAGAAGAAAATCTCCATTAACTACAGAAAACAAGCCAGCTACCAGAAATGTTCAGCTGAAACCTCCAGAATGGACATAAGGTACTTTCCCCACAGCATTTCCTCATTTCTTGTCTAACTTCCTGTTCCTTAGCTGCAACATCACATTGTCCATGAATAAAAAAACCTGGTCTTTCCACTTCTTGCTTATTTACCTCATTGCATTTATATATATATCTTTCTTGAGGTGGGAAAAGCTATATTTCCAAGAGAATGCATTACCTGCTTTCTCTCCTTCAGTAAACACTAGCTGTACTTCCCTCACATGCTATTTCTGCCACAGGCCATCCTACCTCTCTCTTCACTTTACAAGGTTCTTCTAGAAGACTCTTACTACTTCTTAGTATCTAGACAGCAAGAGATGATTTCCGGAGAAAAACACTTAGTTAAGGAGAGGTTAGCTCCACTCCTGCTTTCCTGCTACTTATCTGGGAACAGTAGATGCTTCCCTCTTCTAGATCATCTTCCTGTGCTCAAGGCCAGCACCATGACACGAAGCAAAATCTCCTCTGGGTCCAGACTGCTAACAACAAGCTCTATGAAACCACAAGGTAGATCTCCCCCCCTTCTCATGCAAGAACTGTGTTTTATAAGAGGCTCTAATACTTGGTGTCTGCTTTCCTGGTATTGCAGCCATTTCCAGGTACTGTCTCACAAACTTGATATCCTTACTTGACTTTAGACCTGCCTTGCTAATACAGGTTTGCCTGGTGACTGCCGGGCCAGCACTGACACTGGTTACTGTTACCATGTCTGACTTAATGACTGCTTTTCATCTTGACGCTGGGCCTGCCTTGTTACGAGGGTTTTGTCTAGCTAGCTAGGCTCTTCACTGAACTTGTCTACATACAGTTCTATTTACCTTGGCCAGGTATATGGGAGTCTTACCTGGCCTGTAATCATTCTCAACTCTACTTCCTTTATAAAGCAACCTCTTCCTACTGTGCCTTAGAATTCCTTCTCTTGAGCTTCTAGCTGCTATGACCCTGACATCACTTCTGAGCCTTAAAACCCTGAGCAACTCCACCTGCAACCTCTTCACTCACCCCACCCAAGGGCCTGAACTCTATTTAAGCTCACTTTGGAGCTACTACATTTATAAGTGCTGTGGGATGCTGGTTTTTTGTTCAGCTATAGCCCTGATCTGGTTATGATTCCTGCTGATTCAGACCTGCCTCATTGTTGTGAACTTTCTTGCTTGAGTAATGCCAGATCGGTTTGGGCCAGAAAGGTCCTTGCCTTGCAAATGGTGGTATCTTCCTTGGCTCCCTGGTTCTTAGGGACAAGCTGGCCTTTGCTGTGCTTCACAGTGGCTTTGCTTCCCTTTCTGGTGTGCCCCCTGCCACCTACTCCTGCCTTTTTTTAAATTTTGTTGGTTATGACTTTGCTTGAGATATTTGTCTAAAACAAGCTAACCAAACAAAAAATGTTAAGACAATTTATAAGGTTAATACACAACCTCTCTGGAAACTATCTGAAGAGCTGCAAAACTTAATTTGAAGGTTTATTATAAAAAAAATGCCATTCAACTTTTTGTTAAGAGTAGGGCTTCTGTATTTTCTTGTGTCTATTGGTATTGAATCATAGAATGGTTTGGGTTGGAAGTGACTTTAAAGACCACCTAGTTATAGCCCTGTGCTATGGACAAGTACATATTTCACTAGACCAGATTCCTCAGAGCTCCATCCCATCTGGCTTTAAATGCATCCAGGGATGGGGCATCCACATCTTAACTGGGCAGCCTGTTCTAGTGCCTCACCACCAATTAGGGCTTTTTCCTAATATCGAATCTGAACCTACTAATTTTCAGTTTGAACCCACTCCCCCTTGTCCTGTTACTACATACTCTTGTAATAAGTCTCTCTTCTCCTTTCTTGTACCTTTCTTTTCAGGTACCAGAAGTGAAACGCATATGAGAGAACAGGACAGAAAAATATGCTATAGCTATTTTGGCTGACTTGCAATGTCTTCGGAATCATCCCACTTTTTCATGCAGCATGTTGGACTTGTAGAAGTCACTTAATCATTCTGCTGCCACAGGTACCAATATGCTCCACATCCAAATCTGTCTATGATCAAAGATGTAGAAGTAATCAGGGCTGCTATATGTAAGTTCACTGATAATGAAAAAAATCTGTTAGAGTAGGCTTGCTTAAAATTCCAGGCCTGCCCCGCCCCTCCCAGAAAAAAGTGTCTGTCTCAGATTTGCAAAGAATTGTGGGGATTGAGGATTTGTGAACAGACTTTTAAGTTCTTGCTATGGCTTTTGTTACTATATATGGTTCTCTTGCTATTTGATATTCGTATCTAATACATTTTAGTATCTTAACTGTTACTTTCAAGTAATGTCAATAAGAGGGCGTTAGAAGTTTTAATTACATCGGTTGAAGGATATTACAAGTCTCTTAGGAACTGTAACAGTCTTCCACTGATCATACTGAAAATAGTATTATTTTATGGTTCTGAGACACTTATCAGGTTATCCTTTGCTGTATCTTATGAGAAATTATCTGGCGATAATATATAATATACATAGGTGGTATAGGATAATAAACAGTCCCAGAAAAAAAACAAAACAAATAACTGCAGGGAATTATAAAGGGCATATAGCCTCAAAAGTGATTCGACTATATCTAGTTCCATGTTGTGCTTTATATTCTAGTTAATGATTTAGCTTTCCTTTTAAATGACATCAATGTAAACACATTAAAGATCACTGATACCAAATGACAGATAGGAGTTTAATTGGTTCATCTACTGTTGTACCAGAATGAGAAATTATTAAGCCAAGCTTGTTCGTTTGGCTCACAGTTTTCCTGCCTTGTCACTCAGTTATCTGTAGGACCATTATTTCACTTATTTATACTTTATTCTATCTGATTATTTAGCAGTAGATATATATACCAACAAAGAAGATCTAAGGGACAAGAAATACTGAGACAATTGAAGTTAGAATAGAACTATTGATGTTAACAGCTTTAAGCAAGCAAAAATTTTGTGGTTATAATATGATTCAGAAAGGCAAATCAATGAGGCTACACCCTGAAAGCTATATCAGTGGCTCGATGCAAATTGAAAAGCACTTAGAGGTTGCATATTTACCAAATATTTGGAACATATTTATTTCTGTCTATTACTTTGCCGTGTTTCAAGTATCCAGAAGTTTTACTATGTGACTTTTGAAATGTGTCTTAAGCCTGTCTTCTTAGCTACTTAATTAGTAGCATAGTACTGGTTTTTAATGGAATCAAGAAGGAAAACAACTTAGTAGTTCTGAGATCACATATCATCCCATGAACTCTTGGCTGGTTTTGTTGCAATAAGATTTCCTTACTTGTAACATCATTTCTCTTCTGGAGTGAAATACATCACATGAAGAGCCTTGGATACTCTGGCATGTGGTTTGAACTGCAACTACCCTGGCAAAGGGCAGTATTTTCAATTTATTGCCTTATTTCTCTGGGGTGCATTTACATTTGTCTTGTTAGAAACACTGAAGATAAAATTACTGAACCATTCATTTAAAAATATCCTTTTTATGCACTAATAAGCCACCATGACATTAAAAAACTAGTATATATGTAGAGTTTAGCACTTACAGGCTCAGGAGCACATTTTAAATAGAGAGTTGATGTGATTGCCATCAGTGAGTCTTACAGGACCTTTGAGCAAAACTTTCACCCCTTCAAACAGTAAACTGTATCACTTATAGAGCGGGAATAAAGTAGTGTCCCTCTTCTGTATTTAAGCTTTGAGGGTGAGGGATGATTATGCAGCCCTTCTGGGTACGCTTTCTGCATTGGCCCACTACAGGGATACAGGAGCTGTGGTCGTACGAGCTGGTATCAGACTCCGAGGCACTGTGTTCCTCAGCCCTTACGAATGAAGGGTATAATCGTGATACTTCCACCCAGGTTTACGGCAGCACTGCTTTGCAGCACGAATACCAAAATAGTATTTACACTAAGGCTATGTCAAAGTCGCAACCTGTGACAGACTCAGCCTTTTTAGTAGGAAGGGGCTATTAGAACTTCACGCCGTAGTTTTCCGAAGCTAAATAACGGTGACATTGTTAATGGCAACAGAAGAGTGGAAGGAGCGGGACTCTGACAAGTGAAGTTCATTTCCGCAGATGGAACTCTCCTTGAGGAACCAAGTGAGGAGCGCGGAGCGCTGCGATGCCACAGCACCTTCTGGCCGCTCCCGCTGCGCCCCGCGGGCACCGCAGGGGTGCGGGCGGAGTGCGGGGAGCAGCGATGGCCCCGGAGAGCCCCTTCGCGGTGCCCGCAGCCCCGGGACGGGATAGCAGCCCTCCGCCGGCCCCGGGCGGCCGCGGCTCCGCCCGCGGGGCGGGGCGGGCGCTGCCCCGGCAGCGGCCGGGACGCG
>JAWWEE010000162.1:23907476-24014016 GCA_035221455.1 Xenops minutus | reverse complement strand
GTTCTTTACAAATATTGTGAACAGATGTAAAGACAGTTGTAAATGATTCTGTGCCCGCCCCCCTCCCCACCCCCACCACCCCACCCCCCAAGCTGACGAAATATTTTTTAAAAAGACTGAAATTTTATAATTTAAGTTTTTAAACATCACCAGGATCTCTAGATCCTGGATTAAACAATATCACAAAACTCCATACCATATCCAATGAATGATGTGATAAGAATTAATGACATCCAACACATTCCTGAAGCACAGATGTTACTGAGTTTTCTATTATACACAAAAAGGACCTAGCTCTGGAATTATGGATTTCACTCAGAAAAAAAAAAAAAAAAAGGCAAATTTCTCTTCCCCCTGCCACTCTTTTCCAAGCTAATGCTGTCTAGCTGTGTTTCTTCATGTCTCTCACCCTCTCCATTCTTCCCATCTCAGCAGTTTCTAGACCACTCGCTTCATAGAATCATAGAACCACTGAATGGTTTTGTGTTGGAAGGGGCTTTTAAAGGTCATGTCATCCAACCACTTCTTCTATAGGCACAGACATATTCCACTGGATCTGGCTTTTCAAAGTTGCATCCAGCCTGAATTTGAACACATGCAACTTCAAGTTGTTCATCCCGGGATTGTTTGAAAACACCATTTTACAATGCTAGAATGGCATTCACATTCCCAGTCTGTGTTCTTTGTCAACCAGAGTTTTCTTGTATCTTTTAAATCCTTGTTTCTTTTCACAAAGTCCATACTGTACTTATCTGTTGAACTGCTGAGGCCTGAGGGACAGGCCCTGAGTTAGAGATAACCTCTAGATGAACCTTCCAAATATAGTGTTATATTTAGCCAAGTATCTGCTTACTAGCCAAAGTTCCATATAATCATTAGTAAAGTACATAAGATTACAGCTGTGTGAACATGTATGCTTGTTAGTAAGATATATTGGTATTCACTCATTAGGGAAGATTTATACCTGTTCATTAATAAGATATGAATGTATCTATCTTTCTATATTTAGAGACTAGTCAAGGTCACGGAAGAAGATGCCTGGCCCCATTTGACAGTAGATGGCCCAAACTGAATCCCTTGATTTTCCTGTGAGCCCTGGCCAGCTTTTGAATGAAAACCAAGGAGAGAAGAAAGCCAGATATTTTCCTCACTAAATAAGTTATGTATGCTTATTTGTTTACCAATATAAAAGCTGGGCCCTTCCCAAAGCAAAGATGGAAACCTCACCTATGAGTGGATGCACTGCATTTAGGATTTTGCAGTTACCGGGAGGGATTCCCCGAGCCTTCGCTGTGATTGGGCCTCCCCAGCTGACCTGCGGGTCTGGATGATTGTAATGTATTAAAGGGGCAACATCTTTCTTAATCACTATAGATGCTCTTTGTAGTTATGATTAGGTGCATTGCTAAGCTTATCCTTTTATAATTCTTTGCTTATTTTGTAATCTTTTCCTCTTTTGCAGTATAGGAAAATTACAGACTTAATCTTTAAAGTTGGTGTTTGTGTTTCGTGTGCTAACCCTTGTCCCCTGGCAAAACAGCTGTCCCTCTCACCTCTTTTGCCTGGTAAAGAGGCAATATGACCCCTGTGGTTCCCATATCCTTCAGAGGCTCCTTATCCTATTTGTCTTCCATATCCTGCCTGGTCTCCCTATCCTAAGACAATGAAACAAATTCATTCCTTCAGCAGCTCCCTCTCTCCACAATACTAGCTCCCTGATTATAATCCATATGTCTCAAATAGCCCCAGAAGCCATGCATGGAATAGATCTCATTCTAGGGGATCTCAAGTGAAATATGTAACTCTTAGGAGGTTACAGTTGCTCAAGTGTAAAATGTCAATTTTTAGCACATCTGATGAGCAGGGACATTTCAGAAGCATTTAAATTAGCTAAATTTTAGCAGAATTCCCCAATACATATTTAATTAAAGAAAAAAAATGCAGTATGCTATTGTCACAAGGGGATTCTTTTTTCATTGTAAATTTCAGGTTCAAGATTTGATGTTCATTATATATATTTACATATTGTGGACAATGCCTTTATCTCCTTGCTAGAAGACCCTGGGGAAATATGAACTCTCCTGCAAAAAGAGGTCAGTGTCATACTCCATAAGAAAAAAAATGTGGGCCTTCCTAACTAAGAAAACCTTCTTTCTCATCCCATATCTGACTTCACTTTCTGACCTTAAATATGCAAATGAGATACATAACCAGAAAAGCAATTTTTTTTTCCCATGACTGACCACACCAGTATTCTCTCCTCATCAGATTACTTCTAACTCTGATCAAAATCCTATAATTCAAAGACTAGAAACATTTTGAAAAATTGTATATTGAATGCTTTCATGCTAGAAGGGGAAATTATTTCTACATAAAACTATGAAAAATTTAGAGAATCAGATTAGAGCATTTATTGCATGAACTAACAAAAGTGATTGAGATTTATTTCAATCCTACTTCTTACTTTTTTCAATGTGGGTTCTAGTGTTTAATAATAAATTTTAACTGGTTTTATCCACCATATTTTTCATTTCTCTAAAACTATTTTTTCTCTTCCTTCTTACCACTATGATTTTTAATGTTTACATATCTTTATAATTTAATTGCAAGTCTATGTGCATATCCTGTCTTTTAGGCACTAACCAAAAAACTTTTAGACAATCTCTCTTGATTTTCAATGGAAAAAAAAAAAAAATCTCAAATTGTAGGACACTGGCATGTGGATTTCATACCAGCACAAACTAAATCATAATAAGGCTGCTATGATGCAGCCAGATGTGGTCCGCATTAGTTAATACCCAATTTTCATGAATGAATTTGTAAGGATTTGTTCATGTGTTTACTGTATTTATATACAATATTACTACACACAAACTATATTGGATGTCAAAACATTTCAGTGTGCTGAGAGAGGTAATAGAATTTCTCTATTTTGAAATTATGTCTTTAAATTTCCAAATTTTTAATCTATTGATTGTTATATCAATCACTATATGTCCCTCAGTTTGATAATATTTAAATATAAATGAAAAAATTAATAATGCGTAATATTTTGTTAACATCTGTACATGCAAATTAAAATTACATTTATATTAATTAACATTCATATATCTATACATATACATACATTTGGACATGTATATGCACAACTATACACAAACACACATAATGAACTACATCTACTATGAAGTCACAAGCTTCCTGGGCTGGAAAAGCTTCATTATTTAGAGACAGGTTTTTCACAGAATTATGTGAGTTGTTTTGTGTACCATGGCAATGGCTTTCACATGCTTGTAGATAAGCTACAACTGATGTGGGCACAAAGATCTGACTCCAAACAGTGCCTAAAAATGCTGATAGCTCTGTCCCTGAATACAAGAAAAGCACACAAATATTTCTGAACAATGTCCAGAGATATTAAAAACGCCTTTTTCATTACAGTTTAACTCAACTATGAGCCAAGATTTCTAGAAATGTGCAACCTAGCCAATTTAGCATATTATGGCCATACTGTTCTTTACTTAGGATAAATAAAACTAAAGCTTCTCAATTAATTATGAGTTTTCATGATTTCACTGTCAGATAAATTGATTCAGTTTTACACTCAATTTGATTTTGTGGTGGACAGCAAATGACATTGTTAGGAAATAAAGAAAGGTAGTTTGAACAGGGCTATAAATAATTCTATTGAAAAATACCTCAAATGCAATGTACCCTGAAGAAATAATCTTGCAACTATATTCAATAAAGGTTGTTTATCAAAGTAATTATTTCCTTTAGGGAATTTCTTAGAATTTTCCCTTTAAATATATAAAGGCTCAAAAAAAGCAAGCTTTTACTTCTGTGACCTTGAAGAATTTACTTTAGCAGGAGAAAAGAGGTGTTCTATTTAAAAAAAAAAAAAAAAAAATTGCCTTCGTTAATAAATCTTGTAGCAAATTAACCCTTTGAGCTCCACTAAAAACCTTCTTGTCTTTATCCACAGTACATATTTCCATTTATGGAAATGCATTACAAAAGATATGGAATATAATGTATAACATAGAGAGTATAATACCTTATATATATATGTATTTAAATAAGAGCAAGGTTCTTTTTGTATATAAATCCTGTTTTACCTACAGTTGCCTGTTATTTTTAAAAATCATGGAATATTCTATTAACGCAAATATTTTTTACTGGTGACTTTGAGAATGACATTGATGCTGACTAACTTGTGTTCAATGGTTTTCTAGACTCAGTGCATTAAATAAGGAATCCATTAGAGTTTTCAGACACAATGGTTTTAGTAGCTAATTGGGTGCATTGCAGTGGTTTTAGCTGATCATTCCCTTTAATGACTTATGTAAGTAAGTCTAAACCAGAGAGGAAAGATCTTCCATGGGTAGCTAATTCAAAGCTAAAATGAGAGAAGAAAATCAACTCAAAAAAACAGATTTTGGTTATACACCCAGAAAAATATTGAATATGATGGAAAACTTCACACAGATGGTTATATATACATACATATATACATATACATAAAGACAGTGTGCAGACATACACAGTCCACTTCGTGGATGCAGGTGGAATGTCTGAGAAATCACAATCCTTTTATTCACTTATAATGTTTCCATTTCACGGTGAAAATTTGCTTCTATCTTATTGAGAAGACTTTGGAGCAAATTGATTTCCAAGTTATTTCATGCAAATTACTGTACATTAGAAAGCGAAACTAAACGTAAGCTTGTATATTTACATATTGCCTTAATCGCAACAGAGAAAGTTTTACGTTTTCTGTAACTGCTGAGTAGTTTAAATTCAAACATTTTAATAAAGCGGATCCACCTTTTTTTTTAACCTTCCCATCATTTACCGGTTTTCAACAGGGTCTGTAAAAGGATAAAGGAAAAATCATACTTAATAATATAAACAAAATTAATAATATAGTAAAAATATACTTAATAACTCTGAATTCTTTGACAATATAATTTCCTTCTTTTCATTTTCCACTAAGATTTTTTTCAGACTCAACTTCACACATCTTTCTGTGGAAATTAAATTCCTTGTATGTACTAAGTTATACTTCTGAGGCTTTATAGCTACTCTCTGATGTACTTACAGAAGAGAACAAGAAATTCCACAGCTAGAACCATGCCTTCTTCTCCAGCTTGCAGTGATATTTTCAATACTGTCTTATGATCGGTGAGATAACATTTAACATATTGGTTGTTCCGTTTTTTTCCTCAGGCAAGCAGTAATCCCTTCTTGTTACCCTCAGGTTATATATTTAACTTAAAATGAAAAAGGATTACTATACTCTTTTTGCCCCTGGAGTTTTCCAGCAGAATAAAATGTTAGCTTCTGGCTTCCATGTTAATTCACAAACATTGAATCTCATGAGTTTTTCATCAGAAATTTTCTTTTTTACAGGTGATTTTAATTTTTCTGTAGGTATTAGTAAGTATCATCACTTCCAGTATTTTTCAAAATATACAGGAAAATATGATGATTGAGATTTTCTTTTGAGAAACATAAATTAATTACTTTCATGTTGATATATTTTATTTTCATTACTACATCTTGAGTAAATAACTCATTGCGACAGCCTTGATGCTTCAGGCACTGCTCAGCAATAGCCAAAATACTGTTGTGCAATCATCACCCATTTAGCCATAAATACAAAGCACAGCACATAAGGGCTTCTCTAGGGAAGGTCATCTCCATCTCAGACAGTTCCAGTACAGTGATCCTGGTTCTCAAGGTCTGGGATATGAGAAATAAATTTTATGGGAAGAAACAATATATATTTTTTGATCACAATATAATCAGGTTATCCAGATAACCCACTTATACTGCTGAATTGATTAACATAACTACCAGATGCATGTTGTAGTTGCTTCATTTAAACTTTGGGCTTGTGAACTCAAGATTTGCAAACCAAAAAAGTAGATAATCTGCTAAATGTAATATATTCTCCATGCTTACAGACTTCTTTGACTCTCCCCCATTAACAATCCTCTCTTTTGTTTCAAGTATTCCTGTTTTTTTGACTTTTTCATTTGTTCCAGACTTGACTTTTTATAAACAATCTGTAAATGAGTCTGTGATTTTTAACTGACTCATTCCGGCCTTTACATAATAGCTTCTTAGATGACTAAGAAACCTCTCATTAAATCTCCTCAGCCATATTTTGATTCTTGCATTATTTTGCCCCCTGCTTTCATAGCTCAAAACAATTACAGTGTCTCAAAATTTAATTATAACTATTTGCTTATTCACTGCAAGCAAAACTTATTTGTTATGCATCTCCAATTTTACTTTTGAAGAAATCCAGGGGAACTCAATTTCTAACATTTTTGACTTCGAGAAATACATTTAATTATCTTCAAGCTTGCATCCTTGAAATATGCTTATCTACTATAACACATTCTATGTATTTATGGTATGAATGAAAAATTAAATAAACACAATTATAATTTATATGGAAAAAACTATTCTCAAGCTATGCCCCTAAATCTTGAACATGTACGGCTTGCCTCCTTTCACATAGCTTTTTTTCACACCTAGTGAACTCTCTGAGAAGCAAATTGTTCTTGCCCTTCTCAGTCATTGAGGTGCATGTTCTCATGTTCTTTACCTACCTTTCCATTCACCGGACATTAATCTCAACATTCACTACAGAAAAGATCAACTGAAACACTTACCCATGAAAGTTATGTCACATTACCTGTCATGTATATATATTGTAGTGTTTATATTGCAGACACTATTTCTCCCTCATAATAATTTGTGTGGGAAAGATGATATATTGATAATTGGTTTAGTTGTGTAGTACAGTCATTCTTAGTAAATGGGTTTACCTTCATTTAGTTTACACTTCTTGTCCACTTTGAGGAAGGAGAAGCAATTTGACATCTCTGACTATAGTAGCTATGGTTTTTTGAAATTCCTGCTTTAGAACAAGCTCTTCCATGCCTTTGTTGATGTATCATTCTTGTATTATATGCTGATATTTTTTTTTCTGTATTATAGCTGTTTGCTGCTTGCAAAAGTACTGTGAGCCAAAGGATTTTATTTTTCCATGGGAACTAGAATTAATAAAGACAAACCACAGGACTGGATTTTTCATAGTGCCAGACTATGTAATCCCTCTCCTATGAGCAGATCCTCCAATATCCAAGAGTGTGCTAACATGCAAACGATAGCCACTCAAAGAAATGAGCTGAGTTTATGTATTTGGCCATTCTTTTTGACGATTTTTATAGGGTATAAATAACATTTCAATCCTTTTAGCCCTTCCCAAGTTTGGATAAAATTGTAAAAGAAATTTAAATGTTACAAAGAGATTAATCCACAATAATCACAACTCTCTTCTTTCCCTGGGAAGTCATGTAAATAATTCCCATTTTTCGCAGAGGACTGTGAATCCAGATGTGTGTTGTGTCTTCCAGCTTTCTGCAATGGAGCTGGATCATCCTCTGCCTTTTTGTCTTTTATATTTTCTCTAAGCAACGACCTCTCTATTTTCATTTCTGCAGCTTCAGCTATCTTAGTCAAATAAACACTCTCGTGGCTGGTGTTACACAATGTGAATTGCATGTTACAGGACTCTTGAGCAGGAAACAGTAGGAAAAGGGGAGAAAGAAAGATGGAAGGCAGGGCTGAGCTGAATGGGGACAGAAAAGCTTTTCCTGAG
The DNA here is from genome assembly GCA_035221455.1 of Xenops minutus. Classification (NCBI taxonomy): domain Eukaryota; kingdom Metazoa; phylum Chordata; class Aves; order Passeriformes; family Furnariidae; genus Xenops; species Xenops minutus. The sequence goes on along the minus strand of JAWWEE010000162.1, from coordinate 24,006,338 downwards.
GTGAGGGAGCCTTGGGTTAGTTGAAGGTAAAGTAAGGCAGGACTGAACTGATCTTATCTTCAGTGAGCAGAGATTGGTGTTTGCTATTATGGGAGGCATTTTCTCATAGAATAACACTTCCTACCCATGATAAAAATGTAGCTCAGTCCATGTAAGGGAGTACCATGCATGTTGCATCTGTCTGAGAGACTTGTTACTAGGTCACACTGATCAAGTTCTGATGAAAACACTAATAAAGCAAACAAACCCAAACCAAAAGAAGATGCTGCCATGTTAACCTTGGTTCAGTGATATAAAGCATATCAAGAAGGTGACTTTCAAGTGTTTCTAAACTTAGAAAACTGCTATACTGCTTAATCTGAGAAAATCCACTTATTTAAGGGATAATTCATTCATGAGTTTGGTTGCTTTGCTCTTTGAAAAGAATGTAGCTGAGCTGAATTAAACATGACCTGAATTGCTCTTAGCTTTTTGTTGTTACTGATTTTTTTTATTTTTTTTTTTTTTTTAGCAAGGATATCAATAAATGTTTGCATTTATTTTGAATTAAAAATAATAATAAATTTAGGGGTTTACGTCTAAGTTGGAATTCATCATGACAAATAATCTGGAAGACTATTTACATTCTTTTGTTTGTTTGTTTTGAGCTATTAATTTGAGTTCTTTTAATCCAATAAATTGTTCTGATTTTTGGATTAGCACAATAGTTGATTTTGCCTAAGTGTCATCATTCAACATCAGACTGAATGAACAACAGGTCACTTTCTCAGGTGTACCTGCTAAAAGAGAATTGATTATTAAAATTTGCATGACTGAGAGCACTGGACAAATTCATTCATGGTCAGTGAACCACGTGATGATGATGAAGCAATATCAGGGATGAGTTATACCTTGAGGTATATTTTACGTTTAATATAAGTACTGTAATCCTAGAACTTGACTTAGCACTGATAAATTAGGTATATATTCAAGACTGGCGAGTGATAGAATCCTTTTTTCCCTAATAAGAATACTTTAAACCAGGAATTTGCCCTAGCACCAACCAATTGCATATACTCTCAAGACCCGATTTGTTCCTGCCATGATCTTGTTGACTCCAGTGTGATAAATATATATTACAAGAACTTGAGACATGGTAATTATTTGTGTACACTTTTGACAAAGATGATTTAGCATGAGCTTGAGTTTATAGAAAATTTTGTGTGACCTTTTACTTTCTCATATTTTGTATTAATTCCTTAACCTGATTCTCAGGTGTCTGTGGGAATTCTTTTTTTACCACCCAAAAGTTTACAGAAGTTGAAATGTGATACAGCTTAGTAGACGTAAACCTTATTCTGATGATCTGCATACACTTTTCTTGCTTATGTTAACTTGAACTATTCTTTTGCAATTTTGGTCATTCTTTGCCAATCCCTCTCTGTTTCAACTAAATAGGTACTTTCCCTCTCAAAAAAAAAAAAAAAAAAATAAAAAAAAAATATTCAATCATATAGTATATACTGGGAGATAATGAAATCAGATCTCATTTTCCAATGATCACTAGGTGAAAAGGGTTTACATATGTTCTCAAAGGAAGGGATTTACAGAGCAAAAGAGCAAAGCTCACAGATTGGATGTTGCATACTTCCAGGTCAAGATTAATTAACTGTTACGAGTCTCCCCCTGCAATGGTTTTCAGGCAGTAACACTTCTCTAAAAAATGCCAAGTCCTTCTTTGTCCTGCTGTTTTGAATAATTACATTTTCTTTTACCTATGTACATCTAGGTTTCAAGAAACTAGTTTGAGAAATCTTCTGGAATTTACTTCCCCTAGGCTCAAGACATGTACTGCCACTGACAGCTTGAGTGTCAAGTGCTCTGACCTACAGATGTTGAGGCCTTCTTTAACCTCTGGAAAAATCTGTTGAAGAATGTGGCTTTGGGGTGATTGTTTCCCAGCTAGCTTCTTCTTCACCATGGTTTAGTGCAACAGCGTGGTGGAACACTTCCCCTTCCCGTTCCGCCTGGGCCACGTGGTCCCCAGATGCCCCGGGAAAGAGACACATGGAGACTGGAAGAGGGAAAAGCACAGGCAGGGTTTATTCACATGGTCAGTGGTATTTAAAGGGCTTTAGGAAATTTTGGTTACAACCAATAGAAATTGAGGGAAAACAACCAATCAGGAAAGGGTTAACAAAGGACCAATAGGGGGGCTTCACATAGTCCTGCCAGGACAAATCGCTGCATAGTAGGCTTGGGAGCTAAGTTTTCTCAAGGAGTTTTAGGAAGGAGAAGGATGACTCAGGAAAAAAAAAAGCAAGGTATCCATTTTAAAAACAGTAAAAGCCTCAGTTTTTAAGGTAGTTTTGGCTGGTTTCTTCATTTTCTTCAGAGACCCATCTCTTGCATGGTTTATTCCACTTCTGATATTGTAAGTCTACTGCCACAGTTTAGAATAGATTTTCTGTGTCAAAGCATTCATGTCCTTTCCCTTTGTGCAGGATGAGGTGCTGAAATGCACAGCTCACCACATCTGTGTATTCCTATCTGTTGAATAAAAGCAGACTGCAGCACCTTTGAGATCCTCAAAGCACACCATTCAAAACAATTCTGAAAACTGATAGACTTCCTCTATTTTCAGATGTAAAGCTCTCTGTTAGGAAATTCAATCTTAGAGGAATAGCTCTTGGCTTAAGCAAAACATGAGACCATTAGAACATCTGGAGTCAGAACAGCAAGGTCAGTACCACTGTCCCTCATTAAGTGTTGTCTTTAAGAATAGCAGCTTCTCTTCCTGCTACATTTTCAACAGCAAACAATGGGGTTAAATTATCGAGTGAAAAATGTTCTAACATATTTTTTGAATATTACACCTTTTCACTAAATGTCTGTGTTATGTTCTTTACTCAGGCTGCGAATTTGCAAGTGACGGACATTGTGTTGTTCTAAAATTAGCTGTATAATGCCTCACCACCTAGCATGACATTTAGCAGTGTAGTTTCACCTGCATTTTATTTTTATATGAAAGAATTTTTAAAATTTAAATAGTCATAGGTCTTAGAAGGGCAAGTTGCTTTTTTCAATCATTTGACAAGATTGAACTGTAACTAGTGCCATTCTTGGGAAAATACCTGTAATACTTGCTTTAAAAATAAGAGTTTTCTTTGTGTGTGATTTCTAATATTTGAGGATAACATTAAAATGATTCTATCTTTAAACAAGAAATTTGCTGGGTTTTTTTTTAAATGTGTTCTGTAACAGAATGATTTTTTATTAAAAATAAAAACATTCATTGATATTTTTAAAAATTGATAATTTAAAATTCATACATCTGAAACTAAAATTTCATTTGGCATAAAATGCAATTAAACTAAAGCTTTTTATTTTCTGTAACATGTGAACACTCTCTGGCATTACGTCTAAAATACAGATACCTGTGAGAACATGATTGAATTTCAAAAATTCTAATAGGAAAACATCAACAGATTTTCAAAACATTTCTGTTATTTACTTCAATGAAAGATTTATTGTGCAAATGTGAAAATTCAGCACCTATTAGTTTTAAACCCTGCTATTATTTCATTTTATTTTTTTAAATTTAAAATTTTTATTTACCTCCCCCTCCCATTTTCACTTTTCCCTAGAATACAATTTTCTTTTGTTATTTAGCTCTTCCCTTTCTTTATTTGAATTTCCTCATTTCATAGATTTTTTTGGTTACTTGTTTGGTCTTTTTCTTACTTTTAACTATTTTCTTCATTTTGTCATTGATTTTTGCTCATTCCTTTTCTTATCATCCCCTATCAACAGTCATCTATCTTATTTTTGTTTTTACGAAGTACACTGGAGAAAAAACGTTACATCATATCCCCTGCATGCTATTGGAGATTATTTTTCCATATATATAATATATACATGCATGTTTTTTCTTATACTCTTTCAAGAAAATTTCTGCCAGGAATGAAATGAAGCTGTTGTCAGCAGCTAAAATGAAGTTGGTGCATTTTGGAGGTAATATTTCTTTTGCATTTACATTATTCACCTAATTTAATATTGGCTATGACTGTTTATTTTTCTGCCTGAAATTAATCAGAACTTAGGTTCAATCATGCTAATATGGTTAAATCTCATTCTGTAAGAAAATTCAGACTTTTCCTACTCATTAGCTACATCCTTTTAGATTATTTAATTGGATCATGGATTTATCTTCAAAATATTTTTATATAAACATTCAGAGTTATTTGTTTCAGTACTTTTATTCAAAGTTTTTTAAAAAAGTCAACCCATGAGCAAAGTTTTTCCTCACTAGGAATGGGCAGTCTACTTCGCAGAAGCCTATCAAGTTGACCTACTAATAATTTTTAATAATGAAACAGGAATGTTCTTTATATATATATATATATATATATATATATACATATATAAACAGATTGGTAACTAGCTTTTATTGCTCAACAGTGAAACACTGGCAGGATAAGTCAAGTTTCATACCACAATTAAAAAGGTCAAGACCAAAATATCATATGGGCAGAACAATATTCTAGAAAACCAGAATATTTCATTCAGGTGTAGGTGGGAACCAACTTTGAGTGGGGACATAACTTATTCTGTGCATAAGAAGATGAAAAGCAATTACATACACATAAAGAATGAGAAACACCATAACATAGAGAGCCTAGTGAATACTTGCAATGACGTTTGTAGTGTTTAAAAATAGTTTAATGGAGAAGAAAAATTTAACCTCTTTTTAAATTAAACATTGACATTTCAATTTTTTCTTGTGACCTTTTAGAATTAGCTTTATCATTAATATTTTCAGTATTTTTAATAATAGACCATAAAAGCTGTTACTTATATTTGCAATCTCCGTATGCTTCCTTGTCAACTATAACGTAAAAGCTATTTTCCACAAAAAAAAGTAATAATAATTAAAAAGGTATTAAAAGTCTAAATCAGCAAGAATTAATTTTTTGTTGAAATTATATTTTCATGTTCATTTATAAGTCAGAGACTAATGCATATTTGGCCCACTTACCAGATTATTGCTACTATGACATAATTTTTTAACCCTGTTTCTAAATTTTTTATTGATTTGTTTGGGCAAGTCTCTCACGTGCTGAGGATTACTCTCTGCAAATTTACTATATTTGCGTTCATTAACTATAACACCTTGAAATACATGGAATAAATGTGTCACATAAATCCAAACTAATTTTTAACAGCTTTTACAAACAAATATGAAAAATACAAGATTTTTTTTTTTTTTTATCTGTATAGCCTCTGGATCATCGTTGCATGTAATTTTTTAAATCCAAGTTTGCATTTTTGAGTTTAGCTTGCGCAGCTTTCCTAAGATATTTTAATTAATATTACTTAAAACCATGGTTCAGACAGAGATAAATTTGTTCTAAATTAGCATTCTCTAATATGAGCAATGGATATGTCAGTTTTAATACTTTCAGAAATATTTCGGCAAGATGAACTATATGTCATGCCTGATATGGAATATTCATCATTGAATGCCTCCGTGTCATCCATATTGATGCTTTTACTATTAGTCTTTGTCTGAAAACTCAAGCTAGGTAATGTGACAGGGTCTCATGTTAAGAAGAAGGACATTTTACAAATGATCTGGCAAGGACAGGTTAGGGCATAATAGGGTTCAAATTATTGATTTTATCTCAACATGCTCTATGTCTTTACTTATAACAGGCAACCTCTAGCTTCTGCTATTTCAATAGATGTTTGATATTCTTAAGCCAGAGTGAGGTTAATGTGAAGTTTGACTCTACTGATTCCTCAGCTGAGCTATTCTATCAATTAACAGGGTGATCCATCACATATGCATTATCACTCAGAGGTGTACAGTATGTCCTACTTTAAAGAGCACATCAATTTTTGATTCATGAAAAAATGTCCAATGCCACTAGTCACAGGCAGGAAAAGTACTAAAACTGACTTATTCCCATTTGTGATCATGATGAATGTCCTTTGAATACAAACAGATAACCACCATGGCAGAAACCTTCTCAGTTCCTCAACTGCTTGAAGGGTTTTTCCACTCTTCTCTGTAAAAAGCTGGTTTTGCACTCTCTGTATCCAATGCTATGGCCAAAACATATCCAGAACTTTTAAGTCCTATGTTAAATGTCCAGCTGCCGACTCAGCAGGAATTCTGTCAGTGCTGTCTTTATTAATGGCTTCAAGAACTGTGTGGAGATAAATACAGAGCAAGGGCATGACCCAGATTTTTTCAAGCTGTGTTGCCACACTTTTTATGTATGTCATTGTCAAATGGGAGAAAAATCTAACTCTCCAAAAAGTACAGCAGACAGAACCTGCAGTTTCTCAAAATCCTCTCTCTGTATTCCATCAAGCTGTTCTACCAATGTGTGCCACTAAAATGCCATAATCTATTCTGGGGTGCAACCATCATTATTGATGAAATATAAACATGGGTTGCATTTTCCAGAGACTAAATCAGCCTATGTTAGGAGTGACGTTATGAGATGGTGGGCAATTATAAGTACATTAATAAAAAACATGAAGTGCTATTTTATAGACATATTCCTTTCTTCAGGGTCTCTTTTACTCATAAAAGTATGCATCAAAATAAATCACTTCAAGAAACAAGTAACATTGTTATACCTGAAGAAATAATCAAGGCTTTGGTCACTGTGTCTCATTTGCATCCTCATAAGCAAACTAAAGAATTGTGGACTGGGTGAGTAGACAGTGAGGTGGATTGAGAGCTGAACAGCAGATCCCAGAGGACTATAATCAGTGGCACATGGTCTGGCTGGAGGCCTGTCACTAGTGATGTCCCCCAGGGTTCAATACTGGGCCCAGTATTGTTTAACTTTTTCATCAATGTCCTGAATGAAGGACCAGGAAGTCCGCTGATGACACAAAGCTGGGAGGAGTGGTGGATACCCAAAGTGCTGTGCAGCCCTTCAGAAGGACTTCAACAGGTTGGAGAGATTGGCAGAGAAGACTGCATGAAATTCAATTCAATAAAGGCAAATGCAGGGTCCTGCAACTGGGGAAGAATTACCCCATGCACCAGGACAGACTGGGGGCTGGCCTGATGGAAAATAGCTCTATGGAGATGGATTTGGGCATTCTGCTGTCCATGAGCCAGAAGTGTGCCCATTTGGTCAAGAAAGCCATTCTGGTTTGTATTATGAAGAGCACTGACAGCAGGGTGAGGAAGGTGATCCTGCTCCTCTACTCAGCCCCGGTGAAGCCATTTCTGGAGTGCTGTGTCCAGTTCTGGGCTCCTCAGTACAAGAGAGATGTGGAGCTCCCAGAGCAGGTCCAGTGGAGGGCACCAAGGATGACTGAGGGACTGGAGCACCTATCTTGTGAGGAAAGACTGAGGGATTTGGACTTGTTCAGCCTTAAAAAGAGACGACTGAGAGGGTACCTAATTAATGTGGATAAATACCTACTTCATATTTGTGATTGTTACCTTATAAAAAGAGATTAAACTGAGAATTCATAATTTGTGAAAGATGAATCAGCACATACAGGACAACCAAGGGATCAGGCCCAACCAGCATGGGTTTAGGAAAATCAGGTCCTGCCTGACCAACCTGATGTCCTTTGATGACCAAGTGACCAGCCTAGTGGATGATGGGAAGACTGTGGACGTAGTCTACTCTGACTTCAGCAAAGCCTTTGACACCACCTCCAATGGCATTCTTCTGGAAAAGCTGGCAGCCCACAGCTTGAACAAATGTACCTTTTGCTGGGTTAGGAACTGGCTGGATGGTTAGGCTCAGAAAGTGGTGGTGAATGGTGACGCAGACAGCTGATATCCAGTCACTAGTGGTGCTCCCCAGAACTCACTATTGGGCCCACTTCTGTTTAATATCTTTATTGATGATCTGGATAATCAAGTGCACTGTCAGTAAATTTGCTGACAACACTAAGTCTTGTGGGAATGCTGATCTGCTCGAGGGTAGGAAGGCTCTACAGAGAGACCCGGTCAGACTCCATCAGTTGGCTAAGGACAACTGCATGAGGTTCAACAAGGCAAAATTCCAGGTCCTGCACTTGGGTCACAGCAATTCCATGCAGCATGAGAGAACTGGGGACAAATGTCTTGAGAGTTGTTTGGCAGAAAGGAACTTGGGGGTGTTGATTGACGGCTAGTTCAATATGAGCCCATGTGTGTCCAGGTGGCCAAGAAGGTCAGTGACATCTTGGCCTGTATCAAGAATAGTGTAGGGACTAATAGTGGAGCAGGACTAAGGAAATGACCATCCCTCTGAACAGAGCATTAGTGAGGACGCATCCCAAGTACTGCATTCAGTTTTGCTCCCCCACTTTAAAAAGGACATTGAGATACTGGAGTGTGTCTAGTGAAGGGCAGCAAGGCTCAAGAAAGGACTAGAGAACATGTCTAATGAGGACCGGCTGAGGGAGCTGAGTTTGTTTAGTCTCAAGAAGAGTGAGGGGGGACCTCATTGCTCTCTACAACTACTTGAAAGGAAGGTTCAGCAAAGTGGGAGATGGTCTTTTCTACCATGTCTGCTGTGAGCGGACCAGAGAAAATTGCCTTAAACTGAGACAGGGGAGATTCAGAATAGATATTAGAAAAAAACATCACTGTTAGGGTGTTCAGGCATTGGAATAGGTCGACCAGGGAGGTGATAAAGTCATCACCCTTGGAGGTGTTTAAGAGGTGTCTGGGTCTAGTGCTGGGAGATGGGTTAGTCATTTAGGGGTTACAGTGATAGTGCTACGTTGATGGTTGGACTTAGTAATCATGAAGGTCTCTTCCACCTTTCAAGATTCTATCATTCTGTGATCTTGACAGGCTAGATAGATGAGCTGAGACGAATGGTATGACATTCAACCAGATCGTGTTGGGTCCTACACTTCAGCCACTGTAACCCTGTGCAGTACTATAGGCAGGGGAAAAAAAGGTTGGAAAGAAGTTGTTACAATTCAGTTGGAAATTGTAACCAGGTTCTTTTAAATTGATTTTTCTGAAGGCAAGATTCAGGCATGCAACTCCTTATGTTGGATCTCAAACAGATACTGACTTTATTGATGTAACAGGAAAAGGGGCAGGCTAGAACTAGAGAAAGAATTATCACCACCAGTGGGAAGGACTTCGAGGGGAGGGAACCAGGTACTGGCAGGACGAGGGACGGCGAGGAGGAGAGGCGGGCGGGACGAGGGACGGCGAGGAGGAGAGGCGGGCGGGACGAGGGACGGCGAGGAGGAGAGGCGGGCGGGACGAGGAGCGGGACCAGCAGCCAGGCTGACACCTTGGGTGAAGCCGAGATGGAAAGGGATGGAATGCAGGGCACGGCTTTATATACCCTCTGCGGGGCGGCCATTGGGTAGCCGGGCTTCAGGCGGGCTCCCCCCAGGCGCTGATTGGCCGGGCCGCTGGTGTCCCGGCAGGCAGGAATGCCGCCATTTTCCCACCCTCCGCTGTCAATCACGCCCTGAGGGCGCCCAACATGTCCGGCAGCAGGCCAGGGGTGTCCCCAGGGCGGGGAGGGCAGCCCTGCCCTGCAGAGAGAGTCTGTGTGGGCGCCGGGCACGGGGGGTGTGTGAGGGGCGCTCCTGGAGGGCTGAACTGCTGCGGAAAACTGTCTTTGGTGATTTGCTTCTTGTCCGGCTTCAAAGTAACTCTGCCTCGGGTGTTGGGATTGCCTCAGTAACGCTGGGCGTACCTTTTGCGGTAGTAATTAAAAACTGCCCTGGTCAATGTAAAAACATACTAACCTGTTAGAGACAGAATAGTGTCTTACAGTATATTACAAAAAAAAAAAAAAAAGAGGGGGGGTTTGATATGCTAATAAATTTTTAATGTCCATGCTAGTGATATTTTCATGTCCACAATAGTGCTGTAGGACTATGAGTCCCTTTGTCAGTGTAAATTTAAATCATTAAAAAGATTACACAGTAAAATCCCTTGTCCAAGCACAAATCTCATATCTCAGTTTTTTAATTGTCCTGTTCTTTGCCCCTTGAGAAAAACTAATTTTTTAACCCCCTCTTTCAGATTCCAATGCTGTTGTAGTCTTTCCTTGGTTGTCATTTTACCATATCATCCCTGAATTTTTATCCCTTTATTATGCACCTCTGTGTCTTTTGCATCAAACATCGTCAACATATCCTGACTTTTAAGTGCAGTTTATTGGAAAATGCCTGGGTTTTTGTTGTTGTTGTTGTTTTTTTTTTTTTTTTTTTTTTTAGGCATAATTCCTGAAATCCTTTCCTTTTTTGGTCTACAGGAAACTAGTACAAAATCTGACGACTAGCTCAGCCTCTTGAAGTCTGAGACTGCTGCCAGCTTGCCTTGACTGTGGCTGTTTGTCTCCTTGTGCTGTGTGTAGGATGTAATTCTGTTGCACCTTGTGTGGGATGTTTGTGGGGATCGTGGCACCTAAAGGGGTCTTCTGCCATGGAAAATCCATACAAGCTTGCTTCCATAGTTGTAGCTGTTCATGCTAATAAATGTCTTGCAAAAGAATATCATATTCTGATTTCTATTTTCTTGTCTTGGCAAAAGACGTGCTAGGTAAGGCAATTCTATCTTTATTTTACAGTAGTAAAATAGAAATAAAATTAAATCAGGAAGTTCTGTCATCTGCTCTTGTTGGAGTCAATATAAACAAAACTTAGATAAAAAATGTTTCTTTCCTTGTAAATATCTCATTCACTATGTATGTTACAAAAGGAGCAGGTAAATAATAGATGCAGTTGCAATTATGCAAAACCCAAACAAATAGGCATTGGATAGAAGAAATCCCTTTTTGTTTGTTGTTTCATTTAGGTATATCCAACTGTATTATGCACTGCCTTTAGAAGGAAGTGTTTACTTCAATACATGCAGTACTCTAAAAATAGTTTTATCCTACTAAGACAATTTATGAAAAAGCTTAAATGGCTGAAAATCTGAGAACATAACCTGAAGAACTGAGTAGTCTTTCTACCTTAACATTAGTGGGATGCGGAACTAATGTTTTCAAGGAAGTCAGTGGTCCTGGGTTTTGTGACTTATGTTGTAACAGTATGTGCAGACAAAAAACCATAATGTGTTGAGTATCTGATACATGTATTACCATATTGCCATAAGGAACTGCTATTATGTTAGACACCAACTGATTTCGTGACAGTGTTGGATTTCTCTCACATATGCTTATGTTTTTGTACAGATGATCCTTCAGGAACATCTGCTAGTTTTGTGGTGGTATCTGCTGTTTCCTTTCAAAATGTGACCTTTTTGGCATTTAGTACTGTGACTGCTATAGAAGTGTGTTTTACTGGGATCCTTTTCTGAATTGATTCCTGTCTTCTGGACATTAACTGTCAATTTTTTGAGTTGTGTTTCACCATTTCTGATGTACTACAGAGTTGAATGCAACTCTGAAGTTGTTAAAGTAACCTTTTAAAATACCATTTAAGGGTAATTTTTTTTTTTTTTAACTTCTGACTTAAAATAGGTGACTAGAATATCTTCCAACTGTTTAGGTTGGTTCAAAAATACTTGTGTTTGCAGACTAACAGTGTGGATGGTCTTTCTCAAACTATTTCACTAGGGAAGAAGTTTTGGAACTCCTATCTTGACATTTAGGAACCCTTTCCCCTTTAGTTGAAGAGCAGCTAATCCTTTGAACAGTGAAACCAAATGTTACAAAAAAAATCGAATTTGTAGGCTTGAATTTTCATGTGAGCCTTGATGCCTGGTAGCCTACTTGTAAGGGATTTGATGAAAGACAAATCTAGTGCAACTTCCTCCTTCCCCAGCTTCTTACTTTGTTGTCACTGTAGGAATATATTTAATCACTGACACAAAATTGTTCAGTAACTTTGTTTAACTCAGTTCTCTAGTCTAGCATGTGGCTATTTCTTCCCTGTGTGTTCCAAGTTTAAACAAATGGTTGGTTCGTTGCAGGATTCAGTGCTGAACTCTGAATTTCCTGCCTTTTGCCTATTTAAGTGATGTCAGATGATAATTAGATGCTTTTCAGTACAGAATAGTTGCTGTAGCTGTCGGCTTATTTGAACTGTGACAATATATCTATTCTGTCAGTCCATACACTCAAGTGAATATAGGAAAGTATGCTTTGTGAGGCTCTGAAAATGGAAAGCAACAGATGTTATGTACTGCACAATTATACGTATCCTGGAAACAGATCTTTACACAGTGCAGACAGCCTCGGAAAAACAAAATTTGACATATGAATGATCAAGTTAAGGGCAACAGCAATAAATGCTTACAACTAAATATGATGCTGTTTTGCAGATACTGTTCTGAGTTTGAGTAATTAAATGCTCATTGTTACCTCCCCACATTGGAACCAAAGTTTAAAAATTATCTTTGATTTATATTTTTCTGTGTTGTTTGAGTGTAGCAGAAATAGAATAAATATCACCCTTAAAAATAATGTTTTATGAAAATGTCTTAAAAAAAAAGCCTACGTAATTCTGACAAGTGAAAATTTTTGTAAATAAATGGCTAACAGTAAATAGAAAAAAAATCAAGATAACTTGATGGCTTTCTGTGTGAAAATAGCACATCTTTGTCTCGGTGATCTGTTGACTGTTCTCAGGATGATTCAAAATGAGATTGCTCCTGTCCAAGTCCTCTCCCTGCTATACTGTTTGCTGCATGGCCTTTTAGAGACTTGTCAAGCAGCTCTGTCAAGAAGGGTACTGAAAGATTTCACACTTGGATGGTTTTGGGTTTCCCAAAGGCTGATCTGCCACCTCTACATAATTGAACTTGGACGGAGGTGATTAGCTGGGATCAAAATTATCATAGCACCAGTGAATAATACAGTAACAGTTAGATGGCTGTAGATGGTGGTAACTCTTGTTGACATCAAACTGAATAGATTTGTGGTTTCATTCAGTAAATTCTGCAGCTGACAAATTCTAGGTTAAGCTTAAGTGTATTGTAATGTTACCATGATCAGGAGAAGCTTGTATATAGATGTCTATTTTAAATTTTCTATTGCTTATATTAAAGGAAAAAGAATGCTTCTGAGTATTTCATGTGAAATTTAATGTTTCTTGGTCACTTGACTGCAACACACTCATTAAACAAGGTTAGTAGTAATGAGAACTTGTTTGAAAAAAAAAAAAAACTTAGCAGAAAAAAAAGAGTACCTGATAAATGTTTCTTTCTTTTTTTAACTGTAGTACAAACAAAAAATAAATAAGAAAGCTTTTTTAATTTTTTTTTTTTATTTATTTTGCACTTAGATTTGTTGAGGAGTTAATTATTTAAAATATGATGGAAACAAGCAGGTGGTGTTTTTGAAATGTTGTTCCTAGGTCTCACTTGTTTTATGGAAACCACTTGGGGAAGGTACACACAAATTTGGTACTGAACTTCCAATGTTATTTATACATATATATAGATATGTTTGCCTTGCCAATAAAAAAAAAAAAAGAGTACCTGCTTTAAGCAGTTTAACAGTTTAGCAATATTAGTTTTATGCAGGAGCAGACTAATAAAATAAGGATACAGTAGGAAGAAAGCTGTTCTTAAATATGTTTCTCTTTGTTTTATCTATGTAATGTTTGGGGGTTTTGTCTAATTCACAGAGTGAAGGCTGCCTCAAGAGTTCAGTCCTTTTGGTATATTTACAATGTGGTCTGAAAGGAGTAAGGAAGAGAAAAAAATGGCATTGAATAAACATGGTAAAGTGGAAATGCTGGATTTGTTTGGGGACTCTGAAAATAGAAGTGGAAAAGCATTTTTAGTTTGTCAGTTTTATCCTACAGTACAACTTCAGAGACATATTAGTTTTAGAGATTTGACTAGGCAATGGGACAGTGAGTCAAAGAGTTGGAACAATTAAGCATAGTGTAATGTATTGATCTCTTATTTGAATGCTATCATCTTGCACTAAAGATCAGGAGCTGTAGCTATACCATTCCTAATGTGTATGATCATAGGTTTATCATGTGGAAAATGTCATCTGTCACTTAAACAGTTGTTTGGACTATTATGTTAAGGATAATTAGAAAATAAATAGAGACTAAACCAGATGTTTTTATGCTGTATAAACCGGTAGTTATTTAACCACATCTTGAATACTCTGTGCTGTTCTGGTGTTCTCAGCAAAGATGATGTAGGACTGTAGAAGATTCAGGGCGTGACAAAGATTAAAGGTACCGAATGGCTCCTGGATGAAAGTGACAGACTAGACTGGCACCTTTTGGTCTAAAAGGAAGGTAATTGAGATGGGACCTGAACAAAGTAGATGGCAGTGATTTTCTTTTTTCCAGCATAAGAAATATGGTGCATCTAATAAGGCTAAGAAGAGCCAGGCTCAAACCAAAATGAATAGGTGAGAGAACTGCAGAACTTACTGCCCTAGGATATTCTTAATGCTAGAAGATTTTGTGCATTCAGCTGGAGATGGAAGGCCTCATTTGAGTGCTGTTGAGTTTGTGGAAACCACAGTTAGTTTAGAGTGTCCCAAATGAAAACAGATGGGGAATGGAAAAAGTACTAGTGGAAAACAGAATAAATGTTTCCTTTATTCCTTCTCTTCTCTTAGCATCTGCTTATGGCTGTGGTTTGATATAAGATACTTAGACAGATGGACATTTGCTCTGTCCTGGTTTTGTTGGTCTTACGTACCAGAAACCAGTTAAATTATATTTAAATGTTATTTTGAGTAAAAGTACATACATCATTAGTCTGTAATTCCACCTGTGTTTGCAATACTAAGCAAGATTTGTTGATAAAATTTGAACTTGTTTGCTTAGATGTCCATTTGGAAGGTACTTCTTTTTATTGGAAGAGCAATACAGAATGTATGTTCTTTGCCTGACAAAATATCAAGAGGTTAATTTTATTAAATGTTATTAAGAATTACAATACATTAGCAGACTGTATAGGAAACCCATTTTTTTTAACCATAATTCCCTTGAAAATATTGTTCATATGAGTGTTTATAATTACTATAGCCTTGAGTTGGGTTTTTTTATTATTGTTATGGAGAAGGGAAGTTAAATTCCAAAGACATAGTTAAACTTGTAGAGGATAAGAGTATGAAACCATTGCATACTGTTTAGTTTGATCCACTCAAATGAGTGGAAAATGTAGCTTCAGTATGCTTAGCTGGTATTTTTTCCTAAATATCTTTGAGAAGATTTCTGATGTTCATGGAAGAGAACCCTCAGTGTAAAGCATCCAATTTCCATTTGTTATGTCAGCAGCTTAAGAATGTGTGCCAAGGTATTGATACTAATTATAGCTGGAACACAGGTGGTGATAATTTGCTTGCACTGGTTCACTTTAAGGCTAAGTCAAAGATTATTGTATGATTTGTAATGTGCAGCTGCATATGCATAGAAACTAATATTTGTTAAATTTACTTTTAAATGAGCAAAGGAGGTTTAATGTTGTGAATAGAGGAAAATTTACACAGAATAGAAACAATAACACACATACTGTGCAAATAGACATTGGTGAGTTTAAGATGCATCTCTGTTCATTGCTGTATAAGTGCTTTGAACATGAGTCGCTCTCTAATCCTGCAACCATACACAGGATCTCTATGCTATGGCCAAAATTCTTAAGATCTGCAGCTAAGATATTTACTTCAACCTCATAGTGGTTGCCCCTGTACATATGCGTCCATTTGGTGTAAATGCCAGCATTTAAAAGTTTGAGGGAGTGAAAAATATGCATTATGGGAGATTTGAAGTGCATCTTTGTGTTTATCCAACAGTGAAAACTCACCAGAAGCTGTTTTGGGGGTTTTTTTTTGTATGTTCAGTAGTCTTTCTGTTTGATTTTAGTTCTAGGATTAGGAATAGATATGTAAATGTGGTGTGTAGGTGCAGTTACCATACTGGAGTTAAGAGAAGTTGATGGAGGATGTCAAAGGACTTGCTTAAAATAGATGGGAGATTGCTTGTTTGAAGTTATTGATGCATGCCAGGACACAAAGCACACATTGTGGAACATTTTGGGGTGAGTTCTTTGTTGGTGCTTCTTTTTGATGAGTGGCTCTGTTTTAAAGCAGTTGATATGCCTTACACAAAAGAAGTAGATTTCTGCATATGACTTAATATATTAATGTAGTTTGATGTAAAAGTGAAAATTGTTTCTATGCTGACAGTTAATTTTGAATTTCATGGTACTTAATGTTGACATTTTATTCATAAAGCATTTTATGAATTCTGCATGTTCTCTAAAATGCATTAACTTATTCTACTTTATGCACTGGTTATTTAACAAATGAAAATGGAGCTCTTTCAATTTTTGAGAATCTCATGAAAATGTCAAATAATGTTTTAATCATTACCATTTATTCATATAATTTCTGAACTGTATGACAACATAAAATATTTTTAAAACTCAAAATAATGACTTCACCTTATAATTTTGTGTGTATTTTGATTTTTTTTAAAATAGCATTATATATAATTTTCTTATACACTAATCAGATATTCCCTAGAATTATTTTTTTGCTGCAAAGCATATTGACCTGTTGATATGCTTATCAGTGTCTGATGTACATGGATTGACATTTAAATTTGCTTGAAGATATTTATTCCATACAGTTCTAGTTTGATGTGTGTTGCAGTGTGTATTCAACAGTTCTGCTGCTAAATGAAGTACGTGTATACTTAGCTTGCTGCACAGATCCATGGGCACAGGTGGACATCTTGGTAGTGTGCACCATGCAGTGAAACACATGGCACTACACAACATGGGGCAAAGAGCACGCAGTTTGAATTAGAAATCATTTTATGGATACCTTGTAAATTTGTGCTTGTTCATATAGGGGATGTAATTTCTGAAAAGGGTGCACATGCTTTTTATTGAACATTTGTGATAGAGACAGCACTCTAATGTAGTTGTCCTTACTTTGGGGAAAGAGGCAGTATTGTATGAGCTTGTTTATGTCAATATTTTAATAATTTATCTTTATAACTGCCTTTGTCTATATTTATAGCAACATTGGCACCCTGTGTACAGAAGATACAATCAGTGCTGAAAGGAAACTTGCATCCATCTGGAAGCAATAAACTTTTCTAAAAGACTGCACAGTGTTACTTAATCCTGTGATTTCTTACTGTGAGTGAAATTAAGGTTTGGTTCAGTTGTGTCACATCATATTGGTATCAAATCTTTTGTGAGAGCTTTCTCATAGTGTCAAGCTACAAACAAAATTTTAGAATTGATGAAAGCCTGAGAATGTAATTTCCTCAGTCACAGGTTTATGAATACTGCAAATGGAATAAATTCTATATAATAAAAATAATTGCAATACCAGAAAGCTTCTGGAGTGTTGCATTTCGTAAACTTTCTTTTTATATGAAGGGCTAATTTGTATACTGCACAAATGACTGAGTACCTTAAATTTGGCTTTGTGTTCTAAGTAATTTTTGTATTGCATATATATATCATGTACTAAAAATTACATTTTTAATATGAAAAAATATTTGCAAAGTTAAAGAAATAGGAACTGTTTCCTTAAGAAGAAGGGGAAAAAATTATAAAGACAATCTAACAAAATTCTGGGATTTTTTTTTTGTTGTTGCTTTTCCTTTAAGTTTGTTGCAACTGTGGGATACATGAACCAGGTAGCATTCATTCACTCCTGCAGGCAAAGTGGGGCAGCCTACATCCTTCCTGTTCCTACGTGGCAACTGAGCTGAAGAGTGTTGGGCTGAGCAGAGTTTTACGCTTGTCAGAGGATTCTGGTGCTGCTGTTGCCATCTCTTGCCCTTGGGCTAGCATAGAAGGTGCAGATATAATGATACAAAGGATGGCTGAGTTTTCTTCATAACACTGAAAAAAAAATAGACCAAAGATCAATGAGAATAAAGCCAAACATGTAGAAGTTCATGGATGAGCTTATCTAGAAGCTGATAAGCTATGTTTCAATACCTAAAAGCATGACTTGTCAGTATACATGCATTACCAATATTTTATGAAAGGAAATTGTCCTGTGTTTTAGAATGAGCTATTTGTTCTTTTCTCCTGAAGAAAATGTTTCCTGAAGAAAACACTAAAATTCAGATATTTCAGGCATGTTGAGTTCCTGGAAGTGAGACACTGATATGTAGCTGTGTGGATGGTTTGTACATCTGTATTTGAGGCTGAAGCAGATCTAGTACCAGTAAGAGTCCAAGCAAAAGTAATTATTAACTTGTATTTAATCAAACTCAGTAATGTCATGTGGCCATAAGAGGTTATTTGTTTCCCCACTTCCCCTTATTTTCTGAAATGACAGAAGCAATAGCCATGATCGTGACATAAATGAGTAGGTACAAAACAGTGTGTATGTGTGAGATGTTTTCAAGGGAATGTAAAATTAGGCTTGTGTTTCCCTTTGGGGGATTCTTTAGTATCTCTCAGCTCTGTTAGCCCATTCTATTAAATCTTGTAAGCCATTAGATCCCTGTCTTCCGTTTATTTCAGAAATCTCTAAATGAATTCCATTTTGTGATGGCTGTGTGATTGGTCTCTGTAAGACCAGTCATTTAATCTGATGCTTATGTTTGCAGAGGTTTTACAAAATTATGAAAACCAGTAATGCTTTTCACCCTGTTGTTACTCTGAACTTTCCTACATAACTACTTTCACCTATTAAATGAAAAGTCATGAAGTTTCAGGCACTAAATAATAGGTTTGCTGCTACTTTTCAAACACTATTATGAAATTAGGCAGTATGTGGGCCATATGCTTAACATAAAATGTAGAGCTTTCTATAAAAAATTTATTTTCAGTGACCTCTTTTTTTCTCTGGTGTTACTGAGAAAATATAAATATTAAAAAGCAAAGTCTTTCCTTTGTGCATCCTCTTAAATGCTTCAGGTTCGGAATCACTTGCCGTCTGTCTTGCTTCCTTGCAGCTAACCTTGTTGTTTAAGCATCCTCTTTTTAAGGGGCTTATTTTTATATTCATCATCTCCCTGAAATCCTTTCTTGGAGAATGGAGGGGAAACTTCCTTAAGACAAAACTTTTTGTCTGAAACAGCGTTAGGCCTTGTGCTAAATCTTAGTCTCACTTTCCTCTGGAGGTATTTATTCAATAAGCTATTTGACTTCTTTTCAAACTGCCACTTTTGATATGTTTTTCTAACAAAATTTTGCCGTCAACATGTAATTAATAAGCAAGGTATTTCACTGCTCTGAGTGAGAGATAGATCAAAACACTAAGAAGAGCTTGATGGTTAAGTGTCTAATGAGCCTCATTACAAGATGGGCCTTTTCCATGGCCTACTGGGCATCAGGGAGACCCGGGATACTGTGTACTAGCATCACTCCTGAGATGTAGCCATGCTTAGAGAGGAAGTACCCAAGCCTGGCCTTTGTGCAGGAAGCATCAGCTCCAGCAAAACCAACCTTTTAACTGTCCTAAACTCTGCCCTTACATATGAGACTAATGTAGCCGCTCCCATGTTTGCTCTGCTAGTAGCCAGCATCATCTTTGGTTTTGGCTCAGCCAGAGCTAGGCAGTTGTGTGGTGGTTGTTCTTTTTCAGAAGTTTGCCTATTGCCATCTTTTAAAGCTGGAGTGAAGCTTAACCAAATTTCAAGTCCTTGAGTACAATCCAACTCAAGACTTCAAGGACTATACCAAATGTGCTGCTCTTCCTGCAGTTGCTGTGATAGGATACTGGGCCCAGGGGCACATAATCTCCAGCAGCCCCCTGGGTTTGATGGGGATGTTCAGAAGCACGAGGTTTAGTTTTTAAAAGAGATGGTGGAGAACAGGGATTGGAATCAGTTGGTCAACAGGTGTTGGGGGAAAGAACCATCTGAAAAGTGGAAAGAGACAAGAGGGGAAGATTAGAGGTAAGAAGTTGAAGTCTTGGATGGGTTTACCAATGCTGTGAATATGGTAAAATTATCAAGAAATACCCTGAAAGAATGAAAAAACTTTTCATTTTTTATAGAATGTATTGAAACTCACACAGCATGGCTAAAGCCAGTTTTATATTGTTGTATTTACCACATTTTGTCCTTTTAAAGTTATTTGTGAAAATTACTAAACAGAGAAATAATGTAATTTCTGTTATGTAATGTAAGATTTTATGCCATGACTGAGATTTGCATTGGAAAATTACTGGGTTTGTTGGGGGTTTTTGGCTAGTATTGTGTTGAAAAATTGAAACCTAAGTAAAAATTTGTTCCAGAATTTAATTTTTTTAGGATGTTAATTATTCTTCATAATAGTATTATTTTTAAAGGTAGTTACCTATTATTGTAGTTTAAAATAAGATGACTTCTTTAAACTGGAATAGTGAATAATGCCTTTTAGTGCTGTATTAAAATAGTGTATAACTTCTTGTCCAGTGAAACTAACTGAATGTGTCATTATAGGTTTGGAAAGCGGAGTTTTATTCTGAGACTTGTAATTTTTATTTTTTTTTTAGTTTGTAAGATGTTACTAGAGCTCTAAAGAATTAAGCCATTGTGCATATTTCCCAGTTCTTACTGACTCTTGTTTATCTGTGATCTTTGGGGAGCTAACAATTGCAAGTGAATATGCACGGCAGATTGGCTCAAACCATGCTGACTTCCTGCTGATGAAAGGAGACGGTCCAGTCCCTCCTTCTTCCCTTCTGTGAATTTTCTTTTCACTTTGTAGCATCTCTAGTTTTGTAGGACTTGTGATTATACTAAACAACTTGTCAGAAGACTAAGCCAGGGGGAAAAGCGAATGATCTATGTTACTTCAGGGAATTGATTGGACTCAGCTTGGTTGTGCCCAGTGCCAGACATAAGGAAAAGGGCTGGACTGCACAGTCATGGCAGGTGAGTTGAGGGTAGGTGTTTCTACTAGAAAAGAGATTAGCAGTAAGGTATTGTATCGGCTTGGCAAAATACATCACTCTCAGATTCTCTAGAGGAGGAGAATGAAAATTGGTTGTATTCCTGTCAGATGTTTTTAAGCTCAGTTTTCTGCCCTGAAGCAATACAGCTGTTGCTGCAAGTGAATAGCTGCCATTAAAAGATGAAGTTAGTAGTTACACCCTGCATTTACTCTCCGGCTCTGCAGAAGCTGAGATGCATCTCTTCAGTCCTTTGTAGTACTTTCTGAACTTCTTCCTGTTCCCAAGGAGGTCATTACACACGCTCTGAGAAATGTGTTTTTAGGCTAGGGCTTTGCTTGTGTTCTGCTTCTCTTACAACCACATTTAAAAGGACTAGAGTAATGTAAAGGTAATTTTCAAGCAAAAACCAGCCCCTCCCCAACCTGGCCCCTTCAGTATCACCTCAGCTTACTGTCTGATACTTTTGGCAAACAGAAATTGCAATTTTGCCTTCTCTACTTGCAGAAGAGAGTAAGAGGCACAACATCAGTTTTTGCCAAAAGTGTTGCATGACCTGTCTTTCTGAAATAAAAAAATCCTTGAAAATTCAGGTGTTTTGAAAATAGCTTTTCTGTCTCATGTTTAGAGTCTTTAAATTAGTGCTAATTAGCCTGACAAGTTTTACAGTGGTTCTTGGCTCTTTTGGTGAGAATGATCATACCTGCTTCTTTATATTCTCATTGCCAGCCCTTCTTAATCAATAAGGAGCTGAAAGCTGTAGAGGTTTTGTGAATCAATTGCATGCTGCTCACTATGCTTTGCTGATTTACAGGGGAAAAAATGGACTTAATAACTGATACATTAGTAGTTGCTGGTTTAAATGTATTAGACATTATCCTATTAATTTTAAGTATTACTAAACCTGAATTTATAGATGTATTGCCAAAACTGATTTAAGTTTTGATTATAATTATATACAGTTATATTTTATTGTATGTCCTGAATGGTTATTTTGAAAATAGTGTTCATACAGTGTTGGATGGTCTGTAACCAATTCTATAATAAGTACTGATCACTGTATTTTTCTTTGGTACAGTCTTGATGAATTTCTAAAATCTCTAATTTTTTCTGTTATGCTACACTGCACTCAGCTATAGCAATCAACTGTTAAAGAAGTAAGCTTGGAGAGTGTAATGGGACAGGTAATGTGTAAAAAATAGAATGTGTAAGAGATTTATCTGTTAAATGTAGTCAATGGGAGCTAGATGTCTTGACAAAGGTCACAGGAAGCATTTGTGACCAAGAGAGTCTAACTCATTTTGCTTTGTGTCCAGTTCTTCTACTTAAATTATACAGTCACATTTCATGTGTGTTTTGTGCCATTTTCTGTGTAGTCCAGATATTTGTTATGGAAATGAAGTCCTTAAGTACCACTTCTAGGTGCTGTGCCTCTGTGGAAGGAAAACAGTTGAAAAAGTGTTTTGTTGTGGAAGTGTTGGTGTTTATATTTTAATAAGACACTCTCTTTAAAACAGTTCTATTTTTCAGTAGTACTGATGTAAACATGAGGTAATCTGTTTAAAGCCTAGTTTAACATTCTTAACTAATTAAAATTTGGCTTGCTATTTAAAATTAAACTCTATTTGAATGTATTAGTTCCTCATCTTTTGATTTAGCTCAGTACGGTTGATTTAGACATAATTTTTTGTTTCATAAGAGATTGGACTGCCATAAATAGGAGAAATGTAGGACAGTCTCATTGCTTGAAATTAGTGAGAGGATAAATAGGGGCATAAAACTTCCTAGAAATTCATATATTCAGGCAGGTTGGGTTTTTTTTTCATGCTGTATTTGGAAAAAAAAAATGGACATGTGCAGAAACTGTGAGTACAATTAGCGTCAAGCAGATAAATCCACCTCTAATCCTGTTTACGCTCTGCATCAGACAGATGTGCAGAGATTGATTTAGACAAGCCCTTGGCTTATAGTAATTTTTTTTTAAGTGCCATATATTCTGGTTTTGTTAGAGCTTTGTTAAATGTTACGTGTTGTTAGTTTTTCTCTTCCCTAACGCGTGTAACCTACTTTATACAGGTTCCCTCTTTGCTTTCATGATGACAGGGCAGCCTGGTAGAAGAGATTATCCTTATTCCTTGTAATTAAATTGACTTTTTTTTTTTTTTCCAGAAGATACAACAATGGGAAGTGGGTACTGAATTAAATAAATAGCATGATATCTAATAGATGTATACTTAAATCTCTTGCAAGAACAGATGGTACCCAATATCTTTCTAAGTAATGTGAGAGGACAGTTAATGTCCTGAAACTGCTAGCAATAACCAGTATGATGCTAACAAACCAATAGGGTTTTTGAAGTTTAAAAAACTGTCTAATCCAATACATACTTTATTTTGGAAGTAAACTTGGTTGTTATCACAGACTAGAAATACTTTTAAAAATAGAGCTGATGACTTAAATTTTCTTTATCTGAATTGTTTTATAAAATTTTACTGCATGTGCAATGGTCTTATTTTTAGTAAGCATAGAATATGAAAACTATAGAATATGCCTGGGGTTTTATGCAGATTTCTTAAAAACTTTAGTAAAAATTGGCTGTCCTAATCCTACCAGCAAGTTCAACATTTCCTCTGCAAATTAAAACTTAGGGATGATGGTTTTGTATGATTCAGTATTCCTACAGTTAATATGTTACACTGAGTTGCTTGTGGAAATGCATCCCAGTAAAAAAACCTGAGACAAATACTGACTTTGAAAGTGTAGTGTTGCCTAGTGAGAATATATTTTTTTAAATTTCAAAAGTTTTGACTTGCATCTGAGCAATACAGGAATTTGATAAATACAGAGTAAGAGGAAGATGTAAAAACAAGCAAGTAACTGGCTGAAATAGTAACGTGAAAAGAAAAGGCAGACCTTATCTGGCTTGTGAGTAAATGTCATTCTGTGAAAGCTAGTAGGGAATAAAAATTATTTTAATAGGCCTTCATTTTACTTGACTTGTCCAGGGCAAATAGGCTAATGTTTGTAATTTATCTGTGATGCACATCCATAACATTGCCATAATAGAATTTGTGATACTTTCAGCAAAACTAATAAATTCTAAATATAATTTATTTTAAAATGTTATTTATTTAAAAGTATTTGAAAAGAAAACTTATTTAGAATATTTATATAGGTCTGGGGAAATAAATGCTGCAGCTCAGTATTGCTGCAGGATGGCTGTAGTTATATTTCATGTGTCTTTGCTTACTCATTTTCCTAAAACACTGAGTTTGTGTGCTGGAATTTTCAGTGTACTATATGTCTGGTAGTGAGACTTTCTGGAAAAAAAAAGAAGCACACCCCTCAAAAATGCTGCTTAAAAGTTAAAACAAGTCTTCAATGAAGATAATAAACAGTTCTAGTTAAGTGATTTGGGATATCACCAGTCAGTGTCTCATTTAAGGCCTACAATGGCTTTACCCCTAAATGTTTTAGAAGAGCAATACAAAGTTTGAAAAAAATGAAGATGTTTGGTAATGTTAGGAGCAAGTTTGCTTGTTCAATATCCACTTTGAGACTATGCAAAATCATAGTTCAGATGGAATCATACAGTATTTTTCCCCCCTCAGTTCCCTGATTTCATTCACTGTATCCTATAGAAAATATTTTTACAGCAACCATTACAGTACTTTAAGATCTGTGTTGTTCTTTTTTGGATTTTTTAAAGAATTGTTAGTTGAGTTTCCTCTTGTTTATTTGCTGTGTACTTGTGAAAATCTGCACTACAATTTCCTGTGTATTATCTCAGTGCACACCAACATTTACTTGTCACAGTATTCCCGATAAGAATGGAATGATCTCAGTCCAGTTTTACACTTTAGTAGCTGAATTATGGAGAAATTACAACGGTAAAATGAAACAAGTTGGGAAAAATATGTGTGAAGTGTAATAAGGACATGTTTCCCTCTGTAGTGGGTTATTTGGTATGGAACAGGAAAAAATGAATAGGTTGAGAATCATGAGGAGAGATAATACTGACCTGAGCTTTAGCTGTGCTAGCATGGCTGAGGTGCAGTCCCCCAGGATTTCTGGGTAGAAGGTTGATCACTGCACAGTCTCATTCAAGAAATGATGTTCAGAAATGAAATACCAGCATAACACTGTTACAAGAATAGACACAGTCTTCTTTTATTCCTGCCTAGAAAAAGCATGATTTTCTGAAACCCTCAGCTTCATGTGGTGTAGGGAAGTAGGTGGTGCTGTCCATCTTTCCCAGGATGACAGTTAAAATAGACTTTTCCTGGCACTTCAGTACAGCATGTAGCAACTACTCATCAAACAGAATCTTTTATGGCTTTTGTTCGGAGAAGGCAGTTGACAGAGCTGTTGCTAGATTTGGGAAAGGTTTTTGGTTACTAGCATTTCTTGCCTTGGGCTGCAAAGGGAGCTTTGTTGTATAGTGTATCAGATCTGCTGTTGTTACAAAGCAAGCAGGGAAACCTTTCTTTGTGAGTCCAGAGTGTCTGACACCTACAGAAACAGTGACATTTTCCCTTCAGTTTGTGTATTTGACTTCTTTTGGGTTTTTTTTTGAGGAATTAGGTGTTTTACAGCTCAAAATGGGAAACCTGTACCATAATGGTCCAGTTAATACATCTCCAAAAGGCATTAGGAAGTGAAGTGGCAGTGTCTGCAGCCACAATGTCCATGTGTATAACAGCCCCAAGACAGGAAGACCTTCCCTTAGGCTAAGTCTCCCCTTGGGGTGAGGCTCTTGAACTGTCACAAGAACTTTTTTGAAACTGTTTTTCTTGTCTTCTAAGGTAAATTCATAACTCAAACATGAAAGTTAAGAAGGGTAACACAACTTCAGTTTATTTGTCTATTTTTGCTTAACTATTTTCCGATATGTTTCTATGTAAACAAGAAAGACAGTGGTTGTATCAAATGAAAAAATGCAGTGAGCATATAGCCACACTTTCTGATAGATGATTTAGGGTATACAACAGCCACGATTCCTATGATTTAGGAGAGTACAATAAAGAATTTGCTTCTTGAATGGAAATATAAAAAAAGTAACTTGCTGTTCTTAGTCTGCAGTTTTATTAATTTTTAAACATCAGAAAACTGATTTAATACCCTCTTTGAAACTGTGTTATTTGTACAGCTGGATATACAACAGAAAGTTGGTAAAATATAAGACCAGGGATTGAGGCAAGTGACATGCAATAAGTTTCAAAACAGGCATGAAGAAATGCTACAAGTGAAGCTAGAGATGAAGCCATAACAATATTTTTTTAATATGTTTCTCCTAATCATATTGCTAATGCTTTTTTTTTTTTTCCCCCTTACAGATGATTCCAGTATGGCTTTGCAGGCTCAAGAGGAGATTATTGAAATGAAAGATGTATTTTCAGTAAAACTGAAACGTCGTCGTTTTGCAGGCCAGAATAAAGGTGGCACTTTGTTGGGTATCACGATCTTTAAATGCTTGAATAAAGAAGAGAATAAACTAACAGACTGTGCTATCCATTTAAATAACTTAAGTGAAGATCATTGTCAGTCATGGTTTAGACATCTGAAGGAAATTTTGAACGGTAAGCATTTAATTGGGGTTGATGTAATTTCTATTGGCAATACAAGAGGTTGAGTGAAGCTTACAAACATTTTGCCTCTGGAAATGAAGACACACAGCTATGAATGTTATTTCTGGCAAATGTTTACTACTGAAATTTTACATGGTGAAGTGTAAAATTTAGGGAAGTGACAATAATTCACTATGTAAAAATGAAACGAGTTGCTGTTATTTTTTGGAAGTGTTTTGGAAGATACTGAAAATAAGTAATTTATTCTGACTGAAGAGTCTTCTGGGAAATCTGTGTCTGAAAAGAATAAAGTATTTTGTTGATATTTTCACTTGAAATTGCATCACACCTGATGGGACAATAGTAGTTGCAGTTCTGGGACCTCTTCAGGGACTTTTTGGTGACTGCTTAGCAGTTTCCACTTGAGACCTGCAGGTTCTTTAAGAGACTAATAAGAGAGACTTTCCTCATCTTCATGAATTCACAGGTGGCTCTTAAGGTTCGGTAGGACTCTTGTTGTATAATTTGATACAAAATGTATTGACATTAGATAGTCATGAGAGGCAATTCTTTACTTTAAAAATATCTTTCTGTGTTTGCCTAGGCTAATGCCCTTTTTGGGATGCTTTTTTTAACCCATTATAGTTCTATTTTTTATGGAAGCTGAATCAAATTTAAGAAAAAACGTATTCACCATTTAGGGAAAAGAGCCTTTCACTGGAGTTTATATTGGAAAGACACAGAATATAGCACACTTTTGATTTAGAAACTCAAAACAACACTCCCTTTACCATAGTAAACTCTGATTTAGCTCCAAAATGTGCCTCTGTTTACAGATTATAGCAAATGAGTTTAATATAGAATAAAAACAGACTGTCTTGTAGTAGACTCTTAAAACTCCATCTGAATTGTTAAGACTGACCCAAACTACAGAATTCACATGTTGTACATCTGTAGATAACTATTTATAGTGTACTTCTAGTAAAGTGACTTTAAAGTGTCAAAAGCAGATATTAGAGATACAACATGAGTTATTAATGGTGCATCCTTACATTGTTTATTTACAGTATACTTTGGATTTTCCAAATGAAGATGTTATTAAAAAGTTTCCCTTTTTGAAGGACTTTACCATGAAATATCTAAATGTGCACAAGTGCCAAGATTCCTGCAGACCTCCAGCTACCTCTTAAAGGCAAGGGCATTTGCATAAGGAGCAAATGTCTGTTTTGTTCCCAAATTACCCTTCATCTATCAGGAGCAGTGATACCATATGTTCACAGGAAAAAAAGCTGCAGTGTCTCTTGCTCAGGTTGCTTTGACCTCGAGGTGCAGTCTCTGTTTTACAGCTTTGTAACTGGAAGCCACCTCAACCTGAAAAAAAGTGTTCTATGCAGCATCGCTGGTTCGAGTTGTTCCTTCAGCTTCAGTCTTTCTCCAGGAGCTCAAAACTTGTGCTGTTTTGGGGTTTTTTTTGTGGTTTTTTTTTTTTTTTTTGGTGGTTTGTTTTTTTTGTTCTTTTTTTTTTAATCTCTGATCAGTACATTTTTTCCTCCTTACCTTCTGGAATAATCAGGACTCAGAGGGGGAAAAAAAAAACCAAACAACCCCCCCTAAATATCATTAGCTAATGTGTGTATTATTCTAAGTTCTATAATTACAATGGATGTAGTTTTCACACTGTTACATTTTGAAATCTGCCTAGATAGTCAAACAGTCTTCCTATCAATAAAATCACCAAAAAAGCAGTGCTATTTATGCAATAAGTGTGGCAGAGGCACATTATCAGTAATTCAAACAGTGATGTTATAGTAATGGTATAATTCAGAAAAAAGTCTTCTGATTTAAAACGTAGCAAAGATTGGTAGGAAGTTCCCAGTGGGATTTAGGTCTGAACTAAAAGTGTACAATGCAGCTGAGTTCTGTTGATTCCTCAGTAACTGAAATCTCAAAAGACACATTTATATATCTCAGTGTGAAATGATGAATTTTCAGAGTTTTTGCTGCTGCTTTTCTTTCATAATCGTGCTGGAGACAAATTTGTTCATGAACTCAAATTGGCTCCTTTTGGTTTTATCCTTCTAAAATAGTCAAAATTTTGGTGTACTGCTCCCCCCCAACCCCCCCAATCTAGCTGTTCACAAAGTAATTTTTTATTAACTGCTGCATTATTTACTTGAAGTGGTTTTTTAATTGTTTCTGGGCTGGAGCAAATTAAAAGCAGGTGATTTACCAAAGTAGTGTGTATATATTTGGGTATGGCTGTCAGTAATACTTAGACATTCTGACAAATGAGTGTACATGTCACTGACAGGTGTGTTTCCTCTGAAGATGAATGCAATCTGTATTTGCTTACCTTACTCTTTGACAATTTTTTTTTAGATTTTTATGCATATACATTAATTAAGGAACAACAATAGCAAGTTTATCAGTGATGATACAAGCTAGAGTTTTATCTAGGGGCTTCTAATGAAGATTTTCAGTCTTCTAATGAAGACTTAATTTTCTGAAATTTCATGTGCACAATTTCCTTTTCACTGTGTGATTTGTGTCCTGCATGAATATTTCATACATGGTTTTTCCCTGTTCTTTCTTACTCTCTTCATAGCAAGCATCCTCTGTTGCTTTGACTTTCTGTTCAGAGTTCTTCAATTTAAAGTTTAACTAGGCTATAATTTTTTATGAAGCCTGTCATCATATAAGTGAGCACACAAGAGATATAATTGTTTAGCATTTAGTTACAGTGACTGCTGTTATGGTTTTGTGTGTGTGTGAGAGACAGGGTAACAAAATACGTGTA
Organism: Xenops minutus; assembly: GCA_035221455.1. Classification (NCBI taxonomy): domain Eukaryota; kingdom Metazoa; phylum Chordata; class Aves; order Passeriformes; family Furnariidae; genus Xenops; species Xenops minutus. Next base: position 23,977,206 of record JAWWEE010000162.1, on the reverse strand, counting down.
TAACCATCTTCCTACTTTTAAATAAGTTCTTATTTTCCACCTAATGTTGCTGCTGTTCAAATGTGGGCCAGCTGGATATGAAGGACTTGCTCAATGATAGAGTGTTCCCAAAACCTTATCTTCTGTACATGATATCTTTGTTGAGCTGATGTAAGGTAGCCACTGCCATGCTAATGCATCTCTGGAGCATTGGTTCTGGGCTGGCCCCTGGAAGGCCCCAGAGGGCAGCCTGAACAGATTCTAATGTGGTGTTGGTCTCCTGTCAGTGCTTTACACACCTGACTCTCAGTGATTTCCATTTATACGTCACATCTTTTTGTACAAGACTTATGGACATGTAGAGTGGGGACATACTGTAGAATTCACTGTTTAATCTAAAATCCTCTGTGCATGCAAATGCCCAGTGTTTTTTGCAGGGTTAAGGCATGCTCAGAAATAAGAGAAAATGCACAATTGTCAATGCTCATGCTTTTTTTTTTTTTTCCCCTGACAAGATCAGACTTATTTTCATTAGCGCTTGATTTGAAAAAGTTTTCCTTAAAATGTCTGTAAACCAACAGAAGACTGTAAATGTGGTTAAGAATAAATGATAAAGTAGCAAAAAAGGCATGAAGTGCATTTTATTTTTATCTACTATTCTGTAGTATATCACTGGGATTTGATATGAATGCCTGAAACTTCATGCATGAAGTTTTAATTAAACCATTAATGTTAAACATTAACTTTGGTTAGTTAATATTAACAGTGGTATCTCCATAGTTACATTAACAAATCCATCTCACGTTATTAGTTTTTCTCATGTATGATATTCTTACTGTTGTATAAAGTGTTTATAAGTGTAGGCAGTAATGACATGAGTCCAGGCTCTTAACTTTTGTAACATAAACCCCTTTTCCTGAAGCTAAGGACTGAAAGCAGCACAGATGTATGTCTGAGCACAGCGTCTCTGCTGCCCTATGAGCCTTTGTTTTCAGAACACCCTGATTGACCCACCACCCTTCATGGTTCACTGATTCACTTGATAGATCAAGTTTAAACTAGTGCATATTAGCACATTTGTTAGTACTAGAGGAACAGTTGGCCTTCCTGCTTTAGGCTGCTGGTTCATTTCAAACGGAGCAGCCACAGAAAACAATAACAGAATACCAGTTAGGGGAACACCAAAAGGCTGGCAGACTGGAATCAGTTGCACACTGTAGTCATTGACATTGATTCATTCATATAGATGTTGTTTAAAGGCAATTAAAAGATTATTATTTAAAAATACTTCTAAAGAAGTTTCACAATAATACTGTGTGAAAGTTTAATCTTTGACTGATACTGGATATTCTTTCATTAAACTTGGTTGTTCGGTGTCCGGTGCACAGTGGGAATGATAAAGTAATTATTTTTGTCACGATTATCTTTTCATGTCAGTTGGCAGTTATTTGGCACAAACAAAACCACATCAGTAGTGCACAGTCTCTGTTGGAAAGCCTTGTTTGTGATACCTATTTCTGTAAATGAAATATTTTACCTCTCTAAAAAAGTAAATTGATATTCAAGTAGTTAGAATATTCTAATACTTTCATCCTGTGAATTCATTTGCTTCTTAAAAGTCTCACTAGGATTTATGTATTAACTCTGATCTACTTTTCAGCAATAGTCTAATATACATAATCATGAATACAGTTTCTGGTTTAGAATCATTTAATGAAGGAATTCCAACTGTTTCCTTAAAAATCTAGGATTTTTTCCCACTAGTTGAAAAGTCTATATTCTTTTGCCTACTTAGGATTTCTTTTAAAACTTTATATTGCCACCTAAGGCTTAAATTTTTACATGTAAAACTCAAAAACTTTGAAGTGAGATAGTGATGTTTGCTTTTTTCCCTTCAGTTTTCTCTTGATGGCTGTTTAGCGGTATTGTGACTCTCACTGTCAGAGTCACAGAATTTATGATGCTTCATCACCTTTCTCTACTTCTACAGACTGTTTGTCCCTATTGTTTCTTTCTGCTTTGTGCATTATATTCTATTTATATGCCTGCTTTTTTTTTTTAAAAAAAAAAAAAAAGTAAAGATATACTTAGAAATCAATGTCTCTGAAGTCAGTTTTTACAGTTTTTTGGCTCTGGGTGGTGGGGGTTGAGCATTTAGGACCAGCTGATGACAGGTAGGAGTTCCTGTAAGGAAGATAAAAAACATGACACCAAATTTATGAATGTGGCTTAATCTTTTCTCTTAAATCAGGAGTCCTTATTCTTGTAGTTTTCAATTTAATTTCTACTGGTCCTTTTTGAAGGAGATACTTTTAAACCCATGTACTAGGGCTTGTTACTGAAGACATGCAGGATTTATCAGGCATTAAGGATTCTTCAGGATTAATTTGCAGTGCAATGACTTTGCACTGTGTGCAACATTTTGACATATAGTTATAAAATATTTTTGTGTATGCTTTTGGGGTTATAGCAGCAAACTGATCCAGTAATTTCCTTCAGGATCTTTAAGCAATCATCTGAATTTGCTGACACAGGCTGGATAAAGTGCTTGTTTTCATTTCCAGGCTATTTGATGTGTTTCTATAAGTGAAAAAATAATCTATGAGACTTTTGTAATTGTTATGTTTTGATCTTAAGGACGATCTTTCCCCTTTAATACTGAAACAGTATTTAGCTGTAATTTCTTTGAGGAATTGTTCTTGTTCAGTTGTCGAGGGAATGTAAGTGGAAGGAGCTTCTGAAAGTTCCAGCTGACACTCTGAAGGTACACGTGGCTGTAAAAATTGAAGTAATGCACTTCACGGGGCAGGAAAATGTGCTTTCACTCTTGGCTCCTCCATATGGAGTTGTGGCCTACTACTGATTTGGTTCTTGCCTGTTGGAAGTTGTACACTTGCCAGATATTCTAGCTTTTTCTTAGCTAAGAAAGTGATAGTCTCACCTGATAGTAAAACAAGAATTAGAATTGTTCAAATCACGTATTTCAAATAACTACCAAAGGAACAGCAGTATTGCATGCTTTTGGTAGCAGAGCAGCCTCAATGAACCATGGCAATTCTAGGAATTCTAGAGAAGAAAACTTGAAAAGTAATGTTATTGGTTCAGTATAAGTTATTTCTATTTCAAAGAATAAAATTGCTTTGTGGGGTCAAGGTGCAAGACAAGGTTCAGCTTGTGTAGTGGTATTTCTCAGTGTTGTTTCCTTGGAGTTGGAAGAGTGAAATGTTCAAGACATAAAATGGACAACAATTCTCAGATTTCTGAATGATACTGCCAAGTTTTATATTCCTTTCTATTTCTTTGGGCCTCTTTCAAGATGAGGGAATTTCTGGTGCGCTGTTTGATTTGCACTCTCAGAAAACAAAAGTATTGGATTGTAGTATCAGTTTGACTGGGTGTTATTTTCATATGCCTGCTGGCAGGGTGTCATATTAAATTACAACAAGGATATGTTTTGATGTTTGGGTTTCTTTTCTTTTTTGTTGCCCAAACTTATAACTTCTTCACGTTCCCCCTGTTCCTGTGTCAGGGTTTAACTAGATTGTGACATATACTTTTTTCCCTGGTTCCTACAACAGCTTATTAGCTGTACACACCAAAGTAATCAGTACTGTAATCGAAAGATAGTGCACATCCAAGAAGAAATTGAAACTTTTCTTGGACTATAATTTAGTTATCTGTTTAAAATATTATAGTGGCTCTAATAGTAAAAATTCCTTTAAACTGTAAAAATAATTAGGCTGTGTGTAATATGAAATGTTCTGTGTTTTCTTTTTAGGCTTCCAAAACAGACCAAAATACTTAAAAGTGTTTGTTAATCCAAGCAGCCACAAAAGAGAAGCCACTCATGTTTATTATGAACAAGTTGCACCTCTTTTTAAGCTTGCTGACATAAAAACTGATGTCACTGGTAAGTTGCTTCAAAAGCATACTTAATCCTTTGTGAAACTAGTACTTAAGCATACGAGACAATTTAAAGTTACTGCTAATCCTTATTGGCTTTGCCTGCCAGCAGTGCATTTGGAGCTCTAGTCAAAAAGTGGTTTTGTAATTCTGTTATTGATTTAATTTTCACCTATAGCAATCAATAGAATTGTTTGTATTTTTTAAAGTAAGCATTCTATATAAACTAACAAGCGTTTGATATCTGACAGTGCTAAGAGTTGCCTTCTGACAAACATGTCCTTAACTATTCTCTTCTGAGAATGTCTATTGGCCTGACATGTAAGAGGGGCACATGTGAAGGGCACAGTATTCCTGGGTTCTGACTCAGGTGCAGGCATGACCTGGCAGCCTGAGTGATGCAGGGCTGCGATGACAAAGGCAGTTCTCACAAGGCACATGGGCATCGTTTGCTCTCTGGGGAACGTAGAGATACAACTGTAATGTTGTAGTGATGCTGCCTTCTGCTCAACAATGGGTTTCTGATAGCAGGTTTGGATTTAGGGCCCCAATTTGTGCCAGAATTTGTCCTGAATTTGCCCTTTGGCTGTTTCATTTGATGGACTTTTTGTAAGAAATTGAACAGGGAATTGAGTCTTCTTAAGGCAGTAAAATATTAATGATCTGATCATTACTTCCACCCCCTTCTATGAAGAGGCTGAAACTTACATTGCATCAGATTTGGTCCCAAGAAACACCTAAATTTACAGAGAAATTATATTAGTGTTTCCCGTTGACAATAATTTTTAATCCATATTATTACATTTACGGGTATTTTTACTGCTATTTGCTATTTTTTGATTATGCTTTTCATATTCATGTGAAATATAAACTCTGGCGCAAGACATTTTAACACCAAAAAGTCTTTTTTCTATGTCTGTTGTAATTGACTTAGAAAATCATTAGTTCTGGCTTAAATAAATTATACAGCAGGGCTCATCCTGCACTTGTTCTGTAAACTTCTTATGAAACCATGAATAGTTCTGGTTGCAGGCCAAAAATTATTCTTAAAAAAATCTGTTTTAGGCATGATGACATAATAATGCAAAAAGTGTTTGTAGGTGGGATTTATCTTGCTAATTTTATTACCTATATATTTGTATTTTTTAATTATTTAGCCCACAATTTAAAGTAAAATCACTTGAAGGTTCAAGGCAAATTAGAATAAATGTGAAAAAGATTGGCTGTGTTAGAATTCTGTAGAGATAATTTCTTTGTGGAGATAATTTCTTAACTTCCCTTAATTGAGAAGGGAATGCCAGCAGCTTTATGTAAGTTTTGATTCTCACAGACGTATGTTTCACCTTCAAGGCATGGATGGTAGTGTGACTAGATTAATAATAATGCTATTATCTTAGAAATTTAACTTAGCCTAGTTTAGCCACAATATTTTAAATTTTTTTTTTTAATATAAGTTATGAATAGAATTTATAGTGTTTTTAAAAACATTTTTCCTAATTGAATAAAAACTGTTTAAAGTTTATTTTTTTAATTATTTCTATTTTAAATTTTGAAAGGAAACTTTTGGGTTTAGCCAACAAAACGTTTAATGGCTTATCCTTTAAAAAAGGTTATTTTGGCAATGTTGAAATACCATTGTGCTTATTAGCTGCCTAACACGCCTCCTACAGGCAAAATGAGAAAACTACATTACAGTTCTCAATGCTAGTAGAGAACTAAATACTATGCATTTAAAAAAAAAAAAAGGTGCTGACTGAAAGTCCTGCCCACTGGCACCATCCTCTAGGAAAACTAAGTGCTTCATTTCAAGGAAATTGAACAGGGTTTTTACTTCTTTGCTTGTTTTGGATTTGGTGAAGTTGGAGTGTGTATCTCACTGTTCCTGCTTTTTTGGAGCATGGCCAATATTCACATAACTGGTGTGCAAAGGTGTATTAGGTACTGAAATGGTCAAGGCTTTTGTACAATTTTTACATTGAAGATAGTTTACATTTAGACTTTTCCACATACACGTATTTAAAGCTTAACATTCATTGTACACAAAAATCTTATAGCAAATTTGAACCTCTGAAGTGGCTTCCAGTGCATACAAAATGCAAGACTTACGGGTTACTAAAAAACACTCAAACCATCAAAGATGGACAGTGGAGTGCTGAAAGACAGAGATCTCCTCATCCCATTTTGTGTGCTGGTAGCTGGCTGCTGCTTCCGGGGGGGGCAGGCTTGCCAGATGCTGTTCTTCATTGGAATTTCTGTTAGAATAAACCTCCTTCCTATTTAGAAATTTGGAGTGGAATTATTCTCTCCTACCTAAGGACACAAAGCAATCAAAAGGCACTTACTTTTTCAAATTATCTTTAAATATAGTAGAGCTTTTTGTTTTGTTTTGTTGTTTTTGTTTTCCATGGTTTTGGGGTTTTTTTGGTTGGTTGTCTTTTTTTGCCACATTACTTTGTGCACTACAGCTGTATTCATTTCAGTAAATGCAACCAAAGGTCTTATAGAGTGGATTGTGTATTGGGGTTTTTTTCGTTAATTTTGTTACATGCTGTGGTGGTTTAAACAAATCTCTGAATTGATTAGTGCACTAGAAAGTGGGAATTAGCAAATTTAAACTGAAACAGTACTTTTAACTGTAGCTAAGACTAAACAATAGTTAAAGTTTGGCCTTTATACAATCTTTTAAGGATTTGGCAATCTTTTGTGCTGCAGCTGGGATATGGCTGCGAGGGTAAGAACTCTCTTACTTTCATTTATGCACAATTAAAAGTTGGACATTTAGGCAAAAATAACAGCCTTCCCAAACCCCCAGTTTTAGGGCAGAATCACAAAGGGAAAAAGTGTATTTGAGAATTGAACAAATAACATTTGTTTAAACTTATTGTGCAGTAAATAACAACAGATTAACTGATGTTGACACCAGATGAAAAAAAAAATGTTATCATTAGCAGTTCTAATCCTATTGACTTTAGTCGGTGACATGAGTGCCACTATTTTTAGGTGTCATAGGAAAGCATTCTGTGTTTTGAAGTGTAGAACTAATTGTATATTGCTTTTTCTATATGTAGAGGCAGAACCCTAAGTTCTTGTTCTCTGTGTGAGACAGGGTGTTAAAACCATTTGGAGTATCTGTGACTGTTAAATGAGGTACACTGTTGGTGTCCTTCCTTCAGAATGCTGTTACTTGAAACTTAAATACAAAATGTCCTTGGAAAAGAAAAACTTTCTCAATTATACATTAGAAATAGTTGAAAAATCATTAATATATTTATGAAAAATGAAGGAACCTTTCTTCCTCACACCAAAATTTATTGTGTAGGTATTTTTGTTTGTTTGGGATTTTTTTTCCCCTAAACTGGAACAAGGCCAAATATTCAAATATTTAGCTTTTTTTCTAGCTATCAGAGTGATTTATACATGTCCTTCTGGAGACTGTCAAGCCTGCGGAAAACTTTTTAGATGTGGTCATTTTATGTCTGTGTTGGATTTTTTCATGTTTTTTTCCCTACCTGAATGATTTTCTATATGTTCTCACAAAGTTTTTCCTTGAAACCTTGTTTTTTTCGTTGCCTTTTTGTCACGATGTTTCATAGTAGGTGCTGTGTACCTCTGTCATTCTCTCATCAAATTTTAAATTTCTTGGAATTCCCCAGTCTTAAGCCTTGTAGTACTCTGGGTACTTAATTTCCAAACTTAAGCTATTAGAGGCAGAGAGGATGGAGTTGCTCTCAATCTGGCTAACATTAGTCATCTTTACTGCCTTTATTGATTTCTCTGTAGACACGAGACCTCTTTATTTTCATGTCCTTGTTCTTTGAGTGAATTAATTTTGTAATAGTTGGCGTAACTTACATTGCATTAGGAAAGCACTGAGCGTGTTTTGTGTTACAAAATGAATCTTATTTACTGTTCCATTTTAATTAGACTTGTACTCATACCTTTATAAATGTCATCATGTTCATTTAAAAAGGTGTGTAACCTGGTAACCAACTGTATGTTCTTTTAGGAAGAGTTTCTTTCACAGCTAAGCAATGGTAAGATATTTGAACCTTTCTGCGTTTTTGCATGATGCAGTTTTTTATTGGTCACTTTTTACAGACACTACAGATATTGATAAAAGCATAATTCCTATTGCTAATGCAAAACTGAATATGATAGCTTAAATATTGTGCTTTGATCTTCCAGAGAGAGGCCCTGCATGAAAGTAATTTCTGCCAATAATTCCCAGATCTTCTTGTAGTGATAGGTATTTCTGCAGCAAAATGATAATTCTCTGCCTTTGATATAATCAAAGTAGTGCTAATTTTTAATTACAAATTCTAAAAACATCAAGCACTAGAACTTTGCTAATCCTGATTGGATAATTTTGAAGTTATATGCTATCTATATATGCACACACACAATACTTTAGTGTAAAGTGTAAAAATTCTGCCACTTTTGTTTTGATTTCATTTTTGTTTTACTATTTTTAGGAAAAAAAATATTTGCATGCACTATATATACACACATACTTGTGTGCGTGTGTATATATATATATATAGGGAGAGAGAGGGGTGTTTTCAGTTCTTGTGAGCAGCATTTGAATAATCTATAGAAATACTGTTAGAACAGGTACATATATGGAATGATTGTTTTAGAAACAAAGACTAATAATTTTAACAGTGTTTAGAAACACTGGAGGAAAGCCTTGAGCGTTAGGGTTAGGTTTATGGTTACTGACAGAAGTAAAGGGAATATGAGGTTCTGTTCATTAGTGGTACTGGTTATCAACAGTAGTGGTAATTATGGGTAGAGGTTACATGGGGTAGTAGTTACTAGAGGAAGTGGTAATTAGGGTTAGTGGATTTAGGGTTAGTGGTTTTTAAGGTTAATAGTTTTAAGGGATAGGGTTAGGGTTAGGTTGATGGTTGGTGTTACGGGTAAGGGGAATATGTGGTTGAGTTTGTTAGTGGTAGTGGTTATTAGCAGTAGTGGTAATTAGTGGCAGTGGTAATTGGGGAAGTGATAATTAGGGGTAGAGTTTTTAGGGTTAGAACTAGAGTTAGGGTTAGGATTATGGTTAGTGTTAGGGGTAAGGGGAATATGTGATTGTGTTCATTAGTGGCAATGGTTACTAGCAGTAGTGGTTATTAGTGGCAGTGGTTATTGGTGTAGCAGTTATGAGAGGTACTGTTTTCTATGGTTAGTGTTTTTTAGGTCCAGGGCTAGGGTTAGGGTTCGTTTATGTTTAGTCTTAGAGGTATGGAAAGTATGTGCTTGTGTTCATTAGTAGTAGTGGTTATTAGCAGTGGCAGTAATTATGGCTTGTGGTTATTGTGGTAGTGGTAATAAGGGGTAGTCTTTCTTCGGGTTAGTGATTTTTAGGGTTACGGTTAGGGTTAGGTTTCAGTTTATCAATAGTGTTAGGGGTAAGGGGAATATGTGGTTGTGTTCATTAGTGGCAGTGGTTATTAGCAGTAGTTGTTATTAGTGGCAGTGTTTATTGGGGTAGTAGTTATGAGAGGTAGTGTTTTCTTGGGTTACTGTTTTTTAAGGGCAGGGCTAGGGTTTGGGTTTGGTTTATTTTTATTGTTAGGGGTCAGAGAAGTTTATGATTTTGTTCATTAGTAGGAGTGGTTGTTAGCGGTGGTAGTCATTATGGGTTTTTCGGGGTAGTGGTTTTTACGGTTAGGTCTTGGCTTCGGGTTAGCGTTAGAATTATGGTTTGTTAGGGGTACCTGGAATATGTAGTTGTGTTCATTTCTAGGAGTGGTTAATAGCAGTAGTGGTAATTTTGGGTTATGGTTATTGTGGTATTGGTAATAAGGCGTAGAGTTTTTTCGGGGTAGTGGTTTTTTGGTTTAGGGCTAGGGTTAGTTTTAAGTTTATGGTTAGTGTTAGGGGTAAAGGAACTATGTGGTCGTGTTCATTAGTGGTAGTGGTTTTTCTTAGTCATGGTAATTTTTTGTAGAGTTTTAATGGGGTAGCAATCACCATGGACATACAAGCATGAAAGATTAATATAATTTTGCATATACTGATGGACCTTCTTACACAAGAAATCTATCTGCAAGTGTCATGTCCGTCAGCAATAATCTTTGCTGGGTGGCTGCAGCTGGGCTGTCTCTTCTGGCAAAGCCTCCCTGGAATTTGCTAAATGTAGTTATGATGCTTTGTGCCATCTGTAGTATGCCAGTTTATCCTGTCTTCACTGGCATTTCCAGTGCTATGTAGGGTATCAGCAAACACAGAGTCATCAATGTAGAGTGACAGATTCATTTCCTCCAGAGGCTATGAACTCTGGTGTATTCTTGTGCCACCTTTCTCTCTGTGTTTTATTCCGTTGTCACTGGTATTTAGCTTGATTTCGTACTTCTGTGTTTAACTCCTTGTATTTTTGATTTAGCAATTTGCATATCCTAACACAAAGGCAATTAAATTTGACTGATTCTGAAATAATTCAGTCTTTACTGAGGATACGCTTATTTTCCTGATGTTTACCAACTGTGCAAATGCTAAAACTTGCATTTTGGTGCAACAGCTTCTTAAATTTTCAGAATTATCAGCACCAAATAGTTTTTTGGCAAAGTTTTAATGTCTCTCCTTTTAGCTAGTGTAACGATAAAATAAAGTTTCTCATACTTTTAGTGTACTGATGTTTAAAAAAAATAATCTGAATTCAATTACTGTGTGTTCCTTATGTTAGAACAGCAAAATAATTAATAACCTTTTAAAATTATCTAATCTGCTGATAATTAATATTTTCCACAGTAACTGAATATGATGGACATGCTCTCTCAGTACTTAAAGAATGTGAACTCCAGGCCTTTGATGGGTAAGTTGGTCAGTGACTGTGAAGGTTAGTAAACCTCATCACACTATTTTTTATTTGTATTCCAATCCAAACTATGCTAGTAGGTATTTCATGAATTACTCTGTTTTGCATATATGTATATGAAACCTGAGAAAACAGAAAAAGCTGTAAGAGCATAACCTTTAAATCAATATGATTCTAGGATGTCTAAGGTGGAAGGATGCCTATCCTTTCTAGAACAGCACTTCTGTGCCTCCTTTCAGGCCCGATGTGGTGGTAGGAGGTAAGGTGGTTTTGTGCTGTTTCTGCACCTAGACCTGACATGCTTTGCCCAAGCAGAAACCATTTTGCAGAGGCTATAGGCATGTCATATGGCTTATATGTTCCACCTTCTTTGCTATCTGCTTTTTTTTAAGGGACACTAGAATTTTAGCCAACATGGCAGAGTGATTTTTTCCCCCCTGCTTTGTGGCTGAGCCTTGGTAACAAATAGAGAGAGTGAGCTTGTGGTGCTATCTCAGCTGTGTTTCCCTGTTTCTATAGTGACAGAGATAGGCAATGTTCATGCATGTGTTTCTTCCCAAGTCAGGAGCCTGTTATTAAGGATATTTAGAGTAGCCTGGGTTAGTCAGACCTTAGTGAGTAGTTCATTAAGAGTTATCTCTGATGGTTAGATAGAGGTTTCTTCCTCTAAGAAACCTTCTTCATGGTCTAAGACAAATCTGTTTGCTTGAGACTTTCTACTTCTTACACGTAGCAAGTTCTCACTGATTAGTTTTGGAGTCCCAGGTCCCTAGTGGTATCTCCATTTCCAGCCAGAAAGATAACTCTTCATGATAAAATAATAAAGATCAAAATTAGCAGCATTTTTTATGTTATTCCTTGGACTCTTCATCTACAAGAAACACAGCTCTCCAAAATCGAGAGAAAATATATCTGGTTTTGGAAGTTTTAATAGCCAGAAGATAATCAACATAAGACCTTCTGGGAATACAGTTTATCAGACTTCAGTGATTAACTGGTTTTGCTGTTGTGGAAGAAACTTTTAAGCCTAGGAATAAACAAAAAATTAGTCAGAAGACAGGCAATGACTCCAGATTACGAGCAGGAAAAAAATGTGCTTCAAAGTTTTGCTATATATTCTATTTTTTATTTTTAAGTTAGTGTGGGCAGTGGTTAGCTGCAGGTAACATCCCTAAAAAAATTAGAAATTAAAAAGTAGCTTGGAAATAATAGGAACTGGAGAAGAATGTAAGTGAGCTGAGGTAAAATTCAATTTAAACAGTTAATAACATGAGTATTTCCTTATAAAGACCTTACCAGTTCTATCTGGTTGATTTATTGGTTGTAATTTCATATAGATATACTGCATTCATATAGATATAAAAAGAAAATATATATTTTAAGTGAGTTCCTCCTAAAGTGACTGACATTTATATTATACTCATTTGAAATGATTATTACTATGTGTTTATTAATTTGGAGAATCACTGTAATAGCTATTTAAATAAACAAAAACACGGGGGGGAAAAAAAAAGGTTTACTGCAACAGAGATTTTACAGACAAATGCATTCTTCTCTATGGCCACAGCAGGTGGGAGTTTAATTATGTGCTCCAGAAGCAGTGATTAAGTACCTTCGTGCAAAGGATTGCTGGCACTAGGATTTTATACCTTGCTAAATCCCTCAACTGCCTGTATACTGTGTGAAAATAGCTCTTTTCAAGTATTTTTTTTATTTTATTGTAATATTTGGTGAGTTGTTATCATAAGGGCAATTAAAAGGCATTGGGGTGATTGTGTGGATCAGCATTGAAAGATGTAAAGAGCTTTTCCACCAAGGCACTTAAGTATGTGTTTGGTTCTTCCATCTGATGAGTTTATGAGCATAACGTGAAAAGGTAAGAGAAACATAGTAAGTTCTTAAATATATTTACTCCTACTTGGCTAGAAAGCAGAAATAAGGATGCTTATTTCTCATGAGGCAACCTTCACTGACCTGACAGCAAAGCCTGAGCTTGTTCTGAAAGAATGAATGTTTCTTAGCTATTTGAAATATCATTATGTAGTAGTATGGGATGTAGAATCTGCCTTCTGCTTGTTTGGTCAGCTACAGAAGAGTTTATTTTGAACTGTATAATTTTTGTTTTGCAATAGGGTAGTTTGTGTTGGTGGAGACGGATCTGTCAGTGAAGTTGCTCATGGTCTACTGCTTAGAGCCCAGATAGATGCTGGAAAAGGCACAGATTATATATCAAAACCTGTCAGAGCACCGATTCCTCTTGGAGTAATACCAGCAGGTGAGAATAGAAGGTGTACTGTTGCAATTTGTTAGTCATCTGTTCAAAGTCCCTCTGGCAGGTTTTACAGTTCTGGCCACTAAAGGCAGTTCTTGATGCTAAGGCTTCAGTTACTTAAGGGAGCTATTGAATAAATGTCCTAAATTAGTGATTTAGATTGATTGCAAATGACTAGATTTTAAATTGTAATGATAATTTATAGTAACGGCACAGGTGAGCTCTTTGCCTGAAGGCAGAAGCTGAGGAAGAATGAAACTAAAATTGTCAGCTGATCCAGGCAAAGATCAAGTTTTGCCTTTATTTCTTGAGAGAAATGATACCATATGAAAACTTTGTTTTCTAGATTTTCTTTTCTTGCATCTCTCCTGTTTTCTTGGCAGGATCCTCTCTTGAATTCATGCTTAGGGTCTATTTTAAAATAGTGTCCCAGAAATATATTTTGTGGATTACATTTAAAAAAAAAGTGCTAACAAAACTGCTTTACCTCCTCTTTACTCTTACAGATCTGAAAATACCTGCCTCTTGAAAAATCCTTTTGCTCCTTTTTTAACTTTTACTTGCATCTTGTGCTGTGTTTTTGTGGGGTTGGTTGGTTTTGGAGAGGGTTGTATGTCCCTTCTACTCACAATTTCTGTATTTGCCCTTACTGAAGTATAACTTGGCCCAGGCAGGAAGGTTTTAACTAGAACTGTATCATGGTTTAACCCCAGCCAGCAGCCAAGCCCCACACAGCCCCTCACTTACTCACCCACCAGCAGGGTCAGGGAGAGAATCAGAAGGGTAAAAGCTGGAAAACTTGGGGGTTGAGATAAAGATAGTTTAGTAGGTAAAGCAAAAGCCACACATGGAAGCAAAGTAAACCAAAGAATTAATTCACTGCTTCCCATGGGCAGGCAGGTGTTCAGCCATCTCCAGGAGAGCAGGGCACCATCATATGAAACCATAACTTCAGAAGACAAATGCCATCACTTCAAGCCTCCCCCATTCCTCTTTCTTTCCCCCAGCTTTACATACTGAGCATGATATTGTATGGTGTGGAATATCCCTTTGGTCACTTGGGGTCACCTGTCCCTGCTGTGTCTCCTCTGAACCTCCCATGCACCACAAACTTCCTCACCAACGTGGCAGTACAGAAAGCAGAAAAGGTCTTGGTACTGTGTAAGCCCTGCTCAGCAATAAAAATCCCTATCATTACATTATCAACCCTTTGTTGAGCTCAAATCCAAAACACAACCCCACAGCATCCACGGTGAAGGAAATTAACTCTACCCCAACCAAAACCAGCACAAATCAGTACAGTCCAAATTGATTCTGGCTTGGTATGTGAATTGTTTCTCTTGAAAAGAGGAGGGGTATTTTTGCATGGATGCTACTCTCTGCTGTGGATGTTTGATGGGACTACTTGATGTAGTTTCTCAGATGGTTTTAACTAGTGAGGACAAAATTCCTCCAGCCAGGTGAACAGTAAATTGCAGTTTGGTTTTCTACAAAAAAAACAGAGCAAGTCACTTGAACTGAGCGGCCAAGTTTTTAAGTGCTTTGACTTGGTTTGCACTTAAAAAAGCAGCATGAAGACAGGGACTAGTTGCTTGTAAAAGTGTGAGGTTACATTAGCTCTTTTCCAAGTTAAAACCCCCTTGGAACTGTATTGGTAAAAGAGGCACCAATCTCAAAGACATGAAGCTAACGAATTTGAGTACAGCAGTTGGGCCATCACTTTCCAGTTCAGTTACTGTGAATATCTTGATGGTGTTGAGACCAAGTCTCTCCAGCACTTGACTCCATGTTGTGCTTAGGTCCCTGTCCTCATCATTAGTGCTTCCTCTCTTCAGCTTCAGAAAAATATGTCATGATCAAAAGGGACCTGTGAACCCAAAATGATGCTGTATGGCTTGTTATAAGAGGATGAGAACAATTTATAAAATGATATTGTGAGAAACTCCTTAATAAGTTCTTTAAAATAATCTGTTGTTTATTTTGTTTCCATATTGCTGATACTCTACGAGCTAGTCAGTGAGGAAATAGCTAACTGCGATGCTTCTTCTCATGAAGATGGAACTCAAATGGTCAATTAAATTTTTTTCCCCACTGGAAATCCATTGTACAAAATTAATAGGATTGCCCAGCTGAGTAGAAGCAGCAACTGCATTACAAGATAGCATTATGTGAGTGGCTTAAAGTCTGTTTGTAGCCTCTGTTATGAGAAGTTAAGACAGCATTTTGAACTTTCAGTCAACTTGATGGGAAGGAAATGCTCTTGAAGCAGTTTACCTCCTGAAGAGAAAGGTCCAGAGGGGAGTGTGTCTTTACTAAAATACTCTACTGAGCTGCCTTATTCTGGTCCAAATCAAATGGATGAGATGTGGGGAAGCCAGCAGTTATACTGCTGGCCATTAGGAAGAGTGTTTGTTGCTATGGGAACTACTGCTAAGAAACTGTACAGAGGGGGAAACAGGGAAAGGGAGGGGGAACTGGAAGGACATTAAAAAAACTATCCAGTTGTTACAGAACAAGAGACAATCTATACCTGATAGCTGTGAACCTTTTTGTAGGAAATGGTTCATTTAAATAAATTCATGATTTCCAATTAATTCAGAAATAAGATATTACTGAGGGACTGTTAATTTCTGTGATATTTCAGGCAAAGTACCAAAATGTTGGTGCAGTTTTCAACGGAATTTTAGCTATGCTTGACTAGGAAGTCATTACATCACATTTATCTGTTTGGATGGGGGAGACATTAACAGCCTTATGAATATTCATGTCGTCTAGTTAATTAAGTTAATTGTACTGCAGAAGTGCTTGCACTTCCAAGGACAATTTTTTTCTCTCCACAATTTCTGTTTGGTACCTTCATCAGTCATGCTTTACATGACCTGCAGATACTTTGTCCTTACTGTGATGCTTATTGCACATTTCATGGGAAAGAGTTCTAAGAAGCTGTTTGTAATGTCAGGAAAATGGGTTGGTATTTTGAACAGAATTGTATTTTTGGAGTAATAAAATCATCTTTGTTTCTGTTCAAAAGGGTGCTGGTGTTAGGGATGCTGGAATAGTATGGATGAAACCTTTTTACCATAAATTGAGTAGTTGAAGTGAGAACTGAAAATGTGACTGTTACTCGTGAGTGAGGGGTGCAAGCCACATGTGGGCATCAAAGTTAGTCTCTGAAGGAATATGCTAATGTTCAGGGAACCATCTTGTTATTGACAAATAACAGCTTGATCTTAATAGGGAAGAAAAGATGACTTGGGAGGATGAATGATGGCATTAATATCATTGTTATTGAGTCACCACTTAAATCAGAAAACGTTGTATTATTATTTTTGTTTTCACTTTGTTTATAGACTGTATGTTTTGGTTTTACTTGTTTGTTTTAGTTTGGGTTATTTTGTCTGGCATCCTGCTTGTGTGGGACCTAGATAATGAGCCACATTATTCAGTCCTTATTGGGATCAAAAAATGCTGCTAGGCATGTGCTAAGAGGGGTGTTTAGAGAATGTGATGGTACTTGCTACTACAAAACTGTGCTTGTTCTAGAGGTTCAACTAGTAGAAGGGGGAGGGTATGGTACTTATATTTTTGAACGCAGATCAAACTTGTTTTATCTTCCTAGGATTCATGAAAGGGCGGGATTTTGCCTTTACTGCTGCAAATGTTGATGAGCTCCATAGATTTGAGAGAAGGATGCAGTTGCTTGTGCCTGTGCTGTTTAGTGAAAATGAGATTTAGCTACCATTAAAGTCGGTATGAAGTTTGGTACTGACTTCAGTGGTGATCATTTGGTATCTTGCTGCTGTCTGTATTGATAAATTACTCTTAAATGAGGAATTGCAGTTTTAAGACATTCCAAGCCTGATCTTCAGAAATATGTTCCACTTTATGTGCTTTTATTGGCTTGACCTTCAGTGACAAGAATTTTTTTTTTTTTTTTTTTTTTTTTTTTTTTTTTTTTTTTTCAGAATAACAGCTTCCCTGTTTCAATATACGGGAAATAAATATTTGTCTGACTTGGAGTGATCTGCTGCTTGTGTGTGTGATTTCCTTTGTTTTGGAGAGATACCCATAAGAGTTGATAAGAGTTGTAAAATTTTGATTGAAGGAAATACTTGAGTATTTTTGAGTTATATCTTTAGCTAGCTACACTGGCAGACCAGAACTGATTGGAGCTGGAAGTTAAATCTCTGACGTGGTGTTGTGCATATAACTTGTAGTTATTCAGTGAAGAATTGCTTTTTAGATCAAACATGGGATTGTATGTAGATTTTAGATATCTGTTACCTTAATAATGTACCTCACTTCCTTTACATAGCAGGAACCCTGAGAGTCTTACTCAGAGCTCCTGTCTCTGATGTCATGACAGCTTTCCATGAAGTTCTGAATTACCTTCAGAGACTAAGATGCTTTAAGGACTTACCAGGGGACCTGTGAGATACTGAGATTCCCAGTTATTTTACAATTTTTTATTGGGGGAAATTATTGAAAAAAATCAAAGTATATATTCCTGAATTAGAATTACATAATACCTTTAGAGCTTTGTAATTATGTATACCAGTCTTTGCAAATTTAGTGGTTTGGTTTTTTTTTTTCCTACCACTAGCATGATGTCAAAGATAGAACAGTTTTGAGATAAACAAATTTTTTTCAGTCTAGTACATGGTAGTTTAAAAGCGTGTATTTAAATATTGAGTGCCTCTTGTTTGAAATGTGGTAGGTTTTCCCTTTCCTCTCTTTTCTCTCCTACTTTTGAAAGACAAATTTAAATGCTTCCATAAAACTTAAGGCATCCAGAATTGTCTATTGCTTCAGTAACATATTAAATAATTCAAGCAACAAAAAAAATAATTTGAAAACCTATTTGAGATTATTTCTTTATGGGAATGTCAGGTTTAAATGCAGTAACTAAAAATGCTCTCTGTATTTTTTTCTTGTTATTCTGTATCTCACATTTTTACAGCTGTTTGTGTTCACTTTTATAGGTACTACTAATATTTTGGCCCATACTCTCTATGGTATTAAACATGTGGTGACTGCAGCATTACACATTGTTATGGGTAAATATTTTTACATACATTGTTGCATTTTAAATAGTAAAGTGGCATTTAGAAGTTTGCCATAACCAGTTGTTCAGTAAAGCTATATATCACTGTAAACTATACTGTAAGGCTTTTAAACCCAAATGGTCCTACCCTGATTTATAGTGGGCTGGAAAGGTTATGAATCTTTGAGTACAGTAGCAAAGGCTGTGGACATCATTGCATGGTTACTAAAATCTGCCATGGAATAAAGTCTGATGTTGGTGTTTGTGCCTGGTACTGATGTTCTTTTAATGCAAAAAGTAACCCTTTCCATGCTTGATTGTGTGAATAGTGTTACTCTGTGTGTGTTACTATGCAGTGATTGGCTGCATAATCCCTTGATTATTTTAGTTTAGTGTACCTGCTGAAGACAATATGAAAACACAGAAAATACTTTGAGGAAGTGATCAAGATTGGACTTTTCAGGAAATTATTGTCATATTTCTGAGGAAATATCATTCCTCTTTTTAGCTCCAGGCACAGTTCTTCTAAATACTAGCAGCTTTATAAGAAAGCTTTATTAGTAGAAAAAACTATCACTTGGCATGTGGTCTGCATCAAAATAAATAGGGTTTTGAATGTGAAAATGCCATCAGGAAAAACTAGGTTGCTAGTGCAAACCTTATTTTTGGGTCTTGGGAAACAGTGAACACTTAGTCGGGCAATGTTAATCCTCTCAAAGCAATTTCTCTTTAGGCCTTTTTTTTTTTAATGAAAAAATAGAATAAAGGGGTAAGTCCATCTTGAGTATCTGTTTTCTAAGCCTTGCAGTCAGCAGTGGAAGAGCCTTTGTGCTGTTTCTGAAATAGTCATTCACAAGCCTTTACAGGCAAAATCTAAAACTGTCTTTAAAAAAACAAACAATCAGAGACACTCAATCTAATGGAAACTACCTAGGTTCTATTAGAGAAAAAAAACATATATCCAATCTTGAAGAGAATTAGATGTCTATATTCTGTAACTATAAGCACGAAAATGTATATTTAGGAGTTCCCATATTTCCTCCAGTACAGTGTTCAATCATTACATGTATTTGGTGAAGTGGTTGCAAGTATTTATGCAAATATTAGCAATGCTACATTTTCTTTAATACTAATGGTTGAAAATATGAATAGAATTAAGTCAAACCCTTTGCAGCTTTATGAAGTAGCTGAATTTTCACTATAACTTTAGCATTTTCAAGCATCTGAAACGGCAACTTTTATAGAGTCTTAATTATATCTACATTGATTCTTGTTTCCATTAGTAAAACTTGATTTCCTAAAGAGAGGAGAGTCTGGAGTCTTTTCCCCCCCAGCTAAATTAGAGGAAAAAGAAATTTTAAGTTGCATTTCATGCAAAATACAGATGTTGTTTTTAATTTCTGTTCTTTATCTTTGAAATTTGAGGGCATATTCAAGCAGTGGATGTCTGTACCTTCAGCACTCCAAGCAGGCTGTTGCGGTTTGGCTTCTCGGCTATGTTTGGTTTTGGTGCACGGACTTTGGCTTTGGCTGAAAAACACCGTTGGATGCCCTCCAGTCAGAGGAAGGATTTTGCTTTTATCAAAACACTGGCAGATCTCAAGTATGACATGAGATGTTATATTTTTCTACTATTTCTCATTTTTTTATGAGGAAAAATGCAATAATTAGTGTGATGAAAATGCAGACAGCTATAGTTTAGCTGTCTTAATTGCAGACAGTATTATCTCAAATGTGATGTATATCCCTCTTAAAAGATAAAGAGGAGATAAATTCTATACATTCAGCATCTCCTTCAAATCATCTTAACTTTGATAAACATCCATCTAACAGTCAGAGTATTGGTTTACATGAAACTAAATATCAATACTTTTCTAGGCCAGAGGAATGTGAATTATCATTTCTACCTCTACAAATTCCCCAGGAAGACTCTCATGAGAGTGACAGGTAAGTAAAACTGAGTCAATTCCAAAGCTACAAAAATATGTCCTTGAAGATAAAATTGTACAAATTCTTAATTTTGGTCAAATTTAATCAACAGATGAAACCATTTTAAAATACATATTTATTTTGACAACTGCAAACCTATGCACATTGTAAAGTGTTCCCTGTAGAGCACAGAGGATATGTTACAAGGCAGGCTTCCACTCAGTATTATTGATTTGTTCAGTTCCAGTGATATGTTATTCTTTTCTGAAGTACGTGCTGTTTAAATGTGCAAAAATTACTTTAATTATTTTACCTACATGTTTCCATTTCCATCCTTTTAGAAATAAGAAAGAGAAAATAAAAAGAAAAGGTGAGTTTTTGCTTTTATGGTTGTTTCAAGGCGAACTGTGGCTGATTAACTGGAGTAATATAGAATTACTCTGTTCTATTTAGGTAGCAAGGATCAATGGCAGAAAATTCAGGGTCACTTCCTGAATGTGAGCATTATGGCAATCCCTTGTCTGTGTTCAATGGCACCAAGAGGCTTGGCACCTAATACGAGGTCAGTATGGGTTTAGAGAATTAGTCATGTCTATAAATTCTGACATCTTACCTTAAGACCTTGGCTTTTCCAAGAATATGAGCCTATGTTTAGGTAGTCTAGTCCCTCTGGAATGGGGGAGGGAGCATATACTGCAGCAGACTTCATAATCCCAGGAATTGTAATCAGTTTTTGGATCAGGCAAATAAGGTCAAGCAGTCTAACTAGAATAATGAGTGGATAATTGCTGTGATTGAATTAGTTGGCAAGTCTGACTTAAGCAGTAGTCATCGAGCAGTCATCTGTCATAGGATTTGGCTATATGTGGAAACTTTTATTTTATTTTTTCAAACATAAAGATGCCCCTCATCTGCTTTACAGCCAGCAGAAAAGAAGTACGAGTCTTTCTCATGCTATTAAGAATTGAAATTCACACGTGATTTTTTTGTTCTTGGGGTTTTTGTTTGTTTATTTTGTGTGGGGGGGTTTTATTTTGTTTTTCCCTCTGAACTTGAGAAATGCAGTTTCTACATGCAGGGTTTTTGGAAACAAGTATATAACCTGGTTGTTGACAATGACTCCTTTTGCCTTTAGCTTATTGTTGAGAGTATGCTTTGTGGTGGCCCAAACAGTTATTAGGTGATAAATATTTGCATTTTATGTATCCAGAGATGATTAAGCAGAATAGCAAGTCCAACACTCAGGAAGGTTTATGGAATTAATCTGTTTTGTTTCATTTGATTATCGTTAGGTGAAAATATAGAAGAATTGATGAGATGTTTTTCTTCAAAAACTACTGGCTCATCCAGTAGAATTTGTCTTGCTGGAAACAATGTAGAAACAAATATTAATGATGAAACTCTTACTGAGAAGTTTTCTTTGCTACAGGGATCCTGCTAAACCCCATACTCCTCAAGACAGTGCCCTGATACTGTCCCCCCTTAGGAACTTTATTCTCCATTTATGTGAATATATGTGTTTATATACCAGTCAGTGGAAAAATTCTGATAAGAATGTGAAGAAGTTATTATCTTTTAGCTTTGCTTTGTCTTTCTGTGTGTTCTGGCCTGTTTCTCAGTGAGAGGGAATTTTGAGACAACTCCATGTAATTACTGCAGGTTTGAATGAGCCCTTTTCCTTCCCAGTATAGCTACTCAGTGGATCTCCTTGTCTTTTCATATAAGGACATCCGTTGTCCTTTCATCTTTAAAAAATTAAAAAATAATCTTAGGAGTGAGGTCAGCTAGTAGGGTAGGAAGGGTAGACTTTTCAAACAAGTGTTTCATTTGTCATAGTGAATAGCATGTAGACTGTATGTCTTATCAATACAGGAAACATAAATGTTGCACTGACTGTTAGAGACTCCAGACCCACTATAGAAGGAACTCAGCTGGGTTTCTTCTGTCTGTCCTATTTCCCCAAGAAGTTTCTGCCATGCGAGGACATTTGAAGTGGAATGAAAGCTTTGACTGCTGCCTGTAACTCTGGTTACACAGTCTAAATTTGCCAAACCATGTCAAATTACCTTTAACTGTGTGGGACATGTGTTTCTCACAGCATCAGTGTTGTGCTTTGCTGCAGATTGGGCTTTCAAAAGAATTAATGAGAATGTGTAGTCCTTTCTGAAGATGAAAGGCCATAGTGCTGAGTGCATTGCCCAGTCCTTTTTATTGAAACAAATATGATACGGAGGCAGCTTTTAAAATGTCACTATCACTGCTTTCTCAATCAGCAACGTAATGCTATGCCAGGTGACTTGTTTAATGGTTATGTAAAAATTACCCTCCTAGACAGTGCTGTATTGTAGGCTGAGAATATTCCTGATGCAGTTGTTCAGTAGCAAAGAACTACCAGTGAGGAGAGAGGCAGGCGGTGGTAAGCTGGAAGTGGTTTTTTTTTTTTAATACTAAGATATTTTCCAAGCATATATATGCTTGATAAATAAATAAATGTATTGATATATATATTCAGAAGATATGTAATACATCATCTCTATACAGAACACAGTGTCATCAGTGATTGTCATGTTCATCAGATACTCTTGTTGAACATTAATTTGTCTCTATAATTCAAATGGGATGTAGGCACAATTGCATTGAGATTTGGGTTGTTGCCTTCTGTGTCAAGGTACAGTTGCATTAAACAACCTGTGAATTGATACTGGCTTATTGTCTGACCCAAATTCTCAAAGATGCTAAAATACCCATGATAACTGGATGCCTAGAACCATTGAGCATCTGCACTGTATGGCCTTTTCTTGTTTAGATTATATGTATTGTGTTCGATAAATCATGGATATTGATAAGGGAGTACAATTTTATTATTGCAATGTATGTTATAAATATGTCGATGCTCAATGGATAGTTTAGATCGATCTGTGGGGTGGGGGTTGGCAAGAAGGTGAAAAAAACCATTGTCACTATTCTATTAATTTACTCTTGTTGTTTTGTTGGGTTTTTTTTAATTTTCTTTTTAATCTAGACTATTGAGGAGGCTGCTAACCTTTCAAATTAATGAATTCTTTTGGGAACTAAATTGGTCTTCTTTTCAGGTTGAATAATGGAAGCATGGCTCTTATTGTTGTACAAAATACTTCTCGAACAGAGTTTATAAGGCATCTGAAAAGATACACCAGCATAAAAAATCAGGTACTGTTAATTTCTTTCTGGTGATTATAAAAAGAACAGTTAATCGTGAAAGTAGACAAGTTGCAAGAGTTAATGTTAGCATCCTCATAAGGAGACTTAGCTTCCTGTCAGAATACATTAGCCCCCTTTTTATCTGATGTTTTTTTCTTTTTTTTTTTAAATCACTAGACTAATACAGATTAGCCTATTTCAGTCCATCTGTTGTGGTTTAAATTGTATTTGTGTTGTACCATAGTTTTATGGGTGTAAAGCGCTTCCACCGCAATAAGGAAATCCATGCTGTGTCTGAGTTTGGTGTAGTACAGAGATCAAGGCTGCAGACTGGGGGGCATTATGCAATTCTGTCACAAATCAGCAAAGTTCATAATTTGAGATGATCATTGCATGCTGTGCTGGTAGCAGTGGTTTATGGGTGTTGATTTTTAGCAGGTATGCATTCCATTTAGTTATGCTTGTTTGCAGAACTGCATTTGAAGATTGTGGTCATTATTCTGTCTTTAAAGAAGAAAAAGAAGCATCCAAACACAGAGCTTATTGCTGTCCTACAGACCCACTGCATAGCCCTAACAGTGGTACTCATTCAAATGTTACAGCTTCATGTGAAATCACTTGAACACGAAGGTTTGGGTTTGAATTCATCAACAGTCAGAGAGTTTGGCGAGAGGTGGATAACAACTCCATGTGACAGCACTAACAGCTGAATTTAGGAAATAGTTTAAGCTTTTCAGTTACACTTTTGGAGGAAGGCCTTGCTTTTCTCTCTGCCTTTGCAGCTAAAATTAAGGCAAGGAGATGTGGGCTCTACTTTAAACTTCAGGTGACCATTTACTAGAATTCTAACTATCCTGGTTTAGGCCAAGATTATTGGTAATGATGAACAGAGCACAGGAAAAAACCTGCTTGGATTTACACATATTCTGAAAGTATTTGGCATGTGCAAAATGTACCTGCTCACCTGCGGATTGATCGAGCCCAATGTGGGAATGCAAACGGAATACTACTATTTTTACTGAGGCACTATTTAGGATTGAAAAAAGTATGTTAATATGTAAATGCTAGCTGGAATACATAATGGCTCATGTGATCAAAGCTCAAGTTAGATGTTCCCATTTACTTATAACAAAACAAAAAAAAGCACCAGCTTTTTCATTTCAAGTAATCCAGTTTGTTGCTAAGATATCATCTATATCTTTCATCTTCATTTACTATATATCTGTGTTTGGTTTAGTTCAATTTTCCTTTTGTTGAGACCTACACAGTTCAAGAAGTAAAAGTACAACCAAGGCTTAAAAATGGACTTGATGCCAAAGAAAAAATGTATCTGAATGCTGCTTCTGCAGAAGGAAATTACCCTTGGAATATAGATGGAGACTTAATGAAAGAAGCATCAGAAGTTCATGTTCGGTAAGGTTAAATATTGCATTTAGGACCTCTAACAGATTAGTGCTGAAATCTTAAATGTGTTACATCTGTAGAGAATACAGAAAACATCAAAATTACATGTTTTAAATGATCTTAGAGTAAGTACTGTTGTGCTTAGAAAGCAGCATGTGTAACGTTAAGAAAAACATGGAGTTCTCCAGTTGTGGGAAACTTAATGCTGCTTGAGAATAGTTTCCATATCTAGGATCTAAGAGAGACTTCAACCACAAAGGGAAATAGGAGGATTATCAGTGAAAGCAAATGGGCAGTAGCTCATTTTTCTGCAATGCACACAGGATCAGTTGAAGGCATACAGCTTGGAGTAACAGTCTGGTATATAAAATAAAAGGTAGCTCTTGTTATATGTAGTATGTACTTCTAAAGATGACCCTATAGGAATTGCTGAAATGTAATTCACCCTGATTGATTTCCATGTAGCAGCTTGTATATATGTTTTCCCCCTCAACCTCAAGCAGCAGCATACCCATTGCAAGAGTTGATAAAGTTTGACTTACTTGTTTCACAGGGTGCATCCTCAACTTATTGATCTTTATGGAGTGAACACGGATGACCTGGAGAGTTCCCAAGCAACATGTAACTGCATATAGAAGGGACACACTGGAAGTTCTGGAATAAAGAATCCTTTTCTCACCTCTATGCAAAGATTTCCAGCGTGCTGGACTTGCACTCACTGATGTCAGTTGTTGTTGCAGCTTAACTGGGATGTTTGTAGTATTTCTGGTTTTAAATTCTTATCAAGCTATATATATACCTTATCAGGCTGTATTTTACTGTATCAAAGCTGTTAGGCTTCAAAAGAAAAAATGAAAATTGATTATATTGGTCTATTACAAATTTGGAGTTTGAGAAGAGTCCATCAGAGTAGCATAATGTTTTTTTTTATTATTTGACAGTGTTCTAGTGAGTTTTTTTAGCATGAGATACTTTAAAGTCTGCTGCTGCTATCCATGCTGTCAGATGACTCAGTCCTAGAGCTGGTAAGTGTAGGTATGGTACCCCCCTCATGCTGAGGAAGGGTGACAAAATATAATTTATGTATTTTTTTAATCAAGTACTTCTATTTCTAGTTATGATTTTTAATGTTGCCTAAATAATATAAAAGATTATGCTGATGTCCTAATACAACTTCTCTTTGTTCAAATCTATTTTAAAAACTACTCTTCATACAAAATAAGTATTTTGTCTACCCTAGAACTGAAATGCTATTCAGCATAGTTTTTGTTGTTGCTGAGAATAAAATTATGATAAATAATTTTGCGTTGTCTTAAATTGTTATAATTTCCTTATAGGGCATAAACATAGTTTTTATGAGTAGTTTTTTTGCAACTTATTACTTAATACAGTTATTTGAGATGACAGCAAATTAAGATTACATTCCTTCTGAGAACTGGCTTTCTCTGAGATGATGAAAAGTAGCATGTTTTTCCATCTGCGGGACTGTGGGGATAACAAATGTTTTCCTGTTCACTCAAGTACTTTCAACATACTAAGACAATTCATGCTAAACTTCCTAAAGTTGTCTAAAAAGGCAATTACAGCAACAGTTAGTAGATTTAACTGTTATTAAATAAGTGAAAATTAACAAAATAATTGAACTTGCAGAAGAAACAGCATTCATGTATTTAACTTGTTTGGGTTCTTTTTAATAAAATGAAATCAAGTGATACCTTATAATCTTGCCATCATCAGGATATTGTACATTCATTTTTTGTCAACTTGGTTTACAGAAGCTTCATATCCTAAGAACAGGCAGCCACCATTTACATCTTAACAATCAAATCTGAATAGGAAGTGTACAATTTCCAAAGCAACATTACCTCATGTACTGACTTCAGTAAACTATTTCAAAGAGAAATAAAAAGCTTTGGTTTCACTTCTTTGCATTGTCTGTACTCAAAACAACATTAATGCTTCTTCCAGTATTTGAGGTATACTTTTCACAGTATGCTGTAATGTCAAACTAATTTCTGTTCAAAGTTTTTTTTTATTAAAGTGCAAAAATTCACTAAAGCCATGTGGAAGAGAAGCATTTTGTGTACATTTTCACAGACATTCAAGAAAATACTTCATTCTTGACATACTTTATTTTGACTTTTTTAAAAAAATATATGCACATTCATTTGTTCTTGTAGAAGATTTGAGAGGAAAACATACTTTGGAGTGATCCACATCTTTGGCATCAAATGCAGTGAAAGGAAATTACAAAATGGTCCCCAATACCTTTAGAATCTGTGGACAACACGGCTTTTATGACACCAAGCACTCTATTGGCCGAAGTGCTTGCTGAAGGCACGCTGTAGAGCTTTTGAGTCTCAGGCAGGGTGGTGCAGCATCAAAGTCTACGTGCAGATGACACTCTGTTCTCTTGGCAGTTCAGAAAGGCATCAAAGGCCTGGCCAAAAGGCCATGCTGCACATTGCTGTCCGAATAACTTGTTATCAAAGGAGGTGTACGTTCTCCAGTTGTACTGGGGAGCAAAGTAACATTTTTCCCGTGGCTTGTACTATTTCCCCAAAGCTAGGTGGCAGTGCGAACTTGGCTAGCTGAAGAAACTTCCTGCAGTAGCAGAGCAGTGGTTTGATCCACGCTAATGTGCAGACAGTTGCCTTCCTGCTGCATGCTGCTGAGGGTGCCTGCGTGGATGGAATTCATCTGACAGCTTCACAAGAACCCAAGCTAGCTCTCCAAATGACTTCCTTATGAAGTACTTTCAGGTAAAGGTTGGCACATCAAAAGATAAAATTTGGCCCATTAAGGTTGGCAGTTGGAGTCTCTTGGGTATTGCATATCTATTTTGGCAGGTGATGTCTTCTTTTTTTTTTCCAGGTTCTGGAAGAATGCCAGCACTAAATACTACTATGATAAGTACTATAGAAAAATCTTCAAATAAATAAAAATAAATACTTGCTTTAAAAAACCCCACATAGAAACAGTTCATTGGAGAAGTCTAAAACATCATGGCAGCACTATCTGAGGAGAGGATGAAACAAGTAATTCTGTTATGCTCGCAAGTACCATGTTAAAGTTGGCAACAAATTATGATCTACAATACTTTACCCTTTCTACAGCTGCATATCCAGGCTACCCCACACAATTCCCTGCTCTGAATCCACCTTTCACCTTCCTGGTTTGGCTTGCTGGATGTCTAAGTCTCTTCAGTGAGGTGGCTGTGCCTGCGAAGCCAAAGCTTACAAGGTTACCTTCAGAAGCCCCAGAGAGCTTCTGATAGCTGTTTTCTACATTGTGCGCTCTACTTACAGTCCTTCTCTTGGTTTAAGCTAATTTACCCTTGTCAAACTGTCAAAAAAAGATGAGAGAGCATTTCTTCTTAAATGTCTAATCAAAATATTATTCAAACTTCAACATTCCTAGAATAACTTGGGCTAATATGTTTGAGATCTGACTTTCCAGGATTGGCAAAAATTATTACTTTCTAGAAATACTTCTTTCCAGTAAGTAATTCTTCTTCTCTGTGTCTTTAGTGTTCTTCTGTCTGTTTGAAACCATAGATATCCATGTGGCATTTCAAATATCACCATGAGACTTCAGAACAAACTGTTTTACCACTTACATATTACAACAACAGTACTGTAAGGTAGTCCTCCATACAGTTCAAGGAAATAAAGTGTGTTTTTTAAGAGCAAGAGAGCTCAAGGCCTAGTTTTCTTGTTGCTGATGTTTCTTCTGTGAATTAACCTGCATTTTAATTTCTTCATTTTAAAAATCAAATGTTTATTTGCCATCTTAGTCATCTTTGTTCCCCGTTGTAAATCTCCAACTGTCTCTTCTGTTCATGTCTTGAGGGACTGGTTTGTATTGCCTTTTGAAAAAACCAATCTGAAATACATAATTTTGGAATCTGTTGTCAGCAACTCTTTGTTATCAAATCTAAACCATAAAAGATGAATTAAAATAAAAATGCATATGTATGGCATTTATGAATTATGGATTTGCCATTGCTTTGCCATATAAAGTAATTGTTACTCATCAATCAAAAAAATAGGTTTGCTTTTTCTTTTTTTTTTTTTTTTTACTTTTTGGGAGGCTAATGCTCTCCTGCAAAAAGTAAGGACATAGGGGCTTGTGAACTGTAACAGTCCAGAGAATCCCATATCTTTAAAAAAGTGAAATAGTAATAATAAAACTTTCTTTGTTAAATTTGTTTCCTTTCTACACTTCCATGAAAAAATGATGGATGGAGAAAGCCTCCATGTAGGTGAAAAAGTGAACAATCTCTTGTCAGAGAAGCTGCATCTCTCATAGTTTTCATTTTTACTTATGCACACAATATTTTTAGTATTTGTGTTGCATTTTGAAATCTTCAACATTTTATTCTGGTATGAAATTATGTTCTAGACTATTAGTCATCACATGTCAAGCGAAAGTAAATGTGAAGCACCAGCTCACAAAAATGATCCATTTCATGTCATTAAATTACATAAATAATTTGCAAACATGAGGTGTAATATAAAACACTGTAAAGAGATTTGTGGTGTTGAATAACAAAAAATGTAGAATATGCAAAAGATAAAATGAAGAAAAATTGATAAGTACTTTTGAAAAAAACCCACAAGTTACAGGAGGGATTATCTTTCTTTAGAAAGGACAGATCACAGTAAAAAATGTTATTTATCCTTTAACCTGCATTAACAGATCCAAAAATCCTCCAACAGTGTGAATTTCTGACTTGAGAACAACTAAAACATTGAAAACCTACCTTCCATAATAGAAATGAAAGAAGCAAAAACAAGATAACACCAAATATTAAGCCTAAGGAAATAATTAGCACAGTAACACGGTATTTTGGTTTTAGGTGGTGCATTCCTTCCAAATAGACCTGAAAGACAGAAAATAGGTTTAGTGCTAGCTGTTTTTTTTTTTCCCTAAAAGATACTAAAACAAATTAGGAAAATCTGTTACATTCTCAAGTAATTAATTCATTGCCTGTGTATAGATATGTACAGAGTTCCACAATTTTAATTGCTGTTAGTTTTTCTACTTTAACGAATTTATCACAAATTCATTAAGAGAATCCTTACATATGTAATTTGCTTGTCTTTATGTAGTTCAATAACTTTTGCATTTTTTTCTGGCCAGGCTGTTGCTCTTACTTCAAACTTCAATGCTGATGCATCATCCTGATTAAAAAAAAAATAAAAAAAATCTGTCTTTTAAAAAATAACTTCAACACATTGATCCCTGCCCAGCAGAAATGGTAACACAGCTGCTCACAGAAACAGAATCTCATAGAAACGCACAATGGTGCCTTTTTCTGATCACAAAACAAATTAGACCAGAAGCTGGAATGAAGCCAGGTTGGATTTTACTTAAGTCTACATCCACACTGCTTTTCTTAGAAAAATACAATTATGAGTTGAAATTAAATCCCAATCCTACCTAACCCAGCCAGAATAGGCAAAGCAATACATACCATAAAATAAACTGATAAACTAAAATACATATTTTTCAGTGGTTTTCATTTTTCATACATGACCTCGAGCCTTAGCATTGAACACACAAAGTAGATTTCATTGAACACACAAAGTAGATTTAGGTTTAATAATACTGTTTGCAAAACCAGATTATTAACTAGAATTTATATGAAGAAAATAGTGCAAATATGTCCTGAAGCATTCCCCTCAAGTATGAAAAATTCATGTGTTACCATTTCTAAAAGTGAAGGAGTAGCTTCCAGATGCAACTGAACAGTGGCTTCTTTTCCACTTTCCATGTTTCCAAGCTTGCAATGTATTTGTAAGCAAAGGCTATCGTTTTTCATGCAGTACTGCAGAAGGGAGGGAAAGATTGAAACTTGAGTTTATCAGCTTTATAATTGTAGTATTAAAGATACTCAGGAACTGAGTAAAATTAAAAGATCCATGTTTGTTCTTGCAAACTGAGGGTATAACTCCAGGCTATCATCCATCACTGTCAGTCCATAGGAACTAAAGGTACAGTTACATTTGATGGCAGTTTTTTGATGTGGAAGACAGTATTTGATCTACATATTTCATGTAATAAAGATAAACCCTGGTTTTCCCTCATGCATCATTTTCTATTTGTTACTGAATGTCTTCTGCTACTCTGTTCGCCCTCTCATTCAGTTACATACCCCTTTGGCAGTTCTTTGTAGGTGACTTCAGCAATGTGTCATTAATCAACTTTCTCATTTCAATTCTCACCTTTTTCACTCAAGTCAGTTATGACTACACTGAACTTATCACAGGTGCCACCACAAATCCTTAGAAGATGCTCTGGTGACCTCATTGTATAAGATATACTGTTGTCTTACGGCTCATTCATACAGTCATTTATTTCCCACTGATGCCAAAAGACAGGCCTTACCATTTGTCTCTTAGTAGGCTTTGAAAAGAAAGTGACGACATCCTTCAATATATTTTCATTTTTTTCAGGTGCCGTACAGTTTCTGGGATATTTATTATAGGAGCACCGTCCAACTGTTGTCTGAAAATACATATAACATCATTACTTTTAGAATTAAAATATCAGATAAAAATCAGAATACAGAATTCTCAAAGGCTTAAAAGAAAGGTAAATTTTATTTTCAAAATTCTGAAACACACAGGGCTGAAGATAATTGTGTTCTTGTTCACTCTGCTTCACTATAGCTAGCAAATTAAACATGTACTTAGTACCTACTTGGCTATGCTTTGCTTCTCATTTTCATAGACTTCATATAGCTAATAATATATTACATAACCTGCACTTACCTTGATATCCAATGTGTTGAATAATTTGAAGTCCCTGGGTGGAAAAGCATTTGGTATCATTATCTCTAGGTTAGTGTTTGGAGACATGCTTGGTCCTGCACTGATAACCTTGTGGGGGAAAGTATGACACAGTTAAAGCTTCAATGGTAGGTATTCAAGTAACAAGAAAAAAAAATATAAATACAAAAAAACTTCACAGAGTAGAGTAGCACCTGCACTGTTAAGCTGTCATAAGAGTGGATTCTGTTGGGAGCTTCACCATCTTGTTTCATTCATTCTGTAGGCTTACTGAACCCTTCACTCCTCCAAAGCGAACAAGTAAGCAGTGCTAATCTGTGATGACCACCCTGGGGTCATACAGACTGTTCCAGGAGAATGTGCAAAAAGAACTAGGTGAGATTTATGTCTAAACTCCTGCTTTTAATCCACCGGGGAAAAATTTGTTACCTACAGATCCTCTTATGAGGAGCTCCTACTTTCTTCTTCTTACTGTAAGATAATGTCTTTTAAAGTGTTTCTTAATGAAAAAAGTGCCAAGTCAGAACTGCTCTCCCACTTTCAATCCTGCTTGAGCTAAGAATTTTTTCTCCAATCGCTCAGTGGAGGATTTTCCAGGCCAAAAAAAGTGTTCTAAGAGGACTTAATAGCAACTTCCCATCACCACTGCACACGTTACTCATTGTGTCCTTGTACTCTTAAAGGTTCCCTTGCTGACTGTGCAGACTGTCACTAGATACACTAAGCATTAACCTCCAAAACAAGGATGACAGGGTTTACAAAGGAAAACTCTTACATGGAAAGTGAAGTTGATATTCTCCTTCATACATGTAACTGGTGAATCTTTCTCTTCTGTTCCATAAACAAACAAAGCTGGTGACACAAACCTACAATGGTTTAGAAGTTGTTAATTAATGGAATTACTATATATCCTTAGCGTAAATTTCTGCTCAGTGCTACCACCAGTAAGACCAGTTCTAAGAAAATACTCAAGTTTGCATTTAAGTAAACCTAGGATCACAAAGTAGAAATCCTCCAGCTTTGCAGTAGAAATTATCTACATTTGTACTCTTTCCTCTTACAAAGGGCAGGTAAATCAGAAAAAGTCATAAATCCTCACCCAAAACTATGCTCTGTGAATGCCCCACAAAACCCCCAGAATATGGTCCCTGTTAAGCAAGGAATGAATCTAAGGATCTGCTATGCTCTTACTAGTTACCTCTTTCCATTAAAAAGAATACCAGTTTTTGAAAAATATTAGTCTGTTAAGAGACAAGTTTGATGCACCATAAATACCAATCTCACAATTTTGGACAGAAAAATCTTAGAAGTGTATGGGTCAGACCTCAGAACAGCTGTGCCATCTCACTCCCAGGATTTTTCAGCTACATCACAATTCTGCTTAAAAACTTTGTGAATTTAGAATAGTAACAAGACAACAGTTATATGGATGTGCAGGTATACCAACAGCTGACTTACCCATGAGCATTTAACTCAATCTCATATTTTAGAGGTATAGTTAAAGTTAGTGTGTTATCCAGCAACATGTTCTCATCTTCATTTTTACTGTAAAAACACAAAGAAAAATCTGTATGGAAGGGATCATCATATGCTATGTGCTATTTCTGTAAACCAGTACTAAACAGACCTTTCAGCTTATAAAAACCAAAGTATTTTATTGGTAACAACATGTCAGGCACTGAAACTCCCCACATTTTATAGAGGCAGAAACCTGCTAGGTCTTTCTAGTGTTTCATAGTCTGTTTTCCAAAGTTAGTAGTATTTTTCATTGAGCAATTTTTATTAGACTTTACCAGGTAGCATTAATGATGATGTTGAGGTCCTCCTCTGCTCTGGTGAATGAGCTTGCATCCAAGAGGAAACTATAATCCAGCTGTAGAACAAACAACATTTTCCTTATATTAAATGGTAGTGTATCTTAACACAGTTTAAATAAAAGTATTTTATTAAACTCACAAGAATTCGTAAGAGTTTCCTGCTCTAAAACATTCAGAACTAAGAAAACACTTGCTTTTTGTGTCTCCTACTCCCTTTCTATTGACCTAACACACTTCTCCATAGCCTTAGTCAGCTCACTTGTCTAGAACCCAAGCACAATCAGTTGATGCATACTACATTGTTGTCCCTTAATGAATTATTTCAGGGACCGTTGAAGCAATTAATTTTAAAAGTAGCAGGAGATATACAGATACTAACATGATTAAAGATGTTAGTTGGGAAGGAAGAAGACATTCCGAAAAACAAGGGTTTTTTTACCCTGTGAAAATCCGAACATATTTAGGGTGTTTCTAAAGCTAGGAACTTCATCCATAGCTTACCTTTGATTTTTGATCTACATATAAATAACCAACACTGCACTCAAGTTTCACTGCATGAACTTCTTTATCTAACACTTCACAATGTATCTGTTTTTCTTCCTAAAATAAAGGACAAATTATTAATTATTAAAACAGTTCTTTCCCCCCAGACATTTCAAATTACATGCATGCACTGAAATTGGGTGCTTTATATTTTCCTTAACAGTGCAGTTGTTATTTCAGTGATACAAATACACAGGGCATTCATATAATTCACAACCACTTTAACATCACATTTTATATTGGTTACTGTGTCCGGTTACTTCCTCTGCTGCTTGCTTATAGTGAAGCTAAGGCACAGGCATCAGACCTAGACCCACTCACATTAAAAGCCAATCTCAGAAAGGTCGATCAGGGGGATTCTACACAGAGAACAGTTGTGTTTAAAAGGCAGAAATAGAGTACAGTTAGATTTGTCACTTCTTATAAGCCTGTGTATTTGTCAAAAGACTCAATGAGATCTTTGTCATCACTGAAAACATGATCCTCCAACAAAAAGAAGCCATAACATCCTGAAATACATTTATAAACATCTTTTTTTATTATTCAAGTTGTTACTGAAATTATGTAAGTCACATGAATTGATTAAATTGCACTTGATTTAGGTAGCTGGAAGTCAGAGAACTTAAAAACTGGAATTTTGTCAGCTTTCTTTGGCAGGAGGGGGATGTGTGTGTAGGTTGTCAGTATTTAAAAAAACTCAACAATCCATAAACATAATTTGAAAAATGGCTAGCTGAAAAGGAAAAATAGCAAAGGATTACTGTTTGAGATTTTTTTTTGTTGTTGCTCTTACCAATTCTAAAACTCGAATGAAATAAAGACCTTTAGGGATTTGAATGTGAAGGACAGTTTCATATGCATCGTCTCCAACATTAAGCAGTGAAATGTTCAACAATAAAGTCTTCATACTTCCAACAGCAAGATATGTTTTCTTATCATGAGGCCTATAAAAATAATTATCATAAATTATAAGTAATCCTATATACAGCTAGTATGCAAACCTTTCCTCCACTGCTCTTCTAGTTACTTTCAGCTGGTTCTTACCAAGCTCTGTTGGAGATGTAAGGAAAGGTTTTGCCCAGTCCTGTAACTGAGGGTACGACACCAGTTATAAGATGGTCATCTCCAGAATGTACCTTCTAAAGCCTAAAGCCATTCATGCAAGAGCAAGGAAACTTATCAGCCCAGCAGCACTTCTGGCCTTCACAGGATCAGTCCTTCCCTCTGCAGACCAGAAAAGCAATGTACCACTGCTGCAGTATTTTCAGACATTATTTCAGAATTCACTCTTTGCACCCAAGATATAGGATTGAGTTAACATGGAACTGGTCACAAAAAGGGCAAGTGAACATGCCTATCTTATGATCTATGTGATGTTCTATAATCACGTTACAAGTACAGACATCCTATGGGGGGCAAAAAATAAACTTCAGCTTGACATTAAAGTTTAATTAAGACTTGTAGAAAGGCTGCCTGGAAATAGACATTTATCAGATATTCTGGCTTGAAACCAAAGCATTAGTCACTGAACACCTTTGGGAAAGAAGCTGGCACTTAGAAAAGCAACAGAAGGCAAAAGCACTGCATAAGCAGATAGGTTCCAAGACAAAAGCGAATTAAAGAAAAACACAATGTTAACATTTTGGTAGCTTGTCAAGTTTAGGTTAAATTTTAACATTGTTTTACTAGTTATATGCCTACTATTCAGTCCTCTTCGACGCATTAAAGCCAAGCTCATTAACAATATGCTGCCACAAAGATGCCTCCCAGCTTAACACACAAGTACACAAAAGCACCAGGTGCACATCTGGGACTACAACAAAGCTGAACTAGAGCTTTTCCCTGGTAATCATATTTCATTCTTCATTAAAAAATGCATGATGCAGACTAGAAATTTACAGACCAGGCCAAAATCTAAGCAATTTAAACAAAACATGACAGTGTGTACATGAAGCTCGTAACTCAGTAAGTAAAGCATTATATTGCCACCCCTATTTGATTTCATTCTTTTAAAACCAAAAGTGTTTGCTTTGCTCTTCAAGGATAATGAATGCATTCTGTCTAGATGAAGTAAATTAACACTTCACAGCTAACTAGTTTTTAATCAAGATTCTAGGGGCACAAAGTAATTTAAGGTGATACTTCACACTTTATCAAGATATTTAGACTATTTATTTACACTGCAAATCTGCTGGTACCCAGTGTCAAGCAGGTATGTTATAATCTGTTTTACTTTCTTAGAGTTTTGACGTACTTACAAAACTGCATTGCTAATGTCATGAATGAAAACACTGCACAATCTTTCTTTCTGGAAAGTTTATGAGCATTCAAATAAAATAACCATCCAGCCTAAGAAAATTAAAGGGCTTAAGACTCATGGTAAAGGCCATGTGTTAAAGTAGGCAGAAAGATACTTATCTTACTCTGAAATTTATGAATATGAAAAAGCTCGTGCTCAGGATCAGACAGGTGTGATTAATCAGCATTATATGATTGTCATCATCTTTCGGTGCCATTTTAGGTTGTTCAGACTAGTATTTCAATTCAAGTAGAAGGAACCTTAAACGTGAAAAACTACACAAGGAAATCCAGGTCACATAGAAACTACCTAACTAGCTGAGATTCACAATAGCTAAAATTTCTCTTTTTGCACACCAAACCCCCATATTTCTTACTTTGAAATGTAACAGTCAATAAAGAAAAAGGTTGTGATGATAAAATATAACTTAAAATAATTAAGTCTCATTTATTTGAGAATATATCTTCAGTTTTTATACTGCTGATTGAGACTTTGTACATTGCAAGTACAATATCTCGAAATAACCAATAGCTTGTCAATTTAACAGTAGCTACGATGTCTGCATTGAGAATGCATTGTGCAGTGTATCTTAGCCCAGTTATATATGAAATGTAAACTACAAATTTATGTTTTTGTGAAGATGTATTTTATGAGCTGTAAAATCTTCCAAATATGCAATAACAGTTCTTCAATTATATGGATTTCTGTTACATTTCCTGGAAGACTTATGATTTAAAAAAATATTCTTCAGCTAAACACAGCTATACTCCTTGTATTTTCCCAGGAGCCCACAGTCTACTTTTGCAAATTAATATTATTTATATAAAAAAGATTAAGGAAAAATTTAGATAAAATCTTACTGAATCTCTTTCAAAAAAAATGAAAGCTACATTATACTTACTTCGGAAACACAACTTTTCCAGAAACTCTCAAGTCAGCAGAACAATTTTCTTGGGAACAAAGTCGTGCAAAAATAAACTGTAAAAGTCAAATTTAAAAAAAAAAAAAAAAAAGGCACTTCAGTGTCTTATGTTTATTAGAGTGAGTAACAGTATTTCTAAAGAAAGAAACTATCAGCTAGGAACTAAGTATCCAGACATGCATAATATCTCTTACTCCTAAAATACAATTCAACGAGTCTATGATTTACCATTCTGAGCAGCCGGTATAACAGAGGAGAGGCTTTCAGACTGTCTCTCACAGTAAAACCAGTGGGTGTATGTTCAGGCAATTTCTTTAAAAGTAGTACACAAAGAGGGCAGTGTTTTAGCAGACCCAGAACTGATGTCTCTGCAGTCTCTCCTATGACACAGCACATTAACTTTTGTAAGATTTTCTTTACACAACCTTTACTTATCACACTGTTAGTAAGATTTGATGAAAGTAGACACCATGAGTTGCATGTGTCTGTGCCTTATTTATCAATGTGCTATAAAGTACATTTCTGTCACTATATTCAACACCCCATCTTTCTTTATAATTCTGAGGCTTCTAACACAAAATTTTGAATGGAGATGAAAAGGCAAAGCATGGCATCTGAAAGAAGCTTTTACATATGTTGAGAGTTCTGATGATCAACTGTATCTCAATTACACGAAGATTACTATTTGTGAAAAGTCATGATATGTTTATGACTATTTGGTAGTTAAAAATTCAGTGCATTCTGACTTTTGCTCAAGTCAAAATCTATTAACTCTTAAGAAGTTTTTTTTTGGGGGGCGGGGGGGGGAATTTAATATTTATGAAAAGATACAGACTATACTCTTTTGCTGCCCCACAGACTGCGTTTGAAAACCTGCAACACCTTCAAAGAACTGGCATTTCAGCAACATTGTTGAAACGCTTCAAGATTAATACCAATGTGATATTGTGTATTTAACACAGAATTAATTTTAAAGGACATTTTTATACTGGAAAGTAACTCATGCTGTGTAGTTGAGAAAGAATAGATATTTCAGAAGGTGCATTTCATACATGTGTGATCCAAGGAATATAGTATTATATATTCTGGCAAGTTCTGTGCACATACCTTTTATTTATTCTTAAATCATAATACAGATTGTATGCAAGTTCTGCAAATGTTATTTATTTAGCAATATATTAGGCTTTTTTTTAGTATTCTGGTGTACTAATTAAGATCAAGCCACTATATGTTGGTCTGGAAAATGCATTCTTTTGCATGCTATGGATCTGTGAAGCATTTTTAACTGAAGATTAAAATATGAATATTTACTTACTGCATTAGGAAAAAAAGAGAACTAACACACTAACCTTGCTTTTTATAACATCTTTTTCCTTCCTCCGTTGAAGAACAGGTTGAAGTGGTGAAAACTCTTGAGCATTTCTTTTCTGTACAATATGACGCCCCAGACGATAACTTGCTTCAACATGAACAGGAGTCAAGATATCCCTTACATCTTTCTATGAAAATTGGAAACCTAATGAGTTAATCATATAAGACAAGACATGTATGCTTATGTCTTAAAGTTATAGGGTTGCCTAGAACTAACTAAAAGAGCAACACTAATTTTTCACATGTAGAATAATTCCATAATGCTCATATACATTTCCAGACATCTTTGTTGCTAAAGGAGGTAATCAGAAAGGCAAAAAAACCATGACTTGTTCAGTGGCAGCATCACGCATTTCAGAGTGGAAGATCCTTCTATTAAGAGAAACCCTATCGAATAGTGAACCTACTTCTGTCAGTAATACTGCCTTACACAGCTACGAAATGCTGTACTGCCCAAGCAGAAAAATAGGCAAAAGTTGGCTAAAATTGAGAAAGGCAACCAGTGGGATAATGCCAGACAAACCCTCTGGGTATTTCTGTGAGAAAGCAAAGGAGCTCTTCAACAGTACCACTAAATTAGGTCTTGATTGCATTTTATTTTTCTGCCTCTTTTTCCTAGTCTGTATTACAAAGACTGAACTCCTCAATACATGACTGTTTTATACATGAAGCCTTGACAGCATAGGAATGTTTCAGATCATAGCCCAAACTACCTACTTGTGTGAATCAAACAGCTTGAAGCACCAAGTACTAGCAATAGTAAACCCGACTAAATTATTCCCTAAGTGTAGGGGATAGACAGACACTGATTGTCCCTCCACATGGCCACTACTTTAATTCTTATCTGCAAGCTTGCATTGGCCAAATCACATATTATCTAATTCATAATTATTTTCCACAAGGTCTTCTCTACATCTGCTTTATATTACTTCCATTATACTAATTAGCTATTAATTAGCCTTTACTCAAAATACATAAAATTTATATTGTCCCTTGCAAGGACTGTACTTGACAGACATTCACACCTCCTTAACTTTAGGAGATTCAGTGGGTGGAAGGAGATGCTTATAATGCTATTAATTAAGAATTAAAAAGAAAATTGAATTTTATGGAGGAAAAAATACTAATGATAGACTATGAGAAGTGATGAGCCAAACCAATTCCTTCCTCCTACACAAACGCCTGCTGACGCTGGTACAGCAATCTGTACAAGGTTGGCTGTCAATCAGATCTCTCTTAGTTCACAAAACTCTTATAAGTATATGGCAATTTGCCATTGCTCCTGTAAGTAACATTCACTTAGGTGCAACTACCAGTTGAGATGCAACTGGGCAATTTTCCAGGAGACAGCATAAGCTTTCCTTTCTACCCAGAAGCTTTATTGTGAAGAATTGGCTTCTAATGGTGTCATAAACAAAAAGTAAGTGAAAGGAAGGAAGAAGAAAAATACATGGAAGAATTTTCCCCTGCAGGTTTTTCTGTAGCTGTAGAGATTTGGGTTTGTTTTCCAGCCTGTGTGCAGGATCAACTGCACCAGCCACCCTGATATACATTCAATTCAAAAGGTCACAGAATTGCTACCTTGAAGATTTTAAAGAAAAGGCTAGGCAAACTATTCTATTTTACCCTTTTTTCCCTTTACATCTAAATACTCCCCGTCCTTAGTATTTCTTCAAAGAATTTTTTTCCTCCTTAGATAAGGTCTTAAAGGAGATAAGGCTGATTTTTTTCTGATTTTAATAAACGTGGTTCCTTTGTGTTCACTGGTTTTTATTGTTTGTTGTGGTTTAGGACTTCCAAGTTCTTCCCATTTATACTCCAAATTTTTTGTTGCAATAGAAAAGCTTCTAAGATGTTTGATAGAATTAGTCACTTTTACTCTGTCTTGTCCATTGAATGGCCTTAAAAATATACCCTTGTCCTGGTTGCAGGGTTTTTTCCCACTTTCAAGAAAAGTCCCTCATGCATCTTTCAGAGGGATACATCAAGCATGAATATGACAGTTCATTCCCTCCAGGGCAGCAGTGACTTTGAGACTGCTTTCACAGTTAAGATCTTACTGACTAGATTCTTTCTAAGTTATTTCTAAGTCAGTACCATCCTCAGTTTCAAAAGATGGTTGCTGTTGGATCAAACTCTACTTCTGAAACCAAAAGCCAGCTTCCTGCTGCTTGCCAGCTGGTGCCACCTCTTACTGGTGTTGGTACAGATCTTCCTGGCCAGCTGACACCCTGTAGGTCTCCAACAGCCTCCTGATGAATGCCCAGTGCCCTGGCACCACTTCTATCTCAGTGGCTTCTCTTCTGAAGCACTTCTAGCACACATTTCTTCTACAACAGTTATCTCTACATCTTCACAGACAGAACTATGACCATGTTCACTACAAATCTGGTCCAGGACAAAGACATATCTGTGCAGGCTTCACATTTGTAAGCAGAGGAGTAAAGAGATTGCTTTTTTAACACAGAGCACATTCTTCATATTGTTCAGCTATAAATTCACTAACGAAACTCTCATGAGTGCTCTTCCTGCCCCACTTGCATCTTTAGATTACATGAGTATTCCTCTTCGTGAGTGCTGCATCCCTTGAAGGAAAAAAGAGAAAATCAAACAAACCCAACCAAGCAAGTGCTTGGTCTTCTTCACACCCTGCTAGCCTTTGGCTCCTTGCAACAAACTCATGAAACAGACCACACTATAAACCTTGAACTACAGACTTTTCTAGCAATTGGCTTCATTTCACTTCCTATGGATCAGGAATGAGTTCTTTTCTTATTAGCTGAGTCTACTTTATCTAGTCATAGTAAAAAATGGAGCAAGGCATATGTGTTATTTGAAATAGTCACAAATGACAAAACATAATAAAAATTACAAGTTTCAAGATTTTGCATGAAGGAGTACATTGGAAAGTTCCATCAGAAATGTTCAGAATTTGCATGTTACACTGTATCTTCTCAGTTGCTTCATACCAGCCTCAATCTATGATCTGTCATTCATAAAAAAAGGTGAAAAAATGTCAAGAATGCTCACGTCCTACTTCATCACTGTGATTATTATTATCCTGCATGTTCTAACCAATGTAAGAGACGGCAGATGCACTGACTTCCCCACAGAAAGCTGAGAAAGCACCAGAATTAATATATATTAACTGTGAAAAATATGAACACAAATATTTTACTTCCAAAATGATGTGACGCAATAGTAAACAAAATAGACACCTTTGCAGCTGGTGTGCTTTTCAAAGGACAACAGAGCATTTACAGGACAATACATAGTGAAAATTACATTACCCTCATAAATGCCAGATGATCTATGCAGGAAGTATTCTTGCTGTAAATCTTTACTTTTCTTGAGATTGTATCAGATGTTCCATTGGAGGAAAAATAAAACCTTGATTGTGCATCCTCTTTTCTGGTCACGTCAACACTCAAATTATAAAGCAATACTGCAAAATAAAATCCAGGGAAAATAAAGCCTGTAAAATCTTCAGGTGTTGTGATTTTCATGAATTTATGACAGAAACTACATCTTCTGACTCACTTCCTCACGTATGTTCTGTAACATCCATTTTAAAATGCTCTGTTTAAAAATGCTCTGACATAAATCCGTACCTAATGAAAGCTTCCAGCACTCTGAAAATTGATTGCTTTATGACTCTTCCCTGATACCTGCTTTTACATCAGGGATAGTTTTATCAGGTTATATTTATAGTTTTCTACCAGAATCTATTTAAATGAAACCCACTTTACTTACAGGGCTGACAGTAGATTACAACAAAATGGTAAGTCAACAAACACTGACAAATATTATTGAACTTCATGGGTTTTTCTATTTAAGCTAGCATGAATTGCTATGATAACAAATTGCAAATAAGTTTCAGAGTATTACTGATCTATTACTTCATCTTTGCCAAAAGTTGAGTTAGGTTATCTACAGTTTCTACTGGTCTTTATTATTGAAGTTGAAAAGTCTTATGTCCAAGTTCAGCAAGGGTGATCCAGTCTGACTGCTCATCTTTCAAAATAAGTAAGAATTTCAAAAGATCTGGACTTGCACCTTTGCAGTTAGTAATTGCATATGTTCTCTGTAATGCGTTCCTAAAGGATATTGTATGTTCTCACAAAGAAGAGTTAAACAATTTAATTTCATATACCATGTATTTGCAGGGCTCTTCGCAGTTTACACATGACAAGTAGGTCAAAAGCACTCAGGCAACAGTCAAATTCAGGGTGTAAATTATCTTAAATAAATTCACCATGAATATTCCCTATGATAGATATTGCTTCAAGCAATAGCAGCTTTTGTCAAAAGCAAAACAGGCATTATATAAAATATAATACAAGATATATCTTTCAGTAATTTTGGTGGGACTCCCTATTTCAAATAATGTTCCACAAGGGTACAATCAGGTGCTTGAGCTGCTTTAAGAAGGAATCATCTTCTCTCTACTGTTAAGTGGAAGCCTGCATCCCACAGCAATACCATATGGTTTGGTCCATGTCTGGGAGGACTGGTTTTAGAGGACATCTAAATATCATCATTTTAACATCACTGTCTCTCCTAAGTCTTGTAACCATGAAAGTCCAGAAAGGATGTGCTATTATTCTAAATTGAACAGAAATGTAATGGCTTGATATTATCGGATAATTATAAAAAGGTATCCATGTTTTCAACTTTTTGTTTTATTCTGAACTCAGACTAGTGGTCTGCTAGACACCAGTAGCATTATTCTGTAAATAAGTGCATCTAAATTGAATACATACTGGACTTTTTCCCAGGAGCTTACCAATATAACCAGGTACCTCTCGTCCTCTATAGGTAAAGCATATCTTTAAATTCATACAGGTGGCAGGCTGGTCATTTTCCATGCAGTTTAAATTAGTTCGATTTATTGAATTAGAATGTTTTAAAGAAGCTTCAACAATTATCACTGGTTTCGTTCTAAGAACAGAAAAGAGTAAATGTTCACAAATAACGTTCAGAAATAGCTTACACAATCTTTGCAAAAACTAACCATCTCTGACAATCTATTTTTATATTTTAGAATTATCATTTTTAAGCTATCTGCATTTTTCAAATAGCTTCAAATAGTTGTATACACGTTATTTGTTGCCTCGAGAAGTTTCAGAATGATATTTTTGTTTTCTTCAAGGTGTTTACTTCACTGTTTTACTTGTAGAGCATTCTAGAGCCTAATGACTGAAGTTTAAGACATCAAGAAGAGTATAATGAGGTTAAATTATACTACTGAATTTTATAAAATAGCACTAACAAGTAGAATTAAACTGTATGATCTTCAAAAGCACTGAAATGTAGCAATCTCACCTCAGCACCACAGCGGAATCAGAGAAAAATGCACCAACTGCTACGTCTGTGCAAAAAAAATACACCTATAAGCATAATTTGTCAACAAGAAGTACTACAAGCACTTTATTGCGTA
This sequence comes from Xenops minutus, assembly GCA_035221455.1. Classification (NCBI taxonomy): domain Eukaryota; kingdom Metazoa; phylum Chordata; class Aves; order Passeriformes; family Furnariidae; genus Xenops; species Xenops minutus. The sequence continues at coordinate 23,933,489 of JAWWEE010000162.1, read as the reverse complement.
TTTCCCTTTTGGTCAGCATTAGAACACCATTTACCCTTTATTTATTAAAAGGTCTACATGATGATGTAGTAATACTTGTTCACTGTCCTTTAATGCCAGCATGCTCATTTGCTGGACTTGCAGATACTGATAATGTGATCATTTGATTTCTATTCCATGTTTAAGTGGCTGATACTGAAGGACAATTCAGATAAATAAAAAGTACTTGCCTTCTTTCTAATCCAGATATTCACTATCATCATATGCAAACACACATATATAGTTAACTATAGATAACTGAATTGGTTATGTATATTATATGCATGAAATTATACATAGAGAGAAAAAAAAATATTTAATTGATTCCAAACTAACTAAAACCTATTAATGCAATAAGGAAAGAAATATACACAGTATATATACCTCTCAAATGAGGCAGCACAAATGAATTGCCAAATGACTCTAAATGATAAAAGGGTCTGAGGATATGACTTGCAAATCAGTAAACAGCAAGTGACCTGAGAGAAGGCTACTTGTAAACTGCATTTTAGCCCAGAATTCCAAATTAACCTGGGTAGAATTTTTATGGGCAGAGCCAAAGCATACCACATGCAGTAACTTTGTGCTTTTAGATCCACAGGGGCAGGACAGACATCCTTGACCTGACATTTATCTGCAAAATGTTAAAATATTTTGATATGTATAAAGCAATTAATATATACTTGGAAACAGCTAAGTTGTTTTACACCAAATTAGCACTACTCTGTCGCGCCCACAAGAACTCCACAAAGGTTTTACTCAATGCTGTGAGCCCTAAGCAAGGTTAATGTGTTGTTCACACAGGCTGAGAGCCAAGGAGGTCATGACTCCTGGCAAAATCCAAACTATGTGAAGGCTGGTAATATATTTAGGTTAGCACACTAATCTGGACAACAAGCATGCTTGCAGCGCCCAAACCAGCTCATAGTGACATTAGCAGATGGGATGGCTGCTTTAAAAATAAAAATTATGGGTTTCCTCCTCTTGTGCACCGTGATCTTACTATTACATTGTTCTCACTCCTTAAAAAATAGTTAGATGACCGTGAAAACTGACTGCTTGGCCTCGCGGTTTTACCTCTTCTTTATTCTTTCCAAAATACAAGATGTGACATGTCATTTTAATAACAGATTTTGCTTCTGTTAAAAACTATCAAGTAGCACAGTAGAGTTGTTCCCTTTGAATCTCTACTCTTTCTAAAATTAAAAATAAAGAAAATTGTGTCATTTACCTTGATATCCATTCTTATCTGCATCAATGCCACTTGCTATGGATTGTCCAAACATGCTTAAAGAATTACTGATTTGATGACCCTGTATTCTCTGAGGAGGAAAAGGTAAAAGAGAAGGTTATTCTTAGAAAGATAATCTCTGAGCTACAGTGTTAGCCCAACCTGCTGCTGAAGGCAGTCATGTGCTTTCTCAATTACTGCAAATATTAAATCCCATAAACCCTGCCTAAGGCCCCAAACCCAATTTACTTCTCCCTTACAGGTTATATTATGACTGCAAATCATGGACTACATAAAAATTTTGTGAAGTCTTTTAAGGTACTTCAGGTGGTCATAGTGTTAAATGAAGAAAAAACCTTCTCAGATTTAAACTTACTTTTTTTTTTTTTGATTGATTTTTCATTGAAAAAGCATACCTGTGAAAATGATGGTGTTATTCCATCTTCCCTGCCATTGTAAATATAAATAGCCCCTTTTAGATTATCTTCTTGTGGAGCCCCAATTGCCACATCTGTGGAAAAATAACTTAGCAATGATTTGCTGACCAGGAATGGTTAAAAATGTACAAATCACTATACATGCAGTGCCAGACCAAATTTACTTGACTGAATTCAAAAGCAGTGCTGAACATAGATATCAAGCCACATAAACAATACAGAGCAGCTCAGTAGTCTGACTCTACCTTAATTGCTACGTTTCTGGAAAACAAGGGTCAAATACAGCTACTTTGTTCAAGGCAAAGTCTGTCTACCAATACTTATTTTGACAAATAAAATTACAGAAATACTATATATTGCACTGAATTGAAATCACAAGAAAAGCAAACCCCTGACTATTTGGTTTTACTGAACAATTCTCTGACGGAATCCACACTGACTGAATCCATACTGTGATGACTAAAACACACGAACTATGTTACATCTTCCTACTGGTGAGATGAAATCAGGACAGTCAACTTGTGCCTATTAAAATAACACATGTTTCTGAAGAAGTCAGATTCTACAGCAACACATGCACCATTATCTTTACAGAGCTGATACTGATGGCTTAGATCATTGAAGAAGTTTGCTCTGCTGTTCTTTTTTATTACTTACTAATTAAAAACATTTAAAAATGGTTTCTAGCACTCAATTTCTCTTTATATTTTTCTTACAAAATTTCATTTCTTTCTGCCACTCTCAATATTACACCCACTTTTTATTTTCAGTGTTTCTGCTCCCTTCAAAACAAAATTGACTTGTTTGCTCTGTTTTCCCCTGCAGTTTTAGGATGCCCCTTTTACGTTATATTGTGTGTCATACATCTACTTTGCTGTGCTGGTATTAATTTGATTTTATCTCTCTGTTTCCCAGCCCTATATTTGGATTCAGTTTTCCTTTGCAGCATGCAAATCTTTTGGGGCAAAAACTGAAACTTGTGTACAGAGCTATAAATTCAGTGTTGGGACATGGCCATCAAAGTCCTTTCCTGTGTTCTCCATTCACTGGGAGCACACACTAGGCAATTCATGAGCCAACTGAAGTCCTAACTGGGAAGTAGTTCCACAACCATCTCCCAGTTTGAAGGTTATTTTCAATATCCCCACACACTTACTTCTTACTGGTGACACAGAAACAGATCTTGATTCAATGTGTAATTTTTATTTATAATGTTACAAAATTACCAAATTGTTCACTAACCTTTGCCTCAGATATCTAAAACAAGATTAGTGATTCCATTTGAGGTCCAGCACCACAAGTTACAGACTGTTATCACTTTATGCTCATGCTCTCTATTAGAGAGACAGAGCTCAAGCCCTTCATATTATACATCAATGACTGCAAAGCAGCTATATTTCAAGTCAGAAAAGTCAAGTCCCAAACCAAAATTATTCTGAGACTTCAATAATCCTCCTCTTTATGGTGACAGTCCACTGTTTTGAGGGAGTTAAACCCAAAGGCTTTTATTTGTATTCTTACCTTCAAAGCCATCATTATCTATGTCTCCTAGACTGGCTATGGACTCTCCAAACCTCGCTGCATACGAGTCACTCCCACTGAGCTCTATGTTCAGTTCAACCATCTTTGCTTCCTGAAGGAAAACAGAGTCAATGGCACATTAACAGAGCATCTTCCAGGTGACCTGGAATATTACTCAAAATGTTAAAACTGCCTTGGATACCAATACATAATCCCACAAAACTCCCTGGTGTAGAAGCAAGAGTTATCAAAGGTATTTCACAGTATTTAGTATAAGAATAATAAAGAATAAATTGTTCTTTAAGAAACACCAGTGCATTCCCATAGCAAACACCCGTTAACAGCAGCAAGCTTGTATCAGAATACAGGGCCTTACTGCTCTGAGAAAACTGCGTTTGCTAATAAAAAAAAGCTGCTTCAGAGCCATTGTGTGTGCCTTAGTGAGTTGTAGGTATCCTGTAGGGACCTAGTTCTCTGTAGGGAAAAGATGTTAAGAAAGTGTGGATAGCAAGAGTAAGAGAATAGGTATGTATTAGTGTGGAGGGGAAGGAAGGGAAATAAGATATGAAGATAAAACTTACAAAGCCAGACAAATTCAAAAGCACACAAAAGTAGTGAGTACACTTTCACTTCTGAACTTTAGAAAGAATAAAAAGAACCTAATTCTAATGCATGATCTGTCCAATTACTTTAGTTGCAAAACTGAGGACTACCAGTCTCTTTCTTGACTGGTACCAGTAACTACACACGAATTTTTCATTTTGTTTCTAAAGTGCTTAATAAGTTGCTCTTCACATGCCAGTTGAGTGGAAGCACAGTAATGGAGGAGAGCTTGCAGAGCAGCTGCAGGGGCAGGCTGTCTCCCCTGAAGTTATTAGGAAACAAACAGAGCCTGTCTTCAGTTCTAACTCTACTGTGAGTAACTGCATTCCATTTGACACTGCTGGCCTTTGGGGGTAGGCTACACACTCCTGCTGGGGTTGTCATCATACTCCTACAGTTGTTTTTCTTATATCTTGAAATACTGTGTGATAAGAGAGAGGAAATCTCTTCTTTGCCTGTTATATTAAAAAGACTATATTGCCATGTGTTTTTAAGAGAAAATACTTACAGAGCCTGAATTAATATAGACATACACTCTTCCTTCTTCTCTGATGGTACTTTGCATTGGAGCGCCAACTAGTAAGTCTGAGAGGCCATCTGAATTCAGGTCCACAGCACAAACTGCAGCTCCAAAGTAAGAACCAAGCTATGTGCAAGCAAGAAGTCATTAGTATTTTTGACTATTGATGATGACATGCTGGAAGTTAAAAGGTGCAGAATAATAGAATGAAATATTTACCTTTTTACCCCTTAGTTCAAATAGTATGTTTAGTTGCTTCTCAATGCTGAAAATGTATGCCTAAAATGAAAAGAAAAAGAAAATGAAAAGTGGAATTCAGCAAACTTTAATCTGAACTACTTCCCTATACTTTCTCTACAACGTGCTAGAGAATCAGCAAAGCAACACACAATATCACAAGGTACAGCTATTTTCCGTTTTCTGTCTGTACACCATAGTTCAAATCAATATTATCTAGACTGTCTACCCTAATTCCTTCTTTAGCTTTTCTCCCAGTGATAAGTCATATGTATCTGATACTCATCTTTAATATATTAATCTAAATTGGAAAATCATGGGTGGTTTTGTGGGGCTATGTTCTTCAAAGCAATAGTATAGACAATCCCTTACTTTACCAGTCTGCTCTTGCTGGGGAGCCCCTCCAATTACTTCTGTACTGGCTGGTGTCAGAAAATGTCCAGCTCCAACAGAGTAACCTGTCAAATTAGAAATGCATAATCAATACTGGAAATACTATATAAAGAAAAAAAATGGGAGCATGCTGTATAAAAGCTGTCAACACCACAGATTATCGTGTGTCTGACATTCAGACTTCAAGTAAGTTAGAAAGCAGAAAATAAAGTTTTTGAAATAAAAGCAAAAGGTTAATACAAATACTAAGTTTTAGAAAGCAGAAACAAGTGTCAGAAGCACTCATTTCTCCCCAGGAACTCAATTATCTGTCAAACTTTAAAAGCCAGCAAATTGCAAACACCTTCTTTTAATGCGTATTCTGCAATTGTTCAGTGAGCCCATATTGTAATACAAATAAAAATTATCAAAAGCCCACGCACCACAATGTGGAAACACTTGATTCAATTGTTACTCTATTGTAACTGGACTTCAGAAAAATTAAACATAGTGCTACTTACATGCACATATGCACACATAGAGCACTGTGGACATCTACATGAAAATGTCAGGAGCAAAGTGGAGCAAAAGCCCGATTAGGGATTAGGAAAACATTACATCAGCTTTTGTAAATGAATCCATGTAACCAAGCAGTGCTGTATGTGTAGACAGATCTTAAACAGGACCATACTTCAGTGCAGACATCCAGACAAATTGCAAAATGAAGGCTAACACCTTAACCTGGAGCTGCACAAGTCATCCTTATTCTTTCCAGAATACATCACAGCTAAGCTGAAACTGCAAAACACTTTGTGTTTCATAATAGCTATTTCATAACAGATGCCTACTTCCTATTGTCAAAGGAGTGGAATTAGAAACAGGAAATGTTTATTCATGTGAACAGATCTATGAGTGGGAAAATGCAATGGTCACAAGCAAAACCACTCTTGCTCAGGAGTTCAGGAGGACAGAGAAGCTTTTCTTAGTGTGTGGTGAGAAGACTGAAGCTGCTGATGGCTTTTGGCATAAACCTCTCCAAACTGGAGCAACGAATTCAGCTAATTATTTGGATATAGGTACATGAGTAGGAACCTCATGGCCTTCTTTTCAGACATTCATAGACAAGGTTTGCCTTCCCAAGTATCCAGACCAAGACAGAGTTGGAATAAAATAGAAAAAAAAATCATGGTCAGAGGCAAACATGTCTCTAAAGGTCATAGCATACTTTCTCTTATTGACAGTGCAATTAAGACTTCCTTGCTTGCAACTTTCACTGGAACAAACTTTCCATACTTCTGTTATATGTGAAATCACTGTCTTTTTCTATGAAAGCCCTTGGCAGCATTTCAGACTTAAGACTGAAGTGCAAACTATTGCTAAGCAGAAGCATATCTCTACCTTCTAAATCAAGAAATGACTGAAACTCAGTGGAGAGGTGATAATAACAGAAATCCAATGTTTGAGAAGCCTCCTTGTAAACAGAGCAGAGAGGAAGTCTTATAACAAAATAACATTTAACAAAAGTCAGAACACGTCTTTAGAACTGTTGCTTTTGGGATTAATAATGAAAGTACTGAAAGTCACTGTGCACTCACTTCAAGACCACTTATTTAGCTTATATTTTTGTAAAGAATTAAAATATTTTAAGTACCTAGATAACTGCCAAATTTCACTTGATTATTTGAATCTGTATAAGCGTGGATTGTATTTGCAGTTGTATTGTATACAAAAACAGAACCAGTCCAATAAAATGACCCAGGGGCTCCCATTATAATTAAGTCCTGAAAGAAAAGTAAAACAAAGCCATGTTATTCACATTTAAGCATCCCTGACAATAAGCAAAACAAATCAAATGTTTTTGTTTAGAAATGTTTTTCTCCTGTGAAATCTACAAAATGCTACTGGAGAGACATCTGGCTCAGTACTGGGGTTCACCACTAGATTACAGACAATGTTTTCCAGACTTTCTAAAAATATGGTTATTAAAAGCTTTGAGCTGCAACAACAAAACAGAGCAACAAACAAGGTATTCTCATGTCAAATGAGTTTTTTAGAAATTATAATCTTAGGGTGGAATGGAGATTAAATAATACAGAATATGACTCCGCAAAGCAAGAAGGTAAACATTATTAGTCTTAATGTTACATCAAACAGACTAAAGAGAATAATAAAACTTCATGTTCTGGTATATTCATGTTCTTTTTCCAGAAGGAAAGTAACTTTGGATTTAGTAAGGGGAAAAAAATATTCTTGGGAATAAAAATAAAAGTCAAAGTTGGGAATTATCATGTAAGTCTTAGCAACATTCAATTAGAAAGTAAATTTAAAAACTCATTTTTCCCTCCCACAATAAACGACAGTGTTGATGCCTGCATTTACATCTACACTTTTATGTATGTATACATACAAGTAAGCATATAAATAGAAGTTGATATCTTTAACACACACCTCAATGTAAAAACTAGAAATCCCAGCCTGGCATGACCCATAGTTTTCTCCAAACTTTCGTGCAAAATCTGTGAATGGGCAAAAAATATTAAAAAGGATGAGAAGCATGTAGTTTCAGAGTTTCTTAACAGGTCTTCAATAGAAGTTGAGACAACTTAGAAAAAACACTCCCTCCCCCTTCCACTCCACCACCTGAAAAAAGTTGTTTTTCAGTTCTGTATGAAAACTAAAAACACTGGTTTCCACTATATAGCCTTTAGCTGCAATATAGTATTGTAACAAACTCAAAGCACTATTGTATCACTTGATCATACCTGCCTTTGAAATACTATGACTTTAAAGGCTATATATTTCTTTTAAAATGGAATGAAACAGCACAAATAGTTCAAGCACCACATCTGGATAAGTTTAACTCTTCCACTTTGTGATTCAGGCACAATCTGGCCAACACCAATGCTTGTAAAAGTCTCCAAAGCCAGCAGTGGGACATTTGATGGCATTGTTCTGCCTGCACAGACAGACCGGACTGTCAGCTGATCTTTGCATTGGCAAGGAACAGAGTCATGAGATCATTCTGCTGGATGTGAGGTAGATAAGAACAGGAAGTCATGGATGAACTCATTTGATATCTCCAGGTCTTAACTCTTATTCTACTCCTGAAGTCCTGAGAGGAAGGATCACTGAAGGTCTCATGCCACAGCAGCATCCTTGGCAGGAAGCAAGTATGGAACAGGGACACACACTGTGAGGAGGTACTAGAGCATCTTTGTATCAAAGGCTGAGGAGCAGATGGCAACAATCACTTGCAGGTATTTCTGCTGCTCTGCTGTGAGAATCTACTGAGCAGAACAAGCAAATGACCAGTAAAGGAAGGAGGATGTTCTTTACTGGCCTTTTGAGAAGGACATACCCTTCAGTGATTTAGTCCAAGGAGCAAGTATTCAGATGCCCTGTTTCACTGGTTTTTTGCCTGTTGAAAGCAGTTTTTCTTGAAGTGATAAATACCTTGCTAATAAATTTCCAGGATAAGCTAGGCTTGTATCATCAGCACCCAATCTCTGAACATTTGGCTGCAGAATGCCTGCTCAGAGCAACATAGGCTCTTTACAACTCCACACCATCCAATTACGTATTTCACCCTTTCCTATGAATGGATCCAAGCATTCTGCTTACCTATATAGCATGGGCATATTCTTCTGCTCAGTTCAGTTCGAAAATCAGAAGACATGGCAAAACAAATACCGTGTGGGAGCTTGTGCTCATTTTTCATGTAAAATATATTTTTCCATCTATGTCCACAAGCCTATGGATATAAAACAAACATGACATTTGACACGGAAGCATAAGAAAGGTGAACGCAGTCTGACAAACAGATGCAAATCCAGTGGTTAATACATACAACGATAGATCCATTCTCTTTTGGCTGCCTTGACAAGCTGACACCCAGCCACTGATTATCACGTTCTTCCAAACAAGTCTTCCCACAGGGCTCTCCTCTGGGGTTGCCTAGGACACAAAGACCAATGCTCTGAATAGAGGGGTAAGGTGAGGAGCCATGTGGTGGGTAACAGGAGCACCCAAGAACTCCACGGGGACATTGCAGTAATTCGGGTTTGGTGGATTTGATCTTTGTCTTAAATAGGTCATATAGACTTTTTATTTTCTTCTTGAACAAAGGTACAACTGCATATAGCCAAAGGGAACATATTGGTTCTGAACATGCTAAGTTGGCAGTGAGGATCAGCTTCTCCATCATTATTATGACAGAAAGTGATATCACACTCAATTTTCGTGAAGGCCTGGCTTTCTAAGTGTTCTGTATCCTAAAAGTTCATAAGAAACAAGTAATACCTGTGAGTGCAGCATAAAATCTAGCCTAAAGCAAGCATTTTTCCAACTATGTTTCTATTGGAAGCAGACCTTAAAACAATCTCCACTGCAAATGGCTGTCAGATAAAGGGTGTATAATTGCAATGTCTGTGGGGGACATCAGATCATCACATATGCACATTCTGTGTACTTGCACTGCTACAATTATTTAAGAGCAGTTCTTTGTGTTTGTTCTTAAGGAGAGTAATTTTTTTAGATGTTAGAGAACATACTAAAACCTCTTCCAACTCTGCCCTCTCCTCCTGTCCCCTTCAAAAGGCTACAGTATTGCCAAGTTAGCAAATCCTTGCTTTCTTCTGGAAGGCAGTAGTGGTACCCACAATAAAGAAGCTATGCATTTATTGCACGTTATACAAAGCTTTTCATTTCTGGGATGTTTGTATGAATAAGCATTAATCAAATTATTGAACCGGTATTTTCTATGCATCAACATGACAATTTATGAAAAAACCTTATAAAATAAGGAAACACATTATGTCATTTGAACAAGCTCTTTTGCATTATTTTTAAGACTCTTCCAGATTCAATGAAGTTATGGTGAACCTAAAACTTTTGAGGTTCAAGAAGAGGGAGACAAATGCTGATGGGAACACTGTGTGGAAAAAACCACACATAAATCAAACTCCCTTCCAGAAAGCAAACAAAACAACCATGCTTACAGCAGAGTTGAAATTTATTCCTGTCCAATGCATTAGAGTTTAAATGAATACACTCCTAATTTGGTGGACTTGTTCGTTTTACAGGACATACAACTGCACAATATTGATTGAGTATGGAAACAGAATAAAGGGATATTCTTCGTCTATTCAGTAGCCTGGAGAAATATGAGCGACTGTGCACTTTGCTACATATATTCTCGCAGCCAACACTGGCTTAAATGATTTCATACCTAGGATGTCACTGACTTTTTGATAGAAAATAGCAGGTTAATGGAAGTGAGATAATTCTTCATCAGACAGTAGGAAAATATCAGAAGCATTGGTAGCAGTAAGACCCAACAACCATCCTTATTTCAGAGCTTGTTTCCTACTGGTTTATGACAGCACTAGCCATTGACATTTGTCTGAAGAAAGTGTTGGAGCCCTGCTTTCTTCTACTTCCATACTAATCCTCCACTTCTTTTGCCAGATATCCTGTTTTCTCCCTGCTCTGATGGAGAGACCAGCAGTGCAGTCCAGAACTCCCCACCATACTGCAGAAAGGATGACATATCCTGTGCACAACTGCACTCTACCTTCTTCCAAAGAAACACTCTTCACAGGGTCAAGAGGCACCCAACCCTCTTTCATCTCTTCTTTACTACTTCTTCCCCCACATGCCTTCCCCTAAGACATCAAGGAAATAGTATGCAAAATCCAAGTAAACAGGAAACGACCTTAGTACTCACAATAACATCACATTCAATTGTCTTTGAGTGAAGAGATTTTATATTACCATAATTTAATAATACCTGTAGATCACCTAAGGAATTAACATGTGGGTTCTTCTTCCAAGACAAGCACAAATTAAAATGCATTACTTTAAAAATCTACTAAAAAGAAGTTGATTTTTCTGCAAGTTCTTTATTACTGAGCATTAAGTGATAAGCTTTCAAATTATCCTACTTGGCTAATGCCAGTGAACTTCCATATAGTGAATATATACCACTTTTCAGAAACAAGTTTGGAATTTAGTTTTGGAATTTAATTTTGGAGTTATGTCGTGCAAAACTTCTCATTTCCTGAGGGAGACATTTCCATAGTTTGCATGAATTATAGAGCATGTTAATCTGATTCAAATCTCCTCAGAAAACAAAACTCTGTTGCACTCCCACGTGTAAGAATTAGTTCTTTGAATCACAAAAGGCACTTTTGGTAATTCCCTTCTAGCAATGCATTCCATCCTTTTATGACAATGGCTTACCTGGGACTTGCTTTGTATGTGCATTTGCAGAAAACAGAAGAAGTAGAGAAGATCAGGGTAATAAATTTAAATCTCAAGAGGCTTTCTGAGACTTTTTAATCAGTAAATCAAATAGAACCAGACAATGATGACATGAGAGATGAGGAAGTTTGGCACGTCTCAGTGCTTCATTCCCATGCCTGTTTCAGAGCTTTGTAACAAGAAAAATCACCACCATTCCTTCATGCTCATTGGATTGTATTCCCCCTCTCCTTGGCTTCAGCATATGCTGATTCAGGATCACTTTGGCCCTCTGATGACCTGTTGCCTCATGTCTTGTTTCTTTCTCTGACTGGCAAGTATTCAACCACCTTGAAAATTACAGGCCTTTGTGGGGGAGAGAAGCATGAGCTCGACATCCCAGACACCATGATGAGTCCCTGCTCAGGGTATGACATTATAAAAGCTTTATCAAGTCAGAAAATGCAGTATTCTGCACAAGCAACAGAGTAGCACTGCATAAGCTCAAGAGGACATGGCAGCTTGGTTGCCTCAGGGAAAAGGAGCATGTGCTGTCATGAAGTCACTGAGAAATAAGTAATTGCCCAGCCTATGTACATTACGCAGCTGGAAGATACACTTCTGCTGTAATCCCTGCTGAACACAGAAACACTACAATCACATATAAATAAGGTCACAACTTATAAAGCCACTTCTAGCTTTGGCCTCAAGGACTAGAATACAGATGTTTGCAGTATCATCTGAGAAACCAGTTTTATATAACTTGCTCCAGTGTTTTCCATACCAAACAGCCTCCCATGATCCTTTTTATCCTCTAATAACTCTTCTGGGCCTATTGCTAACCGATGAAAACTATGAAGTCTACTGCAAAGACACTAAGCCTTCCGATATCCTACTCCTCCTAGATGTCAGGGCCTCATCAGTCTTTTTTCCACTCACCCAGTGTATCTTTTCATAGGTCAGATAGGTCTTATTCCTCTAACATCTCTCAAATGACTTCTACCCAAAACATTTTTAGTGTTTCCACACATCTGCAACAGACCCAAGCCCAAAATGTTCCATGGAATAGTATGTTCCTTGGAATAGTATGGCTGTTTCAAAGGAGATCACTGGCAGCGTATGAGCAATGCCAGGAAGATAGAAAAGCCAAGCTACCAAAAGCCAAACTTACTGAAATAAATACTGAACAAACATAGGTCAATCTCTTGGGTAAAACAATTAACTTTTCACTTTTCCATTGTAATGATTCAGCTGGGGGAGCTAGAGGGCAATTTGTTCACAGGTTAATGACAGCAGAGACTTAAAAGGAAGGGTGCAAGGCTGAAACTGCAGGCAGAGCTTTCTGGCCTTTTATGTCAAACTGCATGCACCGAATTTACTGTGTACATTTGTAGTTAAAAATTTTTTTCAGACTGGGTGGCAAATTGCATAAATTGTTTTCTATATATTTTAGCCAGTTAATCACTCTGTTTCAAATCCAAGAGCAATGTTGTTGAAAAATTTCTGTAATGTTTTGTAAGTCCAAAATGCAATAGGTCAAAATGCCTAAAGAACTTTGTGTAAGTTTCTCTGCAATAATCTGTGACTACCCCAAAGTGATATGGGTAAGGGCTTGAAATTCAAGACTAGAAAATAGACACTTAGTGTCCAAGTAATAAACTGAACCTGAGGCATTTTATTTTGCACTTGTGCCTAGAGTTTGATTACAAGTCCCTGCACCTAACATAAGCCACTTTTAAAAAATACTACAAACAAAAATAAATCTGCAGTCTAGAACACTTGACACCCTAGACATAAGTACTAGAAAAGAAACTCTCAAAACTCCTCTATGCATCAATTGGAGAGAGATTTAAAAGTGCCAAGAAGGGTCTGGGAAGACAAAGACTTGCTAGTGTATCTCATGCTGGTATATTTCATGGCTCCTTTCCGCTCTTAAATCAGCTGAGGCCCCTGCAACACCTTGAACAACATTAAAATTCCTCAAAGTATGTCTGGATGAGTTATCCCAGATACTGTGATGACTGCAGCATAAGACTATTCCCAGCACCTCTTTTCTTACTAAGGAAGCAGATGTGACATAAAAAAATATAACAGCAGTTTTGTGTGATCAGAGGCTCCATAATTGTGCATGAATCCTTCATTAATGAGTTATGTCAGTTTCAAGGCTACCTTAGACAAAAGTAGCAACAAAGTGGTTTAACATATTTATGTCTCTAAGTAATTCACATCCACTCATTACAGAGGCCCAACATTTGGAAAGCTACTTCTATTGCCTGTTGCCATTTCTACATTTCTATGACATAATTGGAAACTTACTATATCAAAGATTCTTTTACTAGAAAGAAATGCGAAGTATTTAAGAAAATTCACTTCTAAATATTCCTGTCCAGCAATGTAATATATCCCTCTGTATTTTCCAAGGAAAATTACCCTATTGTACAAGATCAGAACCCAAACTTGGCACAAGCAAGAATTCAAGCAGAAAAATTGCAGAGGTCACTGACTGAAAGACATGGCATTGATAAAACCATTATGTCCAAAAGTTTCTGACAGCCTGAATGAGTTAGACAAGAGATAATTAAGTTCAGCTTTGTAACTGCAAGTTCCCTTGTGTATTTCTGTGACCGCTCAGCAGGATGGCAGAGGCTTAACCAACCTCAGATACTATCCCATTTCATTTACACCCCATGCACCACAGCTGCCTTTGGCTTCTTCACTGACCTCATTGACCTGTTCTACAATACAGCACTTCTTTTTGGTATCTATTTAACTTCAGAAATACTAAAGATGAACCTTAGTGATGTACAGATGTCATCTAGTACTAATGGAAACCTACTATTTGGAAAAATCTGGTGTGGTATCACTGTTTTTTTAAAAAGTGCAGGACAGAACAGAAAACAACATTGTATAACCTACAGCCTCTAAACCTGGGAAGAGAGGCCATGTTAAGTCAAGCCTTTGGAACCACATAAACATTTTCATACATCTGTTGCATCATTTCATTTAGAATCCCCTAAGCTATTGAGGAAAAACCCACCAAGTTACTTCTTTGGAGTTTTTGTTTCTCCACTGGCTAAATGAGTAAGTCGAGAAGTACAGCAGATGTATGTAGTTTTCAAAGAAACTGAAACTTTCAACCCTTCCTTTTCTTCCCCCACACAGTCAAGCACTATTTTTACCTCCAGTCCAGGAGCAGGGGTTTATTGCCTCCTAGCATATGCTATTTCACCACTTTAGGTGACTTCTTTGACTTTTTGCAAGCCTCCTCTTACAAACAAGCAGTTGGAGGAAAAGAAGATCTTTGCTATATATAACTTTTAAATAAATGTCTCACTGGAATGAAATTACTCAAAAAAAAAAACACCAAAAAAGCTATTTGGGGTGGTGTAAGTTTACTTGCCCTTCTTTCTTGTAACCACTACTTGTCTTTTCCTTATGACTACAAGTAAAGCACCACTGAAGTATCTTAGGTTTTCGTAGCTCAGTTACAAAAATAACTCTTACTTTAATTCATAGGAAAATAAAATAGTCAGTCCTAAGCTGTATGCACAGATGTGTAGAGAAATAATCGTTTTAGCATTTTTGTCCTGGAATGCTGCATTTTGCCCTGAAGGCCCATCGGTCCATGGCGCGCTACTGCGTTCAAATATCCCGCGCTTCTTATCCGTACTGGGCGGCATGTTCATGGTTCTAACACATTCAATGCTCTCAGTCACAGCAGGGCAGAAAGTTCAGGAAACTTTCTATGCATAGCATAAGGACAGAATAAGCAGCACTGTATGCAAGGGTGACAGGAAGAGGGCCCAAAGCAATTCACACATGTTCACATTAACCCATTGCGAAGCCTTCTCCTCTTTAACAAGTATCAGACACTTAGAAGTTGAGTAAGTGCATACAATTACATCTCCAAAGTATAGAGGCTGCGGAGGTGGAGAGGAGTCAGGTTAAAAACTAATTCAGTCAAAAATAGATTTGTTTCCCTGAAACTCAACTGTTCAACAAATCTCCAGGCAGGGAGAACCCATCTGCAAGACAATTGTAGTTCAGAGTTATTCTAGAGTGACTTCCATGAAAGGAAGGCTTTTCAGAAAAAGAGATGACTTAGGTACACACTTCCACCCCTCCACCCCCCACCCCTGAGCTAAACGCAGCTCCGGGAGCTGCCGTAGTTCTCTGCCGAGCAGCACCGCAGTCAGGCCGAAACTCTCACGGGACTCAAGAGTGCGAAACACAGCTGCGGGGCCGGGCGCTGTCACACCCCAGTTCCCCAAAGCGGGTTTTAAAGCTAGTTTTCTGCCCTGACGCCGCCGCTGCGGCCCCCCGGCAACAGCTCTGATGTCGCCAGCCCAGCACGGGAAGGACCCGGCACAGCCCGCCCGAAGCCGTCGGCGGAGGAGCGGCGGGCACCGACCCCCCGTCCCGTCCCGTCCCGCCCGGTCCCGCCAGGACAGCCCTGCCGCCCTCGGCCGCCCACTCACCCAGCTGGAGCTGCTCGCACTGCCCGAGGGGGTTCCCGCCGATCCGGCACCGGAGAATGGCCCCGGGGGCGACCACCGAGGTGTTGGCCGGCCAGACGGCCCGGGGCGCGCCCGCCACCAGCCTGCGGGCAGAGACGGCAGCGTCAGGAGCCGCGGGGCTCCCGCACCCGGGGGCAGCCCGGCCGGGGCGGGGGACTCACCAAGGCTGCTCGCCGTGGCGGTGCAGCAGCACCGAGTACCCGAAGAAGGTCCCGTTGCCACCGCGGAAGAGCAGGGCGTGCTGCGTGTCCAGGTTGTAGGGCCGCGCCGTCGGCAGGCACTGCCACAGCAGGAGCAGCGGGGCCGCCCAGCCCACAGCCCTCCCGCAGCTCCGCATGGCTCCCGGCGCCGGCTCCGCGCTCCTCTCCGCTTCTCCCCGCTCGGCGAGAGGGCAGAGCCGCGTCCCGCCCTGCGCCCCGCCCTGCCCCGCCCCGGCACTCCCCGCACCGCCTGTGCCGCCGCGCTCGGTGTCCCCTCGGATGCGGGAGCCGCTCGGCCGCAGCCCCGCTCCCCTCCGCGGGGTCGGGTTTCTCCCCGCCCTGTCCGCGCCCTCGGTGGGCGCAGCCGAAGGGACACGGCCGCCCCCGGACCCCGTGTCCCCGGGCAGAGCACGGACCCGTCCCGATCCCGGCGGGACAGGGAGGGGGGGGCCGCCCTCGCCCCACCTCGGCACACCTGCCCGTGTGCCCGGCCGGCAGAGGGGAAGGCTGAGCCAGCAAGCTGGTCCTACAATCTCCCGCAGGGCACCGGCTGGGCAGCTCCAACCAAGCGCAGGACCGTGTTCTGAGAACAGAGCTGTGGAGAGGATTGAGTTCTGCTATCAGATTTAGGGAAAAATCCCAATACCCCTGTGCTCTAGGAAGGGTCTTCTTTGTCCTGCCCCGGCCTGGAGTATTTTACTCTTGAAACCAGTGCGGCAGCAGCAGAGCATAGTCAGCCTTGCCTACCCGTGTTGTACAAGACTGCTCACTGCTGTTGGCTCATTCCTTCTGCATGGGATGAAACCAGAACAACCCCCCATCGCTTCTTTTACATTTTAGAGTAATATTTTACATTCTTGTTCGGCTCTTCAGTTTCTGACAAAGTTATCAGCCATGCCTTCAGACAGCATGGGAATAAAGGAAAACGAGCATTGTGCAAGAGATCTGGTATTTGACAGGCCTTGAAAGGGCTCCCTTGATCTTAGTGAGGAGCTTTACTGTGCATGTTTTCAGCAGACTCTTGATTTAGCTCATACTGAATTGTGTGCACGCTGAAATCAAGTCTGTTACTTCTACCTACAAACCTTGCCTCACTCAAGTCCTTTGAATATCAGGACTTCCCTGTTGCTATAATAATCCCTGTATATAGATAACCCATGTATAATGGTATTTTGAAACTGAGGAACAAGAATGGAAATACTTCTTCAAAATGTAAAGTTAAGTTACAAAGATTACTCATTCTATCTGAAAGAAAATCCAATGTGATTTCAACTATCAAGTATTACACGCATTAGAAATTAACTGGGTGGTCAAAGACTACCATCCCCTAATGGAAGTTCAGAACATGTAATTTTCTTTTTGGAATAAAATTCCCCTTTTGTTTCCATTCAGTTGATAGAAATATGGCAAGTTTAACACTTCCGCAACCAGCAGAGCAGGGCACTGAGACAATGCAGGAGTGAGACATCTTGTCACCCTGAGCGCATGCAGATGTGTAGCTCCTGGAATGAGATCAGCACACCGCAAGATCTGACACTCAGTCAGTCAGCAGCGTCTCTTTTCTGAAGTCTTTCTCTAAAGCCATCAGAAGGCTTCCCTGGATGACACTGATGGGGAGCAGTGACTGCTTCATGTAAAGTAGTCAAGCAGCTCCTCAGCTGCTATTCATCTTCCTTCCAGCTACTGACATCAAAGGAGTTAAAACAATCAACAGCAGCTGTGAATCTGAATTTCTACCACTCAAGAAGTTTTCACCCTCATTTTCAAAGCAGCAAAACAAGCATGATTCAAAACTTGAAACGCTAAATTGTGGTTTAGTTGGTGAGAAATTGTAACGTCGTTGCACCACCACCCCAACCATTTCATTTAGCCAGTTTTGGGTAACTTTCAGACTTTTCTGCAAGAGATCATTACAGTTCCTGGATTCGTTTCTTAATCACAAAAATGGACACAAAGCTCTATCCCTTAAATGCCAGAGAAGAGAACAGTTTTCCAAACTCCTTTCCCCTTGCAAGTTTATGCCCTAAACAGAACTGCTCTTTCTGTTCGTTCTCAAGACCAGTCTTAAATCTACCACTATAAAAAGCTGATGCAGGAACAATGTGACTGCGTTTGAGGGAACTCTTTGCAGCTGTATTTCTAGGCATTTGAGAGACCCCACCCTAAACCTTGATTAGATGATTTGTTTCTCACACTTGGGGTTGTAGTTTATCAATGTGTATTGTATAGGCAAGGGGGAAATGTGTGCAAGCTGCTTATTGTACTCAGAGACAAATTACAGCCTCTTGAGAGAGGTATCACTGGGAGAGTTTAGGAAAAGAAAGACACTGCACAGAGTTGTAGGGGCTTTGTAGAACTTCTAATCTACTGGCCCCTGGACTGCTAAAGAAGGTATTAAGATGGTGGCAGGGTTCCTAGCTGACAGAAGAAGGTAGATTGTAAAGCTGTGGGATTCAGTTATTGGCACATAAATAGCTGCTTATCAGCTATGACATGAAATTGAGAACTGTACTGTACCTCACTTGTCAGGAGGAAATGTGCCTCAGTCCTTGGGGGTCCAGCTTCAAATGAGCTGTGTTAGAGTAAATGGAATTACTGGTCCCATAAATGCAAACATACAACATCATGTGAACAAGGTGACCATACAGTTCTACAAAAGATCATATATGTTAAGATTTAATATTTCAAATGCAATTATAAGGTAATAACTACTGCTGAGATTTTTATTTGTTAGTTTTTGGATTTGGGAGGAGTATGAGAGAAAGGTGCTGGGAAAACAAAACAAAACAAAAAAATTGATTTCCCCATAGCAGTTCAAATTGGGAAAGGCAGTGGTTTGGGTCTTTAATCACTCTGTCAACATTGTTTACCTATAATACATCCCATTGCTGGTGAGAAGAAGGGAAAGAAAATCACTGTAGGAAGAACATACTAATTCTGAATGTCTGTCATTAGCTTTCTTCTGTGGGACCTATACTACTCCCTTTTTGATTGCCTAAGTTTGAAGGCATTTGTATTAAATTAAGTCCTGTGTGTGGGCTGGCGTTGAGTAACTGATCACATGACTGCTTTAGCTGTTTTGCAAATACATGAAAGCACATGTTCCTAAAAATCTTCATGAATATGTCTGTTTTCAGCTGTGTCTGTCCTTGGTGTCCTGTCTTTCACTGCTGCTTATGGATGAGTGTCTCCAAATTTATTCTCAATTAGAAATAAAAACAATCAGTGGATGAGTTCCTGTTCCCAATTAGAAAAAATTGAGATTTATTCTTAAATTACCTAAATATTTAAATACTGGTATTTCAAATTTAAAGTTTCTAAACCTTTGTGATTTACCAAAACCTGGAAAATCTAGGATTTTGTCAGACCATATCTATGCCTTGGATTTCCTGTAAGCTTCCCTACAGACACCCTGCAACAATGGCAGTGAGCCATAAAGTCTATTATTCATATGCTGTCATCTGAGAAATTATAGAAGGCAAATATAGTCTTACACTTACCCCTAAGGTTCTCTTCAAGAAACTTCATCTTCCTTCTGCTCTAAGATACATATGAGCTTGCATGAAGAGGATATATTGTCCACTGACAAGTATAATTAAGCACAGATGTCCGAGACACCAAAAAGAAGAAAATGTTAGTGACAGTCTTAATTTTATCATTTTGCTTATGTTCTCTTTAGAAATCTGAATTTCATTCAGAATCAGTTGAAGAGGAACAAGCTTCTAGTTTAATCAGCATATTTCATTACACTCACATGATCTCAGTTTAAGAAAGACTTTAAAAGAAGTTTTTTTTCTCCCTTGAATACTTGCGCTGCTGAAGTAAAGACAGACTTCCCAAAAGAGCTTTCCAGTATTTAAACATATAATAATATCATACAGACAATGACTATGGCAACCTGACTAGGAAATGCAAACAATAGAACATTATAGTTAACAACACCTTAACTAAGAACTGCATTTTGATTTAGAGGTAAGACTGGAAGTTAATCATTATATGTATGTGTGATTAATGCATTGCATATCCTTTTATCTTTCTTAAAATTTTGTCTAAGATTTTTGAGTTCCAAAATCAGATGCAACAAAATAATTAGTTTCAATTGGAGTTGGGGAATAACTTATTTCCCATTTCAAAGGAATTGCTGATCTTCTGAAACTTTCCCATCTGAAATTCAAATGAAAACTGTTTTCACATACCGTCTCTGTGTCTTCTATTGGGGAAGTCTGGATCAGCACGGTTGAAGCATTTTTTCATTATTTTCACCTATTAAAACAAATATTTTAGTTTGATATAGTTACTTTGACATGAAAAGCAAATATGTATGTTCAGAGAATGTCAGCATAAAAAAATCTAGTTTTCTTTTTTTTTTAAATTAGTGATTTCTTTAAATCAACTCTTTCTTGTAATAATTTCCATTTCAGCGTATTCATCTCTCCACAGAAAAAAAAAATCCTGATAATCTCTTGATATTGTGAGCTTCTAGTTTCTTTGTATTTCTGTACTTCCATAGGTTCTGCATGTCTGCTGATGAAATTGGGTGCAATGGGAACAAAACAGAATCCATAAGAATTTTGCCCAGATTTATTTTTTGGCTGCAAAGCAATTTTAAGTTAAACATTGGTCTGTTGCATCTGCTAGAAAAGATAAACCAGAGGATAAAGTAAAAGCACAAGCTTTGGTCATTTAACTGAGGTAGACCAAAGCAGATACTAGTTTTGCTGACAGGAGGGATCAGTTCTGTGCTCAGGTATGAATTTATACAACACCATCACTAGATGAAATCCACTTACAATATTTTACACATGTACGATAGTTTCAGTTTGTATCAGTCTGTGAGTATGTGCATATGTCAATACAATGGCACTGTTATGTTCTACAGTTAATAGTAATTTTCCAAAGGTGTCCATACAAGAATACTTAAATGACTAAATATTTTGGGAGGACTGTGTGTGTTCTTTGCTGTCCCTCTCATTTCTTTTTTATTTTTTTTTTAATAATTTGTAACAAAAAATATGCATGGTAAATGATTGGTGCAAGTTAGACAATTAATAATTTAGAAACTGTGGGTCAAATGATGCTAAGGCTAAAAGCCTTTGGCTCCATATGAAAAGTAAACAATATGAAAACAACCCCCAAATTATGAAGGTTTTGGTTATGTGTGCACCATGTTCTTTCAGTGGTGACAACAGCTATGTTTCAGATAGGAAAAACCTCACAAGACCCCATTATTTCTTGAAAGAAACCCACCAAAAACCCAAACTGAAACAGTTGTTCGAAGAGAACTGTTGAAAGGAAACATCTGGAGGAAATGCCAGTCCAATTTCAATCTTGTGTTCAGGATACCATATCATACATTTTCCACGATGGGATACTGTGCTTCATCAGACAACATCACAATGAGATCATACCTCTGAATACGGACTCCAGGCCACCTTTATGAAGCATGGTAAACATTATGTCTGATTCTGCTTCCTGAGAGAGCATATTAGAAATATTTCTCATCAACTGGTCATTTCTTTGATGCTAGCACGAAATCCTAGATACCCACAAAATGATTACTTCACAAACTCTTGAGGATGGAAGCAGGCATCTCAAACCAGGAGCCAGCCCTGAGATGTCAAGACAGTTGCAGAGAAGTCTAAGACAAGTCAGAGCTAAATCAAGGATAAAAATATGATAAGACATAATTATGCTAGAAGGCAGTGCAAATTGATTGATTTTGTGTAGCTGTTTGCAAAGTGTGAGACTTCTGGAATTTTTTTTAGAGGAGATGAAAGGATTGTCCTAGATTTTTATGTATCTTATGTATGTATATTGATATTGGTCTAACACTCCTTCAATGAGTGGTCCTAGCATGATTCCAAAAACCATCCATTCCCCATAATCCATCTTCATGGATTTATTAACCTCTTTAAAAACTATGGAAAGCAAAAACTTTCTGACAAGCTGGTACTGGTGTTACTATCATAAGTAGTTATTTGCTAGCTGTGTATCTGTGATTTCATAGTAATCAGGTCCAATAGAAGTTTAGACCCTTACATTTTACACATTAAGAATTTTTGTTGTCTTTCAGGAACAAGGCCAAATCTGTATCATTCTCATGTAATTTAAAAGAGAAGTTTTTTCAAAGTTTCAGTCTCATATTCAAGGAAAATGTAGTAGTATTGAGACTAGGCAGAAAACAAAGTATATACAGAATATAGTCTAAGAGTTCATCCACTTACAGGTATACTTAGTTGTCCTGACTCCTGTTTGTTGCCAAAATAAACTATGTCTATTTACATGTTTGGGTTTTTTTCCTTTGTATTGTGTATAGATAGTATATCTACATAATGCGCACCATAAACAATGTTACAAGTTGTTGCTATAAAACTTGTAATGAAATAAACCAATGAACTGCTGTCCTACGTAATGAAGTTCCTCACAGTTGTCTTTGCTCTGTTTAACAGTACTGCATATAATAGCTTTAAAATTTTTTTTCTAGGTTTTGATTTTGGCATGTCCTAGTTCTCAGTTTCTTTCTGAAATGTAATTATAGCTGGATGTATTTGAAATGTATGTGGCCTTTTGTGCATTTACAAAATCTACAGACTTAACACCCAATATACATGTATGAACTATGTACATATGTATTTTAATTTCATATTTCAATAGTATGTCTTCTATTGCAAAATATAGCAATGGAGTACTTATAGCATGCTCATATTTTTTCATTAACTTAGTCTAAAAATTTACACACCCTATATGCATAGGGATCAGATCTGAAAAATGTTATTCTCCTTTTTTGTGAGCGCTTATCAAACCTGAGCTCGTGTCCCACAGTATAGTCTATATTGAGAAGAGAATACCCTGACTCTATTGTTCCTTCAGTTATCAGAGAATCTTGATATTCAGCTTTTGTTTCTTAAATATTTAGTTCCCAAATAAATGTGTGTTACAGCAACAAAATAAACAAGTTGCCTTAACAAACTTCAGCAAAAGAACCTTCTTATAAAAGCAATATATAATTCTAAGGCATCCGTGACTTCCTAAGGAAGGAATAAGACCTACCATGTTTTTTTTCCTTCTAGTGAGATGGTACTTCCAAAAGTCAAGGAAAGCCCATATGTGTGTCTTCCACATAGCTGTGGTTTGCCTCCAGCTAAACATGATGATCTGCCTTTGTAGGGAGGTCTGTGCAGACACGTGTACCAGTTACTGCATGCCAAGTACATAAATGTTTATAAAGGAGCAGAATGCACAGTGACACTGGCTGTTTGGTAACTCCAATAGCACAGATGATTCACAAAATTGCTTGTGTCCTGGAGGACCATGCAGACATGTGTTCAGCTGTAGCACAGCCCTGAATTTCAGTGAATTGAAAGTTCAGCTCATACATAGATGTCCTGATTAGAGACCCAGCGACTGAGTTTGGGCCAGCTCCACCTTTCTTTGGGAGCTGGTTTCCCAGCTGTATTTGTTTCCCCCAGCTGCTGCACCAGAAAGCTCAGGGGGTCGTGGTGTCCTGCACACATTCCCTGTGCTCTGCTCCCCCATCTCCTCCTGAGGCCGAAGAGGCTTGGCCAAATCCATCACCCCTTGCAAGGAAGCTGTTGTGCCTTGGGTGAGGAATTGCTGACCAGTGCCTTTGGGCATGGGGCAGTGCTGGCCCTGTGGGAGAGGGCAGTGGTCACCCTGCATCACACACAGCTGGTTCCAGCTGATTCCAGCCAGTCCCAGCCAGTTCCAGCTGGTCCCAGCTGGTCCCAGTCGGCTTCCCCGGCAGGTCCCTGAGGGCTGGCCCAAGCAGCCATGCTGGGGGCACCTCTGACGGTCCCTGACAAAGGGCAAAGTGCTGCACGGGTGGTGAGGTGTGAGGGGAAAAGGGTGAAGGGCAGCCCCGTGAGCACCAGGGTCAGGGCAGGAGTGGGCAAGGTGCCCCAGGAGCCAGAGCAGAGATTCCCCTGCAGCCTGGGGAGAGGGAACGGCATTGAAGGTGTCCAGGCTGCGGCTCACAGAGGACCTCATCTTGGAGCCAGTGCGTATGGCCCAAAGGAATGACAGGCTGTGGAGAGCCCACACTGTAGCAGGCTTTCCTGATAGAAAGTGGTCCTGGAGACCTCACGCTGGAGCAGAGTTTTCCTGGCAGGAACTGTGGCAATGGACAGCCCATGCGGGAGCTGTTTCCCCGAGAGGAACCATGACTCGGTAGAGCCCACACTGTGGCAAGTGGGCTGCAATTACACCCACAATGGAGCAGGTTCTTGTGATGGGAACTGTGGCCCTGAGGAGGCCGCACTGGAGAAGTTTTTCATGACAAGAATTGGGGTCCATGGAGGGGAACCTGCAGCCCGTGGAAGAGGATCCACACTGGAGCTGAGGGAAAATGTGAGAAGGAGGTAGTGTACTCACAGTAACCCCACATTCCTCATCCACTCTGCCCCTCTTGAGCATGACTGGGGGATATAGGGAACCTGGGAATTAGGAGTGAACTTGTGTGGGGGCAAAATGTTGGTGGGGAAGGTGGTGTTTTGTCTTTGATTCTCACTCTCCAAATATATTTTAACTGGCATGAAATTATTTTTCCACAACTCAGTCAATCTTTTCCTGATGCCAGTGACTTGTAATTGACCCAAAAGCTTTTTCATCATGCTTTCTCCCCTTGTTTGGTTTGAGAAGGGGGAGTAAGAGAGAGTTTGGGTGGCTGTTTGACAGCCAGACAAGGTCAACCTACCACAAAATTCCAGACCCTTTCCGATTCCACAACATTGCTCTCAGTGTAAAGGGACTGGGGCTGTAAAATTTGAGGTATAATCAATATTCAGGTATAAATGAATGAACATATGTATCATAAATATGCTCTCTATTTAACTCTCTTGCCTAAAACATGATTTTGTGCTTTTTTAAAGCTTTTTTATTATTTATTTTGTGCAGCTTACCATGAGAGTAATGATAAAAGAAGGCTTAATCAAGGTCTAGAACCTGCAGAAGAGTCAAGCTGGTTCTTCACAACTAAATAGTAAGAAACCACACATTTTTGAATTTTACAGACTTTATAGTGATGTTAAATTTCTTCTATGATGTATAAGCAAAGGCTCCAGCTCTTTTTATATTGGTTATACAAATATCTCTCTAGGGTTTACAGCCATTGCAAGCTCAGTACTATACCTTGTGGTCTCACCTCTAGTAACCCTTCCCTACCATGTGTTCCCCATGAGAATTCTTCCTGGGGCTGTACAGAGGGTTGCAGAATTCAATATTATTGAGGATTTTGTCCTATATATGTGAATTTGTATCAGTTTTAGGTAAGGTGAGTGAAGAATCTACAGCACAGTATTGAGTACATAATGATTAGAGATATGAAAATACATCATAATTTTAAGAACAAAAGATTTTCTTGTTTTAGGCAGAGAAGTTATCTTTTTATGGTCATGGTTTTAGTGCAAGTGAAAAGATTACTTACAAAAACCCACACCTATATTTAAACATCTTCTTTCTTGTGACATGTCTGAACCACAGTTTTCTTTTTATTCTCAGAGTCAAAATTATTTCATGTACACAAACTGACCATAAATGAGCATACAGTTTGCACCATAGACATGCCTGTGGGGTAATAAGACATAATGTCTCTTTTGAGAAATGAATGTTGCTTATCTAAAATAAATAAAAAAAAAAAAATCTGCTTACTGAGATCACAGAAGGCAGTTCAGAGAAAAGTAGACCTGTCAAATATGTAATTTTGTATAGCTAAGCCAAAACTGTATGTTTCACTGAGAAACAAATTGACATCTAGAGCTAACATATGTTGAACATCTTCAGCAATGGACCATGTCCCTGTAACCTTCAGTAGCCGTAAAAACTGTTTGGCATTTCACTTACTAAAGAGATTTGCCCATACTATTCACTATTTAAGACTAGACTCAGTTTAAAATTCTAGCTCTTTAATAGCTAATGGAGTTTTTCCATTGTTTTCAACTAGGCCACAGTCTATGTATTTGTCTGGGACTGTGTGAAAACTGAAGCATAATCATTAGGTCTTCTCCATGGACACCCCTTTGTCATGGGGGAGAAGCTTGCGTGCCCTCATGAGGTTGCGAGCTGTGCTGGCGGTGGTTCATGCCTCCGGTAGGGTCTCCCA